>JAUIMM010000379.1:9240000-9840000 GCA_031769625.1 Taudactylus pleione | reverse complement strand
GCCTTGGCCTGCTTGGGCCCGCCTCCTCCTCCTCTACTGGTGGACTTTGATTCCCAGCACCTACAACAATTTTTAAAATAGTAAAAAAATATTTTTTTTTTATGGAAATATGACCAGTTCTTGTGTTGTGTAAAAAATGTGATTTGCACTTACCTGGCTCAGTTGGCCTCTGCTCACCATGCTCCTCGGTTGACATTCTGCTAACCTGTGAGAGAGCATGAAGATTACTGCTTGTGCAGACTTTTTTATAGATGTGAGCGCATCCCTGGATTGGTCACCCGTGCATCCTTATTTCCCTAACTACAAATGCACACCTTTCCTGCATTCCGTATTTACTGCGTGGGTTGTGCTAGATGTGAGCGCATCCCTGGATAGGTTACCCATGCATCTTATTTCCCTAACTACAAATGCACACCTTTCCTGCATTCCGTAATTACTGCGTGGGTTGTGCTAGATGTGAGCGCATCCCTGGATTGGTTACCCGTGCATCCTTATTTCCCTAACTACAAATGCACACCTTTCCTGCATTCCGTAATCACTGCGTGGGTTGTGCTAGATGTGAGTGCATCCCTGAATTGGTTACCCGTGCATCCTTATTTCCCTAACTACAAATGCACACCTTTCCTGCATTCCGTAATCACTGCATGGGTTGTGCTAGATGTGAGCGCATCCCTGGATTGGTTACCCATGCATCCTTATTTCCCTAACTACAAATGCACACCTTTCCTGCTTTCCGTAATCACTGCGTGGGTTGTGCTAGATGTGAGCGCCTTCCTGGATTGGTTACCCGTGCATCCTTATTTCACTAACTACAAATGCACACCTTTCCTGCATGTTTCAATAATTGGGGTTTGGTTTCTTTATTTAAGACAAAGCAAAATGTTCCCTAACTTGTGGGTTGTAGTTGGAGTGTTTGGTGGTGCAGGAGGTGTTTGATAGTACTTAAATAGTTTGCAGTTGATTGAGAGGTGCTTGTGTGTGTTGTTTGAGAGGTGCTTGTTTGAAGTTGATTGAGAGGTGCTTGTGTGTGTTATTTGAGAGCTGCTTGTTTGAAGTTGATTGAGAGGTGCATGTGTGTGTTGTTTGAGAGGTGCTTGTGTGTGTTGATTGAGAGGTGCTTGTTTGAAGTTGATTGAGAGGTGTTTGTGTGTGTTGTTTGAGAGGTGCTTGTTTAAAGTTTATTGAGAGGTGCTTGTGTGTGTTGTTTGAGAGGTGCTTGTTTGAAGTTGAGTGAGAGGTGCTTGTTTGAAGTTGATTGAGAGGTGCTTGTGTGTGTTGTTTGAGAGGTGCTTGTGTGTGTTGTTTGAGAGGTTCTTGTGTGAGGTTTTTTTTTTTTGTTAATTTTTATTTTGGTTGTGGTTTTTTTGGGGGGGGTTTATTTAGTTTTTTTTGGGGGGGTTGTTTTTTTTTTGTGTTCCTTTCTTTTTGGTGTTTGTTGTTTGTGTTCATTTCTTTTTGGTGGTTCTTTTTTGTGTTCCTTTCTTTTTGGTGTTTGTTTTTTGTGTTCATTTCTTTTTGGTGGTTCTTTTTTGTGTTCCTTTCTTTTTGGTGTTTGTTTTTTTGTGTTTTACATTTCTTGTGGTGGTGGTTTTTGTGTTCCTTTTTTATTAAAATTTTTTGTGTTTTGTTTTTGGTGATGGTTTTTGATTGACAAATTTGATTGGTTCGGACTTTTAACAAACCCCGTTAATTGGTGTGCTTGAGCCGGTTACTTGTTTGGTTTGGTTGGCCGGGCATTTGTCTTCTTCAAAAATCCAACGTTATTCGAAGAATCAAGTAAGTGTGCCAGCCTAATCCATTTTGATTTTGTTCTTTTTGGGATCAACAATCATAAAAAAATTACATTTTTTGATACTAATTTTTATATTTTTTTGAATATTTATTAAAGGTGTTTAACACTCCATTTTGGACTTGAATCAGGTAAGTGTCTATTTATTCAAACCAACACTTATTTTTTTTTTGGTTTAACACTTTTCATAAAATTTTACTTATAATATTGTTTATTGATCTATTTTTTAAATGTAAAGTTGTACATTTTACAACAATTCATATTGGCGATTTTAAAAATTAAGCATGGTTTTAACACTAAAAGTAGTAATATTGGTTTGACCTCAAAAAATCTAATTTTTTTTTATTCCCTCTAATTTTAAAAACGTACAACAAATACACATGTAGTGATTTCCGAAGATCGCACTGCCCGACCCTGTAAGAATATGCACCATTATTATAAAGCTAAGTATTTTTGCACAAATAATCAAAAAACTCTCTGTAGAACCAATTAAAATTATAAATTTAACTTTACAGAGCGATGTTGGACAGCTAATAGTGGCCATGTTGACCCCCACCAACCTTCCTCAGCCTCCTCCTGGGCGTAGGCATAGGAGGCGTGCAAGGGTCAAGATATATAGAACACGTATCACCCTTTTTGGAATGCCTGATGATGTGGTTGTAACCACTTATTGCCTGCCTCCAAATATTATCCTAGACACTCTTTCAATAATAAAGAATGATCTAGAAAGTCAGATTAACATTCCTACAGCAATCTCACCACTTACACAGTAGTTGGCGGTGTTACATTTCTGCACCTCAGGGTCCTTCCAAACCACTGTGGGGCTGGTGGGTGGCCTCTCCCAGCCCTCATTTTCACGGATCCTGAGGCGTGTGCTAGATGCATTTTTCAATCATCTAGCACATTTTATTAGTATGCCTTTGGATACGGAAGCCCTTGATGTGGTAAAGCAGAAGTTTTTTGAAATTGCAGGCTTTCCACACGTCATAGGGGTAGTGGATGGCACTCACATAGCACTTCAGCCCCCTGCATGCAGGGAACAAATATATAGGAACCAAAAACATTACCATTCCCTAAATGTAATGGTGCTATGTGATGCCTCCCTCCAGATCCTCTCCCTGAATGCAAAATTCCCACTCTGCAGCCAAGATGCGTACGTGATCCAGCATTCAGGGATTTGGCCAAAATTAAGCACACTGCAAGCTGGTGACGCGTGGATTCTTGGTAAGCAAAAATCCAGTATGTATTTCTAGAAATAGTGTAAACAGGTTCTCATGGTAAATGTATGTATCTTTTGGTGTCCCATTTCCATCAGCTGACTCCTTATTTGACTCCCACACCAGGGCCACAAACTCACTATAATGCCGCATTTACTGCCACCAGGCAGGTGGTAGAGTGCTGTATTGGCCTTTTAAAGGGCCGGTTCCGGTGTCTCCATCACTCTGGTGGTGCACTCATGTACTCGCCCGATATGGTTTCTCGCATTGTGGTCCTGTGTGGGATTTTACACAACATTGCAATAAGGAGTCGAGTACCCATGCAGCCAGAGGAGGCCTTGCCAGAGGATGGCCTTCCGGAGGAAGGTGTTGTGATGCTGTCGGGGGGGCCAGACGCGATGAGGTTGTTTCACGTTTTTTTAGGTAGGCATATTGACATTTTTTTAAAATGTAAAATATTTTTTACAAAATATATTTGAATGTGTACCTTTTTCTTTTGTTTTCTTTTCCTACCAACCAAATCACACTTTCCAAAACCTGCAAAAAAAATGGAACCCATTGGCAATACCCTGTATGTTTTGGACAACTAACACATTTTGCACGGATATCCCCCAACATGTTTAGTTAATTTGCCTTTTGTTTTAGTAATTTCTATGTTTTTAATGTTTACTAATACATTTTTTAAGTTCTTACACTATGGAAAGGCACCCACCTTTGGTCCAAAATTTTATTACATGCAGAATTACACCCTTTAATGTGTGGCAAAAAAGAGGACAAATGTTTGAAATCCAAAAACTTTATTTCTTTTTTTAAAGTATCTTAAAAATGTAAAAAAAAGAAAACAAACAAACTACACATCCTCCAAACGCCCCACTAATCTTTGTAGGCAGCAGTAGGCCTGCATTAAATAGCCCGAGGTCTCTCTCAGGTCCGCCCGAATTTCCCTCAGGATGTAGGTTAGATCTGTGGAAATGTAAAAAATTTTGAGGATTAAATACTACATTAAAATTAGAAACATTTGAACATTACACATTATTCAATGTACCAAAAAGTGTTTGAACACACTGATGTTACAGTGTGTTTGAAAGTATCAGACACACAACATTATTAATAGGTTTTTACTTTTATGTTGTTAAACTAATTTGAAACCCTAACTATGTGGCATAAGCCAAAATCCACTATGATGATGTTACAAATAATGGGAGGTGTATTCTTAAGTCATGATGACCATATCCTTAAAACACAATGCACGTATTCACTTCTAGAATGTTGTTGTTAAACCAAAAAAATAGAATGTGTTTGTTTGCTATGGAAAACACCACTTTGCCTAAGTTCATTAGTACATTTTAAACACAGTGTACACAACATCAACAAGGGTAGTCTGGTTCCTAGCACCTTGCCAAGTTTGGTGACATGTTTTTTTACATTGTAAAATACTAATCCAAATGTAATCATTATTTCCTAAAACTCCAAAACATTTTTTAAAAACCACTAAACATATATTTTTGTGGTCCCCCCCCAAAAAAATGGCCAGCCACTAAACATAAGGTCGTAATTCTGAAAAACAGCATTACTGCGCAATGATGTTGAACCCCATACAGCAAATTTTTTAACCAACAAAAAAGGACAGAAATTTGTACAAATACATGGATAACAACAACACCCCAAAAAAAAAACCAAAAAAAAAAAACATACCCTCAGAGTGTGCCGACACAGCAACAGATGGTGCCGGAGATCCTTCGGGTGAGGGAGAATATTTGGGAGTGGGGGGAATGGTTGAAGGGGAAATGGAGCAGGAAAGATCACAGGGAGGGGAGATTTGAGACATTTGGGATGAGTGGGCAGGGGAGGGAGGAAGACTTGGGGATGATTGGAAGAGAGCGGGAGGGTTACTGGGGGAGTATGGTGGTGGGGAGGGAGGGCTGGGATGAGCAGATGCAGGTGAGGGCTGCTGGTTTCCACCAGCATGTCTTTGCCTTCTGCGTGCCCTTCTCTGTCTCCGCTGTGCTTCTAAAATGTAAACAGAAAATCCCAAAATAAAATTATTTTAGAATTTCGGCTACACAATACAAGTACACTTTACACATTCTGGACAATAGGGACAACATACAGGAGGGATTTTTAACATTGACTAAAATAATTGGCAAAGGAACATACATTTTTAACAGTCCACTAATTATTACTTTCAAACAAATGCATACTTACGCCTGCATATTTGCGCCTGCAAATTCATGAGGAGTGCAGGCGACCGGCGGCGCAGGTCCGACCAGCACCTCTCTAACTGAGCAATATTGCGCCTATACCCCGCTGATCGGAGGGCTCGCCTCACCACCGCATAGGCCGCCCACTTTATGCGGTTGGAAATGGGCGGCTCTGTGGACGTAATCCGCCTGTCCAGTATGTTTACCAGGATAAGCAACTCTCTCCTGGTAAAGGCTGCGCCTCTCATGATGGCAATGGCCGATTTTACAGAAAACATGAAATATACATGGGGTACCAAAAATATGATTGGCTAAAATATTTACACTTTCCTCAAAAAAAACACTATTGGCCAATCCTTTAATCATGTGTCCCGAAAAATAAGATCACATTTGATTGGCTACAACACGCATTGTGCAATTGCAAACATAAGAGTGCAAATGATCCTAACGCAAAATGCACATGCATTTATAAAGTTAACACAGTTAGCAAACGTACATTCACAGTTAATAAACCTTACTTTGTTTTGAAAATTGTGTGAAAATAAAACAACAGAGAAAACAACCACGAAATGAACAATAAAGTTTATTGACACATGATAAAAAACTCGTTTTAAAGAACAGCAAGAGTTAAACAATTAATTAGATAATTGACAACAAGCTAATAACAAGCTGATCGATAGTCCATGTAAACATGACATGTGACCATCAAAACAGCACATACGGCCGCAACCATCAGAACATAATTAGCATACAGCGACTGACAGCGCCTGACTACGATTGACTCGTTCGTTCAGATCAGTCAGTAGCTAGAGGAGGTGCAGTGCTAACGAATGGGCGTCACTTTGTTTACGGTCGCCCTGCCGTACGATCGGATTTTGCGGTCGTTGGTCGTACGACCATGCGGCCCCATTGACCGACTCTGAATGAGGTCCTATATACCTTCCAATCAATGAGGTATTGAAGACGATTGTATCGACAACGGAAGTCTAGGAGTCTGTCAACCTCAAATTCCTCTCCTTGTTGAGTCTGGACACTAGAATCTTTGGGAAGACCCTTCTGGTATCTGTTTAGGATCAGTGGCTTCAGGAGAGAAATATGAAAGGAATTGGGTATCCGAAGGAAAGGCGGTAGTCTCAGTTTGTAAGCTACTGGATTCAGGACCTTTAGATAATTGGAAAAGGACCAATATAATGTGGTGCAAATTTCATTGAGGGTACATGGAGTCTGAGGTTTTGAGTGGAAAGCCAGACCATATCTCCAGTTTGAAGACTTGGAATGGCTCGTCTTCTGCGGTCAGCAAATTTCTTATACTGGGCTGAAGCTTTAGTGAGAGCGGAGTGAACCCTTCTCCAAATGTCAGAGAATTGTTGAAGGGATACCTTGCCAGCAGGCACATCCAGAGCCGGGAGTAAAGGGAAGTCTGGAATCCGAGGATGAAGGCCGAACACTGTAAGAAATGGAGTTGAATCTGTGGATGTATGATACTGATTGTTGTGAGCAAATTCAGCCCAAGGGAGAAGCTCAATCCAATCATCTTGGGAGGAGGAGATGAAGGTGCGAAGGAACTGTTCCAAATCCTGGTTGACCCTTTCAGTCTGTCCATTAGTTTGAGGATGATAAGCGGTGGAGAACTTGAGTTTCACCCAAAGGGCTAAACAGAGTGACCTCCAAGACTTAGCCACGAACTGTATACCTCTGTCAGAGATGATTTCTTGTGGTAGACCATGAAGTCGAAAGATCTCCTTTATGAAATTCTGGGCCAGTAGTGATGCAGACAGAAGCCCAGTAAGGGGTACAAAGTGGGCCATTTTAGAAAATCTGTCCATGATAACCCAGATTGTGTTGTGACCCCGAGATGGAGGAAGGTCAGTGATGAAATCTATCGACAAGTGTGTCCATGGCTGGGAAGGAATGGCCAATGGTTGGAGTTGTCTGGAAGGAGCCTGCTGAGGTACTTTGTGCTGGGCACACTTCACACATGAAGAAATATAGGGGACAATGTCCACTTTCATTGAAGGCCACCAATAAGATCGCCAAACGAATTCAAGAGTTTTCTCAATGCCATAGTGTCCAGAGAAATGAGACGCATGTGCCTACTGTAACAACTTTTTGCAGAGATGAGATGCAACAAACGTTTTTCCGACAGGAGCGTCAAGGAGATGCTGGCAGTAGCAAAGGACCTTGGATCCAGGATGGGATGACACTGCTCAGGAAGCTGCTTGGAATCACTATCCATGGAACGAGAAAGAGCGTCAGCTTTACAATTTTGTGAACCGGGACGATAGGAGAGTTCTCAGTTGAACCTAGAAAAGAACATCGCCCATCTGGCCTGCCGAGGATTCAAACAGTTAGCAGATTTAAAATAAAGTAAGTTATTGTGGTCTGTGTAAATAGTGATTGGGTATAGAGCCCCTTCCAGAAGATATCACCATTCCTCGAGAGCCAATTTCATGGCGAGTAACTCTTGGTCACCGATGGAATAATTCCTCTCCGATGGTAGAAATTTCCGGGAATAAAATCCACAAGGATGGAGTTTTTCATCTTCAAAATGTTGAGAGATGACCGCTCCAACTCCCTCAGAAGAGGCATTGACCTCCAGAATGAAGGGTCGTGTTAAATCCGGCTGTTTCAATATGGGGGCAGAGATGAACGCCTGTTTCAGGAGTTGAAAGGCCGAGGCAGCTTCCACAGACCAAGCTCCTTTGCAGGTGAGAGCGGTGATGGGAGCCACCAATGTGGAGAACCCTTTTACAAACTTGCGGTAGTAGTTGGCAAACCCTAAAAACCGCTGTATCGATTTCAGAGATGTTGGAGCAGTCCAATCGAAGACGGCTTGAAGTTTCACGGGGTCCATCTGAAGATTAGTTCCGGAGATGATGTAACCCAGAAATGACACACTGGTTAATTCGAATACACATTTTTCCAATTTGCAGAAGAGTTGATTGGAGCGTAACCTCAGGAGGACTTCTTTCACTTGGATCCGATGGGTCTTCAAATCCCGAGAGAAGATCAGGATGTCGTCTAAGTAGACGACCACACTCTTGTATAGGAGATCCCGGAAGCTATTGTTGACAAAGAATTGAAAAACAGCTGGGGCATTACAAAGGCCGAAGGGCATGACAAGATACTCGTAGTGCCCATCTCTGGTGTTGAAAGCTGTTTTCCACTCATCTCCGGGACGAATACAGATCAAATTGTAGGACCCTCTTAAATCAAGCTTTGTGAAGATTGTGGCCCCTTTGACTGTCGAATAATTCAGTTATGAGATGAAGAGGGTAACGATTTTTGATGGTTATATTGTTGAGCCCATGATAGTCAATGCATGGACGTAATCCCCCATCTTTATTTTTGATGAAGAAAAATCCGGCTCCTGTTGGGGACAAAGAGGGCCGAATAAATCCTTTGTTTAAATTTTCTGCAATGTACTCAGACATGGCTTGAGTTTCAGGGAGTGAAAGCAGATAGGTGCGTCCTCGCGGAGGATTTTTCCCAGGAATTAAATCTATGGGACAGTCCCAATTGCGATGGGGAGGTAATAAGTCTGCCTTTTGCTTACTGAAAACATCCGAAAAGTCAGAGTAGGGTACGGGCAAGGCTGAAGGTAACTGAACATCAGAGACTCGAACCGGGACTACTCAGTGAAGACAATTCTTGAAACAGTTAGTGCTCCAAGAAGTTATTTACATGGCAGACCAGTCAATATGTGGAGAATGTCTCTGTAGCCAGGGTAACCCGAGGACTAGGGGATGAGAGGCTTTAGGAATCACTAGGAAATACAAATTCTCAGAGTGGAGAACCCCGATGGTAAGTTCAAGTGGCTTGGTGCATTGGGTGATGGTTCCACTATTAATTCGACTACCATCAATGGCAGTAAAAGTGATGACTCGTGATTGTGCCTCGACAGGAATCCGATATTTATGGATGAAGTCCGTAGTCATAAAATTTTCTTCCGCTCCAGAATCTAGAAGAGCTGGAACAACTTTAGGACCCTGTGGGAGTCTCAATTGAGCCTGGATAGTGGAATCTGATTTCCTGGGTGATTCGATGGCTACTCCTAACTTAACCTCTCTGTGATAAGTTAGGAGGAGGTGTTTACCGGACGAATGGGACAGGATTTAACTAAATGTTGGGAAGATCCGCAGTACATGCAGAGATTCTGGACCTCATTCAGAGTCGGTCATTGCGGCCGCACGGTCGTACGACCAACGACCGCAAAATCCGATCGTACGGCAGGGCGATCGTAAACAAAGTGACGCCCATTCGTTAGCACTGCACCTCCTCTAACTACCGACTGATCTGAACGAACAAGTCAATCGTAGTCAGGCGCTGTCAGTCGCTGTATGCTAATTATGTTCTGATGGTTGCGGCCGTATGTGCTGTTTTGATGGTCACATGTCATGTTTACATGGACTATCGATCAGCTTGTTATCAGCTTGTTGTCAATTATCTAATTAATTGTTTAACTCTTGCTGTTCTTTAAAACGAGTTTTTTACCATGTGTCAATAAACTTTATTGTTCATTTCGTGGTTGTTTTCTCTGTTGTTTTATTTTCACACAATTTTCAAAACAAAGTAAGGTTTATTATCTGTGAATGTACGTTTGCTAATTGTGTTAACTTTATAAATGCATGTGCATTTTGTGTTAGGATCATTTGCACTCTTATGTTTGCAATTGCACACTGCGTGTTGTAGCCAATCAAATGTGATCTTATTTTTCAGGACACATGATTAAAGGATTGGCCAATAGTGTTTTTTTTAAGGAAGTGTAAATATTTTAGCCAATCATATTTTTGGTACCCCATTTATATTTCATGTTTTCTGTAAAATCGGCCATTGCCATCATGAGAGGCGCAGCCTTTACCATGAGAGAGTTGCTTATCCTGGTAAACATACTGGACAGGCGGATTACGTCCGCAGAGCCGCCCATTTCTAACCGCATAAAGTGGGCGGCCTATGCGGTGGTGAGGCGAGCCCTCCGATCAGCGGGGTATAGGCGCAATATTGCCCAGTTAGAGAGGCGCTGGTCGGTCACCTGCGCTCCTCATGAATTTGCGGGCGCAAATATGCAGACGTAAGTATGCGTTTGTTTGAAAGTAATAATTAGTGGACTGTTAAAAATGTATGTTCCTTTACCAATTATTTTAGTCAATGTTAAAAATCCCTCCTGTATGTTGTCCCTATTGTCCAGAATGTGTAAAGTGTACTTATATTGTGTAGCCAAAATTCTAAAATAATTTTATTTTGGGATTTTCTGTTTACATTTTAGAAGCACAGCGGAGACAGAGAAGGGCACGCAGAAGGCAAAGACATGCTGGTGGAGACCAGCAGCCCTCACCTGCATCTCCTCAACCCAGCCCTCCCCCCCCACCATACTCCCCCAGTAACCCTCCGTCTCTCTTCCAATCCTCCCCAAGTCTTCTTCCCTCTCCTGCCCACTCATCCCAAATGTCTCAAATCTCCCCTCCCTGTGATCTTTCCTGCTCCATTTCCCCTTCAACCATTCCCCCCACTCCCGAATATTCTCCCTCACCTGAAGGATCTCCGGCACCATCTGTTGCTGTGTCGACAAACTCTGAGGGTATGTTTTTTTTTTAGTATTTTTTTTTTGGGTGTTGTTGTTATCCATGTATTTGTACAAATTTATGACCTTTTTTTGTTGGTTAAAAAATTTGCTGTATGGGGTTCAACATCATTGCGCAGTAATGCTGTTTTTCAGAATTACGACCTTATGTTTAGTGGCTGACCCTTTTTTTTTTGGGGGGGGGGGACCACAAAAATATAGGTTTAGTGGTTTTTAAAAAATGTTTTGGAGTTTTAGGAAATAATGATTACATTTGGATTAGTATTTTACAATGTAATGTCACCAAACTTGGCAAGGTGCTAGGAACCAGACTACCCTTGTTGATGTTGTGTACACTGTGTTTAAAATGTACTAATGAACTTAGGCAAAGTGGTGTTTTCCATAGCAAACAAACACATTCTATTTTTGGTTTAACAACAACATTCTAGAAGTGAATACGTGTATTGTGTTTTAAGGATATGGCCATCATGACTTAAGAATACACCTCCCATTATTTGTAACATCATCATAGTGGATTTTAGCTTATGCCACATAGTTAGGGTTTCAAATTAGTTTAACAACATAAAAGTAAAAACCTATTAAAAATGTTGTGTGTCTGATACTTTCAAACACACTGTAACATCAGTGTGTTCAAACACTTTTTGGTACATTGAATAATGTGTAAAGTTCAAATGTTTCTAATTTTAATGAAGTATTTAATCCTCAAAATTTTTTACATTTCCACAGATCTAACCTACATCCTGAGGGAAATTCGGGAGGACCTGAGAGAGACCTCGGGCTATTTAATGCAGGCCTACTGCTGCCTACAAAGATTAGTGGGGCGTTTGGAGGATGTGTAGTTTGTTTGTTTTCTTTTTTTTACATTTTTAAGATACTTTAAAAAAAATAAATAAAGTTTTTGGATTTCAAACATTTGTCCTCTTTTTTGCCACACATTAAAGGGTGTAATTCTGCATGTAATAAAATTTTGGACCAAAGGTGGGTGCCTTTCCATAGTGTGAGAACTTAAAAAATGTGTTAGTAAACCTTAAGAACATTTGCAGTAATGTTGCATATTTTTTAATTATGGGTTGGCATACATTATCCACCTCAAAATTGCTTTCAATTTTTTCAAACAAACACAAAACAACATTTGTCTTTCATTTAAAACATTTATTAAATAAGAAACATGTTGCCAACAGGCTTTTACTGGTAAAAAAAAATTCATAACAGATTCACACATAACAAAAGTCCTCATGGTTTGGCCAAATAAAACATCTGGCTTAGTCAAACATAAACAACTATAGTAAATAACAAACAGATTTTTGATTGGGAAACATAGAAATTACTAAAACAAAAGGCAAATTAACTAAACATGTTGGGGATATCCGTGCAAAATGTGTTAGTTGTCCAAAAACATACAGGGTATTGCCAATGGGTTCCATTTTTTTGCAGGTTTTGGAAAGTGTTGTGATTTGGTTGGTAGGAAAAGAAAACAAAAGAGAAAGGTACACATTCAAATATATATTGTAAAATTTTTTTTACATTTTAAAATTTTTTAAATATGCCTACCTAAAAAAGCGTGAAACAATATCATCGCGTCTGGCCCCCCCCCGACAGCATCACAACACCTTCCTCTGGGGGGCCATCCTCTGGCAAGGCCTCCTCTGGCTGCATGGGTACTCAACTCCTTATTGCAATGTTGTGTAAAATCCCACACAGGACCACAATGCGAGAAACCATATCCGGTGAGTACATGAGTGCACCACCAGAGTGATGGAGACACCGGAACCAGCCCTTTAAAAGGCCGATACAGCGCTCCACCACCTGCCTGGTGGCAGTAAATGCGGCATTATAGTGAGTTTGTGGCCCTGGTGTGGGAGTCAAATAAGAAGTCAGCAGCCAGGGTGTGCAAGGATATCCACTGTCACCTGATGGAAATGGGACACCAAAAGATACATACATTTACCATGAGAACCTGTTTACACTATTTCTAGAAATACATACTGGATTTTTACTTACCAAGAATCCACGCGTCACCAGCTTGCAGTGTGCTTAATTTTGGCCAAATCCCTGAATGCTGGATCACGTACGCATCTTGGCTGCAGCCTGGGAATTTTGCATTCAGGGAGAGGATCTGGAGGGAGGCATCACATAGCACCATTACATTTAGGAAATTGTAATGTTTTTGGTTCCTATATATTTGTTCCCTGCATGCAGGGGGCTGAAGTGCTATGTGAGTGCCATCCACTACCCCTATGACGTGTGGAAAGCCTGCAATTTCAAAAAACTTCTGCTTTACCACATCATGCCCAGGAGGAGGCTGAGGAAGGTTGGTGGGGGTCAACATGGCCACTATTAGCTGTCCAACAATGCTCTGTAATGCTACATTTATAATTTTAATTGGTTCTACAGAGAGTTTTTTGATTATTTGTGCAAAAATACTTAGCTTTATAATAATGGTGCATATTCTTACAGGGTCGGGCAGTGCCATCTTCGGAAATCACTACATGTATATTTGTTGTACATTTTTAAAATTAGAGGGAATAAAAAAAAAATTTGATTTTTTGAGGTCAAACCAACATTACTTTTAGTGTTAAAACCATGCTTAATTTTTAAAATCGCCAATATGAATTGTAGTAAAATGTACAAATTTACATTTAAAAAATAGATCAATAAACAATATTCCAAGTAAAATTTTCAAAAAAATGTTAAATATAAAAAAATTAAGTGTGTTTGAAGTCCAATATGGAGTGTTAAACACCTTTAATAAATATTTTAAAAAATATAAAAATTAGTATAAAAAAATGTAATTTTGTTATGATTGTTGATCCCCAAAAAACCCAAAATCAAAATGGAGTAGGCTCGCACACTTACTTGATTCTTCGAATAACGTTGGATTTTTGAAGAAGACAAAAGCCCTGCCAACCAAACCAAACAAGTAACGGTTCAAGCATACCAATTAACAGGGTTTGTTAAATGCCCGAACCAATCAAATTTGTCAATCAAAAACCACCACCAAAAACAAAACACTAAAAATTAAAATAAAAAAGGAACACAAAAACCACCACCACAAAAAATTTAAAACACAACAAAACAAACACCAGAAAGAAAGGAACACAAAAAAGAACCACCAAAAAGAAATGAACACAAAAAGCAAACACCAAAAAGAAAGGAACACAAAATAGAACCACCAAAAAAAAATGAACACAAAAAACAAACACCAAAAAAGAAAGGAACACAAAAAAGAACCACCAAAAAGAAATGAACACAAAAAAACAAACACCAAAGAGAAAGGAACACAAAAAAAAAACCACCAAAAAGAAATGAATACAAAAAACAAACACCAAAAAGAAAGGAATACAAAAAAAACCAACCCCCCAGAAAAGCTAAATAAACCCCCCCCCCCAAAAAAAACACAACCAAAAAAAAAAAAACTCACACAAGAACCTCTCAAACAACACACACAAGCTCCTTTCAAACAACACACACAAGCACCTCTCAATCTACTTAAAACATGCACCTCTCAATCAACAAACACAAGCACCTCTCAAACAACACACACAAGCACCTCTCAATCAACTTCAAACAAGCACCTCTCAAACAACACACACAAGCACCTCTCAATCAACTTCAAACAAGCACCTCTCAAACAACACACACAAGCACCTCTCAATCAACTTCAAACAAGCACCTCTCAATCAACACACACAAGCACCTCTCAAACAACACACACAAGCACCTCTCAATCAACTGCAAACTATTTAAGTACTATCAAACACCTCCTGCACTACCAAACACTCCAACTACAACCCACAAGTAAGGGAACATTTGGCTTTGCCTTAAATAAAGAAACCAAACCCCAATTATTGAAACATGCAGGAAAGGTGTGCATTTGTAGTTAGGGAAATAAGGATGCACGGGTAACCTATCCAGGGATGCACTCACATCTAGCACAACCCACGCAGTGATTACGGAATGCAGGAAAGGTGTGCATTTGTAGTTAGGGAAATAATGATGCACGGGTAACCTATCCAGGGATGCGCTCACATCTAGCACAACCCACGCAGTGATTACGGAATGCAGGAAAGGTGTGCATTTGTAGTTAGGGAAATAAGGATGCACGGGTGACCAATCCAGGGATGCGATCACATCTATAAAAAAGTCTGCACAAGCAGTATTCTTCATGCTCTCTCACAGGTTAGGAGAATGTCAACCGAGGAGCATGGTGAGCAGAGGCCAACTGAGCCAGGTAAGTGCAAATCACATTTTTTACACAACACAAGAACTGGTCATATTTCCATAAAAAAAAAATATTTTTTTACTATTTTAAAAATTGTTGTAGGTGCTGGGAATCATAGTCCACCAGTAGAAGAGGCGGGTCCAAGCAGGCCAAGGCCAAGAAACCCTCCATTTTCATGGATCGAGCTTGAGACATTGGTGACCATGACAATGGAGAACCTAGTCAATGCACCCAGAAATATGGGGGCTTGAGCCAAAGACAGGATTTGGGTGGAGATATCCAGGGCTGTTAATGGTGTGGGGACAACCTACAGAACACAGAAAGTCGTAAAAAAACGGTAAGAAAATGATATTGTGAGTGTACTGAAGTCCAAAGCTTGATCTTATTTAAAAAAACTAAATTTCAACTTTAAATTTCAAAAATAACATTGACAGCTGGACGGATTTCAAGTACCAACTGAAGAGGAGGCTACGGAGTAGGGTGGACCATGCTTCGGGGACAGGTGGTGGTCCCATCCCGGAGGAGCTGGCCTTGACAAGGTTGGAGACGTTGGCTCAGGGATGTGTGACGGAAGAGGAGATAGTCGGCATCTCCACTATGGACACTGAGATGGCCGACTTCAACGCTCCACATGTGCAAGAAGGTAATTTAATTTTGTTAGACAAAAAGTATAAAGCTGAAACATCTGGGTTTTTTTGGGGGAAAAACAAATAAAAATTTTTTTTTATATTCCAGACTCAGAGGAGGTAGTGCGTGCTCCTGAGGTCAGGTCTGGGTCCAGCACAGATGGAGACTCTGCAGGGGAGGATCCAAGTACTCCATCTGGGAACCCTGTGGAGTCTACTCCAGGGCAACCATCAGACCGAGCAGTGCCTCTCCTCACCAGGTTGGTCTCCCAAACTCAGGATAACACATGTGTTCTTCTGAGGATGGAGACCACTCTGGTGAGGGTGGCGGTGGCCCTGGAGACCATTGCTGGGGCCCTAGATCGTTTGGCCAATACCCAGGAGCAGGCCAACCCACCTGCCATGATGGAGCGAGACTCCCTTCCTCCCAGGACCACCACCTCTGGCAGCCCAACAGCCACCCCCGCAAGTATGGAGAGCCCTATGCCTAGGCCAGAGGAAATCCCATCTACCTCTGGCCAGGCCAGTCGGCGTGTTACATGCCAGTCGGCTGTCCGTAGCTTACCTCTTCCTCCGAGCCGGCCCAAACGACGTAAGTAGCCCTGGATATCTCCGCCCTCACCTGTTGTCCAGTCCCCATATTTCTTGTCACCAATGTCTCAAGCTCTTTTATTTTTTTTAACAAAAAATGTTTTTGTTTTTTTTAAACATTATTTTAATTATATACAAATGTTGCCTAAACAATTGTTATTTACATTGTGATGAAAGGCAAATTTCAACAAAATAAAAAAAAATCATACCAAAAATGTCTATCTTTAACTATATCAATGTATACAAGGTTTAAAAAGTGTGGTATCTGAAAAGGCTGCTACGCAAAACACAATGCTAGATGTTTTAAAAACTGTTTTATCCAAAAACTGTTTAAAAAGCACAAATAAACATTTGTGTTACGAATTCCCTAATGCACACGCAAGGGAAATGAGTTACAAGGTAATTAGCAGTGTTAGTTACAATGCTGCAATCTTAGCTGCTTGGTTTGTGTGGTTCCAAATCGAAACATCGCAGGTAACATCAGATTAACAATTGTACTGTTGTGGCTTACGGACGCTTCTTGCCTACCTTAGCCTGAACAATCAGCCTGTTCGTAGAGTGACGTTTTCATGCATCCACAATTCTTGGTCGTACGAAGCAGGTAATTTATGCACTCCCCTAAAACGCCTGGAAACGCTGAAGAACGCCTCCGTTTCCAGACCACCACCCCCGTATACTCCCACAAACGGTCTTTCCTGTCAATCAACTTTAGCAATCCACTTCCGTGTCGGAAGCCCTACGACCGACAGTATTTTTGATCGGTAGAGCTCGTATGCACATGCGCACTGCTAGCCGTGCGCAGGCGCAGAAAGAAAAACATCATATGCGTACGACCGTGCGGCCGCAACGAACGACTCTGAATGAGGTCCATAGTCCGGAAGAAAGGATTTGGATAAATGCTTCCGATGTTCATGATCCTCGCTTAATCAAGGCCTTCCATACGAAGTTCCCTCATAAACAAAAAAAGTGTCCAGTGGCCACTAATGAAGAGGGGGGTACTGTCACAGCCTGCAACAGAGACCTCAGACTCAGACCCCGACACTTACCTTTGCGGGTCCTATCCCGCTGCGCATTCCGGCTCCCACGATGTGCAGCGCTGCCCGATGTTCTCTCTGACGGGTCCCGCTGTCTTCTCTCTTCTCGCCGGCTACAGATGGCCGCTCCGGCTCCAATACTTACACGCTTACACATTCTCCAGTCCATTCGCGTGGCCATCTTGGATTGCCCATGTGACGCGATCTCCTCCAATGAACATCCAGCACTACCTATAAAAGGATCTCCACTTCTCCCAGCAAGTTGCCAGTGCAACAAGTCCCCTAGGTTAACTAGTGAGCCTCACCACTGCGCTCCGTAGGTGTTGTCGCCGCTCCAAGTAGCGTCCGAACTACCACCGTCTCCATATGGCTACCCAGCCGCTCCAAGTAGCGTCTGAGCTACCACCATCTCCATATGGCTACCCAGCCACTCCAAGTAGTGTCCGAGCTACCACCATCTCCATACAGCTACCCAGCCGCTCCAAGTAGCATCCAAGCTACTACCGTCTCCATACGGCTACCGAGCCACTCCAAGTAGCATCCGAGCTACCACCGTCTCCATACAGCTACCCAGCCATTCCAAGTAGCTTCCACGCTACCACCGTCTCCATACGGCTACCCAGCTGCTCAAAGTAGCTTCCACGCTACCACCATCTCCATACGGCTACCCAGCCGCTCCAAGTAGCTTCCACGCTACCACCATCTCCATTCAGCTACTCAGCCACTCCAAGTAGCGCCTGAGCTACCACCGTCACTCTACAGCTCCTTAGCCGCACCTAGCAGTCCGTGCTTCCACCATCCATTAGACGGCTTTCCAGCCACATCAAGCAACTCCCGTCCTATATCAATCCTATACCAGTCTTCTGCATACTCTCATGCGGAGGAACTTCATCAAACCTAGTCTCCTCCAGCGAGCATCCGAGCTAAGTAATACAGGTCCAAGGCCCAGCCCGGGAACACAGTCCCAGAATCCCACGACTCTGACACCTTCATTATCACCCAGAGCATATTTGCCCACTACCCAGAGGGACAGAGAGGGGGCTGCGGGCAGTACTTTGATGCTACAAGTAGAAAACCTTTATCCTTCTCCCCCTCTTACAGTAGAAGGTCCTAAGAGCAGTCACTGTGCATGGCAGCCTCAACAGAATGAAGAATTAGGAATCCATTACCTGCTCAGCGCCGAGATAAGAGATAAGCAGCACCGGCAATGGGACAGCACATACATAGGAGCATATAGTGAGAACTGACACTAGGTCACAGGCCCTCCCCGTACCTACGGTGATGTCCGCTGTCTCGCAGGTGGCTGTCAGTAGTCGCAATTTTTCTAAGTCAGTGTCCCCACGCTCCGTGTGATAGAGCCTGTGCCCAGCTGGCCACCACAGTCTAGTGGCCGAGGCCGATATGGTAGTGCCCGACTAGTGCAGTGGGATGCCTCTCCCCTGCGCGCTGTGTTGTGGTCGTGGCTGCCGGCCATACCTGGCCTTTTGGGACTCCCAGAATGCCATGGGGGTGTGCTGCACTATGGGAGGAGAGTGGGAGAGAAAAGTGCGGCGCCGCAGTGGGCTCAGGTGGCGGGCAAGCGTGGGCAGACGCCATCTAATTAGATGGCACTGGTGGGGACACCACGGCTGCGCCCTTAGGCTGCAGCGCCCTGGGCAATAGCCCTGCTTGCCTGCCCCTAGAACCACCTCTGGCTATACTGTGTGGTCTATAAGGGGCTATATTGTGTGGCATAGTGTGAATAAGGAGCTGTGCTATGTGGCATAATGTGAATAGAGGGCCAAACTGTGTGGCATAATGTGCAACAAGGGTACTACTGTGTGGCATAATGTGCTAGTGTGGCACAATGTGAATAAGGGGCTATACTGTGTGGCATCATGTGATTAAGTAGCTATGCTATATAGCATAATGTGTAATAAGGGTACGACTGTGTGACATAACGTGCAATAAAGGGTACTACTGTGGCATACTGTGAATAAGGGGCTATAATGTGTGGCATCATGTGATTAAGGGTACTACTGTGTGGCATAATGTGCAATAAAGGGTGCTACAGTGACATACTATGAATAAGGGGCTATACTGTGTGGCATAATGTGCAATAAGGTGTACTACTGTGTGGCATATGTATATAAGGAGTACTACTGTGTATATAATGTGAAAGGGGCTTTACTCTGTGGTGTAATTTGAGTTAGTACTATTGTGTGGCCACACCTCTTCACTGCGAGGCCATGCCCCTATTTTTGGCATTTGCCTTGGACACACTCTGGCCATAATGGGTGGGGTACCAATGTTATTTCTGGCACAAGGCACCACTGCCAGCTGAGAAGCCACAAGATGAAGGGTAGCCATCTGAAAGGCTGAATAAGGTAAGTGATTGCTGCTGGGGCTGGCTGGAGACACAGGCTGGGGCTGGCTCAAGACACAAAGGCTTGGGCTGGCTGGGCAGATAGAAGGGGTGTTGGCTGGGGAGACAGAAGGGGTGCTGGTTGGATAGACAGAAGCGGGTTGGCAGGAGAGACAGAAGGAGTGCTGGCTGGGAAGACAGAAAGGGGTCTCGCTGGAGAGACAGAAGGGGTCTGGCTGGAGAGACAGAAGGGGTCTGGCTGTTGCAGAAACATGAGGGAAGGAGGCTGCCTATTTTGTCAGACCCAGGCCCGACAATTTCTGATGGTAGCCCTGCACACCAGTACCTGCAATAATTATGCCTTTAGGCAGAAATATTTTATGAATGCATCCAGGTCTACCTCAGTTCCAATTATGTGACATCTCCCTTGTCAAATACAATCTATGCTCATGTTTAAAATTTGTGTGCTAGTCAAATGTGGCAGAGCAAAGATCATAAGATCATATATGTGAGAGTCAGTGTAGGGACTGGCCAGATGGGAAGATCATGAAGTGGTTGGTCAGTTTGACAAATTATTGCAATATTTTGGAACTAACATTCCCTGTATTCAAAGGAATTACAGTTTGAAAAGTAAGTGCCGAGTCTGTATGATACTTTTTATGTAGATAGTGTGGTCACATACCAAGGGCTCCCCAGATGGTGGAGTGCCTGTTATTTATATTTATATATATATATATATATATATACACACGTACACTGTATGTATGTATGTATATATATATAAATAATCAATCACATGCCTGAATAATACTGATGTTGGTGAAACTCGCTGAGGACACTGGGACAGGACGACCTGAACAACCCCCATCTAGCCCCAAGAGTACACAGATGACAGGGCCCTAACACAAGCTGCACACTTTATCATGATTCATTACACTGACAGGATGAGCACTATCACCCCTACCTGCCTCGCCTGCAACACCTGTCTGAGTACCACGCAATAAATCTTCTGTGTGAGACTGGGGAGTAGCAGCACTACGGCAGTGACTTAAGAACAAAAAGGATCAGGTAGAGCTAGAGCAAAGGTGGTGACATCACCAGGAGTTTGCTCCTGCTGGCTGCAGTTGTGCGTCTACTTTGGCTGGGTGTCTAGCTTGGGCTGACTGTAAGTTGCTGCAGCTCAGTGCCCTGCCTTGAGCTGCAGCCTCAGTCTGGATGTGGCTGTATGTTAGGGGGTGCGATTGCCCTCTTCGCCCACCCTGGATCTATCACTGATGTGCGCAGAACTTCGTATTTTGGTTTTGCCAAAACCACAGCCAAATGTTATGGTTTTGATATTGGAAAATCCATCCTCAAGTGTTTTGGTTCAGATTAGGTTTTGGTTTGGTGTAAAATTCTCAAAAACAGCTAAAACCATGTAAATTGGACCTGTTTACATGCAATCCAAGACCCTGGGACTCGGTTCTACTCACCAACAGCCCCAAAACTGATCAGAGCTGGGACTTGATTTGATTCGGAACCCCAAAGTTCGTATGCGTTTTTGTTTCAGGGAAACTGAATGAAAGGAGCATGCAGGAGATGCTGTCTGTGGCCATTACAATTTCTGGACATTCATAAACCGTAACATTAAAAATGTCAGGCAGCAATGCCCCAACCAGCACATAACGGAAAGAAAAAAGGTGCAAGATGGAATTGTCCTTGTGCCCTCCAACCCACCCTTGTATATATGAAACAGGATATTCACAGTATAACAAACCAATCACTTCAGCGAAAGGGACTACCACTTGTGGCTGAAATTATTGGTTTGTTTGGACCCCCCACAAAACAAGCTGCCAATGCACAGTGGACATTGGTGGCAATGATCCCATACATAAACTGACTTTACAATACATTAGATTAGATGTCGTCATCGTCATCCCCACTTCAGTGTGTGCATCTCCTCTTCATCACACAATATGAATTCGTCCCCGCTGGAATCCACCATTACAGACGCTTCTGTATTTTTTGGACTTAAGTGCTGGTAAAGGTCTTCCTCGTGGAATTTGTAATTCATTTTGATGAACATCATCTTTTCCACATTTTGGGGAAGTAACCTCCTACGATGATCACTGACAAGGTTCCCGGCTGCGCTGAAAACTCTTTCAACGTACACACTGGAGGATGGGCAACTTAAGTACAGCAAAGCCAGTTTGTGTAAGGGACTCCAAATTGCCTCTTTTTCCTGCCAGTAGTGAAATGGACTGTCTGACATGCCTATTTGGATGCTATCCCTAAAATAGTCATCCACCATGGTCTGAATGGTGACCGTATCAGACAAAGTCATGGTATACATGTCACTCATTGTAGGCAGTTCTTTCAGACCCAACCAGATGTCATTAGATTTTGCTGACTGATCTCCATCACCACCAGTAGTGGGTCTCTTAGGAAAATTTAGTTTTTTCCTAGCAGCTATAGAAACTTAAGGAGATGCTGCCGTGTCACGTTCCACTTGAGCTGACAATTTTTTCACCACCAGCTCTTTGCATCTTTTCAGATTTATGTCCGTCAGAAAGAAAGACACAAGGTATGACTTAGACCTAGGATCAAGTATGGTCGCAAAATATAGTGATCTGATTTCAAAAGATTGATGACCCTTCGATCCTGTCGAAGTGAATGAAGGGCTTGATCTACAAGCCCCACATACTTAGCGGAATCACTCCATTTCAGCTCATCCTTCAGTTTCTCCAGCTGCTTTTGCAAAAGTCTGATTAGAGGAATGACCTGACTCAAGCTGGCAGTGTCTGAACTAACTTCACGTGTGGCAAGTTCAAAGGGTTTGAGAACCTTGCACAACACGAACATTATTCTCCACTGCGCTTGACTAAGGAGCATTCCCGCTCCTTTCCCTATGTCATAGGCTGTAGTGTAGCCTTGGATGGCCTTTTTCTGCTCTTCCATCCACTGAAGCATATAGAGGGTAGAATTCCACCTAGTTACTACCTCTTGCTTCAGCTGATGGCAGGGAAAATTCAACAGTTCTTGCAGGTGCTGCAATCTTTGACACAGAGTTGCTGAATGTCAAAAATGTCCAGAAATCTTTTGGACCATCGAGAGCATCTCCTACATGCCCCTGTAATTTAAAAAAAAATGTTGCACCACCAAATTCATTGTGTGAGCAAAACATGGGATATGTTTGAATTTGCCCACATGTAATGCTTGCAGTGTATTGCTGGCATTGTCAGAAATCACAAATCCCGAGGAGAGACCAAGTGGGGTAAGCCATTTTGCAATGATTTCCCTGAGTTTCTCTAAGAGGTTCTTAGCGGTATGCCTCTTACTGAAACTGGTGATACACAGAGTAGCCTGCCTCTGAGCTGGCATTTGTTAGCTGCTACTGTTTGCACTGTTGGAGACAATACACCTACCCAGTGGGCTGTCACAGTCATGTAATCTTTAGTTTGCCCTGTCCCACTTGTCCACATATCTGTGGTTAAGTGGACAGTGGGCACAACAGCATTATGGAAGACATTAATAAGGTTTTTTTTAATGGCCTTGTACATATTGGGAATTGCTATTCTAGAGAATTGGACTCTAGAAGGGACATGGTAGCGGGGGCACACAACCTCCATTAACTTTATAAAACCCACTGCATTAATAGCGGATACTGGATGCACATCTAATATCAGCATAGCTGTTATGGTGTCTGTAATCCGCTGTGCAACTGGGTGCTTGCCATCATACTTTTTCGCCAAATCAAAGGATTGTGTGACAGTCAAAAGTTTGGTTGAACTTCTTGAACTACTAAAAGTAGTCTTCTTCCTGGTCCCCTTCTGGGATGAAGATTCATTCATAGCAACAGCAGCAGGCGTAACACTCAAGGACTCTTCTGAGGAACAACGGATAGGAGTTAGTCCTTATGATATTGGATGCAGGACTACTTCCGATCATGAATGAGGATGTTGATGATGATTCAGGCATTGGTGGTGGATATTGCAGGCGCTTGTATCCAGATAGGAGGGAGCAGCTTCGTGACACTGGACTGATGTTTGTTTTTTTTGTCCCCAAAGTTTCAATACCCTTTCCAATTTGATGAATGCGCTGCAAGTGATGTAACAGGGAAGAGGTTCCAAGATGGTTAAGGTCCTTACCTCTACTCACTGTTACATGGCAACGGTTACAAATGGCTTGGCAAAGTTGTCCGGATTTGGGTGGAAATGATTCCACACCTGAGATGTGGATATTTTGGTCCTTTGTCCAGACATGCCAACAATGAGATTTTTCCCACCATGGGCAACAACTGTTGCCTGACTGTGATTTACAGTTTTTGGACAAACATCCTCGGCATCAACATCAACATCCTCAACATCAACAACATCCTCATCATCCTTGTTGTTGTTATTGCCCACTACATAAATATCATCCTCTTGCAATTCCACAGAAGATCCTCGATTTCTACGTCAGCATGTTGACTTGTGCTGCTCATCCACATATTTGCAGAGGGCACACAAATGGTGGAAGTAGGATCCTCTTCAAGTACAGTATTAGAAAGGTCAGGCTCACACAAGGCAACCACAGACTCTCCTCTGGGATCTGTGACTTTTCGGTGACAATTTTAATTTTTTTTGTACCTCTTCTACAAGCAGAAGGGCTTAAATCATCACAACTAGAACCACAAGTCATAAATAAAGGCCAAAGCCTTATCCTTTCCTTGCCACTTCGTGTAGTGAATGGCATATTGCCAATTTTTTGTTTCTCTAAAGCTGACTTCGCTTTAGATTTTTTTTTCTTTAACAGGGAAAAGATGATTTTTTTTAGCCTGACTTTTTGGCCTGACTTAAGCCCTGGTACATCAGCCTTCATAGATGACGTTGACAGCCTTGCATCATCATCATCAGCAGCTACAAGACTAGTATGTGGATCCTGCTCTCTGGTCATGTGACTGTCCTCCATACTGACTGCGATCTTACAGCAGTGTCACCAAGCATTTATATCGCAGCTAATGCACACAAACAACCACACACACAAAAAATGTTTTTATTTTCACACTGGTGGAGTGGCTAATACGCAATTACGCACACACAAAAAATTGTTTCTAATTTCTCAAAGGTGGTGTGGCTAATACCCAATTACGCACACAAAAAAATAGTTTTTATTTTCTCACTGGTGCTGTGGCTAATACACGCGATTATGCACACAAACTTTTTTTTATTTTTTTCACTGGTGGTGTGGCTAATACGCAATTGCGCACATACAATTTTTTTTTTATTTTCTCACTGGTAGTGTGGCTAACAGCCACACAAAAAATTGTTTTTATTTTCACACTGGTGGTGTGGCAGGCTAACACGCACACACCAAAAAAAATGTTTTTATTATCACACTGGTGGTCTACACACAAAAAATAGTTTTTATTTTCACACTGGTAGTGTGTGACAGGCTAATACCCACACACAAAAAATTGTTTTTATTTTAACACTGGTTGTGTGGCAGGCTAACATGCACACACCAATAAATTGTTTTTGTTTTCACACTGGTGGTGTACACACAAAAACTTGTTTTTATTTTAACACTAGTGGTGTGGCAGGCTAACACGCACACAAAAATTTTTTTTAATTTTAACACTGGTGGTGTCGCAGGCTAACACGCACACACAAAAAAATAGATTTTATTTTTTTCACACTGGGGATGAAGAGCACCCCTGAATGAGACAGCAGCCCCTTGATAAATGAGACACAGGTAACACAGCACCAATGCGCACCTACGTTGCTGATAAGTGTGGCTAACAGACGCACACACACAGAAATAAAACTAAAACGCTTTCTTTTTTTCACACTAGGGGTTAATAGCACCCCTGATGGACAGAGCATCCCCTGGACAACACAGGAGCACAGCGGGACCCCATAGACAACAGCCAGCCAGTCCCTATGGAATGGACAGGACAACAGCCAGCCAGCACCCCTGAAAGAGGCAGCAGCCCCGTGACAGACAGCAGTACAGCACCCCTGCGCACCTACGATGATGACAGATGTGGCTAACATGCACAGATTTTTTTTTTGCCACACTGGGGGTGAAGAGCACTCCTGAAAGAGGCAGCAGCCCCTTGACAGACAGCAGCACAGCACCCCTGCGCCCCTACGTTGATGACAGGTGTGGCTAACACATAAAAAAATGTTTTTTGTATTTTTTCACATTGGGGGTGAAGAGCACCCCTTATAGACAGAGAACCCACTGGAGAACACAGCAGAACAGCCAGCCCCTATGGACAGCAGCCAGCCAGTCCCTATGGACTACAGCCAGCCAGCCCCTATGGACAGGACAACAGTCAGACAGCCCCTATATATGGACAACAGACAGACAGCCCCTATAGATGGACAGGGCAACCTCAGTCACAACAACAGCCAGCCCCTCTATGGACAACAGCCAGCCCTTAAGCAACACAACTGCAGCCAGCCCCTATGCACAGCAGCACAGCACCCAGCTCCCTCCCTCTTCACTCTCCACAGCCGGAATGAAAAATGGCGGCGATCGCAGGACCTTTACAGAATTCAAAACCCGCGAGAATCCGACAGTGGGATGATGACGTTTTGCCTCGTTTTCAGATCCGAGTCAGGCGGGAAAACCAGAGCCAACTCGGATCTGACTCGGATCCCCTAAGTTCGGGTGGATTCGGATCTCTGAGATCCAAACCCGCTCATCCCTATTTTAAACCACCTCACAGCTCACAATGTTGATTTCACTATTTTTCACCAATATAGGAAAAAGGCTGCAGCAAGCTGGCTGGCTAAAGTAAGCAACAGAGCAGCAGCACAAACACACGGCAGTTTAAAAAAATATCCCTATTTTTCAGCACCAAATCAAATTATTTATGGTCAATGTAATGTAAATATGTGGACAAACAGAAGCGCAAACCTCACCACCACCACATAACTGAACCTAAGTATGACAGGTCAGCACAATTGACTTCACTTTACTACTTTTATATTTTTTTTCTGAATTTCTCAATAACAGACTTTTGGCTTAGGGGTGCCGTGAAAACATTGCTGATACTCTAGGGCACCTTGGTTCAAAAAAGTTTGGGTCTAGGGGGTAAATTTACTAAGATTCGAGTTTGGTCGAGTTTTTTGGTTGGTGATTGTCACGTTTTTCATCTCGCAAATTAACTAAGAAGTGAGTTTAGCTGAAAGTGAGTTTTCCGAGGGTGAAGCAGATCAAGATATCTCCCCCGAGTTGCAAGTTTAGATGAGATTACTCACCCGAGATTGCAGTGTTTTCTCTCTGCAAATCTCTCCAGAGCTAGAAGTCTGCACATATCAGTGAGATATGTGAAGGCTGCTTTTGTGTTATACCTGTGAAAGAAGGATTGATGTGTTCAATACTTATTTTACTCATTGTATATATATATATATATATATATATATATATATATATACTGTACATACAGTACTGAGCAAAAGCTTTAGGCCGGTGTGTAAAAAATGCTGCAAAGAATGCTTCCAAAAATTGAAGTGTTAATAGTTTATTTTAATCAATTAACAAAATGCAAAGTGAATGAACAGAAGAGAAATCAATATTTGGTGTGATCACCCATTGCCTTCAAAACAGCATCACTTCTTCTAGGTACACTTGCACACAGTGGACCTGACTCAGACCCGCTTGCTAGATGCGGTTGCTCGCTCCCAGTGTATGGAAATTCAGCTAAGTGACATCAAGGCAGGCGCTCGCACAGCAAGGCATAAGCACACCCACTATGTCTTGGCGAGCGATCACTTTGTGTTTACAGACACCCACCAACCTGTCTTTAGCCGCCCACTAGCGAACGTCATCTCCAGGAAGTATATACAACCATCGGTACATCGGGTTCCATCGGATCTGACCTCATCACTTGCGGTTGAGTGTACCCTACTGCAAGCACTGCGAGCACTTCAGTGTATAATTCAACCAGGTGACGTGTACTATGACGCTGCCTGTTAATTATGCACGCCTCTGAAACGGTGTTGAAACACTCAGGCACGCCTGCGTTCGCAACTCCACTCCCCCGCTACTACTGCCCTGCCCCTGTTACTACCCACAAATGACCTCTCCTGTCACTCATTCCACTGGGCTGTCTTTGCAGGGCGAGCGAGCGCATCCCAATTGCTCATACTAGTTTGCCCACACGCACTGCGAAGTATACACATGCGCACATTGGCAAACATCGCCAGCAATGAGCGATCGCTTGCTAATGAGCAGGTCTGAATCAGGTCTAGTATTTGAAGGAACTTGGCAGGGAGATTGTTCCAAACATCTTGGAGAACTAACCACAGATCTTCTGTGGATGTAGGCTTGCTCAAATCCTTCTGTCTCTTCATGTAATCTCAGACAGACTTGATAATGTTGAGATCAGGGCTCTATGAGTTGGCCTATTATCACTTCCAGAACTCCTTGTTCTTCTTTATGCTGAAGATAGTTCTTAATGACAATGGCTGTATGTTTGGGGTCGTTGTCCTGCTGCAGAATAAATTTAGAGCCAGATGCCTCCCTGATGGTATTGCATGATGGATAAGTACCTGCCTGTATTTCTCAGCATTGAGGACACCATTCATTCTGACCAAAACCCCAACTCCATTTGCTGAAATGCAACCCCAAACTTGCAAGGAACCTCCACCATCCTTCACTGTTGCCTGCAGATCATTATTCTACCGCTCTCCAGTCCTTCGGCAAACAAGCTGCCTTCGGTTACAGCAAGATATTAAAAATTTTGACTCATCTGTTCTGAGCACCCCAGTTCCTATGTATTCGTGCATAGTTGAATCGCTTGGCCTTGTTTCCACATAAAAGGTATGGCTTTTTGGCCACAATTCTTCCATGAAGACCACTTCTGGCCAGAATACCTGGGTCCCACTGGTTTTTGCCAGTTCTGAGCTGATGACACTGCTGGACATCTTCCGTTTTCCACCATTGCCGAAACTACTACTGGGGAGCACTACATAGGAGGGCACTGTATAAGGGGCACTGCATAATGGGGACCACTACTGGGGGCACTGCATAGGGGGACACTGTATAAAAGGTACTACTGGGGTCACTGTATAAGGGGCACCACTGGGGGCACTGCATAAGAGGGACCACTACTGTGGGCACTGTATAAAGGGCACTACGGTTGGGCACTGTATAAAAGTGCACTACTGGGGTATTGTATGAGGGGCACTACTGGGGCACAACTACATGGGGCATTGCTACTGTGGCTTGCATAAAGGACACTACTACTGGGGGCATTAAGGTGCATATGGAATGAAAAGGAATGTTCCCAGAGTGATGAGAAATGGGTGGGGGGGTGTCATGTTTATATGCCCCCATTTTCCAGTGACCACGCCCCTTGTGGCATGTGGCGATGCCCACTGGGGCAGAGGCTCCATTTTTCGTCTTGCCCTGGGCTCCAAATATCCTAGTTACGCCACTGCACACACTCACCTACAGTACCTGGACAGGTCCACTTGCCCAAGTAGGCATCCAGCGTCTTCTGAAAACAAAAAATGAGGAGCCCGAAACACGAACTTAGTACCGCCCTCTAAGGATGGTACTTCCGGAATGTTGGGCTCAACCACAGCATTTCTCTTACAAATGCTGGGGCTGAGCATTCATTGGCTGAGAGAGGTGAGCCTCCACCTCTCTCAGCCAATGAATCGTTCCTACCATTGACTTCAATGGTGAGAACCGCTAAATAACCTTTAGTAACCTACCGATTCTCACCATTGAAGTCAATGGTGGGAACCGTTTAATGGCTGAGAGGTGGAGCCTCACCTCTATCAGCCTATAAACGCTCAGCTCCGGCATTTCTAAGAGAGCGGGCAGGAACTTTCAAGTCCCGGCGGCAGGCAAGAGTGGGCGGAATGATGGTGGCCGCCGGCAGTGGGTAAGAGCCAGCGGGGTGACTGCAGCTGCACCCTCAGACCGCAGCGCCCTGAGCGATAGCCCTACTTGCCCGCTCCTAGAACCGCCACTCTAAATGAATGACAGGCTTATAAAAAATAATGTGAGGACAGTGCTGGTGCTACCATTAGGCACAGATGATGAAAACAATGAATTAATAAAATAATGTCACTCATCCAGTATTTGTAATGCCCTGGAATGTCCCCACACAGTATGCCGGATACTAAAATGGAGGAGAAACATCTGGCAGCTTTCTACCTGTAAGACATGTTTAGGCTAGAAGCTGGGGGCATAGCTATGATGTAATAGCTAAGAGGAGCAACGTATACTACCTCCACTCTGCCTGCTAAGATAAGAAGCAGCATGGGTAGGCTGCAAAACCTTAGGGGTTGGGGCACCAGCCCTGGGTGTGGAGCAACACATCAATATGAAGTACATTGTGGAATATCAGGATATACTGTGATTTGTAGTTTCTTTAAAGCTGCATATTGTCCAAGCCTGATGAAATTTTGTATCAGTTTACATCTTTATCATTCTCTCTGATGTTCAGTTTGTTAGCCACTTCTCTCCTGTCTGATTTCCTCTTCTCCTCTGTTGTGATCCCATTGCCTTACATATGTTAACCTATCGGTTCATCTCTGTGCTCTCCTGAACCCTCTATTCACAATTCTATACTAGTCACACTCTATGGGCTCTATTTACTACAATCCGCATATTGAATGCGGATTGTAGTGTGATATTACCGAGTGAATTCGCATTGCGAATTCAGGCAATATCACAGGGATTTACTATAAATCCCTTGCAGGGACAGAGCTTGCGATAAAGCTCTGTCCCTGCGGATCCCATCCGCACTCTAGTCGCGGTATTTTTGGAAAAAATACCGCGACTAAGAGCCCGCGCATGCGCCGACCGACCACCGCTACTACCCCCCCACCGACGCTAAGCCCCGCCCCCAGTGCTAAGCCCCGCCCCCCGCAATCACGGACCCCCGCGACCCCCCCTTCCCCCCCGCGACCCCCCCTCCCTTCATTAGACTTACCTGCATCCTCCTGGCCTCCGGTGATCTTCTCCGGGCTTCCCGATCAGGTGATCTCCCATACTGCACTGGGGCCCGATCACCTGATGACCGGGCAGCAGTGCACTGTGGGAGACCAGCTGACCGGAGAGGAGCCATCACCGGAGGCCCAATCACCGGTCCCTGGAGTCAGGTAAGTAAAAAAAAAAATTTTTAATTTTTTTTTCTTTTTTTTACAGCAATCAGCTTGCGGTCTGCTTAGACCACATAGCTGATTACTGGTACCGGCTCCCGCCTCTGCTCTCCCCGTTAGAGCAGAGTGGGAGCCCGGTAACCGGGGGAGACCCTGGATAACGCCACCTCCAGGTGGCGTTATTATCACAGGGCTTCCCCCGGTATTTTTTTACAATTTATTTTTAGTAACTGTGGTCGGATCACATTTCCCATTACAATTATGGGAAATGCGATCTGCTTTACTAAAAATAAGTGATACTGGGGGTTGGAGTACAATTTTACTAATTCTACTCCAATTGCCCTGTAATAACTACAGGTGAAACTAAAATAATGTGAAAAGGGTGTGAAAACACCCCTTTTCACTTTATTTTAGTAAAAATAATGTTAATAAATAGAGCCCAATATGTATTATGCTCTGCTGCTCTCTCCCTGCTCTGCTGCTCTTTTCTGCTGTACTCGCTCTGTGTTTTCTTGCCTCCTATGGGTTAATACTTTCTGGGAACTTATTGTTCTTTTCTTTTTCTAACGTTAATGCTTTCTGGTCACTCTCTGCTCTCTTCTTCACCATGTGTCATACTTGGCCAACATTTTAAAGTTCCCAGAGGGAAAAGAGGGACATTCCCATAGGGGACATACGTGTGATCACTGTGGGGACTGGGCTGAGTGATTTGCGTCATTAGGCCCTGTTCCTGTGGTATAGTGCCTCGGATTGCAGAATCAAGATGATTGTTACGTAATCACTGAAGTAAAAATCTAGCATGCGCTCACCTTATGGAGTTATGGTGAGAAATGTAGTGTGTATGGCTATGACTAGCGTAATAAATTGAGATGCAGATGGTCAATTGTATTAATATGTGTTTTGTTATTCATGAGTAAATTTTCTATCAGTGGCAATGGACAAACATAAATGACGTGAAACAATGGGAAGGGGAGGTGGGAATGGTGAGGGAAAGGGTGTTTGGTTCAAAGCAATAGAAAACAATTAAATAGGATTGTAAAAAAATGTAAAACATAAATTATAAAAAATATATAAAAATAAAAAAGGTGTAAAAAGTCCTTACTAAAATGTAACTGATGTGGTTCACCCTTATTGCTGGCCATACACTAGAATGATTTTGGGGCGATTGCCCCATTTTCAATGCGTCGTACGATGAATCGTGTAGAAATCGTGTATTTTTAAAGTAGGATACGATCCGATGCGCGCTCCCGCAGCTACTAAAAACGTATCGTATGATCAGCTGTGCAGCCCATATGATCCGTCATATTCGTATGCTGATCGTGCCGTGTATTTCAACATGCGATGAATCGTGCGTCCGAGCGGCATCATTTTCCGCACGGGGAGATCCGTGATGCATGCATCTGTCTGTAATAAAATAAGCACAGATACAGGGATGGTTCAGTGAGAACCATCCGTGCATCTGTGAAAAAAAAGAAAAAAGTGTTTTTTTTTAAATCGGATTGTCCCCCCCCAAAAGAGCAACCAGCCCCGGGCTTTAGTGACCCAATGCTGGTTGGGCAACATACGGGGTACAAACAACGTAGGGGTCCCACCATATGTAAGCGCAACTAGCACTGGCTAGTCAGGAACCAGCCCTGGTTGCCGAAATACGGGGGACAAACAACGTAGGCGTCCCACATATTCTGGGAAGCCAGCACTGGGCTCTGAACCGGTGCTGGTTCTGGAAATACAGGGTAAAAAAATGCATAGGGTCCCCCTGTATTTTCCAGAACCAGCACCAGACTTTTTTCTAGCGTGGGGCTAATGCCACAGCAAGGGGAGCCCTTTCTCCAGGCCCCCCAGACGAAGCATTAACCCTAACTGCTAGTCAGCCCAGGCCAGGGATCACTGGGGAGCTGGGGACCCCCCCCAATAAAGGGTTCCCCCCCTCCAGGGCACCCCAGGCACAGGCTGATAGCCCAGAGCTATCCCCGGCACCCCTGGGCGGTGGGTGCCGGGTTGATTATGTAGTGTAGTGCATTTCAAATAGTTAAAAATATTGGCCCTCATTCAGAGCCGTACGCTCTGAGCAGAGCGCACGCTCTGAATGAGGGCCGGCCTCCATGAAAATGGAGCGTCCTTCTGGACGCTCGTATAGCTGTGGGTCACCACCCACAGGCTATACGAGCGTGCAGTTTGATGGCCGCGATGGTCTTGACCATCGCGACCATCGAAACTGCGAGCCGGAGCCTGCGGTTGAGGTTTTCAACCACAAGCTCCGGAGTGATTTTGGCTCTATCAGAGCCAAAATCACTCCCACTGACATCACTAGTGATGTCAGTGGGCCGGCTTCTGACGGGAGGCGTTCCCGTGGGAACGCCTCCGACAGGGAGGCACGCCCCCGGCACGCCTACCAAAGGGGGCGTGCTGTCAATCAACATCGACAGCACGCCCCCTTTGATCAGACACAACGAGCAAAGGACTTTCCTTCGCTCGTCGCGTCTGGCGCATGCGCACGATGGAGCTCCCTCCGTCGTGCGCATGCTCAGTCCAGAACATCGACCCACTTGCGAGCGGACAGCCGCTCGCGAGTGGGTCTGAATCAGGCCCATTGTCTTTTGCTGTGGAACTGCAGGTCCCAGCAAGCCTCCCCCCCATGCTGGTACTTGGAGAACCACAAGTACCAGCATATCGGGCATTACGGCCCACTGGTACCTGTAGTTCCACAGCAAGAGCATTATTTAAATAAACACAGGACACACACACCATACACAGTATAAGTGTATTAAACATACATGGACACACACATACTCACCTATGTATCCCTGTAGCAATATGTCCCCTTCTCCAGTAGATTATCAAAATGGTACCTGTGAAAAAAAACATACTCACCGTCTCCTATGCGAAGTTCAGTCCTCTTCGGTCCAAAGTAGGCATCCAGGGACTTGGCAAAAAAAAAAACCCCAGAAAGCGCGGAGCCACGAACTGAAGTACTTTTCTACAAGTACAGTACTTCCAGAATGAGAGCTTAGCGGCGGGATTTCACCATGGAAACCCCGCCGCTGAGCATTCATTGGCTGAAAGAGGCGAGCCCTCCGCCTCTCAGCCAATGAACGGTTCCCACCACTGTAGTCAATGGAGGGAGCCGTTCATTGGCTGAGAGAAGTGGGGGCTGACCTCTCTCAGCCAAAGAACGCTCAGATACTGCTCTACAAAGGCAAGAGCCACGTCTGAGCTCTTCATTCGGGAGGTAACAACCATCGTGGTTCGTGTTTAATCGTTTACCAATACCATGGATGCCTACGGGGAGAAGGGGACCAGTCCAGGTAATGTAGGTGATTATGTGTGAGTGTGTATGTATGTAATAAAGCTTTACTATCACGGTGTGTGTGTATTGTGTTTATTTAAACATTTCATTACAGGTGAACTACAGGTACCAACGGGCCTTTAATGCCCCACATGCTAGTTCTTGTGGTTCTCCAAGTACCAGCATCCTGGGAAGGCTTGCTGTGACCTGCAGTTCTACTCGTAAAGACAATGTTTACTATTCTTTTTTTATACTACACTACATAATCAACCGGGCACCCACCGGCCAGGGGTGCTAGGGATAGCCCCGGGCTATCAGCTTAGGTCAGGGGTGCCATGGAGGGGGGGACCTCTTTATTGGGGGGGGGGCTCCCCAGGGATCCCCGGCCCAGGCTGACTAGCATTCAGGGTTAATGCTTTGGCTGGTTAATGCTTCGGCTGGTGGGCCCAGTGAAAGGGCTCCCCTTGCTGTGGCATTATCCCCACGCTAGAAATAGTCTGGTGCTGGTTCTGGAAAATACATATTTTAATACATAAAATACATATTTTCCCCCTGTATTTCCAGAACCAGGACTGAATCAGAGCCCAGTGCTGGTTGCACAGAATACAGGGGACCCCCTACATCGTTTGTCCCCCGTATTTTGGTAACCAGGGCTGGTTCTGACTAGCCTGGTGCTGGTTGTGCTTACATACGGGGACCCCTACGTCGTTTGTCCCCCATATGTTGGCCAACCAGTTCTGGGTCCCTAAAAGCCATGGGGTGGTTTCTCTTTGGGGGGGGCACGTAGTAGTTTTTTTTTCTTCACAGATGCACGGATGGTTCTCACTGAACCATCCCTGCATATGTGCTTATTTTATTACAAACAGATGCATGCATCACAGATCTCCCAGTGTGTGCATCAGTCTTTTTTTTTTTTACAAATGGTGCCGCTCGGACGTCGGACGCGTGATGCATCATATCAATAGATCGCATGTACATCCTGTGTCAATAATGTGGCCGGGACTGCCAGGGAGCTGCCGGGCAGTTCAAGGTAAATCGTAAATTGAATCTTATCTTATGCTGGTCATACTAGTGTATGGCCAGCATAAGATTATTACCAGAGTACAGCATGGCCACACAGATGGGATGACTGATAGCCCTGCAGTGGCTAATAAATCCCTCCCCAGTTGCTCTCCATAGAGTGGATGCAGTGGAGGTAAGTAATATAGGATATCGCTGATCAGCTTCCCTTCAGATCGTGGCTGCAGGGGCTCTGGCTGTGTCTGGGGTCAGAGCCGGCCCTAGGCATAGGCATTACAGGCAAATGCCTAGGGCATCTGCAATGCCATAGGGGCATACGGCCGCTCGGCAGCAGGGCCCGCATCCATCAGTACTAATAATGAGTCACACTGACTCATTATTACAGTACTCTCTCTGCGCTGCCTGCAGCTGACCGGGGCCGTACCGAGGAAGGAGGAGGAGGGGGGGAAGCTACTTACCCTCACTGTACATGATCAGGATATCACTAGACTGCCTGAGACACAGCCCCTCCCCCCGAGTCCCCGCCCCCTCCTCTCCGTCTATTCTACATGCACAGTCCTTTCCCTGCCTGAGACTCCGCCCCCTAACAACGGGTCCCCGTCCCTTCCTTTCCAGTCTAGCTCTCTCTGTCACTGTCACACAGCCTCTCCTCTCCTTTCATCATGTGTCATAGAGCCCAGCCCTAGCAGGGACCACACATCCTCTTCCAGGAGAGGTAAGTGCCAGTCTAGGGGGTGGTATCTGTATGCAATGGGCAGGGGTGTATTATTTTCTTATTTCTGGGGGAGGGAGGTTGGAGTGTGTTTTACTGTCTGTGGTGGGGTGGTGTATTAATGTAGTAAGTAGTGTGTGGGAGGGGTGTATTAATATTAGGGGTGAGCGGGTTCGGATTTCTGAAATCCGAACCCCCCCGAGCCCCCCCGATCCGAGTCCGATCCGAATCAGGCTCGACTTTTCCCGCCTGACTCGGATCTGAAATCGAGGCAAAATGTCATCATCCCGCCTTCCGAGTCTCGCGGGTTTTGGATCCTATATAAGGTACCCACATCGGCGCCATTTTCTCACTCGGCTGTGGACAGTGAAGAGGGAGGGTGGGAGTTAGGGCTGTGTAGTGTAGTGTAGTGTAGTGCTGCTGTTGTCCACTACTTCAAAGTCCATAGGGGCTGGCTGTGTTGTGCTGTGCTGCTGTTGTTAATAGGGGCTGTGTCCACTACTTCAAAGTCCATAGGGGCTGGCTGGACTGTGTTGTGCAGTCAGTTCTCCATAGGGGCTGTGTCCACTCCAAAGTCCTGTGCAGTGTCCCAGTCCTAAAGAGGTGCTGTAGTGTTGTCCAGGGGGTGCTCTGTCCATCAGGGGTGCTCCCCCCAAGTGCTAAAAAAATAATATATTTTCTGTGTTTGTGAATTGTGTGTGCAGTAGCCGCACGTGCATCAACAAAGTAGTGCCAAGCGTGCGCCTGTGTCATAAGTAAAGGGCCGGCTGGCTTGACCGTTAAAGGGTGCTGTAACCCCCGAAAGTACACTCCAGTCCAAACCAAAAAAAAATTATTTTCTGTGTTTGTGAATTGTGTGCGCAGTAGCCGCACGTGCATCAACAAAGTAGTGCCAAGCGTGCGCCTGTGTCATAAGTAAAGGGCCGGCTGGCTTGACCGTTAAGGGTGCTGTAACCCCCGAAAGTACACTCCAGTCCAAACCAAAAAAAAAATTATTTTCTGTGTTTGTGAATTGTGTGCGCAGTAGCCGCACGTGCATCAACAAAGTAGTGCCAAGCGTGCGCCTGTGTCATAAGTAAAGGGCCGGCTGGCTTGACCGTTAAGGGTGCTGTAACCCCCGAAAGTACACTCCAGTCCAAACCAAAAAAAAAATTATTTTCTGTGTTTGTGAATTGTGTGCGCAGTAGCCGCACGTGCATCAACAAAGTAGTGCCAAGCGTGCGCCTGTGTCATAAGTAAAGGGCCGGCTGGCTTGACCGTTAAGGGTGCTGTAACCCCCGAAAGTACACTCCAGTCCAAACCAAAAAAAAAATATTTTCTGTGTTTGTGAATTGTGTGCGCAGTAGCCGCACGTGCATCAACAAAGTAGTGCCAAGCGTGCGCCTGTGTCATAAGTAAAGGGCCGGCTGGCTTGACCGTTAAAGGGTGCAGTAACCCCCAAAGTACACTCCAGTCCAAACCAAAAAAAAAATTATTTTCTGTGTTTGTGAATTGTGTGCGCAGTAGCCGCACGTGCATCAACAAAGTAGTGCCAAGCGTGCGCCTGTGTCATAAGTAAAGGGCCGGCTGGCTTGACCGTTAAGGGTGCTGTAACCCCCGAAAGTACACTCCAGTCCAAACCAAAAAAAAAATTATTTTCTGTGTTTGTGAATTGTGTGCGCAGTAGCCGCACGTGCATCAACAAAGTAGTGCCAAGCGTGCGCCTGTGTCATAAGTAAAGGGCCGGCTGGCTTGACCGTTAAGGGTGCTGTAACCCCCGAAAGTACACTCCAGTCCAAACCAAAAAAAAAATTATTTTCTGTGTTTGTGAATTGTGTGCGCAGTAGCCGCACGTGCATCAACAAAGTAGTGCCAAGCGTGCGCCTGTGTCATAAGTAAAGGGCCAGCTGGCTTGACCGTTAAAGGGTGCTGTAACCCCCAAAGTACACTCCAGTCCAAACCAAAAAAAAATTTATTTTCTGTGTTTGTGAATTGTGTGCGCAGTAGCCGCACGTGCATCAACAAAGTAGTGCCAAGCGTGCGCCTGTGTCATAAGTAAAGGGCCAGCTGGCTTGACCGTTAAAGGGTGCTGTAACCCCCAAAGTACACTCCAGTCCAAACCAAAAAAAAATTTATTTTCTGTGTTTGTGAATTGTGTGCGCAGTAGCCGCACGTGCATCAGCAAAGTAGTGCCAAGCGTGCGCCTGTGTCATAAGTAAAGGGCCGGCTGGCTTGACCGTTAAAGGGTGCTGTAACCCCCGAAAGTACACTCCAGTCCAAACCAAAAAAAAAATTATTTTCTGTGTTTGTGAATTGTGTGCGCAGTAGCCGCACGTGCATCAACAAAGTAGTGCCAAGCGTGCGCCTGTGTCATAAGTAAAGGGCCGGCTGGCTTGACCGTTAAAGGGTGCTGTAACCCCCCAAGTACACTCCAGTCCAAACCGAAAAAAAATTATTTTCTGTGTTTGTGAATTGTGTGCGCAGTAGCCGCACGTGCATCAACAAAGTAGTGCCAAGTGTGCGCCTGTGTCATAAGTAAAGGGCCGGCTGGCTTGACCGTTAAAGGGTGCTGTAACCCCCGAAAGTACACTCCAGTCCAAACCAAAAAAAAAATTATTTTCTGTGTTTGTGAATTGTGTGCGCAGTAGCCGCACGTGCATCAACAAAGTAGTGCCAAGCGTGCGCCTGTGTCATAAGTAAAGGGCCGGCTGGCTTGACCGTTAAAGGGTTCTGTAACCCCCAAAGTACACTCCAAACCAAAAAAATATATATTTTCTGTGTTTGTGACTTGTGTGCACTGTGGCTGCACGTGCATCAACAAAGGAGCAGCGCCAAGCGTGCGCCTGTGTCCCATAAGTAAAGAGCTGGCTGGCTCATTTCTTAAAGGGTGGTGTAACCCACAAAGTGCACTACTCTCCAGCAAAAATAAAAAAATATTTTCTGTGTTTGTGTGCGCTTTAGCCGCACGTATATATATCAATATAACATAAATGGAGGACCAAACTTTCTCTGATAAAAATAAAATAGGGAAAGATCAAGAACCACTTCCTACTAGTGCTGTTGCTGCTGCTGGGAGTTGTTCATCATCCCAGAGAGGAAGTAGGAACATCACTACTTTTACTAAACAATTGACCCTCCAACAGTCCCTAGCGATGAGGATGAAGTACGACAGCAGTCATCCTGAAGCAAAACGTATAACTGAGGCCTTGACTGCTATGTTGGTGTTAGACGTGCGTCCGGTATCCGACATTAGTGCAGTGGGATTTAGACAATTGATGGAGGTAGTGTGTCCTCGGTTCCAAATCCCGTCTAGATTCCACCTGCATCCTCAAAGCAGCAGCGACAAGCGTGCGTCTGTCTGTTAAAGGGTGGTGACACCCTCAAAGTGTGCTACACAAACAATTAAAATATTGTTCTTTTTTTTTCTGTCTTTGTGAATTGTGTGGGCTGTAGCCGCACTTGCATCCTCAAAGCAGCAGCGACAAGCGTGCGTCTGTCTGTTAAAGGGTGTTGTAACTCTCAAAGTGCTCCAAAAAAATCAAAATTTTTTTTTTAATGTGTTTGTGACTTGTGTGCGATGTAGCCACACTTGCATCCTCAAAGCAGCAGCGACAAGCGTGCGTCTGTCTGTTAAAGGGTGGTGACACCCTCAAAGTGTGCTACACAAACAATAAAAATATTCTTCTTCTTTTTTCTGTCTTTGTGAATTGTGTGGGCTGTAGCCGCACCTGCATCCTTAAAGCAGCAGCGACAAGCGTGCGTCTGTCTGTTAAAGGGTGGTGTAACTCACGAAGTGCTCCAAAAAATAAAAAACTATTTTTTTAATGTGTTTGTGACTTGTGTGCGATGTAGCCGCACTTGCATCCTCAAAGCAGCAGCGACAAGCGTGCGTCTGTCTGTTAAAGGGTGGTGACACCCTCAAAGTGTGCTACACAAACAATAAAAATATTCTTCTTTTTTCTGTCTTTGTGAATTGTGTGGGCTGTAGCCGCACCTGCATCCTTAAAGCAGCTGCGACAAGCGTGCGTCTGTCTGTTAAAGGGTGGTGACACCCTCAAAGTGTGCTACACAAACAATTAAAATATTGTTCTTTTTTTTTCGGTCTTTGTGAAATGTGTGGGCTGTAGCCGCACCTGCATCCTTAAAGCAGCAGCGACAAGCGTGCGTCTGTCTGTTAAAGGGTGGTGACACCCTCAAAGTGTGCTACACAAACAATAAAAATATTCTTCTTCTTTTATCTGTCTATGTGAATTGTGTGGGCTGTAGCCGCACCTGCATCCTTAAAGCAGCAGCGACAAGCGTGCGTCTGTCTGTTAAAGGGTGGTGACACCCTCAAAGTGTTCTACACAAACAATTAAAATATTGTTCTTTTTTTTCGGTCTTTGTGAAATGTGTGGGCTGTAGCCGCACCTGCATCCTTAAAGCAGCAGCGACAAGCGTGCGTCTGTCTGTTAAAGGGTGGTGTAACTCTCAAAGTGCTCCAAAAAATAAAAAACTATTTTTTTTATGTGTTTGTGACTTGTGTGCGATGTAGCCGCACTTGCATCCTCAAAGCAGCAGCGACAAGCGTGCGTCTGTCTGTTAAAGGGTGGTGACACCCTCAAAGTGTGCTACACAAACAATAAAAATATTCTTCTTTTTTCTGTCTTTGTGAATTGTGTGGGCTGTAGCCGCACCTGCATCCTTAAAGCAGCTGCGACAAGCGTGCGTCTGTCTGTTAAAGGGTGGTGACACCCTCAAAGTGTGCTACACAAACAATTAAAATATTGTTCTTTTTTTTTCGGTCTTTGTGAAATGTGTGGGCTGTAGCCGCACCTGCATCCTTAAAGCAGCAGCGACAAGCGTGCGTCTGTCTGTTAAAGGGTGGTGACACCCTCAAAGTGTGCTACACAAACAATAAAAATATTCTTCTTCTTTTATCTGTCTATGTGAATTGTGTGGGCTGTAGCCGCACCTGCATCCTTAAAGCAGCAGCGACAAGCGTGCGTCTGTCTGTTAAAGGGTGGTGACACCCTCAAAGTGTTCTACACAAACAATTAAAATATTGTTCTTTTTTTTCGGTCTTTGTGAAATGTGTGGGCTGTAGCCGCACCTGCATCCTTAAAGCAGCAGCGACAAGCGTGCGTCTGTCTGTTAAAGGGTGGTGTAACTCTCAAAGTGCTCCAAAAAATAAAAAACTATTTTTTTTATGTGTTTGTGACTTGTGTGCGATGTATCCGCACTTGCATCCTCAAAGCAGCAGCGACAAGCGTGCGTCTGTCTGTTAAAGGGTGGTGACACCCTCAAAGTGTGCTACACAAACAATAAAAATATTCTTCTTTTTTCTGTCTTTGTGAATTGTGTGGGCTGTAGCCGCACCTGCATCCTTAAAGCAGCAGCTACAAGCGTGCGTCTGTCTGTTAAAGGGTGGTGACACCCTCAAAGTGTGCTACACAAAGAATAAAAATATTCTTCTTCTTTTTTCTGTCTTTATGAATTGTGTGGGCTGTAGCCGCACTTGCATCCTCAAAGCAGCAGCGACAAGCGTGCGTCTGTCTGTTAGAGGGTGGTGTAACCCTCAAAGTGTGCTCCACAAACAATAAAAATATTCTTTTTTTTTTTCTGTCTTTGTGAATTGTGTGGGCTGTAGCCGCACTTGAATCCTCAAAGCAGCAGCGACAAGCGTGCGTCTGTCTGTTAAAGGATTACATCGGTGACAGAATCCAAGTAGGCATGTCAGACAGTCCGTACCTGTACTGGCAGGAAAAAGAAGCAATTTGGAGGTCCCTGTACAAACTGGCTCTATTTTACCTGAGTTGCCCCCCCTCCAGTGTGTACTCCGAAAGAGTGTTTAGTGCAGCCGGGAACCTTGTTAGCGAAAGGCGTAGGAGGTTGCTTCCACAAAATGTGGAGAAGATGATGTTCATAAAATGAATGATCAACTCTTCCAGGGAGACCAGCCTCCAGAACGTACAGAGGGACCTGTGGTTCCAGCAGGGACGAATTAATACTCTGTGAGGATGAGGATGTACATAACACTGAAGAGGGTGAGGAATCTGTGGATGAGGAGGATGAGGACGACTTCTTGCCTCCGTAGAGCCAGTTTGTGCAGGGACAGATTAATTGCCAGCTTGTTTTGTGGGGGCCCAAACGAACCAATCATTTCAGCCACAGTTGTGTGGCAGACCCTGGCGCTGAAATGATTGGTTTGTTAAAGTGTGCATGTCCTGTTTATACAACATAAGGGTGGGGGCCCAAGGACAATTCCATCTTGCACCTCTTTTTTTTCTTTGCATTATGTACAGTTTGGGGCCTAGTTTTTCAATGCCATCCTGTCTGCCACTGCAGTTTCACGCCTAGATGGGTCACGTGTTTGTGCCGCCCACTCGTGTCGCTTAGCATAGTCATCCAGCTACCTCGGTGCAACCTTTTGGACATAAAAACACTATTGTGAGGTGTGAGGTATTCAGAATAGACTGGAAATGAGTGGAAATTAAGGTTATTGAGGTTAATAATAGCATAGGAGCAGAAAAACCTACAAATTCTGTGATTTTAGCTGTTTTTATGCTTTTTTAAAAAAAAATACAGATCCAAAACACAAAACCCAGAACCCAAAACACGGAAGGGTGGTTTTGGCAAAACCAATCCAGATCCAAAACACGAAGAAAGATCCAGATCCAAAACCAAAACACAAAACACGAAAAGTGGCCGGTGCACACCCCTAATTAATATTAGTGTGTGTGTTTGTGGGGGGGTGTATTAATGTAATGTGTGTGTGTGAGGGGGGGTGTATTAATGTAATGTGTTTGTGTGTGTGTGGGGAGTATTAATGTAGTAGTGCATACCTCCCAACATGACCCTCTCCAGGAGGGACACAATGCTCTGGTCCTGGACTTCCCTGGTAATTTATGATTGGTGGAGGCTCCAGAGGTGGGGCTGCAGTACAGTCCAAAATTCACATAGGGGAGTCACACCAACTGCCAGTGAGTCCCAGCCAGTGATGTTTGGCAGTGTGTGAAATGACAGTTGGTGTGGCTCCCCTATTTGAATTTTGAACTGCGCTGCAGCCGCACCTCTTACCAGGGAAGTCCAGGACCAGAGCATTGTGTCCCTCCTGGAGAGGGTCGTGTTGGGAGGTATGGTAGTGTTCGGGGGGTTTATTAATGTAATGTTTGTGGGGGAGTGTATTAATGTAGTAGTGTGTGTGGGGGGGTGTATTAATGTTGTGTATGTGTGGGGTAGGGGGTGTATCCATTCTATGTGTATGTGTGTGTGTGGGGGTGTATAAATGTAGTAGTGTGGGGGGGGTGTATTAATGTAGTGTGTGGGGTAGGGGGTGTATTAATGTAGTAGTGTGGAGGGTGTACTAATGTAGTAGTGTGGGGGGGTGTATTAATGTAGTGTTTGGGGTAGGGGGTGTATTCATTCTATGTGTATGTGTATGTGAGGGGTTTGTTCATATTATCTGTGCTATAAGTTATATGAGGGTCAGTGATGTTCTCTGTTATATGGCTCTCACTGCGGGTCTCTCTGCGTTATATGGAGCTCATTGCAACTCTGCGTTATATAGAGCTCACTACGACGTGCTCTATATTTTATGCCGCTCACTGTGACACTTTCTGCATTATATGGCGCTCATTGCAAGTCTCTGCGTTATATGGCGCTCACTGCGATGCTCTCTATATTATATGCCGCTCACTGTCACACTCTCTGCATTATATAGCACCTTTGCATTATAAGGTAGTCACTGCGGCGCTCTCTATATTATATGGCGCTCACTGTGACACTCTCTGCATTATATGATGCCTTTGCATTATAAGGTGCTCATTGCTGCACTTTTTGCGTTATATGGCGCTCACTGTGACACTCTCTGCACTATATGGCACCTCTGCATTGCACTCTGTATTATATGGCGCTACTGATACCCTATCTGCTGTGAGGCCACCACTCACTAGTTCCACCACTGGGGTGCGCCAAGGAAAAATGGACATGAGAGGGCATGCAACTGCAGCCACTCCTCACATCTCACGGCTCTGCCTCCATCCATAGCCCAGCACCCACCAAGTCCAGCAGGGACAGGCCAGAAACTGGAAAAACAAGCAGGGTGGGTGGGACTGCCTCCTTGGCCCTGAAGAGAGTGAGTCTAAAGCTAGGTACACACTTAACGATATGTACCCAGCGTGATATCGCAACAGCATACACACTTGCCGGTGCCGGGAGTGACAGAGCGATGGCGGGGGCCATGCTGCATTCCGCAGCATAGCCCCCGCTGACGATATCACGCATCAGAACTGCATGCAGGTCTAATGGATGATTCTGCTGGCGTGCACTATCTTCAGTGATATAGCGGGTACACACTGGCCGATGTGGACAATATGTTGTCCGATCCACCAGATTGGACGACCTAACATCTAGTGTGTAAGGGCCCCATTTATTAACAAAGCTAAACACCAGAAGCATTTTTTTATGGCAGTGACACAAACGAAAATGCCCCTCCAGCGAGTTGCAGCAAAGTTCTTCTTGTCGACCATGCCCTCCGCTCAGCTGCTGACAGCCTAATGCTGCCAAGCGATGGGCATCTGTGTAATGCGCATGCGCGATGGTCCGTCTGCACATGTGCATGCCACTTAACCCAGAGGGGACCCGGTAGTGCCTTGTCGGCTTCGCTGAAGCCGGAAAGGCAGCGCTGGATCCCCGTTGCCGGCAATGGGGACCGCATCGCTCTCACCATCTAAAGATGGCGAGAATGATGCTGTGACAAACAGTAGTAATCTTAGCTTACTGCTGTTTGTTAAATACAGAAAGAATGACATAACCCTTTTAGCGAGCGCTATATGAGTTATACATCATTGATAATGGGGCCCTAAGTAAGTCAGCTGAGCTCTTAGCTGGTAGAGGGGTGCTGCTGGATGACTGATGACTGAGAGGGGCTGGCTCTGCTGGGAAAGGGGTGCATAGAGGTCATCCTGGCCAGGGATGCTGACTGTGCTGAATGACTGACGGGTGCTGTGCTGGGAAAGGGATGCATAATTAATGAGCACAGAGGGGCTGTGCTGAATGGGTAGAGTATAGATCCCCTTCAATATTTGTACCTGGAAGTGACATGCAGTGAGGGCGTAAGTTCTATGCCCATACAGTCCACAAAAAGAAGAAATTTGTCCACTTGCGGGCTCGTTTCACTTGCCACGCTTCGGGCACAGTGGCTCGCTTTGCTCACCACAGGTTTATATTCCCCCTTTATGTCCACGGATAGTATGGATAGTAGGGAATGACTTCGGACAGTAACTGATGACATCAGGGTACAAATACTGAAGGGGATCTATCCATTACCATGCTGAATGAGGGTTTCTAACTGCTTCATAAGGGGGGCATAATGAGGCCAGGGGTGCTGGATGAGGCCAGGGCGGCTGTGTTGAGAGGGGTGCTGTTCTGTGAGGCGGGCAGTATGTGGTGCTGTGAGGTGGGCAGCAACTGGATCAGTGTGTGTGCTGTATTTATATGTTTTTGGGTGTGTGCGTGTGTACATGTAGCTATATATCTATCTATCTATATATAGAAAAAGAAAGAGAGGTAATAAATATGTCAAAATGGGGGCAAATGAATCACAATTTTATGTCCTCTGCCAGACTCCTAAAGAAGAGAAAAAAAGAAAAGAAAGAAACGCCTAAGAGGTAAGTGAAAACTGAGTATCATGTTTGAAGAGGTGGGGGAGAGTGTCTGTAGAGTGTAGTGTGGTGGGATTATCTGCTAGGGGGCACCAGCCAAAATCTTGCATAGGGCACCAAATTGGTTAGGGCCGGCTCTGTCTGGGGTGAGCCGTGTGGTTCATTTGTAGTCACTGGAAATGGAATTGGTATGAAATACCGCAGCCCGACAGGAGCAGAGTGCGACGCAGCGGAAGCCCGACAGCGCTGGAAATCCAGATCGTGGATAGGTAAGTATCCACTAACCTAACCTAACCCCCCTAACCCTAACCCTCCTTAGGGGTGCCTAACCCTAACTTCCCCCCCAAGTGCCTAACCCTAATCCCCCCTCTAAGTGCCTAACCCTAACCACCCCCTTCCCCGCTGCCTAAACCTAAGTCCCCCGGGGGGTGCCTAACCCTAAGTCCCCCCCGGGGGTGCCTAACCCTAACCCTCCCTCCCCCTAGCCTAACCCTAACCCTCCCAGGGGGGTGCCTAACCCTAAGTCCCCCCTGGGAGCCCTAAACCTAACCCTCCCCCCCCGCGGCTGTCCGCTCACGGCGCCCGGCATCACTATGATCGTAGTGATGCCGGGCGCCGGTCTCCCGGCGTCGGGGAAATGCGGGCGTCTACATCTAGACGCTCGGCATTTCACCCTTGCCAGGATAAGACAGTCGGGAAGCCAGCTGCCGGTATTTAGGCAGTCAGCTTCCCGATTGCCTCCCCTGCAAATATCCCACCCCTTTACGCCATCCCCACACTGAGTAGGGTTTAGGCTTCTAATAGAATGTTTTATGAAGGGCTCTTCTTAAATTATTTGCATGAAGGTCTCTTGCAGTAATATAGGTCTACTCCCTTTCCATTCAACTATGGGCCTGATTCAGTAAGGATCATAACTGCGATTACACATTCAATCGGACGATTGTTGCGTTCTGCGCATGCGTATGTATCACAGTGTGCATGTGAGAACACTCCACTGCGATAGGGACTGTGATCGCAGTGACTACGCAGACCCATCGCAGAGTGATTGACGGGAAGTACCATTGGCGGGTGGTGATGGGGGGTGGCCGCGAAACACAGACGTGGCAGATCGTCTTGCTAAGTATTAAGGATGTGTGTAAGGCAAAGGGGGCGTCCTTATGTTAGGTTGCGATGGCATTGCGATTGCAAACATTAGCATATCTTCGCAGTGAGACTGCCTGCGTAATTGCTATTGTGATCGCAAAAGAGATCTTACTGAATCAGGCCCTATGTTTTCTGCTGCATCCATTTGATAGCAAGAATTTTCTCAACAATACATTCTGTATGACCAACAACAATCACCGGAGTTTGTTTGGAAGTTTGTCTTCTCAGTCTTATTTTAGAAGAGTAGAATTCTGGGAATTGTAATGCTGCATACACAGGGCCGGTACTATGGTGTTCGGCGCCCCCCTGCAAACCATAAATTTGCGCCCTCTCACCCATATTCTATAAAGGTACAGCACGCCCCAAAGAGGTGTGGTCTCACAAGTAAGGAGCTTGACAATAAATTCTGACTTCCAATTTAATTTACACCACACAGAAGCACAATCTTATTCACATTACAGTGCACGTAGTGCCCAATTCACATTACATCATATAGTAGTATCACTTATTCACATTATGACACATAGTAGTGCCCCTTATAGACATGCCACAGTAATAGTGCTCCTTATACACATGCCACAGTAATAGTGCTCCTTATACGCATGCCACAGTAATAGTGCTCCTTATACACATGCCACAGTAAGAGTGCTCCTTATATGCATGCCACAGTAATAGTGCTCCTTATACGCATGCCACAGTAATAGTGCTCTTTATAGGCATGCCACAGTAATAGTGCTCCTTATACGCATGCCACAGTAATAATGCTCCTTATACACATGCCACAGTAATAGTGCTCCTTATACACATGCCACAGTAATAGTGCTCCTTATACACATGCCACAGTAATAGTTCTCCTTATACGCTTGCCACAGTAATAGTGCTCCTTATATGCATGCCACAGTAATAGTTCTCCTTATACGCTTGCCACAGTAATAGTGCTCCTTATACGCATGCCACAGTAATAGTGCTCTATATACGCATGCCACAGTAAGAGTGCTCCTTATACGCATGCCACAGTAAGAGTGCTCCTTATACGCATGCCACAGTAATAGTGCTCCTTATACGCATGCCACAGTAATAGTGCTCCTTATACGCATGCCACAGTAATAGTGCTCCTTATACGCATGCCACAGTAATAGTGCTCCTTATACGCATGCCACAGTAATAGTGCTCTCTATACGCATGCCACGTTAATAGTGCTCCTTATACACATGCCACAGTAATAGTGCTCCTTATATTGCATGCCACAGTAATAGTGCTCCTTATATGCATGCCACAGTAATAGTGCTCCTTATACACACACCACAGTAATAGTGCTCCTTATACACATGCCACAGTAATAGTGCTCCTTATACACATGCCACAGTAATAGTGCTCTTTATACACATGCCACAGTAATAGTGTTCCTTATACACATGCCACAGTAATAGTGCTCTTTATATGCATGCCACAGTAATAGTGCTCCTTATACACATGCCACAATAATAGTGCTCCTTATATGCATGCCACAGTAATAGTGCTCCTTATACACACACCACAGTAATAGTGCTCCTTATACACATGCCACAGTAATAGTGCTCCTTATACACATGCCACAGTAATAGTGCTCTTTATACACATGCCACAGTAATAGTGTTCCTTATACACATGCCACAGTAATAGTGGTCCTTATACACATGCCACAGTAATAGTGCTCCTTATACGCATGATTGGTCAGTGGTGACAGACAGGGTAGAGAGTGGGCAGAGACTCCGGGTGAAGGGACAGAAGAATACAGTCACAGACCAGGGTAGTGACAGGGTATGATAGGAGGGGTGGAGACTCGGCGTCTCAGGGGAGAGAATCACTGGGACATTGCACTGAGCATGCACTGGCAGCTGTACGCAGAGCCGGCCCTATCCAATTTGGTGCCCTAAGTAAGATTTTGGCTAGTTCCCCCTAGTAGATAATCCCACCACCAATCTTAAAGCCCCTACTCCCTAGATGATTTTGTTAACGATTTGGCCGATTCCGATGCATCAGAATGACAAATTGTTAATATTGTCCAGTTTGTATGCACTACATCATGTAGTGCGCGCTCCCGTGGGGTCATCAGGCGCATCGCCTTATCTTTTGTACATGCAGTCCAATCAGGCGATGCAGCTGACGATCCCATGCAGTGCTATGCAGTGGGGGCCGGCATCTTAGGCCATAGGGCACCGGATCGCCCAGTGTGTACAGACCACACGATATGTCAGCCCATTAGCAGGGGGGTCATGTGTCGCATCGCTGGTAACACACATCAATTAGTGTGTACCCAGCTTAAGTGTTTATACATGGACAGCAGGGATATTTTATAAACAGGTAACAAAACTGCTTAGTCAAGGCAGTGTCATTTGACACAATTTAGTAATATTTCTACTTCAGGGTCCATAGGGTATCCACAGGATACCTTGGGGGTATAGGTGATGACGTCAGGCATCGGGCACCATAGAGTTAAGTTCCAGCCTCCCAGGATGCACTAGGGTCCCCCTCCTATACCCCGCTCCCGAGCCAAGGCATCTCAGTTTAGTTTGGTGCCCGGCCGGAGTCGGATGCACCTGTTAGAGGGGGGCCATGAAGAGCCCCTGAAGTTTCTTCAATGCAGCTGTGGCTGCACATATGGAAGTACAGCATGGACAGTCAGTCCTGACGTCCATGCTGTCTTCCCTACACCCCCGCCGGTACCAGAACGCCGGTACTGATCCAGGGATGCTGGTAGGCATCTGGGGTCACAGCTAGCGGTGACCCCAGATGTTTAGGACCATGGCCGGAATCAAGGGGGACAACAGGTAAGCAGCGGGGTCCCGCGGTGGGTCCCCGCTGATACATGGTCCAGAGTCCCCAGGCAGGGGGCTCCCTGGGGACTGGCTGCAGCATGGAGCCAGGTTCTAACCTGCGCTTCCACTACCCCCCTGGGACAGCAGGACCACGGCAGAGCGGTAGCGCTGCGGCGTCCCAGGGGTATCCGTTTGTGGACAATTATTTTGCCAAGTGGGAGTCCCCTCCACAGGTGGATTCTCATGTGACACGCCTTGTCCGTAGTGCCACATTACCCATGACATCCATGTCCTCCCTTAAGGATGCTACGGACCGCAAGGTGGAGATCTGCCTGAAGTCCGTCTATTCCCTTGCGGGGGGGGCAGTGCGGCCAGCTATGGCCATTTGCTGGGTTGCCAGAGCTATGGAGCGCTGGGCTGATATGTTGGAGGCATCCTTCGATTCCGACTGTTCGGCTGAGCAGACGGAGTTGATCGGCAATCTCTGGGATTCGGCCACTTATATCAACGAAGCGGCCTTGGATATTAGTACCCTGACGTCTCGAATTTCTTAGGCAGCTGTAGCTGCTCGTCGCACATTGTGGTTGCGATCTTGGAAGGCGGACGCAGATTCCAAAAAGGGTTTGGAAGCGTTGCCTTTTAACGGAGAAGTTCTCTTTGGTCCGGACCTGGACAAAATTGTAGCCACGCTGGCGGCAGCCAAATCGGCATGTCTCCCGTCTGCTGCAGTTCCTTCCGGTTCCGGTAAGTCGTCCTTTCGGCCTTATAGGGCCCAGGGTAGGCCTAAACCACAGTCCTTTCCCCGACAGGCTTTCCCCAAGAAATCGGCCAAGCCCCGGAAGCAGGCCTGGAGTACCAGACGTCCGGCCCCTAAGCCAGATGACAAGCCTGCGGCCTGACGGTCCGGGCCTCCCTTTGGGGGATCCCAAAGTGGGAGGCCACCTGCTGCAGTTCGCCCGGTGTTGGTCGGTCACCACGACGGACACTTGGGTTCTCGAGGTGGTCTCACACGGGTATGCCCTCTCCTTCCAGCACAGACCCCCGGCTCGATTCTTCACCACAGGTCTACCATCAGACCGGAACAAAGCCACGGAGCTGCGGAAGGTCTTGCACACTATGCTCCAGGCTGGAGTTATAGTGCCTGTTCCATTCTCCCAGAGGGGCCAGGGTTTCTATTCCAATCTCTTTTTGGTGCAGAAACCCAATGGGTCATTTCGTCCGATTCTCAACCTCAAAGCTCTCAACAAGTCTTTGCAGGTGCCGAAGTTTCGGATGGAGACCCTTTGGTCCATCATTCTGGCGCTGGAACCTGGGGACTACATGGTGTCATTGGACATACAGGACGCTTACCTGCATGTCCCTATTCTTTTGAGCCATCAGCAGTTCCTCAGGTTTGCAATCCGCAGCGACCACTTTCAGTTCCGGGCGTTACCTTTTCGCCTGGCAACAGCACCACGTGTTTTCACCAAGGTGATGGCGGATATGGCGGCTTCCCTGCGGCTGCAGGGAGTCTGCATGTTGCCGTACTTGGACGACCTTCTCTTAGTGGCAGGATCTCCGGAGCTCCTTCTGTGCCACTTGGACCTGACCACTGCGCTACTGCAACGGCACGGCTGGTTAATAAACTGGCAGAAGTCCACCCTGATCCCGTCTCAGCGGATTCTGCATCTCGGAGCCTTATTGGCCTCGGGACAGCAAAGGATCTTTGTGACGGGGGAAAAGATCTCTGCTTTACAGTCGAGGGTGCGCAGTTGTCTGCAGAGCCGCCGGGTGTCTCTGCACTCGTAATGAGGTTACCGGGCTCCATGGTATCGGTATTCGACATGGTGGAATATGCCCAGTTTCACTCCAGACCTCTGCAGCACCTGATCCTGTCCAAATGGAATGGACTGCCTCAGAGTCTGAAGTCCCAGACGTTGGTGCTCACTCCGGAGGTTCGCCTGTCTCTAGCCTGGTGGTTGCAGATGACCCATCTCAACAGGGGTCGTCCGTTCTGGGTGGCGAATTGGGTCCTGTTAACAACGGATGCCAGTCTTCGGGGCTGGGGAGCGGTCTCGGGTCCACACTTGTTCCAGGGCAGGTGGACTCCGGCAGAAGTAGAGCTTCCAATAAACATCTTGGAACTCCGAGCGGTTTTCAATGCTCTCCAGCAGGCACATCGGGTTCTCCAAGGTCACCCAGTGCAGGTCCAGTCGGACAACGCTACCACCATGGCCTACATAAACCGGCAAGGAGGAACCCGAAGTTTTGCAGCTCTCGTAGAGGTGTCTCAGATCCTGGTATGGGCGGAGCGCAATCTTCCGGCCATATCAGCTGTCTTCATCCCGGGAGTGCTAAACTGGGAGGCGGACTTTCTCAGTCGCCAGGACGTTCATCCAGGGGAATAGTCCCTGCACCCGGACGTTTTTCAACTGCTGGTGGACAGGTGGGGTCTTCCAGAGATCGACCTCATGGCGTCCCGACACAACAACAAGTTGCCGGTGTACGGGTCTCGCACAAGAGACGAAGAGGCATCTCTGGTGGATGCTCTGTCCGTCCGGTGGACGTTCCGGTTTGCTTACCTCTTTCCTCCGGTTTCCCTTCTTCCAAGGGTAATCCGGAAATTCAAACAGGAAGGAGGGACGCTCCTGTTGATAGCTCCCGCATGGCGCAGACGGCACTGGTTCTCAGACCTTCAGGGTCTGTCCGTAGACAGTCCTCTGCGCTTACCGCTCCGACCGGACCTTCTGTCACAGGGTCCTTGTCTTCACCCGGACCTGACTCGGCTGTCTTTGACGGCGTGGCTGTTGAAACGGCCATGTTAAGGTCCAGGGGGTTTTCCAGCTCTGTGGTACGAACCATACTAAGAGCTCGGAAACCGTCTTCCGCGAGAATATACCATCGCGTGTGGCATACGTTCTTCCAGTGGTGTCGACCGAGAGGTTATGCACCGCCGGAGTTTCGTCTGTCTCGTGTACTCGCCTTCCTACAAGCGGGACTAGACCACGGGCTTCGCCTTGCTTCTTTGAAGGTACAGGTTTCTGCCCTGTCTGTCTGGTTTCACCGTAGGATTGCTACAATCCCTGATGTAAGCACCTTTATGCAGGGCGTTCTGCGAATTCAGCCGCCTTTTGTTCCACCCGTTGCGCCTTGGGACTTGGCTGTGGTCCTGAGAGCTCTCCAAGGACTGCCGTTTGAACCACTGGGCTCAGTAGATCTTAAATGGCTTATAGCTAAGACTGTTTTCCTTCTGGCCATAGCTTCGGCCAGACGTGTTTCTGATTTAGGGGCTCTCTATTGTAGACCCCCTTTCTTAATTTTTCATGGGAACACGGCAGTGCTACTCACTCGTCCTGATATTCTTCCAAAAGTTGTTTCCCAGTTTCATGTTAACGAGGAAATAGTTAATCCAGCTTTTATCTCACCCGGCCTTTCAGTGGGTGAGGCCACTTTGGATGTTGTGTGGGCCTTAAGGACTTATGTTGACCGCACTTCTTCGTTTAGGGAAGTCGGATGCCTTGTTTGTCCTCTATGGCTTCCGTAAAAAGGGTTGGCCTGCTTCAAAGCAAACTTTGGCAGCCTGGATCCGTATGGCTATTTCTGAAGCTTATCTTCATGAAGGCCTGCCGGTTCCTACTTCTGTGAAGGCTCATTCCACTAGGTCTGTGGGTCCTTCGTGGGCAGCTCGACGTGGTGCCTCTGCAGTCCAGATCTGCAAGGCTGCTACGTGGTCCTCTGTCCATACCTTTGTGAGGTATTATGCGTTTGACACCTTTGCCTCTCAGGATGCTTCCTTCGGGTGGAGAATTCTCCTTTCACCACAGGAGCGTCCCCACCCTTAAAGGATACTGCTTTGGGATATCCCCAAGGTATCCTGTGGATACCCTATGGACCCTGAAGTAGAAAATATGAGATATGGTAAGAACTTACCCTTGTTATCTCTATTTCTACGAAGTCCATAGGGTTCCACAGGACTCCCGCCCTGTCGCACCTGTGCTGCAGATGGGCTTTACTCTGGTCACCGGTTTTTCCATCTCCCTCTGGTGAGAATGTGATTCTTGTGTGTGTCCAGAGCTTTCTTCTCTCTCTTCTTTCTCCTCCTCTGGCCTATGGCTTGGTACCTAACTGAGATGCCTTGGCTCGGGGGCGGGGTATAGGAGGGGGACCCTAGTGCATCCTGGGAGGCTGAAACTTAACTCTATGGTGCCCGATGCCTGACGTCATCACCTATACCCCCAAGGTATCCTGTGGAACCCTATGGACTTCGTAGAAATAGAGATAACAAGGGTAAGTTCTTACCATATCTCATATTTTTTCATTCATGAGTGCTAGATCCCTACAGCTACATATATATTTAGTCAGCATTGGGGTGCACAACCACAGACCACCACAGTAACCCAGAATTTACAAAAAAAAAATCCCCAAAAATACTTTTTGGAAAAGACAATCACCAAAAAATTTCAAGAATTTTCTTATACTTCATCATAAGCATAGATTCCGCCATACATTCAATTGGTTGATGTTTCGATTCTGACAAATCATTCTCAAGACCAGCACAGCTACAAGCATCAGGGCAACAGATTCACATACACCAGGCTGTATGTAAATCGGGATGTAGTGATATTGCTGACGGACGGGATGCCGGCCGTCGAAATACCGAGGCCGGAATCCCAGTGGCCAGCATAATGCCGATATTCCAAATGAGATCAGGATACCGATGTCGGCAGCCCGAACCATCGGAATCCCGAATGTCTACGGCTGGGTAAGTATTGTCTTGTCCCCGGGGAAGGGGGGGTTTGGTTTAAGCATTCCCCAGTGGAAATTAGGATTAGGCAACCCACGGTAGTGTTAGGTTGTGGACAGGGGGGTTAGGGTTAGGCACCATTAGGGGGGTTAGGCACCCCCTGGATGACTTAGGTTTAGGGTGTCGGGAGGGTGGGGGTTAGGCACCACCGGGGGTGGATAGGGTTAGGCACACTCCCCCAGGGAGGTTAGTGTTAGGCACCACAAAGGGAGGGTTAGGGGGGGAGAGGGGAGGGTTATAGTACTTACCTTCCCTTGTCAGGATTTCCTCCTGTCGGGCTTCCATAGTTGAGATTTGAACCAGTGGCTGAAGAGACGCCGGTATTTCGATATCATTCCACTTGAATCTGTTGCGCTGCTTGTACTCTGTGCTGGGCTTGAGAATGATTAATCAGAATAGAAATGTCTCACAGACGGCACCTCTTCTTGTTGGGCATTACATGGCCAAAATCAAATAACTGCAAGGTATTACCAGTATATAGCTTCAGATTATTAGCGCACGTCTCACCAGATTCAACTCCATTACCCCTTACTCTTAGGCACAGATAGGGAGTAGGGGCAGAGGCACAGACAGGGAGTAGGGGCAGAGGCACAGACAGGGAGTAGGGGCAGAGGCACAGATAGGGAGTAGGGGCAGAGGCACAGACAGGGAGTAGGGGCAGAGGCACAGATAGGGAGTAGGGGCAGAGGCACAGACAGGGAGTAGGGGCAGAGGCACAGATAGGGAGTAGGGACAGAGGCACAGATAGGGATTAGGGGCAGAGGCACAGACAGGGAGTAAGGACAGAGGCACAGATAGGGAGTGGGGCAGAGGCACAGACAGGGAGAAGGGGAAGAGGCACAGGTAGGGAGTAGAGACAGAGGCACAGATAGGGATTAGGGGCAGAGGCACTGACAGGGAGTAGGGGACAGAGGCACAGATAGGGAGTAGGGGACAGAGGCACAGATAGGGAGTAGGGGACAGAGGCACAGATAGGGAGTAGGGACAGAGGCACAGATAGGGAGTAGGGGACAGAGGCACAGATAGGGAGTAGGGGCAGAGGCACAGACAGGGAGTAGGGGCAGAGGCACAGATAGGGAGTAGGGGCAGAGGCACAGACAGGGAGTAGGGGCAGAGGCACAGATAGGGAGTAGGGGCAGAGGCACAGACAGGGAGTAGGGGCAGAGGCACAGATAGGGAGTAGGGACAGAGGCACAGATAGGGATTAGGGGTAGAGGCACTGACAGGGAGTAGGGACAGAGGCACAGATAGGGATTAGGGGCAGAGGCACTTACAGGGAGTAGGGGACAGAGGCACAGATAGGGATTAGGGGCAGAGGCACTGACAGGGAGTAGGGGACAGAGGCACAGATAGGGAGTAGGGGGCAGAGGCACAGACAGGGAGTAGGGGGCAGAGGCACAGACAGGGAGTAGGGGACAGAGGCACAGATAGGGAGTAGGGGACAGAGGCACAGATAGGGAGTAGGCACAGAGGCACAGACAGGGAGTAGGGGAAGAGGCACAGACAGGGAGTAGGTGACAGAGACACAGATAGGGAGTAGGGGCAGAGGCACTGACAGGGAGTAGGGGAAGAGGCACAGACAGGTAGTAGGGGCAGAGGCACAGACAGGCAGTAGGGACTAAGGCACAGATAGGGAGTAAGGACAGAGGCACAGATAGGGAGTAGGGACAGAGGCACAGACCGGGAGTAGGGGCAGAGGCACAGACAGGGAGTAGGGGCAGAGGCACAGATAGGGAGTAGGGACAGAGGCACAGATAGGGATTAGGGGCAGAGGCACAGACAGGGAGTAAGGACAGAGGCACAGATAGGGAGTGGGGCAGAGGCACAGACAGGGAGAAGGGGAAGAGGCACAGGTAGGGAGTAGAGACAGAGGCACAGATAGGGATTAGGGGCAGAGGCACTGACAGGGAGTAGGGGACAGAGGCACAGATAGGGAGTAGGGGACAGAGGCACAGATAGGGAGTAGGGGACAGAGGCACAGATAGGGAGTAGGGACAGAGGCACAGATAGGGAGTAGGGGACAGAGGCACAGATAGGGAGTAGGGGCAGAGGCACAGACAGGGAGTAGGGGCAGAGGCACAGATAGGGAGTAGGGGCAGAGGCACAGACAGGGAGTAGGGGCAGAGGCACAGATAGGGAGTAGGGGCAGAGGCACAGACAGGGAGTAGGGGCAGAGGCACAGATAGGGAGTAGGGACAGAGGCACAGATAGGGATTAGGGGTAGAGGCACTGACAGGGAGTAGGGACAGAGGCACAGATAGGGATTAGGGGCAGAGGCACTTACAGGGAGTAGGGGACAGAGGCACAGATAGGGATTAGGGGCAGAGGCACTGACAGGGAGTAGGGGACAGAGGCACAGATAGGGAGTAGGGGGCAGAGGCACAGACAGGGAGTAGGGGGCAGAGGCACAGACAGGGAGTAGGGGACAGAGGCACAGATAGGGAGTAGGGGACAGAGGCACAGATAGGGAGTAGGCACAGAGGCACAGACAGGGAGTAGGGGAAGAGGCACAGACAGGGAGTAGGTGACAGAGACACAGATAGGGAGTAGGGGCAGAGGCACTGACAGGGAGTAGGGGAAGAGGCACAGACAGGTAGTAGGGGCAGAGGCACAGACAGGCAGTAGGGACTAAGGCACAGATAGGGAGTAAGGACAGAGGCACAGATAGGGAGTAGGGACAGAGGCACAGACCGGGAGTAGGGGCAGAGGCACAGATAGGGAGTAGGGGCAGAGGTACAGACAGGGAGTAGGGGCAGAGGCACAGATAGGGTGTAGGGACAGAGGCACAGACAGGGAGTATATGGGACAGTGCTGAGGCACACATATGGGGAAGGGCTGAGGCACACATATGGGGGAGGGTTGAGGCACACATATGAGGCTGGGCTGAGGCACATATATGGGGAAGGGCTGAGGCACACATATGGGGAAGGACTGAGGCACATATATGGGGAAGGGCTGAGGCACACATATGGGGAAGGGCTGAGGCACACATATGGGGACAGACTGCAACTGTTAAATATCTCTGTGCAACACAACTACTATATAACCTTGCTGTTTGGTGAACACTATCCTGCAGCCTGGGCAATGGATCAGGGTGACCTGGAAGCAGAGAAAAAGAGAGGAGGAGAGCTGGGGGCGGAACTACTGCTGATGACGGGGAAGCAAAGCAGATCCAGCAGGGGCTGGCTTGGAGGTCCTGTCTGAGAGAGGGAGGATTCAGCCTAGGGCACTATATGATTATCTATCCCTGCTGCAGACGCCAATAATCTTGGAGTAGACTAGAGAGCAAGCATGGTGGGGGGGAAGTGTGACGAGCCGTTCAGTCTCAACTGCCTATCTCTAGAGCAGGCTGCCGCTGCCTGTCATGCACTGTGACAGGAGCAGCAGCAGCCGGCAGCAGCAAGAATTTTGTCAGAAGCAGCTGTAGGGAGAGCGCCTCTCCAGCCTGACCCCTCCCTGCAGTGCAGAATCTGCTGAGCGGGTTGCGCCCGCCTCGTGCATACACATGGTACAACCTGCACAACCAAAGATACCACTGATAGATTTCTCTCCAACTTTCTGTAGTGCAGGGCAAACGATTTTGGTTGTACACAGTGATAGATATCTATGATAGATACAGTATCTACAATGTGATAGATATTTCAGTGAAGTTATGTCTTTACAGGCAAATCTTGACAAAATCGTTCAAGTTGGCCTGCATGTACGGTCGACCATAGATATCGTTATCATTCATGCGGGAATGCGCATCGTTGGTCAATTGTTCACTGCATAAAAATTAACGGTATGAACGATTTATCGTTGAACGATATCGTTATCGTTCAGGAAAATTGTCCCGTGTGTATGCAGCTTTAAAGATTCTATAGTATTTCTTTGATTGGCACAATAAATCTTGGGCCACATATCTTGGAAGGCTAGTGAAGCTTAATATTCTCAGTAAATAGCTAGTAGATATCACCTTCTTTCAAAATTACCATGTATTTCAATGAGCACTAAGATTAAATTCCAAACAACCAATGAGAATTGCAGAAGGTGCTTTTTGAGTAATTTTAGTGAGTCCAGACAAAGTAAAACATTTTGAAAAAGTGATTTACACTGGCGCTGCCTAGTAAGCCCAAGCCAGCTGTATTAGAGGGTGTCATCCTCCTATGAGAGAGATAGTATAGTAGGAATAAAGATACAGCGCTATTAAGGGTTAAGGGGGAGATTTAATAAACCTTGGAGAGAGATAAAATTGTGAGAGATAAAGCACCAACCAATCAGCTTCTAACTCATTTTTTAAACACAGCCTGTAACATGATAGGTAGGAGCTGATTGGTTGGGCTTTATCTCTCACAATTTTAGCACTTTCCAAGCTTTATTAAATCTCCCCTTAACTGCTATTACAAATAAAATGCATACTACCAATAAACATATATAGAAATTCAGTAAATATAATTGTGCAGCTGATAAAGTGTAAAGGCCCCCATACACGGCATGATATACGTGCCGATCGTGCCGTGTATGGGCACGATATCGTACCTGATATCGTGCTGCGCGCTCCAGTGTGGTCGTACATCGCACCTCCAGATCTTCCTGCAGAACAATCTTATCTGGGATGCGATGTATGACCCCATTCAGATGAAGGACGGAGAAGCCGGCATATCGTACGGTCTGCGGGGACCGCACGATTGCCGGCGGTGACGGCACGATCCGTCTGCTGACGAATCGGCAGTCGCCCTACATGGTGCATCGCACCGTGTATGGGCACCTTAGTAATTCAACATTATGTTAATAAAAATCAATAAAATGTTCCACATAAAAGATTAATATTAAAAAAGAAAATTAGCATACATTCAAATATGCACAGCAAAATACTAGTGAAAAACAGTGAATTCAGGTCTGGTTTGTACCCACATAAATGAACTACTAAAGTCCCAGCAACATAAGGTATCAGTCCAGATAGGCCAGTTCCCGTTAGGGATATTTACCAGTCCTTAGATTTTGATGTCCTAACAGTCTTTCAGCAAGATGACGGTGGTTTTGGCTGTGGATTCGTGGCTGAAGAGATGGAAGATGGCCAGTACTGGTGTGTCTAGGAAAAATTAAGTCTTAATTTTGGGGTCCAGAGGAGTCACTGTGTCATCGGCAGGGGCGTACGGAGGACGGTTCCACCGTAGTACGAGCTCCAGGCGCCAAAGTTGCCAGAGGGAGCCCTGAAGTCAGACTCCAGAAGCAGCTGTCAAATTGCCGACAGCCTGCCAGGTCCATGTCCAGCCTGCCAGGTGCTGTGGGTACAGAACAGCAGCAGCTCCAGTCCTGGCTTCCTGCTGCTCTAGTGAGAGACTCCGTGGTCAGAGTAGCTTGTGCTGAGCCCTGATTGGTGGAACTCAGCACATGCTCATCTGATCCCAGCAGAGGGTGAGGCTAAAGCAGCATGTCAACGTGGATCTATCCTGTAACATGGAGGAAGAAGCTGCGGGGTCCACATAAAGGTGAAAGAGGTACCCCAGTTATGTCTATGACTCTTTCTGCCTGAATGTGTGTCTATATACATTGCATCCGGAAAGTATTCACAGCACCTTCACTTTTTCCACATTTTGTTATGTTACAGCCTTATTCCAAAATGGAATAAATTAATTTTTGTTCTCAAAATTCTACACACAATACCCCAAAATGACAACGTGTAAAAAGTTTTTTGTACATTAGTATTCACGTCCTTTGCCATGTACAATTGAGCTCAAGTGCATCCTGTTTCCACTGATCATCCTTGAGATGTGCCTACAGCTTAAGTGGAGTCTACCTGTGGTAAATTCAGTTGTTTGGACATGATTTTGAAAGGCATACACCTATCTATATAAGGTCCCACACTTGACAGTGCATGTCAGAGCACAAACCAAGCATGAAGTCCAAAGAATTGTCTGTAGACCTCCGAGACAGAATTGTCTCGAGGCACAAATCTGTGGAAGGTTACAGAAAAATATCTGCTTCTTTGAAGGTCCCAATGAGCACAGTGGCCTCCATCATACGTAAATGGAAGAAGTTCGGAACCAACAGGACTCTTCCTAGGGTTGGTCGAACGTCTAAACTTAGCGATCGTGGGAGAAGGGCCCTAGTCAGGGAGGTGACCAAGAACCCGATGGTCACTCTGTCAGAGCTACAGCATTCCTCTGTGGAGAGAGGAGAACCTTCCAGAAGGATAACCATGTCTGCAGCAATCCACCAATCAGGCCTGTATGGTAGAGTGGCCAGACGGAAGCCACTCCATAGTAAAAAGCACATGGCAGCCCGCCTGGAGTTTGCCAAAATGCACCTGAAGGACTCTCAGACCATGAGAAACAAAATTCTCTGGTCTGATGAGACAAAGATTGAACTCTTTGGTGTGATTGCCTGGCGTCATGTTTGGAGGAAACCAGGCACCGCTCATCACCAGGCCAATACCATCCCTACAGTGAAGCATAGTGGTGGCAGCATCATGCTGTGGGGATGTTTTTCAGCAGCAGGAACTGGGAGTCTACTCAGGATAGAGGGAAAGATGAATGCAGCAATGTACAGAGACATCATGGATGAAAACCTGCACCAGAGCGCTCTTGACGGTTCATCTTTCAGCAGGACAACAACTCTAAGCACACAGCCAAGATATCAAAGGAGTGGCTTCAGGACAACTCTGTGAATGTCCTTGAGTGGCCCAGCCAGTGCCCAGACTTGAATTCGATTGAACATCTCTGGAGAGATCTGAAAAGGGCTGTGCACCAACGCTTCCCATCCAACCTGATGGAGCTTTGGAGGTGTTGCAAAGAGGAATGGGTGAAACTGCCTACAGATAGGTGTGTCAAGCTTGTGGCATCATATTCAAAAAGACTTGAGGCTGTAATTGCTGCCAAAAGTGCATCAACAAAGTATTGAGCAAAGGCTGTGAATACTTATGTTCATGTGATTTCTTTTTTTAATTCAATTTGCAAAAATCTCAAAAAAACGTGTTATACGTTGTCATTATGGGGTATTGTGTGTAGGATTTTGAGGACAAATATTAATTTATTCCATTTTGGAATAAGGCTGTGAAATAGCAAAATGTGAAAAGATTGAAGAACTGTGAATACTTTCCGGATGCACTGTATGTGTGACCCTTCCTGCCTGTATGTGTGACCCTGCCTGTATGTGTATATATATGTATTTATGTGTGACTCTGCATTTATGTGTATATGTATGTGTGACCCTGCCTGTATGTACAGTATGTGTGATCCTGCTTGTATGTATGTATGTTTGACCATGCCTGTATATATGGAATCGGTATGTAATGCCGGAGGCTGATTAGCCGCCGAATGAAATACCGACGCCAGAAGCCCGAATGCTCTACATCCCGAATGGGGCTGGTAAGTACCCTAAACCTCCCCTGTACCCCCCCTAACCCTCCCTTAGTAGTGCCTAACCCCCCTTCCCGCACCCTCAACATAACCCTACCAGGTGGTGCCTAACCCTAACCTCCCCCTGCAGTGGTGCCTAACCCCCCTTCCCCTTGCCTAACCCTCCCGGGTGGTGGCTAACACTAATCTCCCCCAGGGGTCCCTAAACCTAACCCTCCCCTCCAGTGTCTAACACCTAACATACCCCGCTTACGTTCGTTCGGCATGGTGGCTGTCAGGATTTCGGCGTCTGGCCCAAATTGGGCGTATAAGATAGATAGATAGATTGTATACAGCCATGGCCAAAAGTTTTATTGACAATGACATTAAGTTAATGCAAAGAGTCAATATTTGCAGTGTTGACCCTTCTTTTTCAAGACGTCTGCAATTCGCCCTGGCATGCTGTCAATCAAATTCTAGGCCACATACTGACTGATGGCCGCCTAATCAATGCTTGGAGTTTGTCAGAATTTCTGGGTTTTTGTCCACCCGCCTCTTGAGGATTGACCACAAGTTCTCAATGGGATTAAGGTCTGGGGAGTTTCCTGTTCATGGACCCAAAATTTTGATGTTTTGTTCCCCGAGCCACTTAGTTATCACTTTTGCCTTATGGCAAGGTGCTCCATCATGCTGGAAAAGGCATTGTTCATCACCAAACTATTCTTGGATGGTTGGGAGAAGTTGCTCTTGGAGGATGTTTTGGTATCATTCTTTTTTCATGGCTGTGTTCTTAGGCAAAATTGTGAGTGAGCCCACTCCCTTGGCTGAGGAGCAGCCCCACACATGAATGGTCTCAGGATGCTTTACTGTTGGCATGACACAGGACTGATGGTAGTGCTCACCTTTCCTTCTCCAGACAAGCATTTTTCCAGATGCCCCAAACAATCTGAAAGGGGGTTCATCAGAGAAAAGAACTTTACGCCAGTCCTCATCATTCAGATCCCTGTACCTTTTGCAGAATATAAGTCTGTCTCTGATGTTTTTCCTGGAGAGTAGTGGCGTCTTTGGTGCCCTTCTTGACACCAGGCCATCCTCCAAAAGTCTTCACCTCACTGTGCGTGAAGATGCACTCACGCCTGCCTACTGCCATTCCTGAGCAAGCTCTTCACTGGTGGTGCCCCGATCCCGCAGCTGTATCAACTTTAGGAGATGATCCTGGTGCTTGCTGGACATTCTTTGGTGCCCTGAAGCCTTCTTCACAAGTATTGAACCTCTCTCCTTGAAGTTCTTGATGATCCGATAAATGGTTGATTTAGGTGCAATCTTACTAGCAATAATATCCTTGTCTGTGAAGCCCTTTTTGTGCAAAGCAATGATGACTGCACGTGTTTCCTTGCAGGTAACCATGGTTAACAGAGGAAGAACAATGATTTCAAGCGCCACCCTCTTTTTAAAGCATCCAGTCTGTTATTCTAACTCAATCAGCATGACAGAGTGATCTCCAGCCTTGTCCTCGTCAACACTCTCACCTGTGTTAACGAGAAAATCACTGACATGATGTCAGCTGGTCCTTTTGTGGCAGGGCTGAAATGCAGTGGAAATGTTGTTTTTGGGATTAAGGGCCCAATTCAGACCCACATGCTAGGAAGCGTTCGCACGCAACCAGCCGATTGTTTGCATTGCAATGTGCCTGTGTGAACCAGTGCGAGCGATCAGGAAACGTTCGCTCGCTGTGTATAGACTTCCAGTCAGAATGATTGACAGGAGAAGCCGTTTGTGGGTGGTAACAGGGGCTGGCCATTAGAAACAGGGGAGTGGAGGTGCGAACGGAGGTATGCCTGAGCGTCTGAACGTTGTTTCAGAGGTGTGCATAATTATTACGGAGCGTCATAGTACACGTCACTTGGTTGTATTTCACACTGAAGTGCTCGCAGTGCTTGTGGTATGGTATGCTTAACCACAAGCGCTGCTTATGCATCCGATGGTTGCATAATAATTCTGGAGATGACGTGCGCATCTTTAGACTGGCTGTTGGGCGTCTGCATACAGAAAGTGATCGCACGCCATGACATAGTGGGCGTGCTAATGCCTTGCCGTGCGATCGCCTGCCTTGCCGAAATTTGCATATGCATCTAGTGTGCGAACGCCTCTAGCGAGCAGGTCTGAATCGAGCCCTAAGTTCATTGTCATGGCAAAGAGGGACTTTCCAATTAATTGCAATTCATACGATCACACTTCATGACATTCTGGAGTATATGCAAATTACTATCATAAAAACTGAAGTAGCAGACTTTGTGAAAACCAATACTTGTGTCATTCTCAAAACTTTTGGCCATGGCTGTATATATATATATATATATATATATATATATCAGGTGTGTGGCGGGTGGCACTCGGAGTCTCAGCAACAAAGAAACAAACCCAGAGGCAGTCTGTGTGGTCAACGTTTTAGGGGAATAAGCCCTTTTATCAAGGCGTGCGACTCACCGACGGTCGGGATCCCAATGGGGGCGTGGTCATGTGATGAACCCGTAACCAAGGTGACAGAGTACAACAATCTGTAAACAAATGAAGGAACCGAGTATAGTAGCATCGTTCAAACATGGCAAACAGCATATCTGCTGCCTACAAGACTCTTCTGTATGTCAGCGGTGGCATAGCTGGAACTATAAACCAAGACACAGCATAACACAATATATATATAATGACATGGACCTATCTAAAGCCCGTGTCATAATCATGTAGAAATGTCATATTCATATAGCAATAGACCTATAGAGGTCACTCTACGTCACTATTATCATTAATATAATCAAATGTTATACACGATACTTATTTTTACCCTTTAATATTATTTACACTTTTGAGAGTCTTCTATTTTTATTTTTATCTCTCTCTTCATTCTTTCACGTTCTTCATTAGTTTATGGTGTTATTCACCTATTTAATTTGCACTTAATCACTAAGGTACTTCACTTTCATACTTTTATGACTAAATAATTTAATTAATTATTTTAATAATAATTCTGATATACGAATTTACATTACTATTATATTACGTCACTATTATCATTAATATAATCAAGTGTTATACACAATACTTATTTTTACACTTTAATATTATTTACACCTTTGAGAGTCTTCTATTTTTATTTTTTATCTCTCTCTTCATTCTTTCATGTTTTTGTATTGGTTTTTTATTCACTTTATTTAATTTGCACCTAATCACTAAGGCATTTCACTTGTATATTTGTATGACTAAATAATTTAATTAATTTATTTTAATAATAATTTTGGTATACAAGATAATTAAGGTAATAATCTAATATATAATTGAATTAATTTATTATTCTATTCAATCTTGATCTGATTTGGCGTGCTCATAGTAATAAATTCCCCTTGGATGGCTTATCTTAGCTTTGTGGCTAAGCTGGGATCAGCTTTTCTAGTGTCCATTATTTCTGTCTGGTGCAGATTTCAACTAACACCTAGCAATCCTGTCCCTGAGTCTCCGTACTGACGGAGATCTGATTGGCTGACTGTTAGGCTGAAAGACAGAGGTGAGTGTATTTAAAGTGTATCAACCCAGGTATTGGGTTGTTACCATGATTAAGCTCTAGGCGGGCGAAATGCGCATCGGTATGCGTGTGTCAGGGGTTCAAAATCTTTACTGCGGACCGCATATGCAACGCTGACCACGGCAGCAGTGACTGCATCTGACTGCCGGTGGTATCTATCAGCGTGCTATGTGATACCTTGTAGCAGCTTTCAATATCTGTATATTCAACTCTGAGTCACACTACAGACTCAGTCCTGTACGTTGACCGCGGCATCAGTACATAGATCTGAATGCTGGTGGAGATTTGTCAGTGTGTCATGGAATAATTGTAGCAGTCTTATATTTATGCCTAAGGTCAACCACGGCTTCAGTGCATGTATCTGACTGCCGGGGGTAATTAATAGTATATGGCATAATGTACTATAGTGGCTTTATATAGCTGTACATATTGATTCACTGTTGGCAACATTTTTTATTAAATATAACAACATAAACGCTGAACACGGCTGCAGTGAATATATCTGACTGCCGGGGTAATTACCAGCGTGTTTTATGATATAATATAAGCAGCCTTAAACAGCTGCCTATCTAACTTTAAGTCACATTTGTAACATCAGTATATATAATTAATACTGGTAGAAACTATTAACATATTATGGAAAAGCTACAGCAGTTTTGATACATGCTAACTACACTGTGGACCACATAAGTAACGCTAACCACGGTTGCAGTGAATGTATCTGACTTCCGATGGTATTTATTAGCATACTATGTGACACTCTGTAACAGCTATTAGCAACTGTATATTTAACTCTGAGCCATATTGTAGACTCAGTTTTGAACGCTGACCGCGGCATAGTAGTATCAGTCCTCCATGTATGTTAAATGTTTGAACACAGTTCCTGTGAATGCACTAGATTGCCAGTGGTAATTAATAATATAGCACATAACTGACTTTATATAAGCTGCCCATATTGATCCACTGTTGATAATATTGTTACTAAATATCAAACAATATAAATGCTGAACACGGGTGCAGTGAATATATATGACTGCCGGGGGTAATTATCAGCATAATATGTGATACAGTATAAGCAGCTTTCAACAGCTGTCCACCTAATTTCAAGTCACACTGTTATATCAGTGTATATAACCAACACTGGTGGAGATTATTAGCTTATATGGAATAACTACAATAGCTTCAATATTCCATTAGTGTAAGATTTGCTGCATATGGGGTTTGTTCCGCTTTGTCAATATAGTCAATAGACTATGAGTATATCCCTGACACACTGGTTTTAATACAATTTTTATCTAATTTTTTTTTATTTTTTTTTTATTTTCAATTTCAATACTTCGTCAACCTACTCCCGGAGGGGAAATATCTTTCTTAAATAATACTTATTAAAAGTTATATTTTAAATCTATCAAATCGGTTGGTGCACCATTGAACTACCGCTTTCTGTGTTCTTTTGTTGTGATTATTGGCAGTTGGTAGCACACCCCTCCTTCAAAAGGTAATTTGTTTCCTTCATTATAATTTGAGGGGGTACCGATTAAGAGCTAGTGCAGTAGTATCTTTTGTTTTTGTAATATATAACATATCTGCTAGTGCAGGTTAATGGGAATTTTATTGTGAATTTTTTTGCCCGTGCGAGGATGACAAAAACTGTTGCCTGTTTCTAAATAACTGCATGTTATGCACCCTACACATTTATAATTACCCGCTTTGCCGGTTAGAAAATGTGCCGGTTTGGCAGTGCCCAATTTACTGATGTCATTATGAACCACTATATCCTTGATGTTCCTCCCTCTTTTATATGAGGGTAGGATGGAGGACCCCTGCAGAGCTGGTAACTTAGGGTCACAAGCTATGATGAGCCAAATTTTTTTGGCCGTATTCATAAGATCCTTGCTTCCTGTGCTGTATTGTTGAGTCCAAACAATGTGATTCTGTTGCTGGGTCTTTTTCACCGCCGTAAGCGCTTGTTCTCTAGACATGGAGAGTGCTCTGTACTTTGCTCTATTAAGAAATTTGTAATGGTATCCCCGCATCAGAAATTTACGAGACATTTTGTCAATTTGAGACACCGCATCCTCATGGTTATTGCCAATTCTGATTATTCTCAGAAATTGGGAGTACGGTAACCCCCATTTGAGAGGAGGATGATGACTATCCGCCTGTAGCAATGTGTTGCGATCAGTACTTTTGTAATAGATAGAGGTGCCTAGGTAAAGGTCTTCGTTTAAGCTGATAGAAACATCCAAAAAATGCACCGTTTCAAAACTATGTTCAAACGTAAACTTGATGGGATGTGTTTTGTTATTAATGGTGTTCATAGTAGATATGAATTCATCCCTAGGGCCTGTCCATAAGAGGAAAATATCGTCAATATAACGTGTGTAGCCCACAATGTATTTAGCAATCATTGAATCGTTTAAAAAGAAATCTTCTCCTGTATAGAACATATATATATTAGCAAAACTCGGGGCTACACAGGACCCCATCGCGCAGCCCATTTTCTGTACATATATGTTACCATCAAACCAGAAATAGTTTCTTATGAGCGTGAGTTCCAATAGTTGCATAAAGAATTCCACATTCAGACCAACATATCCTACATGACTGTAAATGAATCTGCGTACCGCCTCCAGACCATCTGTGTGAGGAATGCTGGTGTACAGACTCGAAACATCGATGGTACACATTAAATACTTTTCGGGTAATGGAGACAACTCTAATAATTTCAGTATGAAAGATGTAGTGTCTTTAAGAAAGGAGGATTTTGTAGATAATAATGGTTGGAGATAATAATCCAAATATTGTGACTCCAAAGAATTACTGACAATATTGGATACAGCAATTTTGAACAACCATATTAACAGTGATGTTAAAGAACGCGCTTCTGCCAAAATCGCCTAAGATCCCAGTACTGTACACAATTCCAAAATTGCACAAAGATGCCTAATGCCCACCAGGACGTCCGATCATATCGGCCAGGGACTCGCTGTATTACAAAGTATCACAATATTTTGATTATTATCTCCAACCATTAAAATTCACAATAAAATTCCCATTAACCTGCACTAGCAGATGTTATATATTACATCAGATGTCCGTGTGGACTTTTCTATATTGGCAAAACCTCTCGTCAAATGAAAGAAAGGATGGCACTCCATCGATCCCATATCAGAGCAGCCCTTGAAGGGAAAACATGTGAACAACCTGTTGCTAAACATTTTCGAGATTACCATCACAACCTGTCATCCATCAGGTACAAAATGATTGACTGGGTTCCTCCGGATCCCAGAGGGGGTGACCGGGACAGATGTCTTTTACAAAAGGAAGCTAGGTGGATATTTCTACTACAGACAGTACAACCGCTGGGCTTAAATGAGACATTGTCTTTATCTTGTTTTCTAAAAACATCGTATTCTTTAGTTTGGACGTAGAATATACATTCTAGTCATGATTTTTGCTACATTATGACGATACCATGAAACTATATCTTTCGCTGTTTATATTTGCATAATTCATAGTGAGATTAGTTGGATTTTTACGTATATATGTGTTCATGAATGTATTTTTTGCTCTTATGCTTATGATCCCTCTATAGGTCTATTCCTATATGAATATGACATTTCTACATGATTATGACACGGGCTTTAGATAGGTCCATGTCATTATATATATTGTGTTATGCAGTGTCTTGGTTTATAGTTCCAGCTATGCCACCGCTGGTATACAGAAGAGTCTTTAGGCAGCAGATATGCTGTTTGCCATGTTTGAATGATGCTACTATACTCGGTTCCTTCATTTGTTTACAGATTGTTGTTACTCTGTCACCTTGGTTACGGGTTCATCACATGACCACGCCCCCATTGGGATCCCGACTGTTGGCGAGTCGCACGCCTATGACATCATCGGGTCTCAGACGGGTTCGCGTGGACCGCCGGGAGCACGTCTGGTGGATCACCCAGGTATATGTGTTGTCTTTTGCATTGTATTTGTTACTGTCTTGATAAAAGGGCTTATTCCCCTGAAACGTTGACCACACAGACTGCCTCTGGGTTCGTTTCTTTGTTGCTGAGACTCCGAGTGCCACCCGCCACACACCTGCTATACATACTATCTGGATAGGCACCGGAGCAAGTTATGGATGATTGATCCTTTAGAGTGCCGGACACACGCTTTCTAATATATATATATATATATATATATATATATATATATATATATAATTTATATACACACAGGGGAGGGGGTTGGCTGGAGAGACAGGGGGATACTGTGGCAAGGGGCTAGTGAGATAGAGCCCTCTCTGCAAATGTACCCTGATGTCATCAGTTACTATCCACATGAGGGTACAAGTTTCGAAAGTGACATTGCTTTAAGGGCACCGCACTTTTGCCCTCACTCCACATCACATCCAGGTACATTAACTGAAGGGGATCTATACACAACCCTGGTGTGACCGGGCTGAAGAGACTAGTGTAACAGGGGGCTGTTGTATGATGATGACATTGGTTACATTCCTACACAAACAAGCATCTTCCGGAATATGTGATTTCCTACATGAAGAGTGAGTGTCGACTCAAGACACTGTTTGCCCATGATCAGTTTCTTTAGAGGTTCCCTAATGCAGAGAAACCACAATATAGGTAAGGTGTATTTTTATTGCGTACACACAAAACTGGATTTTATTAGTGGAATTACTTAGTGGGTTGGAATATATAAATAGCCCTCTATGCCCCAGTTTGATGATGCCCCTATTGTTTATTTTTATTTCCCTTTAATTTATCCCCACATGCTAGACACGCCTCCTCCCTGGCACACTTGGGGGGGGAGGGGGGTGCGCCTTAGCATGCACGTGCTCTGGGTCACCCTGGCCACATGCTACACCTCTGGCAATTGGTGGAAGGTGTAAATAAGCATTTCTGTAAAGTAGGTAGCTGCTTGAGAGACAAAATGACTGAGGAAGAAATACTTGGAGTATTTATGAGTGTGCCATAATATGTCCAGAAAAGATATCTAGAAAAAGCATCTGCTTTAATATTATTCGTACCAGGATACCAGGTATTAATATATTGAAATCTAAAGAAAAAACCCTGCAGGCCTGTCTAGAGATCAGTCTTATTGCTGCTTCAATGTATTGAAGATTTTTATGATCTGTGCAGACCGTTCTGTTTTGCTCCCTCCAGCCAGTGTCTCCATTCCTTGAAAATGTCTTGGAAAAGAAAGCACATGGATGTTTATTCTGAACAACTGAAGACACCTGAGACAGAAATGACACCAGCCCCAACATCGGAGACATCAACTTCAATAACAGACCATCACAATCTGAATGATGAAGAACAGTGACTGATACAGACTTTTCTTTGAGGAATTTAAATCTTGAAAGACCATGATCTAGGACACAGGTTCTCAAACTGGGTGCTCAGGAACCCCAAACAGTGCATGTTTTCCAGGTCTCCTCACAGAATCACAAGTGAAATAATTATCTCCATCTGTGGATCTTTTAAAATGTCAAGTAATATGAAGAAAAAGGGTAATTCCTTAATGGGGCACTTACGGACTTAATATGTAAATACAATTTGACAATATTAATATGGACTAAATTGAGACCATTATAACAATTATTAAAATATAACCTTTATTATGGTATCAAATAAAAATAAGTTGTTCTCAAAATATTTTTCAGTATGCTATCCTACTTAGATCAGCAAAAATATGATACAAAAATTGAAATAAAATAAAAAAATATAACCAATATTTGTCTCCTGTGTGTCTTGTTTATTATATAATACTATTCCATAAAAAATAGAAAATGTGTTCTTCAGGTGTCTGTAGAGCTAAGGACATATGTTTTTATAGATAAATATAATTTACATATAAATTACATATTTTGTAATGTCCAAGGGGCCTGTCCTGATCCTCACTATCACCTTAGTTGTCAATATATACAGCTATATAGGATGGCAGTTTAATAAACTATAATAAAGTCAGTCAGCAATGCCCCAAATTGTGCAAAATGTAAAGAAAAGAGGTACAAGATAGAATTGTCCTTGGGCCCTCCTACCCACTCTTATGTGAAATATTAAAAAGAACATGTACCATACCTCCCAACTGTCCCGCATTCAGCGGGACAGTCCAGTTTTTCTGGGACTGTCCTGCTGTCCCACCCGCAGGCCGCAATGTCTCGCGGTGGGGGGGAAGTTGGGTTAGCACAAACCGCTACTCTGCATAGCAGAGCAGTGGGTAAGCAGAAGGAGAAAAGATGCTGTGCGCATGCGATCGGCATCTGTTCACCAGTGTACGGAGAGCCTGGGGGCTGCCCAGCATCTCGAAGAGAGTGCTGGACACGCTCCCACAGTGACGTAAACGGGGGTTACCGCGAGACTCAGTCCCATTTTCTGAGGCTCCACCCCTTTCCCTGAAGCCCCGTCCACTTTTTGGGCACGCTCGCCTACAGCATGCGAAGTGTACCTCTTCAGTGATCCTTACAGTTGGGAAGTATGCATGCACAGTTTAACAACACAAACACTTTAGTGACAAGGACTGACACTTTTGTGGCTGAAGTCCTTGGCTTGTTTGGCCCCCCACAAAACTGTTTTTTGGAATGACTACCACCAATCATTAAGGAAGAGGATGATGATGTTGGTGGTGGAGATTGCATGTGCTGGTCCAAACTGCTGGTAGCTCATATTGGTCTACTTGCTAATAATTTACAAATTATTATAATTTTGTTAAATAAATTGCATGAACTCGCTGCAAATGATGTAGGGAGGAGGTGCCTAGATGGTTAATGTCCCTACCTCAACTAGCTTTGGCTTCACAAATGGTACAGATGCCTTCACAACTGTTGTCAGGATTTGGGTTAAAATAATTCCACACCCAAGAGGTGGTTTTTCTGCTGTTATGTCCAGGCATGACAATGACTTTCTTTTTATCATAAGCAAGAACTGCTGCCACTGGTGGCTGAGTTACACAAACAACATCCTCATCATCAACATCCTCATTAATGTCAGATGGGACACAAATTTCCACCTCATCTTCTGTTTTGCACTTCTTCCATACTGTCATTCTCAATTTCTATTATTTCACCATCTAATACTGGCACAGCCTTCATGGTATCAGTGATACGCTGTGCAACAGGGTGACAGCTGTTATACTTGCTTCTCTATCAAAGGATGGTTTCCACTGGTGCCTGATTTACACACACAACATCTTCATCAACAACAACCTTATCATCAACAACCTCATCATCAACATCCTTATTAGCGTCAGCTACACAAATATCCTGCTCATCCCATTGCACTTCCACAGAAGCATCCTTGATTTTTATGTCAGCATGTTCACTTGTGCTGCTCATCCCCACATTTGCAGAGGATGCGCAAGTTGTGGAAGGAGACTCCTCTTTGAGTACAGTTTTGGAAAGGTCAGGCTCATGCATGGTACCTGCCGACACACTTAGACTCTCCTCAGGGATTTGTGACATTTCTGATCACACAGTTGGTTCCTGAGCCTTTACAAATTACATTTTTTTGAAACATCTACAGTGAGAAGGGCTTACATCATCATAACAGGCAGAACCACCAGTCATAAATAAAGGCCAAGGCCTTAGCCTTTCTTTGCCACTTGATGTGGTGAAAGGCATGTTGGCAATTGTATGTCTTTCTGCAGCTTACTTTCCCTTTGATGTTTTTTTCTTTACCACTGTAAAAGATTGGTTCTTTGATTTTAGATGCCTTGATTTAAGCCCTGTATGCCCTTGGGCATCGGCTTTAGTAGATGATGTAGACGGACTAGTATCATCATGACTGGTAGCACTGGCAGCAGCTCCAGCACTAGTATGTGGTTCCTGCTCTCCTCTCAACTGATCATTCTCCATATCAACAAACACAAATGAAGCGGGGTACAGCACACACGTCAATTTGTACCAATTGTAAATATTACTCTGTGGTATCAATGACCTACATCGCCACAATATATTTATGAATAGTACACTGCGCTATTACTGACCAACAGTGTCACAATACTTGTATGAATAATATTACACTGCGGAATTACTGACTGACAGCGTCACTCACAATACTTTATGAATGTTATTTTACACTGCGGTACCAATAACCTACAGCACCACAATATTTTTATGAATATTACACTGCGGTATTACTGACCAACAGTATCACAATACTTGTATGAATAATATTACACTGCGGTACCACCTACAGAATCACAATACATGTATGAATATTACACTGCGGTACCACCTACAGTATCACAATACTTGGATTAAATTGGGGTACCACTTACAGTGTCACAATACGTGTATGAATATTACATTGCGGTACCACTTACTGTGTCACAATACTTTGATGAAATTGGGGTACCACTTACAGGGGTCTATTTACTAAGCAGCATTAGGAAACAGAAGAGTGAAAAGTGATTAAAAAGTGATAAGGTACCAGCCAATCAGCTCCCAACTGTCATCTCACAGGCCGTGTTTGAGCACCCCTAGAGGACACAGCACCCCTGGACAGACACAGCATGTCTGTTCACTACGCTCTCCACAGCCAGAGTGAAATAGCGCCGATGACCAGGAACCTTTATAGATTCCAAAACCCACGAGAATCTGACAGCAGGAGGAGACATTTTGCCTCGTTTTGGATTCCGAGATAGGTGGGAAAACCCGAGCCTGACTCGGATCCTACTTGGATCCCCTATGTTCGATTGGGTCCAGTTCTCTGAGAACTGGACCCACTCATCTCTAATTATAATTTGTGAGGTGTCCCTGAAATATATTTCATAGATATGTAATTGTAAATGTTACTATTAGTTGCCTTATGTAATGCAGCAAGTGAGCTGTAGTGGCCCTTTAAGTCTGGTGGTAGCCATGGCAACTTCAGTTGGTTATTTTCAAACTGTGCGTGAGCTCTGATACCTGATGGGGACTGATGGTGACACATCTGCCTGACCACTGAGGAGCTGCACAACTCGGCTAAATATTTATATATTTTGCTTATCTATTTTTAGTTTACATTTCATTTTATAACTTTTTATTACACAACTAATTATTAATATAACATTTGTATATATATATATATATATATATATATATGGAAATGAACATGCTCCTGATAGTGTAGTAATTCATAACGGTTTTGGCACGTGCTCAAATATAAATGTGCGTACCAGAAAATAAAACTTTATTGCTTATCTGTGGTTCTTTTGCTGGGACCTCATATGGTGGGGTACACTCAAAACTTCAGGGTAACCAGGACCTGTAACCAGGACCTGTTCCAGCCCCTCTCCATACTGCTGACTATTCACAGATAAGCACTCCATTGTCTTATTTTTTTTTTTAACCCTTTGTGTACCCTGTATCCCTATGTACTCAGTGTCATTAAAAACCCCTTGTTGATGAAGCTTCTCTGAGTAAGGGTCATATTCTGCTTTTTTAAAGCTGACCTACTCTATCTATATACGAACCATTGGGGCTATTATGGGATGCTGAAGTGGTCCCCAAGACACTTAGTACTTTATGCTGTGATTCAAGTGACATTCTGGTACGCATTCCTGTTTTCATATTATACCACTCTATTTGGACGTAAAATACTACACTATATATGTTTATTTTGGTTCGGTGTGAGCCAATCTTATTTAAGGTTCCTGGTTACCCAGAAGTTTTGAGTGTACCCCACCATATGAGGTCCCAGCAAAAGAACCACAGATAAGCGATAAAGTTTTATTTTCTGGTACGAACATTTATATTTGAGCACGTGCTAAAACCGTTTTGAATTACTACACTATCAGGCGCATGTTCTTTCCAAACCTCATTTCCAGATCACATTTACCCTGATTGCCACTTGGGAACACGGGAAGACTGCTGCCACCTTCACCAGAGGGATTAAAGTGTCACACCTGTTAGCACCAACCGGACTTTATATACAATTTTGCACTACAGTGCAAAATCACCTGTGACTTGAACCAGAGCCCCATTCTACACACCCTATACATATATACTGTATATATATATATATATATATATATATTTATATATATTTATATATAAATATATATATATAGCTGTTTGGGGTATTTAGCTCAGCAGAGGGTGAATGGGTACAGTGTCTAGGTGCTTAATGAGAGTCCACACACAGCTTTCAAGTAAACAAATGATCAAGGTAATGCTGTACTGCCAGCATATGAAAACAGGAAACAGAAAATAACAAACAAACCTGGCCCCTGTCTGGGGCGACTAACTCACTCCTTCAACCGTCTCTATAAGGGAGCAACTAGTCTGCCAACACAGTCTCTTTAAATGGGGGTCCTTCCTGCCATGTGCAGAATTGGACCCTGGCCTCCTGGCCTGATATAGCTTCCTTAGCCTGCAGCCTTGCTGCTTTATAGTACCACAGTCTGGGAGTTTGATGGTCCCCCCTTGCCTCCTGCAAGATCCGGACTCAGGCCCTCTGGCCCCCAATGGCTCGCTTAGCTTCACTGGGCTCTCCTGACTGCTACAGTTTCAACTAGACTGTCCCCAGCAGCCTGACTGGTCTGCCTTCTTGTCAGCCCACATCTGAGCTCTCTCCACCAGGCCGCCACAGGTGTATCAACACTCAGTATTTCAAGCCTGTGTGGGAGGATCTCTCCAATCCCACACAGAATCTGCTGCTCACCAACGCCATCTCTGGTGATACTGCCACAATATATATATATATATATATATATATATATATACACCCTGATGACAAAGCCATTCCGGCTTTGAAATTTCGGCTTATTAAATATGCACTTTATTTTCTAAATGAGTCCGGATGAGTGCCGCCTCCTTCTGTCCTTGGAAGATTTGTTTGCTATATATATATATATATATATATATATATATATTGCGATTTTCTTCTAAATTTACCATCTAAACAGCTTTTATTTATAATATAGTTCTGCTAATATAAGATTTAAGTAAATCACACAGTGTAAATCAATTCAAAATATTGAGATTTACACTCTATTTGTTGATTTTAAATTTACTTCTCTATTTATTGTAAATTGTCACCTAAGCCTTTTTTTATATATATTTCTTCTATTTGGAGTCATTCTCTGTTAGGTGTGAGGGAGGACAGTAGCAGAGAACTGGACAGTGGGTGAGTGCAATTAGCCAGCAACTACATATAGTAGGTTCTATGGTTATAGGAAGAGTAGTGGAGGGGGTAACGCGTGTAAGGGGCTGTCTGTTTACTAAGCTTTGGATTGAGATAAAGTGAACAGAGATAAAGTACCAGCCAACCAGCTTCTAACTGTCATTTTTCAAACACAGCCTGTGACATGGACGTTAGGAGCTGATTGGCTGGTACTTTATCTGTGTTCACTTTATCTCCATCAAAGGCTTAGCAAATAGACCCACTATATCACTAATTAGGGAAATATAGGGCCTGATTTCGAGATTTACTCTATGCCGATATTTAGGCAGATTGACCACAGAGGATTCACTCGCAAAGTCAGTGATAGGAAGTCAGTGTTTGGGGGAGGTAATGGGGGTGGCTAGGCAAACGCAGGTGTGTCGGGACCATTTAAACTCCATTTCATGGGTGTACATATATAATCAATTGCGATCTCCTTCGCAGCATGAGAGCTCCCTGCGTGTCGGGTGAGCTGCAGTGTGTGAGGCAGATCAAACATGGCTTACAAGCTGCATGGCTGGCCGATCTGTGTCAATGTCACAGATGTTTATGTTCTTGTCCGTATTGGGAGGGATATGAGAAGACAGCAGTGGGCATCTCTATGCTCGACTAAGCTTTGGAAGGCATTAGCATATTATAGCAACTGTGATCTGTAAGAGATTGCAGTTGCAATTGTATTAGCCTAAATCTCGGAATCAGGCCCATAGTGTTAGATTTAGACATAACCTTGTTATAGATATATATCTAACATTTGTTATAAAAAACACACATGCCTCAGATGCTTTATGTTTAGTGAGGTGGTTTCTGGCCAGATGATGATGGGTGGGTGTCTGGGTACTGAGATGTTTTTTTTTTTGGGATGGGGATGCATATTCAGTCACTCACTTTATTGATTTCATAAATGATAATGAGTTTGGTTTAAAATTCACTAGTTGTTGCAATAATACCACAATAAACTATTTGGATATTACGGTCAGTATTATTGATGATAAAATCTGCACCTCAACATATACCAAAGATGTAGATTGCAATAAGTATCCAAATTTTAGGAGTTCTCATAACGAGAGTTGGAAGAGAAATATTCCCAAAGGCCAGTTTTTGAGTTTATGCAGAAACTGTTCCAATACGAATGTTTTCCTGGATCAATCTAAAATTGTCTATGAAGCGTTTGAAAAACAAGGGTACCCAAGAGATCTATTGGACAGAGCTAGTCAAACAGAAAGACAAGGGTTATTAACAAAAGGAAGACTGATAACAAACAAGATTAAAAATAAGAATGAACTGGAAACAAATAATATGTCTCTGGCATTTGTTACGAAGTATAATTCTTCCGCCAATGAAATAAAGAGGATCATAAATAAAAACTCTGCACTCTTTAAAAGGGATAGACTTTTGGATAAAGATTTGAAAGGTGGATGTAAGGTGGTTTTCAGGAAGGCAGAGAGTTTAAAAATTAAGTTGGCTCCTAGCTCTCTGAGGAATCCAAAAATCCCTAGTAAGGAACGCTGCCTCACCTGGCTGGAACCAAAGCCAAAAGGTTTTTTCAAGTGTGGAAAAACAAAGTGTCACACTTGTGATCATGCAGATCAGAAGAGCAATACAGTCATTTCTTTCACTGATAATAGTTCCTTCAATATAGACTCCTTTCTAAATTATCAATATAAGTTTGTAATCTATGTTATCTCATGTGGTTGTGGTATCTAGTATGTGGGAAGAACTACTCATACTCTAAATGTTAGATTTTTAGAGCATAGACACTGTGTGATGAAAAACCTTAAAACATATAGCTTACCCAAGCTATGTTGGGTAACATAGGGTTTTTTTTCTATTTTTTTATTCCTTTTCATGTACCCATTCAATTAGTATTAATCTATTCTGATCTTATTTTGTGCTTATTAATAAGACTATCAGGTCAAGTTGTATTTCATATCAAGATTTATATAGTTTTGATTATTATTTTTTTGATGTTATATTTAGACTATAGATTTGCCATGATATTAACACCCACTCTAAAAATTGGAGAGATGAATACCTTGATACTATGAGATTATTACAAACGAGACACCATTTTGATGAAAGAGTGAATTGAACAACAGGTTTCAATCATCTCCCTAATTGATACAAGTACCGTATAAAAAGACAGGAGCCTTTGAAGGGGAGTACTTCTGAGGAAACAACCCCTTGTTCGTGGCTGAGAAACGGGTCAAGCTCCACCCTCTTCATTTTTCAGCCAAGGACGTTACCTGAAAAAGTTCTCCACAGACCGGATACTAGCCGCTGAGATCCAACAAGTGTGGCAGCCGATCAGCATGTCCAACAACACGGTGTACACCGCGGCATAGCAGTCTGAGGTTCATACTTAATTCCAGACTGAATACCCGAGGAAAGAACTTAACCTCTGGAGGCTCCGTATGCGGTAGCGGTAAGCTGCACTTGCATGACAAGTACTAGCCTTAATTCTTTACAACAGTCTCTCCCACATGATCAGTGGGATTGAGCCCTATACGGAGGGTATTAAATCACTACACTGGGAACTATATGCTTGTTATTTATGTCTGACCATTCCGACCGATCAAAGGAGTAGGAAATTTCTTTCAGATTATTTGCTTACATAATGCACACCTATTGATTGCGGTATGCCATTCCAGCTCAGGACTATACCATACTAAGCATAGCTGGTTTATATTAGTTGCCGCCAGTTTGCAACACTGTGTATTTATTGTTGCTAATCCGTTTCTAAAGGATCTCATCTTGTCACCAACTCATTATTACAAGATAGAACAAAGGAAAACATTTTTTATCAACATTTTCTATGAACATTGTGCAAAAGAGCTATCAATTGCCATCTGTGGAACATCATTACATATATATACAATTAACCCTCAAATATTAGGGAATTTTTTAGGACTCCAGGCGCCTGAGGCTGTTCTTTAATTGATTTTTATTTAATTAATTCAATTTCATGTGCTGCGCATGACCACCATTGTTTCAGTAGGCAATAATTGATTTGGGTTAAACATATGTGCAGGGACTGTACAAGTGATTAACAATGCATGGTCTTTTTATTAAGGTTTTTCTATTTATCTATGTCTGTCTCATTTATTGTGATCAGCTGTTATTAATATTTTTTAATACCTTTATTAAGGTGATTTGTTGTCAATATTAGACTGTGAAATTGTTTATGGTCAGCGCTCTTTCTTTTGATGCATTTTGTTCTGTTGTAACCACATTAGGTAAGGCCCAGCTCCTTATCTGTCAGTAGCTGCTACAGTTTACAGTTATCACAAGATTTATTTTGTGTGGGAATATATTCACGGCAATTTATTGTGAAGAACCGTGATTATTTATAGTCACACTAGCGCCTTTGTGAGGAGATATCCTCTGTGTGTTTTTTTTGTGATCTGTAAGAGATTGCAGTTGCAATCGCATTAGCCTACATCTCGGAATCAGGCCCATAGTGTTAGATTTAGATGTAACCTTAATATAGATCTATATCTAACATTTGTTAGAAAAAACACACATTACTCAGATACTTTATGTTTGTTTAGTGAGGCGGTTTCTGGCCAGATGATAATGGGTGGGTTTCTGGGTACTGAGATACCCCTCTACCCCTGGGTGCACCACTGGCATTATAAAAATATTCAAACAGAGATAGAGGACACATGATATAAACAGTCTGCTGCCCTCTCACTCTCATAATTACTGTAACACATACATGAGGCTGGAGGGAATCAGTATGTATTACTGCTGGCCGCATGGCTGGCGGTTCAAATCTCGATGCTGGAAGCCCGGCAGGGGGGAAGATCCTGACAGCGGATTTAGGTAAGTAATGCTACCCCTCTCCCCCTAACCCTCCCTTAGGGGTGCCTAACCCTAACCTTACCCCCTAGTGCCTAACCCTAACCCTCCGCTAAGTGCCTACACCTAACCCCCCATCCCCGCAGCCTAAACCTAAGTCTCCCGGGGGGGGGTGCCTAACCCTAACCTCCCCCTGGGGATGCCTAACCCTAATCCCCCCTTTCCCTAGCCTAACCATAACTCTCCCGGGGGGATGCCTAACCCTAAGTCCCCCCCTTCGTTCGGTATGCCGGGCGTCGGGCTCCTGGCGTAGCTCTAATGGCACTTCGACCGTCGGCTTCCTGACTGCATCCCGGCTGGAGCATGGAGTATTTTGTAAGGAAAAGATAATAAGAGAGAAGTAGATGCTATAAAGTGTTAGGAGGATTTTGAAGTTACATTATTACTCTCTTTTCCATGCACGTAGTCAGCTAGGTCTGTAGTCCTAGCAAACGTAGCTGTATCCCCATATTATAGTGGCAATTCCCCCTGCAGAATGTGACTCATGTGCTAGGCGAACATGTCACTGCATTCCTGCAATAAAATATGAATTGCAGGCGTACATTTATGGATAACAGATCACTTATTTATTACCAGTTATTTATATAGCGCACACATATTCCGCAGTGCTTTACAGAGAATATTTGTCCATTCACATCAGTCCCTGCTCTAGTGGAGCTTACAGTCTATGGCCCTCATTCAGAGCCACTCGCAAACAGCAGTACGCTCGTTGCGTTCCGATGTTGACTAACCGCGCATGCGTCGGTGTTACACTGCGCATATGCGTACGGCAGATTGCGTGCTTTTTTTCTCTCGTTCCTAAAATAGCGTACAGGAAGTGACATGTCAAATGTGATTGACAGAACAGGGCGTTTTTGGGTGTTGACGGGGGTGGAGATGGAAAAACGCAGGCGTGGCGAGGCGTTTTTGGGGCGTACATACATTAGCAGATGCGAACATCAAATGTGTTCGGACCGTCACATACGTCACTGGAACATCCTCTTTCCCTTCAAAATGCTCGCACAGTTTAGGGTCTGGATTACTCGACCACATTGGCGATGGCCTTCTCCTCCGTCCCGGGACTCCATGATGTTGCAGCGATTAATCGCGGGTGGTCACAAAAGCAATTAGTGTTGTATTGAAAACCGGCTTGGTATGTGTTTGGAAAGCAGTTTATTGGGATAGCACAAAACCGTACGCAGGTGGAAATCATACCTGCTAATGTCAGGATTACACAATCAATTGGTGTACATTTTTTGGGGTTTTTTTTGGCCTCAATTTGTTGTTTATGGCCTATTGTGACAATAATGTCATCATGTTTTAATTAGCTCCCTTTTTTTTTTTTAATGTGGAATTTGCATCGTTATGTGATTTTTTAAACGTTCCTTCAAGAGGCCTTTTTTTTATACAAATGAAATGGTTTTTTGTGTCCTTTTTTGCCTTTAGGGCCAGGATTAAATGTAACCCATTTGTACAATAATGTCACAATACAATGTCAGATTTTTTTCATAAATTTATTGTTTAAACACAAACCAATTGGCATAATATTTTTTTTTTTTTTTTCTGCCAAAGATACTTTTTATCAAAAATAAATAATCAATAACTGATAACATAAACGTACAAAAATAACTTAAAAACATTTCACAAGAAAGGAGAGGGAAGTTTTGACCAGAAAGGAATATGAGCCAAGCACAGAAGGAGTGTGGGAAAAGTCGCCATTGCTGTCACCGTTTTTTCGCCCGTTTGGATGGGGGAGGGTGGGTGCCAGACCGGGTCCGGGATGTCATCGGGCTGGCCTGTCCAGAGGCAGATGTTGTGGCCTCTGGACTAGGCACAGGGCTAGGCACATTTGGAGGATTGGCTGATGTTGTGCCAGAGGTGGAGGATCCTGATGTTCCGGCAGGAAGGGAGGTCGGCTCCACCATGTGCTGGCGAACGAGCTGCTCCAGGGCATCGGCGATGCGGATGTTGGCCCTGGTATTTTCCGCCAGGGCCTGACCAATGGTCACGTTGGCCGCAGCATTTTGCTCCAGGGCCTCAGCCACCCGTATCAGACTGGCGTCCATCCTCTGCAGAATCTCCGTATGGAAATCCGATTTGAAATTGAGTTCTGTGAGGAGGCCCACTGCCTGCGAGGGGGCACGCCCTGGACTGGCTTCTGCAGGGTCCTCAGCCGGATGTACTGGTTCCTCCCCTGCAGAGCCAGCAGAAATTCTGCGGCCAAGGCTTCCCTCTGGAGCAGACTCATCCGCCTGTGTCTCTGTTGGAAAAATGAGAAAAGAGTCACATTAGAATCTACATATTGGCACAATAGCATTTCAGAGTTGGTGACATCACAATACTTACCTGGGCCAACATGAGGAGCCGCAAAGTCTGGCATGTCCGTATCCATGTTGGACACGCCAAACACCTCCACAGGCTGCACACACCCCTGTGCCAGCTCTTCTAAATCCGTCAACTCCAATGACACAGGGGTGGGACCCCCACCTGTCCCCCTTGCATGCCTAGCCCTGTCCGCGAGTTTTTGCTTTAGGCGATATTTGAAGTCGCCCCATCTGTGGGGAAAAATGGAAGCCATTATCCTTTGGTTTAAAATGGGGTTTGTTTTTAGGGGGGGCAAGGGTTTACTTACCGCCGTTTGACATCCCGGGCTAGACGGACATAATCACCCACTCTATTGACAGCAACGGCTACCTCTTCCCACATTCTCCACTTCTGGCTTAGACTCATATTCCTGTCTGCCTGTGGCAGGATGTCCACACACTTCTGGATCAAAACCTCCATCTCCTTTCTTGTGAAATGTGGCTGCCTTTTTTTTTTGCCCGCTTTGGCCGAAATACTGGGCCCAGCAGCCTCTTCCATGTCATCCTCCTCACCTATTTGTGTAAATTTACAGAATTCACAAAATCACAACTTGCCTAATCTTATGTTTCAAATTAATCGTTGATAGAAAATGCATGAAAGACTTACCGCCTGACTCTTGTGCATTTTTTCCCTGGTCTGTCGCCATGTCTGAGGTCCAAACAAGAAATACACCAGAATTTGAATGTGTTTTCGTGATGTATTTATACATGCGTCCTTATTTTGCGGCCGCATCATTGATTGTGCGGCCCTATGATCCCTCCTTAATTTGTGCTGGAAACGAAACACTATTTATGGCTTGGTGTGTCTCAAGTCGAGGTGGCGTTTTTGGATTGTTGGAGGTTATCTTGGCTGGAGTTTATTGATTGCGTAGAAAGGAGTTGGAGGTTGGAGATTCGTTTGTTGGTTAGATTTGCGTTTTTTTTTCCGTTATCTTTGTTGGTTTATATTTTTGGGACCTCGTTTGTTGATTTGGTAAGTTTTGTGAAGTCTAACTTTTGTTCAATTGTTGTTTCATTGTGTTTCGTATATTTTGTAATTTTTGAATACCTAATTTATTCTATTTTAGATTTTGTTTATTTTCGACCCCAAAGACCTTTTGATTTTGCATCTTAGATATTTGCTCTTGGTAAGTCCATTTTTTATCTTGTATTAGCGAACTAATTAGCGTATTTTTAGTAGTTACTCTTGTGACTTGTATTAGCGAACTAATTAGCGCATTTTTAGTAGTTACTCTTGTGACTTGTATTAGCGAACTAATTAGCACATTTTTAGTAGTTACTCTTGTGACTTGTATTAGCGAACTAATTAGCGCATTTTTAGTAGTTACTCTTGTGACTTGTATTAGCGAACTAATTAGCGCATTTTAAACAGCTTAATAATCATTCTAACTTTTTGATGGTTTAGCTTTCGCTTTTTGAGCCAACATTTCGACCCGTTTTGATGTACTGTGTTAAATGTCGCTTTGCAGTTTTGCTAAATGGGTGTTTGGCATATTTGAACTTTGGTCTAGCACAAAATGTATCAACAAAAATGCACAGAGTGAAATGTGTCAAGTAATTTTGTTGTTTATTTTCAGTTTGGACGTATCATGACAATACCCCGGCATGTAAGCAGCAATGGATGGTATCATCAAGCTAAGTTGTTTTAATATAGTTTTGGGGTGGGTCAAAAGCCTTACTTTGAAATTTTTGAATTTCAGGTTGATCTGGGGCGGATTGTTCTGGCCATGCTCCCGGAAGCCGACCAACCTCAATCTCATCCCAGGCGTAGGCATCGTAGGCATGCAAGGCCCCAGATATTTCGAACACGTGTCACCCTTTTTGGAATGCCCGATGATGAGGTTTTAAGACGCTACCGTCTACCTCCCAAAATCATCATAGACACTCTCTCATTAATAGAAAGTGATCTTGAGCGGCAAATTGACAGTCCAACAGCAATACCACCACTGACGCAATTTATGGCGGTGTTACATTTCTGTGCCTCAGGATCGTTTCAAACAACGGTGGGAATAGTGGCGGGCATCTCCCTATCCTCCTTTTCCCGGATCCTGAGGGCAGTGATGGAGGCACTTTTCAAGCACCTCCATCATTTTATTCAAATGCCTTTGGATATGGGTGCCCTTAGTGTGGCCAAGGCCAATTTTTACCAAATAGCTGGCTTCCCACACATCATAGGGGTTGTGGATGGTACTCACATACCACTTCAGCCTCCAGCATGGCTGGAGGCAATATTTAGAAACAGGAAACACTATCACTCCCTGAATGTAATGGTGGTATGTGATGCCTCCCTCCAGATCCTGTCCCTGAATGCTAAGTTACCAGGAAGTGCACTTCGTCATCCGGCAATCAGGGATATGGCAGAAATTAACCAACCTACAAGCTGGTGATGCGTGGCTTCTGGGTAGGTGGAGACCTTTAGTACATAACAATGTTAAGCTTGATACACAGTGTTCCTGATGTTGTCTCTTATTTTTCACAAGAGACAGTGGATACCCTTGCATGTCCTGGCTGCTCACTCCTTATTTGGCTCCCACACCAGGCCCACAAAGTGAGTATAATTCCGCACTTACAGCCACCAGGCAAGTGGTGGAGCGCTGTATCTGCCTTTTAAAAGGCCGATTCAGATGCCTCCACCGCTCTGGTGGCGAGCTCATGTATTTGCCGGATATGGTGTCGAAAATTGTGGTCCTGTGTGGGATATTTCACAACATCGCCATAAGGAGTGGTGTCCCAATGCAGCCAGAGGATGCCTTACCTGAGGATGGCCCCCCCGAGGTTGGTCGGAGGTCAGTATGTGGGGGGGCCATACGCGATGATGTGGTGGCCAGATTTTTTAGGTAAGTTTGACCCAAACTACAGTGTTTATACCTAATGTGTTTGTGTTTGTTTGCGAACATCTAATTTATTTTTTTTTTTTTCACCATCTTCTGTTTGTTCACATAATCTTTGTCACTCCAACGCTCACTACTTCCTGCTACCCTTACCAAACCTGGATCTGGTGATTTTGTCCATATATTCTGGAACCCATATCGCAATGCCATGTTTGTGGAATCATGTTGGCATGGTCCTTCGTCAACCAGTTCTTGATTGTTTTTTTTAATTAAATATTTTATTTGTATGTGTTGTATTTGAGATTATCACTGTTTTTTTTTTTTGGGACTGACCACTTTGATTTATCATTTATGTTGTGAATAAATGTTTGGAGAGTGAAATGGTCTTCCTTTTTTTGGACGTTAACAGCAAGTGTAACCAGGTTAACACACCTTACATTTGACTAAGGGGTAATCCAGTACTGACACCAGTTGATGTAAACTGAAATATGTTTGCAGGTTCCCAACCCACACCAAAAGGAAGCCTGTCCAAACCTTTGGATTTTGAAGGTTGGCCTAAGCAGCTTGCACACCAACTAGGAACCTGTAAAATGGCGAAATATCTAATTGACACTACACCCAAAAAGGGAAATTACATTGTTACTGTTATGTGTTTCTTGTGGCTGTTTAACATACAAATACAAAATACAATCTAACTTTTAAAAAAGGGAAATCCTTGCAGGAACAGTCTACTTATGTCAGGGAAAACTATTTTTGTTTTTGAAAAAAAGAATGAGCCAGAACGTATATTAGAACTACAAAATTTATTTACAAAACGAAAATAAACAAAAAAAACTACTGGCGAAGGATGCCAGACAGCCGTTCAAGGGCCACAAGAATGCCAATGACATGTTGGCGCATCTGGCCAACACAATCGTCCACCTCTTGTCGACGCCTCTGTTCCTCTGTGGGTGAGAAAAGTGTGTGGATTAATAAAACAATAGGGAATCCACATTAAAAAAACAAAAACACAACGAAATCACTCCTAAACCGAAAAAAGAAAAACCAAAACAAAAAGGGGGTGCTGCCAAAAATACAAGGCCTATGTACAAATTCACACAGGTGTGATATGTGTATGTTGAAATCAGCAGGAAGAGGTAAAGGCAAACTGCTAAATCACCAAAAGTAAACCAAACAAGCACGAATAAAGGCACGACACATGATTACATACAAACAGTTTGTGGTTAAAAAAAATGAGAAAGAAAAACATACCGGGAGCCAAAACGGGAGCTCCGGAAGTCCCTCCATGTTCCTCCTCGGAGGAGCCTTCATTCCCCAAAGAACGGGGAGGGGTAATGATGGACTCCGGGGAGGGGGTAATTGGAAGAGGGGTGGGTGGAGGAGAGGGGGAAGTGGGACGGAGGGGAATAAGGCCCGACAGTTCCGGGAGAGGGTCTGGGAAGGCTGGGGAGGAGTGGGGTATAGGGGAAATATTTGGGGTGGAGTGTTGGCTGGGGGTTGGGGATAGTGGCCGGGAACGCCGTCTGGCCGGACGGTGACGGCGTAGTCTTGGCTGTCCTCCTAAAATATGTCAAACAAATTGAGGTTAGTTTCTGGGCAAATCCGGGGCCCAAATAAAAAAAAAAAAACCAGCAACAAAAAACATGCAAAAAGGAGTAGAATGAAAAAAACACAAATAGAGGGAAAACAAGCACACGCTGATATGAGGACAAATAATTAATAGGACAGACAGGAAAACATGCACACGCAGATATGAGGACAAATAATTAATAGGACAGACAGGAAAACATGCACACGCAGATATGAGGACAAATAATTAATAGGACAGACAGGAAAACATGCACACGCAGATATGAGGACAAATAATTAATAGGACAGACAGGAAAACATGCACACGCAGATATGAGGACAAATAATTAATAGGACGGACAGGAAAACATGCACACGCAGATATGAGGACAAATAATTAATAGGACAGACAGGAAAACATGCACACGCAGATATGAGGACAAATAATTAATAGGACAGACAGGAAAACATGCACACGCAGATATGAGGACAAATAATTAATAGGACAGACAGGAAAACATGCACACGCAGATATGAGGACAAATAATAAATAGGACAGACAGGAAAACATGCACACGTAGTTTGCCCCACAAACACAAACATGAAAACCACAATACATAACACTTACTTTCAAGGATCTGCATGCGAAAGCATGCCAGCAAGCGGGGCGTTTGCCGTTGCAGGTCTGACCACCTGCGCTCCAGCTGCCCGATGTTGCGGCGTGAACCCAACGACCGCAGGCGGGACCGTGCCTCCGCATACGCGGAGCGCTTCTGCCGGTTGGTGATGGGTGGAGGCTGGCTGGTGATCCGCCTATCCATCACCTCCGTAAGCACCAGCAGCTCGCGCCTGGTGAATGCGGAGGCTCTCATGATGGCAATGGAGTTTTTCATACAAAACATTTTTGATAAAGTGTGCCAAAAATTTCTGATTGGCTAATGTATTTTGGAAATTAACAGGAGCAATTTTATTGGTTAGTGTATGAGTCATGTGTTCAACAGGGCCAGAAATCTCTGGAGAGTTATGATAGGCTTGATGCAGTGACATGCGTTTGCAAATTTAAATAAAGAAATGAACCCCGGAAAATATGCGGCGATCCACAGCAATAGAACAATTGTTTAATTGTGGTTCACATGTTTTTTGAACAATAAAAGCGAATGTTCCATCCGTACGTATTCTGCGGGTAAACACAAACACGGATAAGAGTAAAGTTTCTTGCATTGTGTTGAAAAAAAAAAAAAAATTAAGCTAATTGATACATTGATTGGCATGATACGATTGAGGGAGGTAGGCAGAATAAAGGAGCAGGTAATCGACATCTGACAAGGCCACTTCCGGTTTCACTTGTGCGTGCGTTCCCTTCAAGCCATTTCGGGGATGTACGCTCGCTATTTCGCACGCTCGTTAGTTAGAGGAGGGGTCGCCTGAGTTTAGGGAGGAATTTTAGATGCGAACGAAAATACGAGCGAGCCATTGAATTTAAATAATTTTGTACGTACGCCTAACGTACGTGCGCCCGCTTGCGAGTGGGTCTGAATGAGGGCCTATATTCCCTACCACATGCTCAAATACAGTACACTAGGGTTAATTTTTGTTGGGACCCAATTAACCTACCAGTATATTTTTGGAGTGTGGGAGGAAACCGGAACAAACCCACGCAAGCACAGGGAGAATATACAAACTCCTAACACAGTTAGGGCCATAGTGGGAATCGAACCCACAACCTCAGTGCTGTGTGGCAGTAATGCTAACTATTACACCGTCTGTGCTGCCCTTATCTAATCTTTCATTTATAAATAAGTATTCAGTATTACCATATATCAAAGAGAATCATTTATCACCGCAGGATGAGCGCAGAGATGGTGCCAGCAAAGAGGAGAAGACTGCACGTTGATGAAGAGGAAGACCAAGGCCGACACTTTCCTAGACCAACACCAGAGGAGAAAGCGCCCTTTTATGAACTGCTGGGTAAGGCATATTGCTTTACCATTTATAAAGACCACAAACAATGCCTATTGTTTAAAAGACTAGAGATGTGCGCTGACTCCCGTGTTTTGGTTTTGGATCTGGATCTCCCCTGGTTTTGGATCTGGATTGGTTTTGCCAAAACCTCACCTCTGTGTTTTGGTTTTGGGTCTGGATTTTTTCTTAAAGTTTCTAAAAATGAAAAGTGTTCATGTTGCCCATAGCAACCAATCAGATCCTGTCTATAATTTTCTAGAATGCAATAGAGAAATGAATGATAGCTACAATCTGAATGGTTGCTATGGGCAACATGAACACTTTTCATATTTAGTGCTCTATTTACTACAATCCGCATTTTGAATGCAGATGGTAGTGTGACATTACCGACTGAATTCGCATTGCAAATTCAGCCAATATCACAGGGATTTACTAAAAATCCCTTGCAGGGACAGAGCTTGCGATAAAGCTCTGTCCCTACGAATCCCCTCCGCACACTTATCACAGTATTTTCGCAAAAAATACAGTGACAAGTGCCCGCGCATGTGCCGACCGGTCGCCGCTAAGCCCAGCCCCCACGATCGCGACCCTTCCCCTCCCGCAACCCCCCCTGTTATAAAGTGTTAGGAGGATTCTGAAGTTAAATTATTACTCTCTTCCCCAACAGTGTCACAATACTTGTATGAATAATATTACACTGCAGTATTACTGACCGACAGCGTCACTCACAATACTTTATGAATTTATTTTGCACTGCAGTATGATGAACCTACAGTGTCTTTACCACTGTAAAAGATTGGTTCTTTGATTTTAGATGCCTTGACTTAAGCCATGTATGCCCTTGGGCATCGGCTTTAGTTGATGATGTAGACGGACTAGTATCATCATGACTGGTGGCACTGGCAGCAGCTCCAGCACTAGTATGTGGTTCCTGCTCTCCTCTCAACTGATCATTCTCCATATCAACAAACACAAATGAAGCGAGGTACAGCACACTCGTCAATTTGTACCAATTGTAAATATTACTCTGTGGTATCAATGACCTACATCGTCACAATATTTTATGAATAGTACACTGCGCTATTACTGACCAACCGTGTCACAATACTTGTATGAATAATATTACACTGCGGAATTACTGACCGAAAGCGTCACTCACAATACTTAGGGAGCAGGGCTGGCACAAGACACGCCTGTGCCAGCTTTGCTACGCTGCTAACTGTGGGCCTGATTCAGATCCGGACGCTCTTTGAGAGCGTTCGCTCTGAATCAGGGCGTCCCTTTTTTTTAAATTTAAAGATGGCCTCCTGGCCACTCGCCTAGCTGTGGTTGACCACCCACAGCTTATGCGAGCGGCCAGGTGATGGTCGCGATGGTCAAGACCATCGTGACCATCGGGCTTGCGACGAGACCCTTGTGGTAGGGTCTCATGGCCGCAAGCCCCAGTGGACTTCCTGCTTTAATGGAGCAGGAAGTCCACCTACTGACATCACGAGTGATGTCAGTAGGGCCGCCCACAAACGGCAGGCGTTCCTTTGGGAACGCCTCTGTTTGTGTAGCCACCGCCCTGCCTACAAAACGGGGCGAGCTGTCGATCAACATCGACAGCCGCCCCTGTTGTAGTGAGTCCCGGAGCAAGAGAATTTCTCTCTCGCTCCGGGGCTCGTGCATGCGCAGTGGTGGACCATCGAGCCGCTTGCGCTCGCGAGCGGGTCTGAATCAGGCCCTGTATGTATAATATATATAGCAGCCGAATAGGCGGCTTGTATAAAACACACTAAAATCCGTTTAAGTTTTCAACGTTTCAGAACTTGCTTTCATTCTTTCATCAGCTTGATAACTTAACAGATTTTAGTGTGTTTTATACAAGCCATCCAGAGTGCAGGCCTTTCGACTGCTACATGGTCCTCCCACTTCACAGGCACCAGGGAGGGAGGGCTAGGGTTAGGGTAGGGAGAAGGGGAGGCTTAGGATACCGACTGACAGGGGTCTGTATCTTAAGCCTATCGAGATGCCAGCATCAGGATCCAGACCACTGACATCCCGTACCCATACCAATTACAAGAGCATTAGACGCCATTGCACCATATATTGCACAGGAGTGCAAGAAAATAGATTTGAGAGGGTGCTCTAGCAGACAAATATGTATATACGTATATATACTCATACCAGATGAACACATAACAGTGACAAAAGCAACCAATTAGATGTTTGAAATGAATTTTTAAATGTATTAAAATTCTTTCAATAAAAAATATATTTTGCGAAGATGTGTTCACATTTTACTGATGTTGGAATCCTCCGCTCTCTAGGCCTGATTCACTACCGATCGCAACTGTGATTACTCCCGCAATCGGCCAATTGTTGCGTTCTGTGCATATGTATGGATCGCAGTGCACAAATACTCAACTGCGATTGCAGTGACTACGCAGACCCATCGCAGAGTGATTGACAGGAAGTACCGTTTGGGGTGGTGGAGGAGGTGGTCGTCGAAATGCAGGCGTGCCATTGCATTTGAACGCCATTACACAGGGGAGTGCATAAATTAGCCACTACGATGCCATGTGCAGCCTGAGCTCTCACTGTGTGCAATGAGGTTAGGAATTCCTGAGTAAGGTCAGACCATGTGCAAGTGTGCATGAGGCTGCGATTGTACTCAATGTTACCGATGGTTTCGCAGACTTGCTAAGTATTACAGATGTTTGTAAGGTAAAGTGGCGTCCTTATGTTAGGTTGCGAAGGCATAGCGATTGCAATTATTAGCATATCTTCGCAGTGAGACTGCGTGCGTAATCGCTATTGCGAACTTTACAGAATCAGACCCTCTGTCCTTCTCTCCAAATACCACTCTCATTTATATATATATATATATATATATATATATATATATGGGGTGAGCGGGTTCGGATTTCTGAAATCCGAACCCCCCCGAGCCCCCCCGATCCGAGTCCGATCCGAGTCAGGCTCGACTTTTCCCGCCTGACTCGGATCTGAAATCGAGGCAAAACGTCATCATCCTGCCTTCTGAGTCTCGCGGGTTTTGGATCCTATATAAGGTACCCGCGTCGGCGCCATTTTCTCACTCGGCTGTGGACAGTGAAGAGGGAGGGTGGGAGTTAGGGCTGTGTAGTGTAGTGCTGCTGTTGTCCACTACTTCAAAGTCCATAGGGGCTGGCTGTGTTGTGCTGTGCTGCTGTTGTTAATAGGGGCTGTGTCCACTACTTCAAAGTCCATAGGGGCTGGCTGGACTGTGTTGTGCAGTCAGTTCTCCATAGGGGCTGTGTCCACTCCAAAGTCCTGTGCAGTGTCCCAGTCCTAAAGGGGTGCTGTAGTGTTGTCCAGGGGGTGCTCTGTCCATCAGGGGTGCTCCCCCCCAAGTGCTAAAAAAATAATATATTTTCTGTGTTTGTGAATTGTGTGCGCAGTAGCCGCACGTGTATCAACAAAGTAGTGCCAAGCGTGCGCCTGTGTCATAAGTAAAGGGCCGGCTGGCTTGACCGTTAAAGGGTGCTGTAACCCCCAAAGTACACTCCAGTCCAAACCAAAAAAAAAAATATTTTCTGTGTTTGTGAATTATGTGCGCAGTAGCCGCACGTGCATCAACAAAGTAGTGCCAAGCGTGCGCCTGTGTCATAAGTAAAGGGCCGGCTGGCTTGACCGTTAAAGGGTGCTGTAACCCCCAAAGTACACTCCAGTCCAAACCAAAAAAAAAAATATTTTCTGTGTTTGTGAATTATGTGCGCAGTAGCCGCACGTGCATCAACAAAGTAGTGCCAAGCGTGCGCCTGTGTCATAAGTAAAGGGCCGGCTGGCTTGACCGTTAAAGGGTGCTGTAACCCCCGAAAGTACACTCCAGTCCAAAGCAAAAAAAAAATTATTTTCTGTGTTTAGCCGCACGTATATATCAAATCGATATAACATAAATGGAGGACCAAACTTTCTCCGATAAAAATAAAATAGAGAAAGATCAAGAACCACTTCCTCCTAGTGCTGAAGCTGCTGCCACTAGTCATGACATAGACGATAACATGCCATCAACGTCGTCTGCCAAGGCCAATGCCCAATGTCATAGTAGAGGGCACATACAATCCCAAATGGCAAAGTTCAGGAAAATGACCTTGAAAAAGACATTTAAATCAGCTGAAGAGAAACGTAAACTTGCCAAAATGCCATTTACGACACGGAGTGGCAAGGAACGGCTAAGGTCGATCCCTAGTATGTTCATGACTAGTGGTTCAGCTTCACATGACGATGGAAGCCCTCCTCCCACTAAAAAAATCAAAAGCGTTAAGCTGGCAAAAGCACAGCGAAGAACTGTGCTTTCTAAGAAGATATCACAAATCCCCAAGGAGAGTCCAAGTGTGGTGGTGGTTGCGATGCCTGACCTTCCCAGCACTGGACGGGAAGAGGTGGCTCTTTCCACCATTTGCACGCCCCCTGCAAGTGCTGAAAGGAGCACCCACAGTCCACTTGCTGATATGCAAATTGAAGATGTCACTGTTGAAGTACAACAGGATGAGGATACTGGTGTAGCTGGCGCTGAGGAGGAAGTTGGCGAGGAGGATTCTGATGGTGATGTGGTTTGTTTAAATCAGGCTCCGGGGGAGACAGTTGTTGTCCATGGGATGAAAAAGCCCATCACGGTCATGCCTGGGCAGAAGACCAAACATTCCACCTCTTTGGTCTGGCAATATTTCTATCCAAATCCGGACAACAACTGTCTTGCCATATGTACCATATGTAAAGGTGAAATAAGTAGGGGTAGGGACGTCAACCATATAGGAACATCCTCCCTTATACGGCACCTGCAGCACGTTCATAAAAAGTTACTGTCAAGTTCAGAAACTTTGGCTAAGACCGTAAGCAGTCCAGGGACACCTAAATCCCGTTGTCCTGTTGTATCCAAGCGCCTGCAAACCACACCGTCAACTCCCTCCTCGTCAATTTCCTCCTTAGTCAGGATCGGAAGTAGTCCTGCAGGCCATGTCACTGGCATGACTGACTCTCCTATCCGGGATTCCTCCGGAGGATCCTGCATTGCTACGCCTACTGCTGCCGCTGCTGCTGTTGCTGCTGCTGGGAGTCGTTCATCATCCCAGAGAGGAAGTAGGAACACCACTACTTTTACTAAACAATTGACCCTCCAACAGTCCTTAGCGAGGAGGATGAAGTACGACAGCAGTCATCCTGAAGCAAAACGTATAACTGAGGCCTTGACTGCTATGTTGGTGTTAGACGTGCGTCCGGTATCCGCCATTAGTGCAGTGGGATTTAGACAATTGATGGAGGTAGTGTGTCCCCGGTTCCAAATCCCGTCTAGATTCCACTTCACTAGGCAGGCGATACCGAGACTGTACAGAAACGTCAGAAAAAGTGTCCTCAGTGTCCTGAAAAATGCTGTTGTACACAATGTCCACTTAACCATGGACATGTGGAACAGGGCAGACTAAGGACTATATGACTGTGAGCCCACTGGGTAGATGTATCACCTTACGCAGCAACAGCAGCAGCGTCACCAGTAGCAGCATCTCAGAAACGCCAGCTCGTTACAAGGCAGGCTGCGCTGTGTATCACCGGTTTCAGTAAGAGGCACACCGCCGACAACCTCTTAGAGAAACTGAGGGAAATCATCGCCCAGTGGCTTACCCCACTTAGACTCTCCTGGGGATTTGTGATATCTGACAACGCCACCAATATTGTGCGGGCATTACATCTGGGCAAATTCCAGCACGTCCCATGTTTTGCTCACACAATAAACTTGGTGGTGCAGAATTTTCTGAAAAGCGACAAGGGCGTGCAGGAGATGCTTTGGGTGGCCCAAAAAATTTCTGGCCACTTTCGCCATTCAGCGACTGCGTGCCGAAGACGGGAGTGCCAGCAAACACTCTTGAACCTGCCCCGCCATCACCTGAAGCAAGAGGTTGTGACGCGGTGGAACTCAACCCTCTATATGCTTCAGAGGATGGAGGAGCAGCAAAAGGCCATACAAGCCTATACATCCACCTATGACATAGGCAAAGGAGGGGGTATGCACCTGACTCAAGCGCAGTGGAGAATGATTTCCGTGTTGTGCAAGGTTCTCCAGCCCTTCGAACTTGCCACACGTGAAGTCAGTTCAGACACTGCCAGCTTGAGTCAGGTCATTCCCCTCATCAGGCTTTTGCAGAAGCAGCTGGAGAAAGTGAAGGAGGAGCTAAGACGGAGCGATTCCGCTCAGCATGTGGGACTTGTGGATGAAGCCCTTCATTCGCTTTGCCAGGATTCCAGGGTGGTCAATCTGTTGAAATCAGACCACTACATTTTGGCCACCGTGCTCGATCCTATGTTTAAAGCCTATGTGTTGTCTCTCTTTCCGGCCGACACAAGCCTGCAGAGGTGCAAAGACCTGCTGGTGAACACACTGTCAGCTGAAGCGGAACGTGACACGTCAACGGCTCCTTCTTCATTTTCACCCGCAACTGGGGCTGCCAGGAAAAAACTTTGGTATCCTAAGCAACCTGCTGGCGGTGATGCAGGGCAGGCAGGACCAAGTTTGGACATCTGGTCCGGACTGAAGGACCTGGCAACAATTTCTGACATGTCTACTGTCACTGCATATGATACTGTCACCATTGACAGAATGGTGGAGGATTACATCGGTGACAGCATCCAAGTAGGCATGTCAGACAGTCCATACCTGTACTGGCAGGAAAAAGAGGCAATTAGGAGGCCCCTGTACAAACTTACTCTATTTTACCTGAGTTGCCCCCCCTCCAGTGTGTACTCCGAAAGAGTGTTTAGTGCAGCCGGGAACCTTGTCAGCGAAAGGCGTAGGAGGTTGCTTCCACAGAATGTGGAGAAGATGATGTTCATCAAAATGAATTATCAGCTCTTCCAGGGAGACCAGCCTCCAGAAGGTACAGAGGGACCTGTGGTGGTGGATTCAAGTGGGGACGAGTTAATACTTTGTGAGGATGAGGATGTACACACTGAAGAGGGTGAGGAATCGGTGGATGATGAGGATGACATCTTGCCTCTGTAGAGCCAGTTTGTGCAGGGACACATTAATTGCCAGCTTGTTTTGTGGGGGCCCAAACGAACCAATCATTTCAGCCACAGTTGTGTGGCAGACCCTGGCGCTGAAATGATTGATTTGTTAAAGTGTGCATGTCCTGTTTATACAACATAAGGGTGGGTGGGAGGGCCCAAGGACAATTCCATCTTGCACCTCTTTTTTTTCTTTGCATTATGTACAGTTTGGGGCCTAGTTTTTCTAACTGCCATCCTGTCTGCCACTGCAGTGTCACTCCTAGATGGGTCACGTGTTTGTGCCGCCCACTCGTGTCGCTTAGCATAGTCATCCAGCTACCTCGGTGCAACCTTTTGGACATAAAAACACTATTGTGAGGTGTGAGGTGTTCAGAATAGACTGGAAATGAGTGGAAATTAAGGTTATTGAGGTTAATAATAGCATAGGAGCAGAAAAACCTACAAATTCTGTGATTTTAGCTGTTTTTATGCTTTTTTTAAAAAAAAATACAGATCCAAAACACAAAACCCAGAACCCAAAACACGGAAGGGTGGTTTTGGCAAAACCAATCCAGATCCAAAACACGAAGAAAGATCCAGATCCAAAACCAAAACACAAAACACGAAAAGTGGCCGGTGCACACCCCTAATATATATAAATAAGTTTCTCCAAGTCCTGCACTCACATCCACATTAGTCTCCAGCATAGGGGTGCACTCCAGCCACACCAGTCTGTTTTCCAGATAGCAGGCAACAATATTAATCCCAATGGAGGCAATCACCAGTCAGATGTAGTAAAAAGATGATTTATTCCAATATTATTCAAAGTTGAAATAGCAACGACGTTTCGGTCATATCCAGACCTTTTTCAAGCCAATAGCACATATCAACAATAGCGACAATCAGACATATCAACAATGTACAGCCACAGGAGGTGATATCACTTCCTCTGGGCCACGTTGTTTCCCCGGCAGCGCTAGCTTGCGTTCCACACTCTGGAACGCACAGCATAAACAATGGTAACGCCGCTATTAGAGCGCTGTTCGGGTGCATCATATGGTCTAAACCACGTGTTATACAACAGCTTAACTGGACCTAACCAGATAATTCTATACACTAGGAATAACCCCATAATCAATAAGCCATGTTTTTCATCACAAAAACATTTAACATAAAGTACTAGCTGCTGGTATCACAAATGACGCTCCAATGGTGTACAAGTGACACACAATCTACAATCTTATATTACACTACTAACTATATCCTATACAGCAATAAACACCTATAGCCCATATTCTTAATACTATCCTTTTTATATTATTCATTTTACTTATTTGTTATTTTTTATTTTTATTTTTTATTTCTATTTTTATTTTTATTTTATATTTTTCTTAAAAAGACCATCTTCTATGGAACAAAAATAATGAAGAAAATTATAAAGAAAAACCTTAAAGAACAAAGGTTTACCGCCAATAAACTAGTCTAGCATGCTAGCTCAAGGCCATTATAGCACCATCATAATCATTCTCAGTGAATAATAAGCCCAGATTACAGGAATGCTCGTAATGCATTATGGCCCTGATTCAGAGCTGGACGCTCTGACAGAGCGCTCACTCTGAATCTGGGCATAGCTTTAGGTGACCACCCACAGCTATAGTGAGTGGCCAAAATGATGGTCGCGATGGTCAAGACCATTGCGACCATCGGGCTTGCGACGAGACCCTTGCGGTAGGGTCTATTTGCCGCAAGCCCTGGAGTGCTTTTGGCTCTATCAGAGCCAAAAGCACTCCCACTGACATCACTTGTGATGTCAGTGGGGCCGGCCCCAGACGGTAGGCGTTCCCATGGGAACGCCTCCGTCTGGGCAGCCACGCCCCTGGCACGCCCACCAAAAGAGGCGTGCTGTCACTCACCATCGACAGCACGCCCCCTTTGGTGCATGACCGTTATTCGGGTCTCGCGCATGTGCACGAGAGGAGCCGCCTCCATCGTGCGCATGCGCACTTGGCCAACATCGACCCGCTTGCGAGCGCTCAGCGCTCGTGATCGGGTCTGAATTAGGCCCAATGTTCATTCAGACCTCTTGGATAAACAGTATCCAGCCTATATATCCAACATGCCTCCAACCTTCTCAATACTGTTTCACAGTCCCCACCTCTCACTAGTGGTGGGACTTAATCAATGAGTCTGCATCTCAAAGAAGACATCTGATGGCCTGCTTGTATCCAGTGCATAGTCACTGGTTTATCCGAGCTCCCAGTGTTGAGGGCTGTCGTATGGAGCTCCTGTGATTTGCCATCCGCTTCCTAACATTTCTCGTGGCAAGACCCACGTAGGCAAGTCCACATGGGCATGTTAATAAATAAATAGCAAAGTCGAGCGTGCAGTATAATCGATGTTTGATTGGTATCGCAACCCCACTATGCGGGTGAGGGAACGTAGTTCCTGACACGATAGATCTGCAGGTCATACAATTCGTGCATTTAAAGCATCCCACTTTCATGCGTGGGAGCCACGTCTCACTCGATCTTGTAGATGAAGTAGCTGCTGGCTTCATAAGGAGATTCGGTCCACGTCTATAGGCCATAATCGGTTGATGATTGGTATCCCGCTTCAAAACTGGATCTGTTGCTAAAATTGGCCAGTTATGTTTATAGGCTCTTGAAATATCATGAGACCTGTTATCAAAACGACTGGTGAAAATCATCCTTTTATTTAGGGCTACATCTTTCCTGGAAGACTGATCCATCAGCCTTTGTCTCGCCTTCGTCCGGCATCTATCAATTGTCTTCTTATCATAACCACGTTGCTTAAAACGTTCTTTCATCTCACGGATTTGGTCCTCAGCCAATTCAGGATCTGTGTTGATCCGTAATACACGTAAAAATTGTGAGATCGGGAGGCTCTCTTTTAACCTTGGTGGATGCTGACTGGTTGCATATAATAATGTATTCCTGACTGTTTCTTTGCGAAATAAAGTTGTTTGCAGTATTTGGTCTTTTTTATATATAGAGACATCTAAAAATTCCATTGATGTCTTACTAATCTTGGCGGTAAACCTAATCGGACTGGGCAACTCATTCAAATAATCAACCATATTCCAAAAATCTCTTTCCATACTATTCCAAATTAGAAAAACATAATTAATAAAGCTTTAATATTGACTCATTTTATAACCAAACAAAGGAATGATGTGTGTACTCTCATAAATATGCAAATATTAGCGTAAGCCGGCACAAGGTTCGAACCCATTGCGGTCCCGGATCGCTGTTTGTAATATTTATCAGCATATAAAAAATGTTTTTCTTTTAATACAAGTTCAAGGAGTTCAAGAAGGAACTCAACAGGTGGCCCCACATAGTCATTTGTACTCAATACCTCACGGGTGGCCACAATACCTGCTTCATGTGGAACAGATGTGTATAACGAGTTGACATCCATTGTTGCTAACAGTCTCCTCGTTACACACATTATCATCAGTAATTTTATTTAAAAAATCACCTGTATCTCTTAGGTAACTTGGTAAATTCTTCGCTATGGGTTGTAAAAAACTATCAATCAACTGGGCTAATGGTTGAAGTAATGAGCCCTTTGCCGAAATTATCGGCCGACCCAGAGGATCTATAAGGGTCTTATGCACTTTAGGGAGGATGTACAGAATGGGGCAGATTGGGTAATCAACTGACAAAAAATTGCCTATACCCTCATCTAGCCTACCACTCTGGACCCCTCTCCTAATACATGCATCCACAAGTATCTTGTTATTAGACATAGGGTTAATGGGACATTGTACATAAGTACTTGGATCAGCCAATTGACGATTTACTTCTCTCTCATAATTGGCTAGGTTCTGAAGAACCACTGCCCCACCTTTATCCGCAGGGCAGATCACCAAATTACGATTGTCTCGCAATGATTTTAAAGCCCTCCTCTGTTCATTATTCAAATTATCATATTGATGGCAAGTAGATTTAGAGCGAACTTCTATCTCAGACATCCGCAAAAATGTCTTGATATTAGGGTTATTAGATTGGGGATCAAATGTCCCTGTTTTTTTCAGGCTTGATTGCTTGTTAAAATTCACTATTATCAGACTCAGAAAAAAACTCCCTAAGGCGCAATTTCTGCCCGAATTTAAATTGATCTACATGAAACTCAAAGGGATCATGTTTTAATGTAGGTACAAAACTAAGTCCTATAGATAATAATGAGGTTTCAGCTGGGAATAATTGATGATCAGAGAGGTTAAAGATTAAACTTATATCCGTCTCCTGCGATTTCTTTGCCTTGAAGCCACCCCTCCTCGTATGTTTTCTACGCCTTGTTGTGGCTGGCTTATACCCTCTGCTCCAACATTGCCTAAAAAACCACTAGGTGGTAAAACCTCGGAATGTTCACTATCAGAGGCTGTTGCAGATGAATTGGTGTCCACAGTTTCAAAGGCCCTCGTACGTGTTGATCTATATGACCTAGGAAATCTTTTTTTAGTTACATCACTGGTGAGCCACCTATAAACTTGGTGATTTTTATAGTCATTATTCACCGTGTTTAATTCTTTCCTTTTGTATGAAATTAGGTCATTTTTATATACCTCAATCTGGGTCTGTAACTTGGTACACCAATTCTCTGTCTTGTCACTAGAGATCATTTGTAAAATTAAATGTTCAAATTGTACAATGTCCTCTTTAACTTGTCTTAATTCAATCCCTACCTCCTCAATTACAAGCAACATAAGATCTAATGAACACTTGTTTAAAACACCACACCATTTTGCACAAGATCTTGGATTATTTCGTCCAATAGTCGGAACATTACTAACTCTAAACCCCCTGGGAATTTTCTTTAATCTAAAATATTCAGACAAGAACTGTCCATGAAGGACAAGATCAATTTCCCGTTGTTTTAACCTCAGGAGTTTATGAAATAAATTCACCTGTTTCTCTGCTGGTAAACTGTTAAATTCAGCTTTATCAAACAATATTTTTTCAGCGTCAATGTCTATCAATGAACAGACCACATTCTCAACCTCAGATAGTAAATCCTCATCTAGTGCGAAAGGTCTAGATTGTGACATATTTAAAGAGTATAAATCAGACAGGTTAAATCTTAACCTAGTATACCCAGTCTTATAAAGAAGAAAGTTTTTTATCAATTGATATAAACCAATATATACATACAGGGTTAACCCTTAAGTATCTAGTGATCACTCACTTAGTCATCAATCAAAAGTAATTAGCATAATATACACTATAGAGAGTATGCCCAGTCCTTTAGAAAAATGGTCAAATAAAAAAAAAATCTATGAGCTAAAATCCATCACTTGCCAATGGTATAACAATGTCCATATTAGAGCTGATTATGCTGTTTTAAATAGATAACGATGGGTGCATAGAAAACCATGAAAGCAAAGCGACTGCAATTATTAGCATATCTCCGCAGTGAGACTGCGTGCGTAATCGCTATTGAGAACTTTACTGAATCAGACCCTCTTTCCTTCTCTCCAAATACCACTCTCATATATATATATATATATATATATATATATATATATATATATTAGGGGTGTGCACCGGCCACTTTTCGTGTTTTGTGTTTTGGTTTTGGATCTGGATCTTTCTTCGTGTTTTGGATCTGGATTGGTTTTGCCAAAACCACCCTTCCGTGTTTTGGGTTCTGGGTTTTGTGTTTTGGATCTGTATTTTTTTGAAAAAAAGCATAAAAACAGCTAAAATCACAGAATTTGTGGGTTTTTCTGCTCCTATGCTATTATTAACCTCAATAACCTTAATTTCCACTCATTTCCAGTCTATTCTGAATACCTCACAACTCACAATAGTGTTTTTATGTCCAAAAGGTTGCACCGAGGTAGCTGGATGACTATGCTAAGCGACACGAGTGGGCGGCACAAACACGTGACCCATCTAGGCGTGAAACTGCAGTGGCAGACAGGATGGCATTGAAAAACTAGGCCCCAAACTGTACATAATGCAAAGAAAAAAAAGAGGTGCAAGATGGAATTGTCCTTGGGCCCTCCCACCCACCCTTATGTTGTATAAACAGGACATGCACACTTTAACAAATCAATCATTTCAGCGCCAGGGTCTGCCACACAACTGTGGCTGAAATGATTGGTTCGTTTGGGCCCCCACAAAACAAGCTGGCAATTAATCTGTCCCTGCACAAACTGGCTCTACGGAGGCAAGAAGTCGTCCTCATCCTCCTCATCCACAGATTCCTCACCCTCTTCAGTGTTATGTACATCCTCATCCTCACAGAGTATTAATTTGTCCCTGCTGGAACCACAGGTCCCTCTGTACGTTCTGGAGGCTGGTCTCCCTGGAAGAGTTGATCATTCATTTTATGAACATCATCTTCTCCACATTTTGTGGAAGCAACCTCCTACGCCTTTCGCTAACAAGGTTCCCGGCTGCACTAAACACTCTTTCGGAGTACACACTGGAGGGGGGGCAACTCAGGTAAAATAGAGCCAGTTTGTACAGGGACCTCCAAATTGCTTCTTTTTCCTGCCAGTACAGGTACGGACTGTCTGACATGCCTACTTGGATGCTGTCACCGATGTAATCCTTTAACAGACAGACGCACGCTTGTCGCTGCTGCTTTGAGGATTCAAGTGCGGCTACAGCCCACACAATTCACAAAGACAGAAAAAAAAAAGAATATTTTTATTGTTTGTGGAGCACACTTTGAGGGTTACACCACCCTCTAACAGACAGACGCACGCTTGTCGCTGCTGCTTTGAGGATGCAAGTGCGGCTACAGCCCACACAATTCACAAAGACAGAAAAAAAAAGAACAATATTTTAATTGTTTGTGTAGCACACTTTGAGGGTGTCACCACCCTTTAACAGACAGACGCACGCTTGTCGCTGCTGCTTTAAGGATGCAGGTGCATCTACAGCCCACACAATTCACAAAGACAGAAAAAAGAAGAATATTTTTATTGTTTGTGTAGCACACTTTGAGGGTGTCACCACCCTTTAACAGACAGACGCACGCTTGTCGCTGCTGCTTTAAGGATGCAGGTGCGGCTACAGCCCACACATTTCACAAAGACAGAAAAAAAAAGAACAATATTTTAATTGTTTGTGTAGCACACTTTGAGGGTGTCACCACCCTTTAACAGACAGACGCACGCTTGTCGCTGCTGCTTTGAGGATGCAGGTGGAATCTAGACGGGATTTGGAACCGAGGACACACTACCTCCATCAATTGTCTAAATCCCACTGCACTAATGTCGGATACCGGACGCACGTCTAACACCAACATAGCAGTCAAGGCCTCAGTTATACGTTTTGCTTCAGGATGACTGCTGTCGTACTTCATCCTCATCGCTAGGGACTGTTGGAGGGTCAATTGTTTAGTAAAAGTAGTGATGTTCCTACTTCCTCTCTGGGATGATGAACAACTCCCAGCAGCAGCAACAGCACTAGTAGGAAGTGGTTCTTGATCTTTCCCTATTTTATTTTTATCAGAGAAAGTTTGGTCCTCCATTTATGTTATATTGATATATATACGTGCGGCTAAAGCGCACACAAACACAGAAAATATTTTTTTATTTTTGCTGGAGAGTAGTGCACTTTGTGGGTTACACCACCCTTTAAGAAATGAGCCAGCCGGCTCTTTACTTATGGGACACAGGCGCACGCTTGGCGCTGCTCCTTTGTTGATGCATGTGCAGCCACAGTGCACACAAGTCACAAACACAGAAAATATATATTTTTTTGGTTTGGAGTGTACTTTGGGGGTTACAGAACCCTTTAACGGTCAAGCCAGCCGGCCCTTTACTTATGACACAGGCGCACGCTTGGCACTACTTTGTTGATGCATGTGCGGCTACTGCGCACACAATTCACAAACACAGAAAATAATTTTTTTTTTGGTTTGGACTGGAGTGTACTTTCGGGGGTTACAGCACCCTTTAACGGTCAAGCCAGCCGGCCCTTTACTTATGACACAGGCGCACGCTTGGCACTACTTTGTTGATGCACGTGCGGCTACTGCGCACACAATTCACAAACACAGAAAATAATTTTTTTTTTGGTTTGGACTGGAGTGTACTTTCGGGGGTTACAGCACCCTTTAACGGTCAAGCCAGCCGGCCCTTTACTTATGACACAGGCGCACGCTTGGCACTACTTTGTTGATGCACGTGCGGCTACTGCGCACACAATTCACAAACACAGAAAATAAAAAAATTTTTGGTTTGGACTGGAGTGTACTTTGGGGGTTACAGCACCCTTTAACGGTCAAGCCAGCTGGCCCTTTACTTATGACACAGGCGCACGCTTGGCACTACTTTGTTGATGCACATGCGGCTACTGCGCACACAATTCACAAACACAGAAAATAATTTTTTTTTTGGTTTGGACTGGAGTGTACTTTGGGGGTTACAGCACCCTTTAACGGTCAAGCCAGCCGGCCCTTTACTTATGACACAGGCGCACGCTTGGCACTACTTTGTTGATGCACGTGCGGCTACTGCGCACACAATTCACAAACACAGAAAATATTTTTTTTTTTGGTTTGGACTGGAGTGTACTTTCGGGGGTTACAGCACCCTTAACGGTCAAGCCAGCCGGCCCTTTACTTATGACACAGGCGCACGCTTGGCACTACTTTGTTGATGCACGTGCGGCTACTGCGCACACAATTCACAAACACAGAAAATAAATTTTTTTTTGGTTTGGACTGGAGTGTACTTTGGGGGTTACAGCACCCTTTAACGGTCAAGCCAGCTGGCCCTTTACTTATGACACAGGCGCACGCTTGGCACTACTTTGTTGATGCACATGCGGCTACTGCGCACACAATTCACAAACACAGAAAATAATTTTTTTTTTGGTTTGGACTGGAGTGTACTTTGGGGGTTACAGCACCCTTAACGGTCAAGCCAGCCGGCCCTTTACTTATGACACAGGCGCACGCTTGGCACTACTTTGTTGATGCACGTGCGGCTACTGCGCACACAATTCACAAACACAGAAAATAATTTTTTTTTTGGTTTGGACTGGAGTGTACTTTCGGGGGTTACAGCACCCTTAACGGTCAAGCCAGCCGGCCCTTTACTTATGACACAGGCGCACGCTTGGCACTACTTTGTTGATGCACGTGCGGCTACTGCGCACACAATTCACAAACACAGAAAATAATTTTTTTTTTGGTTTGGACTGGAGTGTACTTTCGGGGGTTACAGCACCCTTAACAGTCAAGCCAGCCGGCCCTTTACTTATGACACAGGCGCACGCTTGGCACTACTTTGTTGATGCACGTGCGGCTACTGCGCACACAATTCACAAACACAGAAAATAATTTTTTTTTTGGTTTGGACTGGAGTGTACTTTCGGGGGTTACAGCACCCTTAACGGTCAAGCCAGCCGGCCCTTTACTTATGACACAGGCGCACGCTTGGCACTACTTTGTTGATGCACGTGCGGCTACTGCGCACACAATTCACAAACACAGAAAAAAATTTTTTTTTGGTTTGGACTGGAGTGTACTTTCGGGGGTTACAGCACCCTTTAACGGTCAAGCCAGCCGGCCCTTTACTTATGACACAGGCTCACGCTTGGCACTACTTTGTTGATGCACGTGCGGCTACTGCGCACACAATTCACAAACACAGAAAATATATAATTTTTTTAGCACTTGGGGGGAGCACCCCTGATGGACAGAGCACCCCCTGGACAACACTACAGCACCTCTTTAGGACTGGGACACTGCACAGGACTTTGGAGTGGACACAGCCCCTATGGAGAACTGACTGCACAACACAGTCCAGCCAGCCCCTATGGACTTTGAAGTAGTGGACACAGCCCCTATTAACAACAGCAGCACAGCACAACACAGCCAGCCCCTATGGACTTTGAAGTAGTGGACAACAGCAGCACTACACTACACTACACTACACTAACTCCCACCCTCCCTCTTCACTGTCCACAGCCGAGTGAGAAAATGGCGCCGACGTGGGTACCTTATATAGGATCCAAAACCCGCGAGACTCGGAAGGCGGGAAGATGACGTTTTGCCTCGATTTCAGAATCCGAGTCAGGCGGGAAAAGTCGAGCCTGACTCGGATCGGACTCGGATCGGGGGGGCTCGGGGGGGTTCGGATTTCAGACATCCGAACCCGCTCACCCCTAATATATATATGTAAAAAAGGGAGAGCGCACTCGTGAGTAATAAAAAACAAATACTTTACTGCACAACATATGCTCACATACATCAGGGTTTAAGAAGCGTCACAGGTGTGGCTTATGCGTGGCCTGTGACGTGGACGTGTAAACGTTACCCTCTGTGTACCGGAGCGGTCTCCTGATCGAGCTGTGCCGTGAGAGACGGTGAATTTGCATCTAATTGCAGCTAAGATCAGCTTCTTAAACCCTGATGTATGTGAGCATATGTTGTGCAGTAAAGTATTTGTTTCTTATTACTCTCTTTTATGCATACACTTGGAACTTTTGCTCCGTGGCTGGAGACTGGGATGAAGCTGCATTTGAATTATAACATCTGACTGAATCCGGACATATTCCATTAGAGACTGTTGCGCTATTGGACTTTCTTTTATATATATATATATATACATATATATATATATATATATATATATATATATATATATATATATAGAATGTGTTCTTGTCCGGCACTCCTACAGTAAAGGTTGCAGCTGGCCCAGTGCCTTTTCTACAGTATGATGTATATGCACGAATGATGGATGGCGCTCTGGATCTTGATATGCTAGAAAAGAAATCTCCAGGAGACTGGAATACTGTAGGTCAACGTTTCAGGGCGCAAACCCTTTTATCAATTCTCGATGAAACGGTTTGCACCCTGAAACGTTGACGTACATTACTCCAGTGTAATGTGTGATAAGCATTGAAACGTTGATGCAAGATTGGTGTCTGTCATGTTTGCCAAAACCCTGAGTGCCGCTTGATGAGTTGATCTTTGATATCGCATGTGCCACCATATGCTACAAGAGGGCGATGGGGTAATGTATAGCCTGATTTAGTGAGTGCCGGGCTGCTGTTGGATTTATATATATATATATATATATATATATATAATATATATATATGTGTGTTAGAGATGTGCGCCGACCCCCGTGTTTTGGTTTTGGATCTCCCCTGGTTTTAGATCTGGATTGGTTTTGCCAAAACCTCACCTCCGTGTTTTGTTTTGTGTTTTGGTTTTGGATCTGGATTTTTTCTTCAAAAAAATAAAAAAAACAGCTAAAATCACATGAAATGGGCCTTTTTTTGTTCCTACAGTATTAATAACCTTAATAACATTTATTTCCACTCGTTTCCAGTCAATTTTGACCACCTCACAGCTCACAAGGGGACCAGGAAGTGTGCTTTCCGAAAATAAATAAACAACTGACTTAAATAATGCTTTGCAAATCTTCTTTAAACTGGCATTTCCGAACCTGTAGAGGGACATAAAAAAAAACAGTTAGTTCAAACTGCCATTGTTCCCACTGTCCACTTAATCATATGAGATATATTGTGAACAAGCGGAACTGAGCAGCAAATGCAACATTTCTGACCTAAGGTTTAAGTATTACGTTGTGCGACTGCTCCATGCCTGCTTGCTGGCATTTTTTTTCATCCCAGAAGGGGACCAGGAAGCGTGCTTTCCAAAAATAAATCTTCTATTCTGTAACGGAATTTTTCCAACCTGTAAAGGGACATTAAAAAAACCAGAGCTAGTCAGTGGCCTTCAAATTGCCATTGTTCCCACTGTCCACTTATTCTTGGACTGGAGCAACCATGGTGACTGAATTAGTGTCATAACTTGAGGAGGCTGCAAACTGGGTGTCATGTTATGAGTTGGCCATATGGAGTATGTTGCTGTTAAGAGATCAGGCTGGTTATATCAGTAGACACATTAATTATAGCTTTTGTTATTCTGGGTTTCCATCTCCTGAAAGGTGTTTACCAACAGACAGAGACTACCTACCTATCAGCTCAGGCATAGACAGTTCCTGAGAACCAGAGCTCTGTTCTCTGGATGGAAGCCAAATAGGTGGGAGCCCCTGTTCCAAGTCCAACATTTGAAGCTCTTATTCTCTCCACATCACCTATGGGGACATCTAGCTCCTCTTTCTGTACCCTGCTTACCCTTTTTGGACAGTAAGTCCAGCATAGATGGTTTGGAAGGCCTAGCAACAGATGGAGATGGTCATTATCAAGACCTGGTCCCCCAAGTGGGTGTAGTCTTGGAGGTATTGGTTGGCATGCAGGCAGCGGAATAACAAAGGCCTCCATGTTGTCTGTGCTTACTATTCCGTATTTCAGTTTGCCATTCAGGTAAGAATAAACTAGTGGGCTACAGAACACAGTGACAGAATCACTGGATGTCTTAGTGCATTCAGGCCAAATACGATTAATGAGTTCCCGGACAGATTCCGAACAGATGAATCCTTTGCTTGTAAAATAATCTTTGGCTATCTATAACACCCACCTTTGCCAGGAATTACCAGACACTTTGAAGGCTGAAACTTTGAACTGCTTTATAGAAAACATGTGAATGAAACCATTCCATACTGCAGAACATGATGGAGAAATCCCTTGAAGTTTAGCACCTAGAGCATCTTTTTTCATGTTCTCTGAGGCCTCTCCTGACTGTGAAGAAAGATTCTCCACACTGTAGTCTTCCATTGTGACTTTTTAATGGTGATTTCAATGTTGTCCACTGGTTGAGATCCATCTCATATGAGGGTTGTGTTTTCCCCATGAAAATGAGATAATTCACATCCAGAAGGTGACTCTTATGTTTAGCCGTGGTGTCAGTCTCTCTTTTGGCAGAATTAGGCTTTAGTTTTTTACAAATATTATATATATAGGCTTTAGTTTTTTAGAGCATATAACTTTACAAGCTGTTAGGATAACATTTCTGCTATGTTTAAGATTAAAACAAAATAAACTTTTTGTAACCCAATAACTTAAAAAAAAAGTTTTCATTGCAATATTCGTGCAGCCCCTTGCCAGACAGCAGCACAGCACCCCTGCACAGCTATGTCGATGACAGGTGCGGCTGACACGCACATAAAAAAATTGTTTGTTTATTATTTTGGGCAGCAGCCCCTCGACAGACAGGAGCACAGCACCCCTGCGCAGCTACGCCGATGACAGTGACTGCCAGGTGTAAAATTAATAATAAATTAATTAAAAAACAATTCATTGGTTGCAGCCCCTGGCTGTTAAATTGATAATAAATTGATTAAAAAACAATTCATTGGTTGCAGCCCCTGGCTGTTAAATTGATCATAAATTAATTTAAAAAAATCATTGGTTCCTAAACCAACCATAACATTAATTTAAAATGTCAGGCAGCAATGCCCCAATCAGCACATAATGGAATTGAAAAAGGTGCAAGACGGAATAGTTCTCTTGGGCCCTCCCACCCACCCTTATGTTGTATACGCAACAGTAGAGTTTAACAAACCAATAATTTCAGCGACAAGGACTGCCAATTGTGGCTGAAATTATTTGTTTGTTTGGACCCCCATAAAACAAGTTGCCAATGTGCTTGGGACATGGAAAGAAAATAATCCCATACACAAACTGGCTTTACATTACAAGTTGTCATGATCCTCATCCTCGTCCTCCCCATCAGTGTGTACATCCTCTTCTTCACACAATATCAATTCATCCCTGCTGGATTCAACCATAAGCGCCTCTGTCATTTTTTGATGTAATTGTTGGTCGAGGTCTTCCTCTTGGAATTTGTAATTCATTTTAATGAACATCATCTTTTCCACATTTTGAGGAAGTAACCTCCTACGCCAATCACTGACAAGGTTGCCAGCTGCAGTGAAAACTCTTTCGGTGTACACACTGGAGGGTGGGCAACTTAAGTTATGCAAAGCCAGTTTGTGTATGGGATTCCAAATTGCCTCTTTTTTTCCTGCCAGTACTGAAAGGGACTGTCTGACAAGTCTATTAGGATGTTATCACACATAGTCACGGTAGAAGACATGTCACTAGTAGGCAGTTCTCTCAGGCCCGACCAGATGTCATTTTTTGGTGACTGATCTGCATGACCAGCAGGCATTCTGTAAGGAAAATGTAGTTTTTTCCTGGCAGCTGTTGAAAACTGAAGGAGGAGATGAAGACGTTTCACATGCGGCTGCAGCTGACAATTTTTTAACCAACAGCTCTTTGCATAGCTTTAGATTTTGGTCTTTTGGAAAAAACTCAAAAGGTAGGACTTAAACCTAGGATCCAGAATGGTGGCCAAAATATATTTTCAGATTTCAATAGATTGACGACTCTTGGATTCTGGTGAAGTGAATCAAGGGCTTGATCCACCAGTCCGACAGTTCAGTTTCTCCAGCTGTTTTTGCAAAAGTCTGATGAGGGGAATGCGCTGACTCAAGCTGGCAGTGTCTGAACTAACTTCACGTGTGGCAATTTCAAAGGGTTTGAGAACCTTGCACAACACGGAAATTATTCTCCACTGCGCTTGAGTAAGGTGCATTCCCCCTCCACGGCCTATGTCATAGTCTGCTGTATAGGCCTGGATGGCCTTTTGCTGTTCCTCCATCCGCTGAAGCATATAGAAGGTAGAATTCCACCGAGTTACTACCTCTTGCTTCAGTTGATGGAAGGGCAAATTTAACTATACCTGCTGGTCATGCCATCTTCGACAAGCGGTCACCGAATGTCTAAAATGTCCAGATGTTTTGCGTACCACCGAGAGCATCTCCTGCATACCCCTGTCATTTTTAAAAAAATGTTGTACCACCAAATTAATTGTGTGAGCAAAACATGAGATGTGTTGGAATTCACCCAGATGTAATGCTCTCACAATATTGGTGGCATTGTCCGAAATCACAAATCCCAAGGAGAGTCCAAGTGGGGTAAGCCATTTAGCAATGATTTCCCTGAGTTTTTCTAAGAGGTTCTCAGCGGTATGCCTCTTAGTGAAACCAGTTATACAAAGAGTAGCCTGCCTCTGTATCAGCTGTCTTTTGGGAGATGTTGCTGCTGCTGTTGCTGTTGTAGGCAATACACCTACCCAGTGGGCTGTCACAGTCATGTAATCCTTAGTTTGCCCTGTCCCACTTGTCCACATATCAGTGGTCAAGTGGACAGTGGGTACAATGGCATTTCTGAGGACATTAATAAGGTTTTTTTTTAATGTCCTTGTACAGATTCGGAATTGCTCTTCTAGCGAAGTGGAATCTAGAAGGGATCTGGCAGCGAGGACACAGGACCTGAATTAACTGTTGAAAACCCACTGCAGTAATGGTGGATACTGTACACACATCTAATACCAGCATAGCTGTTATGGCGTCAGTAATCCGCTGTGCAACTGTGTGATTGCTGTCATACTTGTTTGCCCTTGCAAACGATTGTTTAACAGTTAATTGCTTTTTGGAGGATACGCTACAAGTAGTCTTCCTCCTGGTCCCCTTCTGGGATGAAGATCCACTGACAGCAGCAGCAGCAACAGGCGTAGTCATCAAGATCCTTCTGAGGAATCACGGATAGGAGAGGAATCAATCATGTTTGGAATACCAACATTGGATACAGCAGGACTACTCCCGATGACGAATGAGGATGTTGATGATGCAGGTGTTGGAGATCGAAGGCGCTTGGATCTCACAGAGAGGGAGCAGGTAGGTGACACTGGACTTGTTGTTACATTTTGAGTTTTGGAACTTGGCAACATAGACTTTGATATTTGATGAATGCGCTCCAAGTGACGTAACAAGGAGCAGGTTCCTAGGTGGTTTAGGTCCCTCCCTCTACTCACTCTTGCATGGCAATGGGCACATATGGCTTGACAACTGTTGTCCGGATCGGGATGGAAATAATTCCACACATAAGAAGTAGATTTTTTTGTCTTTTGTCCCGGCATGACAACTATGGGCATTGGCTTTTTCAAACCATGGGCAACAGCTGTTGCCTTACTTACACAAAGGACATCCATGGCATCAACATCCTCATCACCAACACCAACATCTTCATCATCAACATCCTCATCATCCTTAGCGCCTTCATCCAAAATATCCTCTTCCTCCATGTGCAATTCCACAGAAGCATCCTCAATGACTACGTGTGCAAGATGTTGACTGCCCTTCCCCACATTTACAGAGGGCACACAAATGTTGGAACTTGGAGGATCCTCCAGTACACTAGTATTTAGGTCAGGCTCACACATGACAACCGTGGACACACTTGCACTCTCCTCGGGGATTTGTGATTTCTCAGGGCACAGTTGGTATCTCTGGAGCTGTCTTAACAACTTTCACATTTTTAATTGGACCACCACCACTACTACTACAAGCAGAAGGGCTATCAGAATCAGCAGTCTTCTTCATAAAGTAAGAAGGCCAAGGCCTTATCCTTTCCTTGCCACTTTGTGTAGTGAATGGCATATTGCCAATTTTTTGTTTATCTAAAGTCAAATATCCTTTCAATTTTTTTTTCTTAATTTCAATAAAACCTGCTTTACCATATCGATGGCGTGGGGCATGGGCCTTCCTAAAGTCTGAGGAAGTTGACAGCCTTGCACTGCTGCCGGCAGCTACAACATGTGGTTCTTGGCCTTGCTTTACTGTCATGTGACAGCCCTTCATATTTTTTCTGCAGTCTAGAAGCAGTGTCACAATCACCAATAGTGTAGCCAAGGTGCGGATATAAAATTAACACACGTGCAGTCGTGCGCACACACAAAAATATTAGAAAAAACGACAAATGATGATTTATATTTTTTGTCAGCTCCAGAAGAACTTGGCCCCAGAGTAACGATTGATCACGACTGGAGTCTGTCAGCACAAGGTTGCAACTTGCGTTGCTGGCTGGATCTTGTCCACTACTACGGTTAAGCCGAAAACCCACCCACACAAACAAGAAAAAAATATGACACTTTCATTTTTTTTTTTTTTTATTGAACACAACTGTAGTCGCTGTATCTTGTGCGCTAATGTGGTTAAGCCTAACAACCACGCACACACAGAAGAAAAAAAAATATGACAATGACACTTGTTTTTTTTTATTGAACACGACTGTACTGTAGTTGCTGGATCTTCTTGTGCGCTAATGTGGTTAAGCCTAACACCCCCGCACACACAGAAGAAAGAAATATATAAGACAGTGACACTTGTATTGTTTTTTATTTTGATTGAACACGACTGTACTGTAGTCGCTGGATCTTCTTGTGCGCTAATGTGGTTAAGCCTAACACCCACGTACACACAGAAGAAAAAAATATATAAGACAGTGACACTTGTATTATTTTTTCTTTGATTGAACACGACTGTACTGTAGTCGCTGTATCTTGTGCGCTAATGTGGTTAAGCCTAACACCCACGCACACACAGAAGAAAAAAATATATAAGACAGTGACACTTGTATTGTTTTTTTTTTTTACTGGACATGACTGTACTGTAGTCGCTGGATCTTGTGCGCTAATGTGGTTAAGCCTAACACCCACGCACACACAGAAGAAAACAATATACAAGACAGTGACACTTGTATTGTTTTTTTTTATTGGACATGACTGTACTGTAGTCGCTGGATCTTCTGGTGCGCTAATGTGGTTAAGCCTAACACCCACACACACACAGAAGAAAACAATATACAAGACAGTGACACTTGTATTGTTTTTTTTGTTTGAATGAACACGACTGTACTGTAGTTGCTGTATCTTGTGCGCTAATGTGGTTAAGCCTACCACCCACGAACACACAGAAGAATAAAATATATAAGACAGTGACACTTGTATTGTTTTTTGTTTTTAAGATCGACTGGAGTCGGGCAGCACAAGGTTGCAAGTGCAACGTACGTTGCTGGCTGGCTCTTGTGCGCTACTGTGGTGAAGCCTGCCTAACATGCATGCACACACAGAAAAATATAAAAACGGCACTTTTTTTTAACTTTTTTTCTTTTGGAGTCCAGAACTTGGGTCCAGAGATGGACACAGCACAAGCCCAGGACACAGCAGACAGCCCAGATGGATCAGCAGACAGCACAGTGACCAGAGACCAGAATGGAACAGCACAGACAGCACAGTGATAGTGATAGTGACAGCACCGTGACCAGAGACCAGAATGGATCAGCAGACAGCACAATGACAGTGACAGCACCGTGACCAGAGACCAGAATGGATCAGCAGTCACCAGCCAAGGACACAGCAGATAGCACCAGTACTCTCCTAGCCCTACACTACACACCCTCCCTGTTCACTTTACACAGCCGGAGTGGAAATGGCATCTGTCGCTTGGACCCTTATATACTACATTGATCATAGAGACGAAAGCTCGCGAACCACGAGATTTCCGTCTCTACGGTTTTGCCTCGGTTTCGAGAACCGAGTAAGGCGGGAACCTCTGAGCCTGCTTGGATTCGACTCGGTTATGCTAAATTCGGGTGGCCTCGGTTCTCTGAGAACCGAACCCGCTCATCTCTAATATGTATATATCCCGCTCATCTCTGATATATATATATATATATATGTATATATATATATATATATATATGAAAGATTATAGCGCCAAGAAGAGTTGAGATCCCTTTTCTTTCACAATTTAAAACAACCTGTATTATTAGTGTAACCAAGTGTATAGCAAATTAGTATTTAAAACAAAGCACTCCCCATTGGTGTGGGTGTCAGCTCATCAGTAATATGATAACAATGGTGGTTTGTTAATGAACAAATTTGGAAATAACAAAACTGATGTAAAGCACTCAATGTGAAAATACGTGCAATGTTGCAAAGGTGCATGTAATAAATTAAAATAAAAATATAAATTTATACGCACAATTCCAAAACCTAGGTATGTGTGCAAATAGCAATAATATAGATCTATATATATCTATATAGATACATAAATACACAAGGGGCAGAGATTACACTGACCTGTGTACCTGTGCAAAGTTAATTTGAACATGATGGGCTGCCTTCCCTACTGAGCTAGGCGACTGGAAGGTGGACACAGCTTTAGAGCAGGATGGCCAGGGGGCAGAGCTTCAGTTGCATGGTGCGGAGCTTGGGCTGTCTCAGGTGCGGAGCTTGGGCTGTCTCGGGGGCAGAGTTTCACCGGGCGGAGCATCTTCCAGCCAGAACACCAGCCGAAAGGAGGGGAGGGGGCCAATGGGATGTGGGAATGGGCTAATTATTGGATGAAATTGGGGGGCCACTAACCAGGGGTGTTTCGAGAGAGGAGGGGGCCCGTGTGCAGTCTCCGACACTGGCCCCCTCCTCTCTGTCCGGCGGCTGGCAGCGCACTGAGCTGCGTGTGGCCAGTGCCGGAGTTATAGACTCTGGGCACTAGAGTGCGCCCAGAGTCTATAAAGGATGCGCTGGTCACCGGGAAAATGGCCGCGGCCATTTTCCCTGTACTGTGCATGCGCAAACAACTGGAAAATTGCCATGGCGGCCATTTTACACTTGTTTTTAGAGCGCCGGACCCCCGCTCCAACGTGGGACTCCGGAGAGGTAAGTATGCTATGGGTGCAGGGTGTGCGGTTCGGGGCCCCCCTGGACCCAGGGGCCCGTGTGCCCCGCACACCCTGCACCCATTATAGATACGCCCCTGCCACTTACAGTGTCACAATACGTGTGTGAATATTACACTGCGGTACCACCAACAGTGTCACAATACGTGTATGAATATTACACTGTGGTACCACTTACAGTATCACAATACTTGAATGAAATTGGGGTACCACCTACAGTGTCACATTACGTGTATGAATATTACACTGCGGTACCACTTACCAGTGTCACATTACTTGTATGAAATTGGGGTATCACATACAGTGTCACAATACGTGTATGAATATTAATCTGCGGTACCACCTACAGTGTCACTACATGTATGAATATTACACTGCGGTACCACTTACAGTGTCACAATATTTGGATAAAATTGGTGTGCCACATAAAATGTCATAATACATGTATGAATATTACATACTGTATGAATTTTACACTACGGTCTGACTGGCAGCGTCACAATAAAAACAATAAAATACAGGGGGTACAGCACAAAAAAAAATTATATTTATATTTTTAAATTATTGTCGAAGCTGGATGAGACAAGATCAGTTTAAAATTGTATCGCAGCGTCGCCATCTTGCGACTGGCCGCAAGACGCCATCTTGGAAATGAGATCGCAAGATGCCATTTTGCGAATGGCCGCCTAAGCGCCATTTTAGATAAACTCACACTTTAGTACATGTGGCGATATTACTATTAGCATCATGCGATTGCATCTTTCACCATTTCTCATACACACATTAATATGCACAATTGCGTTGTTAACTAGTCGCATATTAGCGAATGCATAAGACCCTGTATGAAAACGCTGAATATTAGCTCCATGCACACGCATCTGCCCCAAGTTAACTAGCGTCTTTACATCAAACCCCACATACTCACACATTACATATTTACATACAAGGTTCCATAAGCTATAAGATATAAGATTCGAGTATGCACATTTTTATCATTGCTAGGAAATAAAGGTTATTTCGTAACTAAGGTTTTATACGTGATAAGTAAGCCATGTTTGGTATTGTACTGATGCGTACTCTCTCAACAGTATTCCGGTAATATCGATGGAGAGATCGCAACATGCATTCTCAACTTATGGACCGCAGAGACTTCAAGCAACAAAATGTACATTATATGAACAACTGTTAGGATTTTCATGAGGCGGGAAACCAGAGACCACCAGTTGTTAGAGGCTGGGCTGTGTCTATTTGAACCAACCTGTTAAATGCCTTGTAACATATGCCCTCTCCTTTAGGACCAATGGTATTAGCAACAAACTTCTCTATTGTGTTGTTTATTTCTGGGTGGTATAAATATGTGTGCATTGACCCTGGTTTCCTAGTCTTCATGCTGAATGCTGATTGACGAGGGGTTTCTTGCTGATGCCTACATCTGGACCAGAGAGCGCTGCGTATGTATAATTGTACTTGGGTCTGTATAATCTCTTTGCGCTAAGATTATATGAGGATCATAGCGTGTAACTGCTGTACTTTTACTCGAATAATACTTTGTGCTTTGGAACCACAGGTTCTAGGTCTGGAGTCTTTATTTACTGTATGACTGCGTACGCAATTTAGTGTCATCCTTTGAGGTTTATAGGCAGGATATTAGAAGGTATAGGCAGGGGTATATAGTGGTTCAAAGGCAGTATCATTAGTTGGGGGCTCGTAGTGAAGTCACTTACCCGCTCACACGGCACTTCCGATTATCGATTTCTCACCAAAGGGTGAAGAGGCCACATGCAGGATTTACCTGCAACCGCTTTGTGCTGAGCGATCGCTACGTTGTTTTCGTGTGAGCCAGGGACGCTGACTAGAATCCAGGGACAAGAGAGGAAAAAGTTTGTTTTCCTTTGTTGATAGAACCTAACATTTAAAGGGGTGCCGCAGTATTGAACACGCGGCTGAGTCGCAGTTTTGCGCACAGTAAAGATGTTGTGTGGTAGTCGCATTATTGTGTATGCGACTGGTCGCACAATAGCGTATACGTACTTCCGGTCGTGCTGCCACATGTTTAAACAAAGCCGTTGAGGTTTACATTCTGTTCAATTGTTGTCAATATCTGGGTTAACGTGTATTTTTCTGCGCAGGAAAAAAGTGTGTAACAGTGAGTATTTGTTGGTAGGGGTAACTTGTTCCCTAAAGGTAGAGGTACCGTATGACCTTTAAGGGCTAAGTGCTAGCCGCTCGGTAAGCAGCTTACCGTTCTATACACATTAGCAGGTGTACATGTTGTCTTTGTTGTAGAGAGGTGCGTGGAAGTAACCGACTTAAACTTCCATAGGTGTGGAAGTTGCCTTCTTAAATCTTATCCAGGTGTGTGGAGTAGCCTTCTTCAAATCTTCACAGGTGTGTGGGCGCTGCCGTTTAAATCACAGGTAAGTGAAAGTATCTTGACTGTCTTTCACCAGTTTAAATCTTTATTGAAAAACATAGGAGTTGTCTCAGAATGGGGGCCATGCAAACAATAGAGATGTTAGACAATGATGTGCTGCTAATGGAAGCGCCGTTTGGATCGGCCCGTCGTATTATGCATACTAAGTACGGTACTTTTGCAATAAGGTATTGTGATGTATGGTTTAACATGACGATGAAGAGTGTTAGACCGTTTCCCAGAATTGCTAGTTTTGATAAAGATGTATTAGATAATGTCCGGGATCACGTCAGTCTGATGCGCTCCCGAGAGAAAAAGGTCAAATATTATGAATGTTTAAAGTTGTGGCAGCATGAAGGGGAAGTAACAAGGTCAAAGGTAGCAGCGCTACCGGTCTGCATCCCATTCGGACAATAACTGTTCCGAATGGGAATGCAGATGCGAACGGTGTAGTGCCCACGAGGGAAGTGGTAATGCATTGTCCTTGGACAAGAGCAGAACTAAGGGCCTGATTCAGAGCCGCTCGTTCGCTCCGAGCGATGTTCGCACAACTGCGCATGCGTATGGGTTGTAATACGCATGCGCGAACCAGTCATTGTGGTCGGAAATTATGTGCTCGCAAAATAGCGAATGCCTGCTAATTTGAGTGACAGAATGAGGCGTTTGTGGGTGGTAATAGGGGAAGGTGCTTGAAAACGGGGAGTGAAGATCCGAACGCAGGCGTGCTAAACGGTCAAAACGGGCGTTTTAAGGGTGTGCATAATTAACAAAGCAGCATCATCGACCACGTCACTTGGTTGTCTTTTAGCCTGAACTGCTCGCATGATTGCGGTAGGAAAATCCTGCCACAAGCACTGCGAGCAGTTCATACGCCTTTCGATGTACTCGATTAATCTAATAAATAGCGGAGATCTCGTAGGATGCGAGCGGCCAGGAGGCGTTTTTTTAAAAATAGCGAGTGCATGTTTCGTTCGCTCGTTCAGACATAGAGGCATCAACAGACCACAAAGAGCGAGCGCTCTATTTAAATATCCGGCCCCTTTTTCTGAACGAGAGAGCTTAAATAGGGTCCGGCTCTGAATCAGGCCCTAAATTCCATCATAAATGATTTCCCCGATCCCAAAAAAGAACTAGCCAAATGTCAGAGATTTTTGAGGAATTTGGGTAGTTCTCATGAGTCAACTAATAAAGATTGGAGTGTGGTGTTAAGGGCCTGTCTACCACGCAATACCGACGTGACAAAATTTATCACGGATTGTGTATTGGATGGTGACGTTCCCTTAACGGACCAAGTAAACCAAGGTAACATTTCCCGCATTGTAACTCAATTGGGTATATATTTTCCGGTAGTAGTTAACTGGAACAAAATTTTCACCATAAAGCAAAAGGAGAGTGAATCTGCAGAAGAGTATTGTGACCGGGCTCTGCAGGCTATCACCCAGTACACTGGGATAGAAGATATTAAAGATAGCACTCACCACAGCGGAATGATAGTCACGGTACTCATGGACGGTCTTAAGGAAAACTTAAAGACTCGGGTTCAGACCTCACAACCTGGCTGGAGGGGAGTCACAAAAGATACACTCATAGAATCTGCCATAGAACATGATAAGAACATCTCAAAGAAGAGAGAGACCCAGAGCGAAAAACTAATGGCTGTCAGTATTCAAGCTCTGGAAGGAATGACGGTAACATCACAGCCAACAGACACACTTGCATCTACACACACACCTACACCTGAACAGTTATATGCCCTCACTAATCCCACGCAAGAGCAAACACAGCTCTATTCTACTAACCCTACACAACCACAGGTCCCACACTACTCACAAACTTCATATCCCCCACAATACCCTTATCCTCCATATCCCTACCCATATCCACCACCTATTCCCCCTGCTCAAACCTCACAACAACCCGTGTCTTCATCCGATCCACAAATATGTTTTAATTGTAACCAGCCAGGACATTTAAGTAGAACCTGCAGAGTAAAAAAGGGTAGGACCCCCAAACCAGAGAGTACCTGGATATCCCCATAAGGGATACGCACAGAGACCAGCAAATATCCAGCAAGCACCAGCTCCAATTGTGGCCGTTAATGCTTTATTGGAGAATGGTAGCCAACGCTAGGGGTCAGGTTGATGTGGTTGATGTAGTTGGTCCTGAATATCCTTTTCTTGTAGACACAGGGGTGACCAGGTCAGTGATAAAATATCCCGTTAATTTACAGGTGACCAACGAGACAGTACCAACAATGGGTGTAACAGGTAAAGTGCAACATTATCCTTTAACAAAGTCCACAGAGGTTACTATTGGGCTGTTGCATACCAGGCATTCTTTCCTTCTGGCTGCTGCGGCTCCTACTAACCTGCTGGGTAGAAACTTGTTATGTAAGATGAGATGTATTATATATTGCACCCCTGATGGTGTATTTTTAGATATCCCTGAGAGAGTTGCGCACGAGGTGCGGGATATGTTGGACACTCCCCAAAGGATAATGTATCACTCTACCAGTTTAAATGAAAATCCATCCCAGGTAGATCAAATGTTGTCCCAAATTCCAGATTCCCTTTGGACTAAGGATGGACAGGACACTGGATTAATGGCAAACGTAAGCCCCTAATGGTAAATTTGAAAAGCGGTAGGCAAGCTTCAAAAATTAATAAATACCCACTAAAACAGAAGGTAGAATTAGAGGTTTTTCCAATAATTGAACGATTATTGCAACAGGGAATTTTAGTTCGTATAGCTAGTGTAGCCAACAGTCCCATCTTTCCAGTGAAGAAGAGTGGTGGGAGGGGTTATAGGCTGGTACAAGACCTTAGAGGTGTTAATAAAGTAGTAGAGAGCCAATTCCCTGTAGTGCCAAATCCAGCTGTCATTCTTATGCAGATCCCTCCAAACGCAACCCATTTCACTGTCATTGACCTCTGTTCTGCTTTCTTCTCTGTGCCTCTCCACCCTGAATGTCAGTATCTATTCGCATTTACATACAGAGGTGTGCAATATACATGGACACAGTTGCCCCAAGGTTTCATAGACAGCCCCAGTATCTTTTCCCAGGCATTGCATGACTGTTTACAATCTTTTCAACCTGCAAATGGATCTGTTCTAATTCAATATGTGGATGATTTATTGCTGTGTTGTGATTCATTTATGTCTAGTTTGAATGATACTAAACTTTTGTTGCTTCATCTCTCGCATACAGGACACAAGGTGGCTAAGGACAAACTACAGCCGTGCCAATCCAGAGTAAAATATTTGGGACACTGCCTAACCCAGGGGTTAAGTCATCTCACAAATGATAGAATCCAGGCCATACAGAACATGACACTGCCGCAGAATCAACACCAAATTCATACCTTCTTGGGAATGTGTGGATACTGTAGAATGTGGATCCCAGGTTTTTCTATTTTGGCCTTGCCTTTACAGGACTTAATCTCTTCCTCAAAGCCCGATCGTGTCATACACACAGAGGAGTCAGAGCAGGCTTTCCTTAATCTTAAGCATAGTCTGACCAAAGCATCTGCATTGGGAATACCTGATTATGAAAAACCTTTTGATTTGTATTGTACAGAAGCCGATGGTTGTGCTGCAGGTGTCCTTACACAAAAATATGGTAATGCCAGTAGGCCCGTAGCATACTACAGTGCCCAATTGGACACTGTGGCGAGATGACTCCCCACCTGTTTGAGAAGTGTAGCAGCTACCGCTCTATTGGTGAGTAAAAGTGAGGACGTAGTATTGGGTCATGATATGATTGTCTACACTCCCCATGCTGTATCTGCTCTGTTGAACTCAGCTCAAACCAGACATGTCTCTTCGGCTAGGTTTACCAAATGGGAAGTAGCTCTAATCGCATCTGCGAACATAACTGTTAAACGTTGCAGCACGCTGAATCCAGCAACGTATTTACCATATGTACAACATGATGTACAAAGGGTGGAAGGAGACGAGCTGCTGGCGGAGGGTGAGTTCAGCGGACATAATGATACACACGATTGTATGGAATATCTGAATCAGACCTTTACTGCTAGACCTGACATACACGACACACCTTTAGAGAATGTAGATGTGACTTTTTACATGGATGGGAGTTGTTATAGACAAACAGACACAGGCGAATTATGTACAGGTTATGCTGTTGTAAATGACACAGACATCATAGAAGCCAAACCTCTTGGTCCTCCTCACTCAGCCCAGGTGGCAAAGTTAGTAGCACTAACTAGAGCGTGTGAACTGGCAGCAGGCAAATCTGCTAACATTTACACTGACTCGAGGTACGCGTTTGGGGTGGTGCACGATTTTGGGGCTCTATGGTTTCTGATAAATTTTATGACAGCAGCAGGCACACCAGTTGCACATTCCCGACACCTAAACATCTTTTAGAAGCAATCCAACTGCCCAAAGCGGTGGCAGTAATCAAGTGTAAAACCCATACATGTGAGGATGACCCGGTGTCACTGGGCAACAATAGAGCTGATGAAGCTGCAAAATGGGCAGCAGGGTTAAAAATGTTTTCTCCCACTGAAAAAATTATGTCTTTCCAAACAACTGATATGCTGAAATTAATTGAGATGCAAAATTTGTGTTCAATCCAGGAAAAGTCCATTTGGAAGTTCAAGGCATGTGGGCAAGAGTCCTCCGGGCTCTGGAGAGACGGACAAGGTAAGCCAGAAGCACCCAAGACATATTACCCTAGCCTGGCTGAGGCAGCACACGGTCTGACTCATCTGGGAAAACAAAGGTATGTGCAAGTTGGTGAGAGCATACTGGTGCGCACCAGGTTTTTCTTCACAAGCAGAAAAGATAGCAATGTCCTGCCTGACCTGCTTGAGGAAGAACATAGGGAAAGCGATCCCTACCGAACCATCCCACATTCCACCGACTGATGGACCTTTCCAGGTGATACAAATTGATTTCATCCAATTACCACCCTGCAGGAATCTTAAGTATGTATTAGTGTGCACTGATGTATTTTCTAATTGGGTTGAGGCCTACCCAGCGGCCACTAATACTGCTGTGTTTACTGCCAAGAAAATAGTTCAGGAATTTGTATGCAGATACGGTATCCCTAAAATCATCGAGAGGGACAGGGGTACTCATTTCACAGGTCATGTTTTTCAAAATATGTGTAAGCTGATGGCTATTAATAGCCGACTTCACACCCCCTACCGACCGCAAGCCAGTGCCAAGGTAGAGAGGATGAACGGGACTATTAAAAATAAGTTAAGTAAAATCATGGCAGAGACTGGACTAGGTTGGCCAGAAGCTATACCGTTGGTCCTGCATAGTATAAGGACCACTCCCAGACCCCCTCTAAATCTGTCTCCCTTTGAAATACTCTTCGGTAAACAACCTCATTTGATTATGTCCACAGGAAGGCTTGAAAGGTAACAACGAGGTAACTGTAAAGTATCTTATATCAATGAGTAAGCAGTTAAAAACAACAGCAGCAGAAACTGAAATTGTTGTCCAATGATATGCCTGAAACTAATTGTCATGATGTTGAACCAGGAGAATATGTTATGCTTAGAAATTTCTTGCGTTCAGGTTGTTTGACTGATCGGTGAGAAGGTCCGTACCATGTGCTGCTGACAAGTACTACATCGTTGAAGGTGGCTGAGAGAGATACCTGGGTCCATTCCACTCACTGCAAAAAGGTCAATCAACTGGTGGAGAAACAAGTTGGAGACAAGGCTATTAGCGTGGACCTGTCGCTAGTGAACTTGTTCTGGGAGGATTGAAAAGGTTGTAGTGAGATACCTGAACTAAAAGAAATCTGCAGGTCTTGTTGTGGCAATGGGCGGGCCTGCTGTGTTAATTTTCATGTTCTCTTTTAGAGTGTTCATCATCATGGTCGGTTCGGGAATGTCCAGTTTCTGTGAAGGGGGACCGATTGTGGAGAGGAAAGTTGATGGCATTGCTGATGGAGTGGAGTCAGAAGGAGTGCAATGCCAATCAGGGGAGTGTCTGACCAATCTTAGTACTGTTATTGTTAAGAGAGCTGTTATTCCAGATACTTGGGGACGGTGTGGAGGTTTATCATCTGAAGATTCCTGTATTTGTGAGCTATTTGGGTCCCTAGTTGATGAGAATTGTATCCAGCGGTGCCAGCCTAAATATAACCCGTTCTGGGGTGGGTATCCTTTAGAGGATTATCATAGCATGGTAGGCAAAGTGTTAAATAAAACTGATTGCTGGGTGTGTTCACATGTGCCACAGGGACAGAATAATGTAGGGTTGGTGCCATTTCTGCTGAATATCACGGAAATTTTAGAATTACAGAAAGGGAAAACCTTGGATGGAAAATTCCTCTCATCCAAACCACCTCATTTCAAACTCTATCAATTCCAAGTAGATAGATCACTTTTGTGTTTAAACATAACCAACCCCAATAAACCCGGGAGTTGGGAAGTGACAGGGAATAATCAGACGATGACCTTCTCACAAAGAGCTGATAATGAGTACATAAACCATGATCTGTTACGCTCAATTAAATCTAGTGGGAGACATTTTAGGTATCGGTATGCATTGAGTTCCACCAAAGAAATTATTGGTAAGGTGCCAGATGGTTTTTGTGCTAACATAATACAGCCAGAAACTTGCATGTACCAGATGGAAAACCCAGAAATAGGATTGCTTGCAAGGGAAATGTGCTTAATGATAATGATGCATACCATTCTTTATGTTCTCCCTGATAATGTATATTTTATATGTGGAAGAAAAGCGTATAAGTGGCTCTCCCCGAGTTCCGAAGGTTTGTGTTACTTGGGAAGAGTAGTCCCAGAAGTTATGACCCTCACACATGTTCAAATGCTTGGTATCCATAAAAACACACCATCACCATATCTTCACATGCAGTATGAACACAGAGGCAAACGAAATATGATACCTGGTGACGTGCACAAAGCCACTCAGTTAATTAGTGAGACAACTGGCTTTCAAGTTCTAGTTGCATTGGATCCCACCAGGATCGCTCGGGGTACATTAAACTTTAGATATATTCAGGAACTTGCTAAATTGATAGATACTTTCACCGAGATGTACGATGACACATTCAGGTATACAGGGAGAGAATTGCAAGCGTACAAGAAAGAACTGGTGCAACACAGGCTAGTGTTAAATTATTTAACTGCTGTTACTGGAGGGTATTGCGTAACGTTGGCCACCCAATTTGGAGTAAAATGTTGCACCTATGTCACCAGTGATACCAGCGACCCTAAGGAAGTGATAGACCGGAAGATGGATGAAATTCTGCAGCTAAAATGGGAATTTCGTAAGAACCATAATGCTTCAGTGGCTGAAGTAGGGGAGAAGATAGAAGGATGGGTTTCATGGCTGAACCCAGTGAAATGGTTCTCAGGTCTAGGGGAATGAGTCCAGGAAGTGATCGCCAGCATCGGCAAATTCTTAATCCTTATACTGATTGTCATTTTAATAATTGGCATATGTGTCCAGTGTGTTCCTATTGTGTTGAAGTGTGGAAAATGTAAAAATAAGAGTAAAATGAAAGAACGAAATTATGATGGTGGTCAGTATGAATACCGAGGTAAATACAGAACTGCATTACAACCCTGAACTAGGAAATACCATCATTTAATGTATTATATTTAGACATGCATAGAATGTATTATTGAAATGTTATTTTAAAACACCTCAGATAATGTAGTCTCAAATTTCCCGTTCAAGACTGCCTTTATAGGACTGGTGTATCCCCACACCTTTCACATAATCTTCCAAGATCCGCGGTGTGCGTATAATAGTAGTTTTATATCCCCACTCAGAGACACATTATTGATGGATTAAGAACCACCTTGTGCCATCCCATAATAACACTAAATAGTATATAAATGTAAGCCTAAATTATATTTTTAAAATCAGATTGTGATAGCATGTTGTTCACTATCAAAGGGTGGACTGTCAAAGCTGGATAATTGGCTGAGACAAGATCAGTTTAAAATAGGATCGCAGCGACGCCATCTTGAAAATGAGATCGCAAGATGCCATTTTGCGAATGGCCGCCTAAGCGCCATTTTAGATAAACTCACACTTTAGTACATTTGGCGATATTACTATTAGCATCATGCGATTGCATCTTTCACCATTTCTCATACACACATTAATACGCACAATTGCGCTGTTAACTAGTAGCATATTAGCGAATGCATAAGACCCTGTATGAAAACGCTGAATATTAGCTCCATACACACGCATCTGCCCCAAGTTAACTAGGGTCTTTACATCAAACCCCACATACTCACACATTACATATTCACATACAAGGTTCCATAAGCTATAAGGTATAAGATTCGAGTATGCACATTTATTATCATTGCTAGGAAATAAAGGTTATTTCGTAACTAAGGTTTTATACGTGATAAGTAAGCCATGTTTGGTATTGTACTGATGCGTACTCTCTCAACAGTATTCCGGTAATATCGATGGAGAGATCGCAACATGCATTCTCAACTTATGGACCGTAGAGACTTCAAGCAACAAAATGTACATTATATGAACAACTGTTAGGATTTGCATGAGGCGGGAAACCAGAGACCACCAGTTGTTAGAGGCTGGACTGTGTCTATTTGAACCAACCTGTTAAATGCCTTGTAACATATGCCCTCTCCTTTAGGAACAATGGTATTAGCAACAAACTTCTCCATTGTTTTGTTTATTTCTGGGGGGTATAAATATGTGTGCTCTGACCCTGGGTTCCTAGTCTTCGTGCTGAATGCTGATTGACGAGGGGTTTCTTGCTGATGCCTACATCTGGACCAGAGAGTGCTGCGTATGTATAATTGTACTTGGGTCTGTATAATCTCTTGGCACTAAGATTATATGAGGATCATAGCGTGTAACTGCTGTACTTTTACTTGAATAATACTTTGAGCTTTGGAACCACAGGTTCTAGGTCTGGAGTCTTTATTTACTGTATGACTGCGTACGCAAATTAGCATCATCCTTAGAGGTTTATAGGCAGGATATTAGAAGGTATAGGCAGGGGTATATAGAGGTTCAAAGGCAGTATCGGTAATTATATTATTAGCTTTTATTTTTTTTTACACTAGGCACTCTTGGATGGACAGAGCACCCCTAGTAGGACACAGCAGCCCCTTGATGGAAGGACAGAGCACCCCTAGACGGACAGAGCACCCCTGTAGGACACAGCAGCCCCTTGATGGAAGGACAGAGCACCCCTAGACGGATAGAGCACCCCTGTAGGACACAGCAGCCCCTTGATGGACGGACAAAGCACTCCTAGAAGACACAGCACCCCTGGACAGACACAGCATGTCTGTTCACTACACTCTCCACAGCCAGAGTGAAATGGTGCCTATAACCAGGAACCTTTATAGATTTGAAAACCCGCAAGAATCTGACAGCAGGAGGATGGCATTTTGCCTTGTTTTGGATTCCGAGTTAGGCGGGAAAACCCGAGCCTGACACGGATCCTACTCGGATCCCCTATGATCAGGTGGATCCAGTTCTTTGAGAACTGCACCCGCTCATCTCTAATTATAATTTGTGAGGTGTCCCTGAAATATATTTCATAGATATGTAATTGTAAATATTACTATTAGTTACTATTAGTTGCCTTCTGTAATGCAGCAAGTGAGCTGTAGTGGCCCTTTAAGTCTGGTGGTAGCAATGGCAACGTCAGAGGTAAAGTGAACAGAGATAAAGTACCAGCCAACCAGCTCCTAACTGTCTTTTTTCAAACAGCCTGTGACATGGAAGTTAGGAGTTGATTGGCTGGTACTTTATCTATGTTCACTTTATCTCCATCCAAGGCTTAGCAAATAGACCCACTATATCACTAACTAGGGAAATATAGGGCCTGATTCCGAGATTTACTCTATGCCGAAATTTAGGCAGATTGACCACAGAGGATTCACTCGCAAAGTCAGTGATAGGAAGTCAGCGTTTGGGGGAGGTAATGGTGGTGGCTAGGTAACGCAGGTGTGTCGGGACCATTTAAACTCCATTTCATGGGTGTACATATATAAGCAATTGTGATCTCCTTCGCAGCATGAGAGCTCCCTGCAGTGTGTGAGGCAGATCAGACATGACTTACAAGCTGCATGGCTGGCCGATCTGTGTCAGTGTCACCGATGTTTATGCTGTTGTCCGTATTGGGAGGGATATGAGAAGACAGCAGTGGGCATCTCTATGCTCGGGTAAGCTTTGGAAGGCATTAGCATATTATAGCAACTGTGATCTGTAAGAGATTGCAGTTGCAATTGTATTAGCCTAAATCTCGGAATCAGGCCCATAGTGTTAGATTTTGACATAACCTTAATATAGATATATATCTAACATTTGTTAAAAAAAACACACATGCCTCAGATTCTTTATGTTTGCTTAGTGAGGTGGTTTGTGGCCAAGTGATGATGGGTGGGTTTCTGGGTACTGAGATACCCCTCTACCCCTGTGTGCACCACTGGCATTATAAAAATATTCAAACAGAGATAGAGGACACATGATATAAACAGTCTGCTGCCCTCTCACTCTCATAATTACTGTAACACATATAGGAGGCTGGAGGGAATCTGTATGTATTACCGCTGGCCGCATGGCTGGCGGTTCAAATCCTGATGGTGGAAGCCCGGCAGGGGGTGAAGATCCCAACAGCGGATTTAGGTAAGTATGCTACCCCTTCCCCTTCTAACCCTAACCCTCCCTTAGTGGTGCCTAACCCTAACCTTCCCCCCTAGTGCCTAATCCTAACCCTCCGCTAAGTACCTAAACTTAACCCCCCCATCCACGCAACCTAAACCTAAGTCCCCGGTTGGGTGCATAACCCTAACCCCCCTTTCCCTAGCCTTAACCTCCAGGGGGGGTGCCAAACACTAAGTCCACCCCTTCATTCGGGATGCAGTGTGTCGGGCTCCTGGCGCAGGTCTAATGACAGTCGTTGGGATTTCGATGCCTGTCATTAGTACACTGCCAGGATTTGACAGACGGCATTTTCTAAGTGCATGTAAAGATGTCATGTGTTGGAAATAGTCACCTTTTTCCTTTGCAGGGCCCGGACTCCATACATGCTTCCGCAATGCCTGAAAGGGTAATCTCTTGTAAGTCTGTTTCTTTTACTTACGGGGAGAACACACAGGATGTGGACGGATCCCAAGGGACCAAGGCCAGCCCCAAGCCTCTGTAGGCAGAAGTCTTCACAGCAAAGGAGTGCATGTAGTGGGGCGATGTACCAAAGGACATACCCTTCCTAATGTAAGTATTTTCTAGGTGCATGTAAAGATGTCATGTGTTGGAAATAGTCTTCTTTTTCCTTGGCAGGGCCTGGACTCCATACATGCTTCCGAAATGCTTGAAAGGGTAATCTCTTCTACGTCTGTTTCTTTTACTTACAGGGAGGGCACACAGGACGGAACCCAAAGGACCAGGGCCAGCCCCAAACAGGTGCGGATTGGGGACTAAAAGTGGCCCTGGAAAAATCTCTGGAAGTGGCCCACGTGGGTGGCACCAAATCAACTGTAGGTGGAGCCAACAGCGAAGTAGGCGGGATTAGAGATGTGTGCATGTGCAGGTCTTCTTCTGCAAGATTGTTTACTGTGCCCCAAAAACAGCATCATGATTGACATGCTGTTGGCATTTGGGGGCAGTGACAGGGAGCGTCCCAAAGAATGGGGGGGTCCAGCCCCATTTTCTGGGCGTGCCAAAGGGTAATTTTGCTGGACATCCTCATATGTTACTCAGATGTCAGATGGTCACGCTGCTGATTTGATGCTGCCTCCTCAGATGCAGCAGTGGATCAGAGAAGCTTCCAGTGGGTGTCTCTTTGCTTAAGATGCCCCCTGTGGTTTTAGCATAATTTCACAAAGACATAGTGGCTGTGCTATAGTGCCTGTCTCTGAATCAGTCCCTTAATACAGAGAGAAATATATCCCATGCCAGAATGATAAGCCAGACCCAACAGATTGTGCAGCGTCAGCCTTTCATGCTGACCCACTATGTAATATAAATAAGTTAGATAGAGATTCATTATAGGACACGTAGAAGCAAAACAAATAAGCCTGGAACACTCCACTCCGATACGAGGTCACAAATTGGATAGCCTTGCACTAATATTATTCTTTTACTATCCCATCACACAATGTAGAGCAATACAATAAGACACAGCAGTCCCTGCCCCAGTACAGCTTACCTTTTCATTTTTACAAATGCACATATCAGAGTCAATTTAGTTTGAACCATAATAGGATCATCCATATTGATCTTTAAGCACTTGCTTAGTGTCCAGAGGCCATTGAGGGCCCATTAATGCTCTAACCTGTTTTTGCATTTTCTTTTTTTGACAAAAAGGGGTGTGAAAGTGGCCCAAGTTAGTATGCTGCCCATGGGATCTTAGGGCCTGATTCAGAGCCGGACGCTATTTGCGCTCGCTCAGAAAAAGGGGCCGGATATTTAAATTGAGCGCTCGCTCTTTGCGGTCTGTTGACACCTCTATGTCTGAGCGAGCGAACGAAACATGCGCTCGCTATTTTGTAAAGACGCCCCCTGACCGCTCACATCCTACATCATCTCCGCTATTTATTAGATTAATCGAGTACATCGAAAGGCGTCTGAACTGCTCGCAGTGCTTGTGGTTGGATTTTCCTACCGCAATCACGCGAACAGTTCAGGCTAAGAAACAACCAAGTTACGTGGTCGATGACGCTGCTTTGTTAATTATGCACACCCTTAAAACGCCCATTTTGACCGTTTGGCATGCCTGCGTTCGGATCACCACTCCCCGCTTTCAAGCACCTTCCCCTGTTACCACCCACAAACGCCTCATCCTGTCACTCAAATTAGCAGGCACTCGCTGTTTTGCGCTCGATTTCCGACCGCAATGACTGGTTGGCGCATGTGCATTACGACCCATACGCATGCGCAGTTGTGCGAACATCGCTCGGAGCGAACGAGCGGCCGCTTACGAGCGGCTCTGAATCAGGCCCTTAATCCACTATGGTCAGGAACAGTGGCGTAACTAGGGTATTTGGAGTCCAGGGGAAATTTTTAAATGGAGCTCCTCCCTCTATGTGCGCGCGACGAAAAATTGGCATGATCACTAGGGGCGTGGTCACTTAAAAATGGGTGTGTCAACATGACACATATACCCTTTTCTCGTCACTCTGAACATTCCTTTCCATTCCATATGCGCCTTAACCCCAGTAGTGCCCCTTATACAGTCCCCCCTCTGCAGTGCCTCCAGTAGTGGTCCCTTTTATGCAGGTCCCCAGTAGTGCCCCTTATACAGTACCCCCAGTATGCAATGTCCCCAGTAGTGGTGGCTCTTATGCAGGCCCACAGTAGTGTTCTTGTACAGTACCCCCAGTAGTGGTCCCCCTTATGCAGCTCCCCATTAGGTCCCCTTTTACAGTGCCCCCAGTAGTGGTCCCCCTTATACAGTGCTCCCAGTAGTAATCCCCCTTATGCAGTATCCCATGTAGTGGTCCCCCCTATGCAGTGCCCCCAGTAGGGTCCCTTATACAGTGCCCCCAGTAGTGGCCCCCCTTATGCAGGCCCCCAGTAGTGGTCCCCCTTATGCAGGCCCCCAGTAGTGGTCCCCCGTATCCAGTGCCCCCTCTAGTGGTCCTCCCTATTCAGTGCCCCCTGCAGAGGTGCCCCCAGTGCAGTGTCCCTTGTGCCTCCAGTAGTAAGCTCTTATATAGTGCCCCCATTAGTAGACCCCTCTATGCAGTGCGCCAGTAGTGGTCTCCCTATGCAGTGCCCCTTATATAGTGCCCCCAGTAGCAGTCCCCCCATGCAGAACATAAAAGAAAAATACACTTACCTGAATCCACGCTCCAGCTACAGCTCCCGCCGCCGTCCATACGTCAGTCCTCCCGGGCTGGCGCGCTCTGCATTATGGGAGAGATCTCATGACGTCATTACGTCTCTCCCATTACCCACTGCAGGAGCTGGAAGGCGAAGCTCATGAATGAGCTCAGCCCGGCTCTTGCAGTGGGAGCAGCAGCCAATGAGAGTCTGTCTAACTCTCATTGGCTGCTGATTAACACACACATCGCCGCCGCGATGTTCCACATACTTTACATTCCAAGTAACCAAATCACTGCTACTGCACCAGGTGCATCATTGCATAAGATACTGTAAGCTACCCCATGTAATTAAAATGTATTTATAACCAACAGTAAAAATTTTATGTAGCTATGTACTTTAAGGATACAGTTAAAATCCTGGGATGCTAGTGCCGGAATCCCGACAATAAGTTTTGGGGTTAGAGGGAGGGTTAGTACTAGGGGAAGGGTTAGGGTTAGGCACTAGGGGAAGGGGAATGGTTAAGCACTTGAGGGAGGGTTAAAGTTTAAAAATAAACTTTTTTAATGGATTTTTTTGATGCAGTTGTACTTTGGGGGGCTGTCCCAGGGGTTCTGAGTGGTTTACCCACCTTTGCACCCAAAATAAAAAAAATGCCCTTCTTTTCTCCTGCTATTCAGAGGAGAATCTTTTTCGGCTATTACATTGCATTGACTTTCCGCGGAAAGTCGTTGGAATTGAATACAGAGATAAGTTTTCCGACACGCTAAAAGCCGTGATCGGCAAAACTTTTTCACGGATCTCGGCTTTTCGCGTCTATTTGAATACGGGCCTTAGTATTTAAAACTTGCACACCAGAAAAATATAAACATTGAGGTATAGAAAGTAGAGTTCACGTACTTGAATGTATGTAAATATCCTGTGTATTGCACACAGAGAATCACCCTAATACATATACACACACATATATATATATCATTATAAAATGTAACCCTGAACTAAATTAGGTAGCAGCTGTGGCATGTCAAACCTAATGTGCACAGGGGCTGATTCAGAGGCGCTCGCAAATAGCGAGCGCACGCTCTGAACCAGGGCGGCCTCCAGGCGGCTCGCTAAGCTGTGGGTGACCACCCACAGCTTTAGAGGGCGGCCAGGTGATGGTCGCCAAAATCGGGCTTGCGACGAGACCCTTGTGGTAGGGTCTCGTCCATCGCAAGCCCCAGTGAACTCCCTGATCTAATAGAGCAGGAAGTTCACTACTGACATCACGTGTGATGTCAGTTGGGTCACCCAAAACGGCAGGCATTCCTTCGGGAATGCCTCCGTTTGGCCAGCCACCCCCCGACCCGCCTACAAAACGGGGCAAGCTGCCCCGTTTTGCTGCGAGCCCCGAGTGAGTGAAGTTCTCACTCCGGGGCTCGTGCGTGCACACTGCCCGGCCATCGACCTGCTTGCGAGCGCTATGAATCAAGCCCACAGTGCCCACCCCAGCATCCATACACTGGGTGTGACACGCACACCGCAGTAATTGGTAAGAAAAGCACTGGGATCAGGAGGCTTGGAGTAAGTATAACAGGACAGGAGGTGGTGGAGTAGAGAGGGGATGGCGACAGGAGCTGCAGAGGCGGCGCCTGTGGTGACCCGGCGTGTGTGTGTATATATATATATATATATATTAGGGGTGTGCACCGGCCACGTTTTGTGTTTTGGTTTTGGATCTGGATCTTTCTTCGAGTTTTGGATCTGGATTGGTTTTGCCAAAACCATCCTTCTGTGTTTTGGGTTCTGGGTTTTGTGTTTTGGATCTGTATTTTTTTTTAAAAAAGCATAAAAACAGCTAAAATCACAGAATCTGTGGGTTTTTATGCTCCTATTCAATTATTAACCTCAATAACCTTAATTTCCACTAATTTCCAGTCTATTCTGAACACCTCACACCTCACAATATTGTTTTTATGGCCAAAAGGTTGCACCGAGGTAGCTGCATGACTATGCTAAGCGACACGAGTGGGCGGCACAAACACGTGGCCCATCTAGGAGTGACACTGCAGTGGCAGACAGGATGGCAGTTTGAAAAACTAGGCCCCAAACAGTACATACTGCAAAGAAAATAAAGAGGTGCAAGATGGAATTGTCCTTGGGCCCTCCCACCCACCCTTATGGTTGTATAAATAGGACATGCACACTTTAACAAACCAATCATTTCAGCGCCAGGGTCTGCCACATGACTGTGGCTGAAATGATTGGTTCGTTTGGGCCCCCACAAAACAAGCTGGCAATTAATGTGTCCCTGCACAAACTGGCTCTACGGAGGCAAGATGTCGTCCTCATCCTCCTCATCCACCGATTCCTTGGATAAAACAGGAAAAAGGGATTTAGGTGTCCCTGGACTGCTTACGGTCTTAATAAAAAGTTACTGTCAAGTTCAGAAACTTTGGCTAACGCGCTGCAGGTGCCGTATAAGGGAGGATGTTCCTAGGTGGTTAACGTCCCTACCCCTACTTATTTCACCATTACATATGGTACATATGGCAAGACAGTTGTTGTCTGGATTTGGATAGAAATATTGCCAGACAAAAGAGGTGGAATGTTTGGTCTTCTGCCCAGGCAATACCGTGATGGGCTTTTTCATCCCACGGACAACAACTGTCTCCCTCGGAGCCTGATTTAAACAATCCACATCACCATTAGAATCCTCCTCGCCAACTTCCTCCTCAGCGCCAGCTACACCAGTATCATCATCCTGTTGTACTTCAACAGTGACATCTTCAATTTGCATATCAGCAAGTGGACTGTGGGTGCTCCTTTCAGCACTTGCAGGGGGCGTGCAAATGGTGGAAAGAGCCACCTCTTCCCGTCCAGTGCTGGGAAGGTCAGGCATCGCAACCGCCACCACACTTAGACTCTCCTTGGGGATTTGTGATATCTTCTTAGAACGCACAGTTCTTCGCTGTGCTTTTGCCAGCTTAACTCGTTTGATTTTTTTAGCGGGAGGAGGGCTTCCATCGTCATGTGAAGCTGAACCACTAGTCATGAACATAGGGAAAGACCTTAGCCGTTCCTTGCCACTCCGTGTCATAAATGGCATATTTGCAAGTTTACGTTTCTCTTCAGATGATTTAAATGTTTTTTTTAAGGTCATTTTCCTGAACTTTGTCATTTGGGATTGTATGTGCCCTCTACTATGACATTGGGCATTGGCCTTGGCAGACGACGTTGATGGCATGTTATCGTCTATGTCATGACTAGTGGCAGCAGCTTCAGCACTTGGAGGAAGTGGTTCTTGATCTTTCCCTATTTTATATTTATCGGAGAAAGTTTGGTCCTCCATTTATGCTATATTGATATATTCGTGTGGCTAAGGCGCACACAAACACAGAATTTTTATTTTTTATTTTTGTTGGAGACTAGTGCACTTTGTGGGTTACACCACCCTTTAAGAAATGAGCCAGCCGGCCCTTTACTTATGGGACACAGGCGCACGCTTGGCGCTGCTCCTTTGTTGATGCACGTGCAGCCACAGTGCACACAATTCACAAACACAGAATTTTTTTTAAAATTTTGTTTGGAGTGCCATTTGGGGGTTACAGCACCCTTTAGTGGTCAATCCAGCTGGCCCTTTATTTATGGGACAAAGGCGCACACTTGGCACTACTTTGTTGATGCACGTGCGGCTACTGCGCACACAATTCACAAACACAAAAAAATATATTTTTTTATTTTGTTTGGAGTGCCCTTTGGGGGTTACAGCACCCTTTAACGGTCAAGCCAGCCGGCCCTTTACTTATGACACAGCTGCACGCTTGCCACTACTTTGTTGATGCATGTGCGGCTACTGCGCACACAATTCACAAACACAGAAAATATTTTTTTATTTTGTTTGGAGTGTACTTTGGGGGTTACAGCAACCTTTAACAGTCAAGCCATCCGGCCCTTTACTTATGACACAGGCGCACGCTTGGCACTACTTTGTTGATGCACGTGCGGCTACTGCGCACACAATTCACAAACACAGAAAATATTTTTTTATTTTGTTTGGAGTGTACTTTGGGGGTTACAGCACCCTTTAACGGTCAAGCCAGCCGGCCCTTTACTTATGACACAGGTGCACGCTTGGCACTACTTTGTTGATGCTCGTGTGGCTACTGCGCACGCAATTCACAAACACAGAAAATATATATTTTTTTTGTTTGGAGTGTACTTTGGGGGTTACAGCACCCTTTAACGGACAAGCCAGTCGGCCCTTTACTTATGACACAGGCGCACGCTTGGCACTACTTTGTTGATGCACGTGTGGCTACTGCGCACACAATTCACAAACACAGAAAATATTTTTTTATTTTGTTTGGAGTGTACCTTGGGGGTTACAGCACCCTTTAACGGTCAAGCCAGCCGGCCCTTTACTTATGACACAGGCGCACGCTTGGCACTACTTTGTTGATGCACGTGCGGCTACTGCGCACACAATTCACAAACACAGAAAATATTTTTTTATTTTGTTTGGAGTGTACTTTGGGGGTTACAGCACCCTTTAACAGTCAAGCCAGCCGGCCCTTTACTTATGACACAGGCGCACGCTTGGCACTACTTTGTTGATGCACGTGCGGCTACTGCGCACACAATTCACAAACACAGAAAATATTTTATTTTTTTTTGCACTTGGGGGGAGCACCCCTGATGGACAGAGCACCCCCTGGACAACACTACAGCACCCCTTTAGGACTGGGACTCTGCACAGGACTTTGGAGTGGACACAGCCCCTATGGACAACTGACTGCACAACACAGTCCAGCCAGCCCCTATGGACTTTGGAGGAGTGGACACAGCCCCTATGGACAACAGCAGCACAGCACAACACAGCCAGCCCCTATGGACTTTGGAGGAGTGGACACAGCCCTTATGGACAACAGTAGCGCAGCACAGCCCAACACTACACTGCATTACACTACACTACACAGCCCAGCCAGCCCTAACTCCCACCCTCCCTCTTCACTGTCCACAGCCGAGTGAGAAAATGGCGCCGACGCGGGTACCTTATATAGGATCCAAAACCCGCGAGACCCGGAAGGCGGGATGATGACGTTTTGCCTCGATTTCAGATCCGAGTCAGGCGGGAAAAGTCGAGCCTGACTCGGATCTGCCTCGGATCGGGAGGGCTCGGGGGGGTTCGGATTTCAGAAATCCGAACCCGCTCACCCCTAATATATATATATATATATATATATATACACACACAGTAGATAAATATATATATATATATATATATTTACAGTATATATATTAGGGGTGAGCGGGTTCGGATTTCTGAAATCCGAACCCTCACGATCCGAATCAGGCTCGACTTTTCCCGCCTGACTCGGATCTAAAATCGAGGCAAACGTCATCATCCCGCCTTCCGAGTCTTGCGGGTTTTGGATCCTATATAAGGTACCCGTGTCGGCGCCATTTTCTCACTCGGCTGTGGACAGTGAAGAGGGAGAGTGGGAGTTAGGGCTGTGTAGTGTAGTGTAGTGCTGTTGTTGTCCACTACTTCAAAGTCCATAGGGGCTGGCTGGACTGTGTTGTGCAGTCAGTTCTCCATAGGGGCTGTGTCCACTCCAAAGTCCTGTGCAGTGTCCCAGTCCTAAAGGGGTGCTGTAGTGTTGTCCAGGGGGTGCTCTGTCCATCAGGGGTGCTCCCCCCAAGTGCTAAAAAAATAATATATTTTCTGTGTTTGTGAATTGTGTGCGCAGTAGCCGCACGTGCATCAACAAAGTAGTGCCAAGCGTGCGCCTGTGTCATAAGTAAAGGGCCGGCTGGCTTGACCATTAAAGGGTGCTGTAACCCCCAAAGTACACTCCAGTCCAAACCAAAAAAAAAATTATTTTCTGTGTTTGTGAATTGTGTGCGCAGTAGCCGCACGTGCATCAACAAAGTAGTGCCAAGCGTGCGCCTGTGTCATAAGTAAAGGGCCGGCTGGCTTGACCGTTAAAGGGTGCTGTAACCCCCAAAGTACACTCCAGTCCAAACCAAAAAAAAAATTATTTTCTGTGTTTGTGAATTGTGTGCGCAGTAGCCGCTTGTGCATCAACAAAGTAGTGCCAAGCGTGCGCCTGTGTCATAAGTAAAGGGCCGGCTGGCTTGACCATTAAAGGGTGCTGTAACCCCCAAAGTACACTCCAGTCCAAACCAAAAAAAAAATTATTTTCTGTGTTTGTGAATTGTGTGCGCAGTAGCCGCACGTGCATCAACAAAGTAGTGCCAAGCGTGCGCCTGTGTCATAAGTAAAGGGCCGGCTAGCTTGACCGTTAAAGGGTGCTGTAACCCCCGAAAGTACACTCCAGTCCAAACCAAAAAAAAAATTATTTTCTGTGTTTGTGAATTGTGTGCGCAGTAGCTGCACGTGCATCAACAAAGTAGTGCCAAGCGTGCGCCTGTGTCATAAGTAAAGGGCCGGCTGGCTTGACCATTAAAGGGTGCTGTAACCCCCAAAGTACACTCCAGTCCAAACCAAAAAAAAAATTTTTTTCTGTGTTTGTGAATTGTGTGCGCAGTAGCCGCACGTGCATCAACAAAGTAGTGCCAAGCGTGCGCCTGTGTCATAAGTAAAGGGCCGGCTGGCTTGACCGTTAAAGGGTGCTGTAACCCCCGAAAGTACACTCCAGTCCAAACCAAAAAAAAAATTATTTTCTGTGTTTGTGAATTGTGTGCGCAGTAGCCGCACATGCATCAACAAAGTAGTGCCAAGCGTGCGCCTGTGTCATAAGTAAAGGGCCGGCTGGCTTGACCGTTAAAGGGTGCTGTAACCCCCGAAAGTACAGTCCAGTCCAAACCAAAAAAAAAATTATTTTCTGTGTTTGTGAATTGTGTGCGCAGTAGCTGCACGTGCATCAACAAAGTAGTGCCAAGCGTGCGCCTGTGTCATAAGTAAAGGGCCGGCTGGCTTGACCGTTAAAGGGTGCTGTAACCCCCAAAGTACACTCCAGTCCAAACCAAAAAAAAAATTATTTTCTGTGTTTGTGAATTGTGTGCGCAGTAGCCGCACGTGCATCAACAAAGTAGTGCCAAGCGTGCGCCTGTGTCATAAGTAAAGGGCCGGCTGGCTAGACCATTAAAGGGTGCTGTAACCCCCGAAAGTACACTCCAGTTCAAACCAAAAAAATATATATTTTCTGTGTTTGTGACTTGTGTGCACTGTGGCTGCCCGTGCATCAACAAAGGAGCAGCGCCAAGCGTGCGCCTGTGTCCCATAAGTAAAGAGCCGGCTGGCTCATTTCTTAAAGGGTGGTGTAACCCACAAAGTGCACTACTCTCCAGCAAAAATAAAAAAATATTTTCTGTGTTTGTGTGCGCTTTAGCCGCACGTATATATATCAATATAACATAACTGGAGGACCAAACTTTCTCCGATAAAAATAAAATAGGGAAAGATCAAGAACCACTTCCTCCTAGTGCTGTTGCTGCTGCTGGGAGTTGTTCATCATCCCAGAGAGGAAGTAGGAACATCACTACTTTTACTAAACAATTGACCCTCCAACAGTCCCTAGCGATGAGGATGAAGTACGACAGCAGTCATCCTGAAGCAAAACGTATAACTGAGGCCTTGACTGCTATGTTGGTGTTAGACGTGCGTCCGGTATCCGCCATTAGTGCAGTGGGATTTAGACAATTGATGGAGGTAGTGTGTCCTCGGTTCCAAATCCCGTCTAGATTCCACCTGCATACTCAAAGCAGCAGCGACAAGCGTGCGTCTGTCTGTTAAAGGGTGGTGACACCCTCAAAGTGTGCTACACAAACAATTAAAATATTGTTCTTTTTTCTGTCTTTGTGAATTGTGTGGGCTGTAGCCGCACCTGCATCCTTAAAGCAGCAGCGACAAGCGTGCGTCTGTCTGTTAAAGGGTGGTGACACCCTCAAAGTGTGCTACACAAACAATTAAAATATTGTTCTTTTTTCTGTCTTTGTGAATTGTGTGGGCTGTAGCCGCACCTGCATCCTTAAAGCAGCAGCGACAAGCGTGCGTCTGTCTGTTAAAGGGTGGTGACACCCTCAAAGTGTGCTACACAAACAATTAAAATATTGTTCTTTTTTTTTCTGTCTTTGTGAAATGTGTGGGCTGTAGCCGCACCTGCATCCTTAAAGCAGCAGCGACAAGCGTGCGTCTGTCTGTTAAAGGGTGGTGACACCCTCAAAGTGTGCTACACAAACAATAAAAATATTCTTCTTTTTTCTGTCTATGTGAATTGTGTGGGCTGCAGCCGCACCTGCATCCTTAAAGCAGCAGCGACAAGCGTGCGTCTGTCTGTTAAAGGGTGGTGACACCCTCAAAGTGTTCTACACAAACAATTAAAATATTGTTCTTTTTTTTTCGGTCTTTGTGAAATGTGTGGGCTGTAGCCGCACCTGCATCCTTAAAGCAGCAGCGACAAGCGTGCGTCTGTCTGTTAAAGGGTGGTGTAACTCTCAAAGTGCTCCAAAAAATAAAGAACTATTTTTTTAATGTGTTTGTGACTTGTGTGCGATGTAGCCGCACTTGCATCCTCAAAGCAGCAGCGACAAGCGTGCATCTGTCTGTTAAAGGGTGGTGACACCCTCAAAGTGTGCTACACAAACAATTAAAATATTGTTCTTTTTTTTTCGGTCTTTGTGAATTGTGTGGGCTGTAGCCGCACTTGAATCCTCAAAGCAGCAGCGACAAGCGTGCGTCTGTCTGTTAAAGGATTACATCGGTGACATCATCCAAGTAGGCATGTCAGACAGTCCGTACCTGTACTGGCAGGAAAAAGAAGCAATTTGGAGGTCCCTGTACAAACTGGCTCTATTTTACCTGAGTTGCCCCCCCTCCAGTGTGTACTCCGAAAGAGTGTTTAGTGCAGCCGGGAACCTTGTCAGCGAAAGGCGTAGGAGGTTGCTTCCACAAAATGTGGAGAAGATGATGTTCATAAAATGAATTATCAACTCTTCCAGGGAGACCAGCCTCCAGAACGTACAGAGGGACCTGTGGTTCCAGCAGGGACGAATTAATACTCTGTGAGGATGAGGATGTACACACTGAAGAGGGTGAGGAATCGGTGGATGAGGAGGATGAGGATGACATCTTGCCTCCGTAGAGCCAGTTTGTGCAGGGACACATTAATTGCCAGCTTGTTTTGTGGGGGCCCAAACGAACCAATCATTTCAGCCACAGTTGTGTGGCAGACCCTGGCGCTGAAATGATTGGTTTGTTAAAGTGTGCATGTCCTGTTTATACAACATAAGGGTGGGTGGGAGGGCCCAAAGACAATTCCATCTTGCACCTCTTTTTTTTCTTTGCATTATGTACAGTTTGGGGCCTAGTTTTTCAATGCCATCCTGTCTGCCACTGCAGTTTCACGCCTAGATGGGTCACGTGTTTGTGCCGCCCACTCGTGTCGCTTAGCATAGTCATCCAGCTACCTCGGTGCAACCTTTTGGACATAAAAACACTATTGTGAGGTGTGAGGTATTCAGAATAGACTGGAAATGAGTGGAAATTAAGGTTATTGAGGTTAATAATAGCATAGGAGCAGAAAAACCTACAAATTCTGTGATTTTAGCGGTTTTTATGCTTTTTTTCAAAAAAATACAGATCCAAAACACAAAACCCAGAACCCAAAACACGGAAGGGTGGTTTTGGCGAAACCAATCCAGATCCAAAACACGAAGAAAGATCCAGATCCAAAACCAAAACACAAAAAGTGGCCGGTGCACACCCCTAATATATATACATATATATATATATATATATATATATATATACTTTATTATAATCAAAACGTCATTCAACACATTCCCCTTTTTAGTATGAGACTTAAATTAAATATTTTTCAAAGCAGTTTGCTGGAGCAAGAGAATGCAATAAATTTGTGGTTTTGCCAATTATAATTCATTTGTGACTATGGTAAAAGAGAGAACCACGCTCCCCCTTCTCTGCAGCAGCTTACCTTTCCTCTCTGTCAGGAACAGACAGCAGCTATCACTGAGCCAAATCAGGGTCCTCCAAGCTCTGCTAATTATGCAGTTTCTCCACCTCGTCTCTTCTTCTCCCAGGGATGGCATGCCATTGCGCACACATACAACACGCGGCATGGTGTCATTGCGTCACATCGCGTGCATTACCAGGAGGCGGAGCTAAAAGTGTGTTAGCCTTGTATGGCCCTCCCCTCAGTCTCTTGCATCATGGGCTGGATGGATGACCCAGCCCCAGAGTGATGAATGCGCTGCTCGGGGCGCGGCTGCTAACAGGCGCCGGCGGGCTGTCAATCATCCAAAAGGCCCAGCCTAGTCTGGTGAGTGACGGGCTATTCAGGGAGGGCTGGGCTGCCTGTGAACCATGCATAGAAGGACCAGCGCGAGACACGCGCTACAGGGGGCGGGGCCGCTGACAGGCCGGGGCTGTCAATCATCCAAGGCCCACAGTGAGTAATGCGCTACTGGGGGAGGGGATACAGGCGGCCTCACGGTACCATCGGCCCCACAGTCCCGTCGGCCCACCGGGAAACATCCCGGTGAATTTAATGGCCAATCCGCCCCTGGCCCCAAGCCTCTGTAGGCTGAAGACTTCGCAGTAAAGGAGTGCATGCAGCAGGGTGATGTGCCAAAGGACTTGTCCTACCTAATGTAAGTATTTTCTAAGTGCATGTAAAGATGTCGTGTTGGAATTTGGAAATAATCACCTTTTTCCTTTGCAGGTTCCTGATTCCATACATGTTCCAGCAATGCCTGAAAGAGTAATCTCTTGTATGTCTGTTTCTTTTACTTACAAGGGAGGACACCCAAGACGTGGACGGACCTCAAAGGACCAGGGCCAGCCCCAAGCCTCTGTAGGCCGAAGATTACGCAGCAAAGGAGTGCATGCAGCGGGGCGATGTGCCATAGGACATATCTTTCCTAATGTTAGTATTTTCTAAGTGCATGCAAAGATGTCATGTGTTGGAAATAGTAACCTTTTTCCTTTGCAAGGCCAGGATTCCATACATGCTTCCGCAATGCCGAAAAGGGTAATCTCTTGTTCGTCTGTTTCTTTTACTTACAAGGAGGACATCCAGGACGTGGACGGACCCCAAGGGACCAGGGCCAGCCCCAAGCCTCTGTAGGCAGAAGTCTTCACAGCAAAGGAGTGCATGTAGTGGGGCGATGTACCAAAGGACATACCCTTCCTAATGTAAGTATTTTCTAGGTGCATGTAAAGATGTCATGTGTTGGAAATAGTCACCTTTTTCTTTTGCAAGGCCAGGATTCCATACATGCTCCAGCAATACCTGAAAGGGTAATCTCTTGTTCGTCTGTTTCTTTTACTTACAGGGAGGACACCCAGGACGTGGACGGTATCCAAAGGACCATGGCCAGCCCCAAGCCTCTGTAGGATGAAGACTTCGCAGCAAAGGAGTGCATGCAGAAGGGTGATGTGCCAAGGGACATGTCCTTCCTAATGTAAGTATTTTCTAAGTGCATGTAAAAATGTCATGTGTTGGAAATAGTCACCTTTCTCCTTCATCCACTAGGGGACACTGGAGCTTCATGACAGTTGGGGTATAGACGGTGGGTTGAGTTGAGCCTGACACTTAAAAAATCTAAAAGAGTGACTGGCCCTCTATGCCCCATCAGCCCCATTTTTAGAATGTGCCCGAGTAGAGCGATGCACATGGGGCTGTCTCCAGCCCTAATAATTAAAAAAAAAAAAAAGGAATTTAATAAGAAATCAATAAATTCATATGAGGACAGGCAGACTGCTGGCTGTGACAGTCTGCCTGCAACGTGGGAGCCTCCAGGGAGGGTACCGCAACAGCTACTGCAGCCTGTGTCCGGTCACCCTATGGAGGGGATGCTACGAGTCCATAGAAACCGGCTTGTGTCCGGGTCCCCGCTCCCCCCTCATTGCCCAGCACTCTGGCCGCAACAGCAACGCAAGTATGCACACCTCTCCTGACTAGCAGGAGAGGTGTAATTTTAGCTGGGCGAGTGACACTGTCACTCTTAGCATACAGCCGCTTAACGCAGCTGTCAGTGACCACGCCGGGCTTGTTCAGAAGCATCGGCGTTGGTTTCTAGGAGCGCAAGGAGGTCGTGTTTCAGCCGTTGCATGGCTGTCCCTCTGCGTGCCGGTGCTTGTACTGGAAGCACCGGCGCCGGCTGCCTGTTGTGCACACTGCAATGCTGCAGCACGGCTGTGTCCCAGCCGCTGGCCGATTTCAGATAGCCGCTTTCAGGAGCGGCAGCCATTATAGAAAAGGGGGCGGAGCTTACTAGCGCCAGCCAAATCACCGGCGGTTCTCTAGTCAGACTAGCCAGAGTGGTCCCTCCTCCTCCTCCTCCTCCTTCACTGCCTTGGGTTTGGCGCGCTCTGCTCACAGGGAGTGGAGCCAAAACAGAGGTTCAGACCAGCAAAACGGTGTCCTGTATAACGGGGGCCACCAAGAAGTGACTGACAGCTCCAGCTGCAAGGGGTCTGTGAGTCTTAGTGGGGTAGCATTTACTGCTACCCTATCCTAAATTGAGTAGCATTATTATTGATATTCTACTCCTCCCTATCTTTGCTCTGTCTGCCTCAGTTACTTGAGTTGCATTATTATTGAAATTCTGCTCCTCCCTATTGCTCCTTTTGCAAGTCTGCTGTTTCAGATTATCTGCAATTGTATGTGGTGTTTGTCTGTGAGTAAATGATGACTTCCAGAACAGACAAAACTGATTCACAAAAACTGTTTGCCTGCACTAAGGGCCTGATTCAGAGCCGCTCGTAAGAGGCCGCTCGTTCGCTCCGAGCGATGTTTGCCCAACTGCGCATGCGTACGGATTGTTATACGCATGCGCGAACCAGTCAGTGTGATCGAAATTCATGTGCTCGCAAAATAGCGAATGCCTGAAAATTTGAGTGACAGAAAGAGGCGTATGTGGGTGGTAACAGGGGAACGTGCTTGAAAACGGGGAGTGGAGATCTGAACGCAGGCGTGCTTAAAGGTCAAAACGGGCGTTTTATGGGTGTGCATAATTAAAACAGCAGCATCATTGACCACATCACTGGGTTATTTTATAGAACTGCTCGCAAAATTGTGGTAGCAAAAACCAACCACAAGAATAGCGAGCAGTTCATACCCTGGTCGATGTACTCGATTAATCTAATAAATAGCGGACATGACGTAGGATGCGAGCGGCCAGGGGGCGTAGTTTTCCAAAAAACGACCGTAAGTTTTGTTCACTCATTCAGACATAGAGGCGTGAACAGACTGCAAAGAGCAAACGGTTCATTTGAATAGCAACCCCTATTTTCTGAACGAGCGAGCGCAAATAGCGTCCGGCTCTGAATCAGGCCCTAAGTGCAAGAAGAAATTTACCCATGCTCGCTCTGAAGGGTCTTCCCTGTGCGATGCGTGTGAACCAGAGAGTGTTAACACGCAGTCTGTCACACCCTCCTTAATAAATAGTTTGGTAGGGGTCATGGCGGATCCTTCTTATGAATTAGCCGCTTCCCATAGGGAACGGGAGGCCGCCAGAGATCAACCTGGTACATCCCACCCTTCTTTTCTAGCGACAGAACCAGCGTGGGCTCAGGATCTAGTCCGCTCTGTGAATAGCCTTGCCCAGGTTATGGGTTCTGCGTCTAAAGCTCCTGAGGCTGCGGTATGTCGGCCGTCTAAGAAGAGGGCTCTTCCGGCGGTTCTCCAGTCAGATGAGGAATCTGCAGCGGATCACTCGTCTCAGGAGGAGGAAGGAGAGATGGACGAATCGGATGTAGAGGCGGCCTCACAGGAACCTGAAACAATGCAGGGTATTGATGCACTCATCCTAGCGGTGAGGGAAGTTCTTAAGATTTCTGGCCCTGAAACTCCAGAATCATTGGAAGACTCCTTGTTTGCCAAGACACAAAGATTTTCTGTCACATTCCCTGTTTCTCTCCAGTTAGACGAACAGATGACGGCAGCCTGGCAGAATCCAGACCGTAAATTCCAGATTCCTAGGCGTTTTTTTCTCCCTTTACCCGTTTCCAGCGGAAAATAGAAAACGATGGGAGACCCCGCCACCTGTGGATTCTTCGGTTTCTCGGTTGTCAAAGAAGACCACGTTACCCATTCCAGGAGCTACTATGTTGAAGGAAAACTCAGAGTGGAAATTAGAAACCACTCTGAAATCCATTTATACGGCTGTAGGTGCACTTCTCCGGCCGGCCTTGGTAGGCTCTTGGGTCAACAAGGCTGTGGAGAAGTGGGCAGAACAATTGACTGAGGGTCTAAAGTCCAACATTCCATGGGCAGAATTAATTACCTTGGCAGAGCATATCCAGGAATCCGCAGTATACTTAGGAGACGCCTCCAGAGATATTGGCCAGGTAGGTGCTAGGATCTCTGCTTCGGCGGTAGCTGCTCGCCGAGCACTTTGGCTTCGTGCCTGGCAAGTGGATGCTGAGTCCAAAAGAGTGGTTGAAGCTCTTCCTTTTACAGGCGATATTTTATTTGGTCCGGAGTTGGACAAGTGGATCTCGCTGGCCACTGGGGGTAAGGGTACCTTTCTACCTTCGTCGGCATATCCTCCACGTCAATCGTTTAAAGGACCTTCCTTTCATTCATTTCGAGCTCCAGCGAGATTTCAGGGTCGACCACGAGGTTCACCTTCAGCAGGGCGAGGAGGTCGTGCTAGAGGACGTCAAGCGACTAATGCCCACCATCCAGATCCCAAACCAGCAGACAAGCCTGTGGCATGACGGGTTCCCATCTCATCTCGGAAATCCGAAGGTGGGTGCTTGTCTCCAGCGGTTCTCGGAGGCTTGGAGGCGGACTTGTTCCGACACTTGGGTTCGGAATCTGGTATCTCAGGGATACAAGATCGAGTTTGCCTTCACTCCTGCAGTACGTTTTTTTACAACAGGTTTTCCTGTCGACCCTCTGAAGCAACTAGTTTTGCGTCAAGCGATCGACAGTCTTCTGCTGGCCGAGGTTCTAGTTGCGATTCCCACTGCACAAAGAAATCAGAGGTTTTAGTCAAACCTCTTTGTGGTTCCGAAGCCAGATGGGTCAGTCAGACCCATTCTAAATCTGAAATCCTTGAACCAGTATCTTTCCTTTCACAGGTTCAAAATGGAGTCCCTCCATTCTGTGATTGCGGGACTAGAAGCATGAGAGTTTCTGGTGTTGATAGATATCAAAGACGCCTATCTGTATGTTCCGATTTGGGAGCCTCACCAGGCTTTCCTCAGATTTGCCATCAGGGAAACTCATTACCAGTTCCAGGCCCTGTCGTTCGGTCTCTCTTCTGCTCCCAGAGTATTCACCAAGGTGATGGCCATCATGGTGTCTCACCTGCGCTTTTGTGGGGTGACAATAGTCCCGTACCTGGACGACTTGCTCATCAAGGCTCCAACGGCAGAAGTCCTTCTACGACAAGTGTCCCTTACATATCAGATTCTCATACAACACGGTTGGATTGTAAATTTCCAGAAGTCTCAGTTGATACCGTCATAGAGACTTCAGTTCCTGGGGATGATTCTAGACCCTGTTCTGCTTCGTATATTCCTGCCAATGGACAAGGCCATAGCCATCCAGGAGCTAGTTCGGTTCGTGCTCAGACCCAGGAAGGTGTCTGTGCATCTTTGCATTCATCTCCTGGGAAAAATGGTGGCCTCCTTCGAGGCCATCCAATTCGGCAGATTTCACTCCAGAACTTTTCAATTGAATCTTCTGGTTCAATGGTCCGGGTCCCACCTACAGATGCATCGGCTGGTGCGTCTGTCTCCCCTGACCCGCATATCCTTGCTCTGGTGGTTCCGGACGGAGCATCTGTTAGCAGGTCGGCACTTCCGAATTTGGAATTGGACCATGGTCACTACGGACGCCAGCCTCCACGGATGGGGAGCTGTGGTCCTGGACAAGCACTTCCAGGGGCATTGGTCGCAGCAGGAATCCCTCTTGTCGATAAATGTCCTCGAACTGCGGGCAGTCTACAGAGCCTTGATACAGACCGCTCCTCTGCTACGAGGACTTCCGGTTCGGATACAATCCGACAACGCCACGGCCGTGGCGTGCATAAATTGTCAAGGGGGAACTCGCAATCGTCTGGCTATGAGAGAGGCCAGCTGCATCCTTCTGTGGGCAGAAAAACACGCCGAGGGGGCGTGGCCTGGCAGCCATCAGGGACGGAAGTGTGGCTTAAGAGCTCCTGATAGCCCTTCTCTAAAACTGCCTACTGCTCAGGTTAAAGGCATCTTACTGCCAAATATTTACTTTCCCCTGCGTCTCTCACCCTGAGAGAGGCCAGCAGAGGTGTCTGCGGTGCCTGGGTGACCTTCCCTGCCTCCCCGAGAGCTGCGGCCTACCTTCCACCCTGCAGCCGGGACCTAGATTTCAGAGGCCCTCCGACTTCCATAGCTGCGCTGCCGCGAGTGTCCACCTGCTGCCTTCAAGCTCAGGGGCAGCAGACACATATCTAAAGGTACCCTGGGGACTTACCTAAGTTGTTGGGAGTTCCCCATATCAAGACCACAGTGTGGGGGACGCTGGGCTCCGGAGCCCCGGGACGACGCCATCTTGGTTTTTTTTTTCTGCAATATTCCCCATAGAAACAGAGCTTGTATGAGGTGTGAGCTCCCTCTGGTGGCCGAAAAGTATATTACATGGCACACTGATGCAGTTCTCTATGCCTGATGATTAAATTCTCTGTCCTGTCACCCTGATATCTCAATGGCCTAACACTTTTCTGAGTTAAGTGGAACATACATTCACGTGATACCCATTTTTATTCACTTTATTTTTTTTTATCGTGAGAGATTACGCTGGATTTTACTATGGGCCCGAAAAAAGTTAAAATCTCTAAATCTGTCTCAAAAATAGCCTTTTTCAAACCCTCTCCTCAAACTGTTAAAGCTATCGGGATGGAGACGTTGGCTCCCCAGAAAACTAAATTGACTACTCCATCTAATGCAAGTTCCTCCCCCACTCATACCGATTCTGCACCGAGTTCCCCTAAAGATTGTGACTCTCTCACAGTCGGCACCATGAAACTACTCCTCTCACAATTTAAAGTAGAGGTTGCTGCGGAATTTCGTGCCACTCTTCAAGCTTGTCAACAGTCAATTGACGACCTCGGTGATCGAACAAATAACCTTGAAAATAAAATGGAGGAGGTAGTCGGGTCACACAATGACCTCATAGTTCAGCATGAGTCTCTCCAAACTGAAATTACTGCTCTTCGGGAGAAAGTCGGAGATTTGGAGGACAGATCAAGACGCAACAATATTAAACTCCGAGGAGTTCCTGAAACTGTTCCCCATAGTGGTCTCCACGAATTTACGTTGAATTTATTTCGGAAGCTCCTGCCTGAAGCGCGATCAGATGACCTTCTTATTGATCGCATTCATCGACTTCCAAAAGCCAGAAGTGCTCCGGAGGGTGCATCTAGGGATGTATTAATGCGGATGCATTTCTTTCATATGAAGGAGGCATTATTGAAGGCAGCTAGACCTTCAGAGGAATCAGCAGCGGCTTTGAAAGGCCTCCAATTATTTGGTGATCTCTCTCAAGCAACATTGGCAAAGAGACGCTCCTTCTATCCAATTACTAGTGCCCTCAGGAGAGCTAATATACTTTATCGATGGGGTTTTCCTACCAAACTCCTAGTGTCACGTGATGGTTCCACAGTCATAATTACAAACCTGGATGAAGGGTGGAAAACCCTATCTAGGTGGAACATTGCTGGAAATTCTTTTGATTCTTCATCCAATCAAAACCTGCAGAAAGACTGATCTATAGCGGGATTTCAAGCATAAGTACACATTATAATTTTCTTTCTGCTGTATGCTACTATATATAGCCTGAGAAAGTTTTGTGAGTATTTTGAATGTCTTAGTCTATTCAGAGTGGCAATAATGCATTTTCACTGTATTATTTTACTCGAATTCTAGTATATGTTTCATTTACAAGTAGGCCAGTTACTTATTTAAATTTTTGTATGTATCTTTGGATACGTTTTTTTTTATATGTTACCAAGTTTTGTATGGCCATGTTCTCCTAGGGGGTTACACTTGGGTACTGTTTATTTACGGGTAATGTTTCCTGCCCCTTCCCCGTAAATTCGGGGGGGAGGCTGAAACTACGTGCTATCTTTTTCACATAATTGCATTGCCTGAGTGATCTCGTTTGTATGTAAAGATATGGTTCTATGCTTGGTTTATTTATAGTGTTAATTAACTTTCGTTTATGGGTGACGGGGATAGGCTACTACCCCCCAATCACAAATTCCTAAGAGTCGTAGTTTTTTACACGACTCTTGTTGGCTCCAAGTGGGGTCGTTTATGTTCTCTTATACCCCTTCTAATGTCTGCTGTTTTTTTTTTCCTTTTTATTTTCCTTTTTATCTATGTTACCCTGTTATGTGTTTCTCTTTTCCCCAGCCAGATTTGCAATCCCAGGATTGTTATTTTGATGTTGGTCACTGCACAGTATTTTACACCTTGTCTGTATAGATATGGTTAATTTATTATCAATCAATGCGAAAGGATTGAACTCTCCCCAAAAAAGAAATTTAGCACTGCGGTATTTTTCTAAGGTTAAAGCCCACATTGTTGCGATTCAGGAGACGCATTTTCAGCAGTCTGCCCCTCCAAGATTTAATAACATCAGATTCCCTCATTGCTACACAGCTAATGGGCCTCAAAAGAAAGCAGGAGTAGCCATCCTTATTTCTCAACATTGCGCATTTACACTAACCTCAAAATATGCAGACCCACAGGGAAGGTATCTAATTCTAGTGGGATTACTAGATAATGTTGAGGTTACTATTGTCTCATGTTATGTTCCAAATACAGGGCAATTGGCCTTCTGTAGAAAATTCTGTTTGACTTTACAAAAACACTCTAAGGGAGCATTATTGCTCCTCGGAGACTTTAATATGGTCCTGGATCCAACCATGGATAGATCCCATTCAACAACTTCCCGTTCAAATAGACCACAGGAGTTTTCTAAGGGTTTCCAGCAGCTTTTAGTAGAGCACGGGTTGTTTGATGCCTGGAGAGCAAAACACCCTACAGTAAGAGATTATTCCTTTTATTCGAATGTCCATAGGACGTATTCCCGGATAGACTTGGCCCTATGTGATAGATGGACCTTATCATCTATTAGTAGTATCAATATTCTTCCCATGACTTGGTCAGACCACTCCCCCCTTTTTGTTAAATGGGATATAGGGAATAGGAGAGTAATCCCGGGCCCGTGGAGACTAGGTAATCACCTGTTGACTCAGCCGGAGGCTCATAAAGCAGTTCAGGAGGCTCTTTCTATTTTTCTTAGTACCAATAAGCCGGAAGAAACTTCCATATTTAACTTTTGGTGCTCATTGAAGGCAGTTATTAGAGGTTCAGCAATTCAAGTTGCGGCTCGGCTTAAGAGAGAATATAAACAACAGTATGAGAAAGCGGAAGTTGAGGCAGCGCAAATTGAAGAAGCTCATAAAGCAGACCCCTCTAATAAAATATTATATAAACAACTCCTCAATGCTCGAGAAAGGGTGAATGTCTTCTCACTTAGAGAAGTACAGCGTAATATTGCCAGATTAAATCAAAAGTTCTATGTATTTGGTAATCGAGCAAGTCGACTGTTGGCTAATAAATTACGTGGACGAAGGGCTAGGGGGCAGATACAGAGAATCTACAATCACCATGGGGCTAAAGTATCGGACCCTGTAGAGATAGCTAATGCTTTTGCAACCTATTATGCGCAACTTTATAACCTCAAAGTTGACCCCAATATTGCCCAACCAACGGCAGCCCTTATTGAGCAATTCTTGAGTGGGCTTTCTCTCCCGAAATTGTCTTCTGAGGCTTGTCTGTCCCTTAGCACTCCTTGGACTCTGGAGGAAATAGATGTAGCCATTAGCAAAATGCAATCAGATAAGGCTCCAGGTCCGGACGGCTATTCTGCCAACTTTTACAAAACATTTAAAGCTGAGCTGGCTCCGGTTTTGTTGTCTGTGTTCGGTGAAGCAACGGAATCTAAGCAATTCCCTGAAGAAATGCTGGAGGCACGTATAATTGCCATACCAAAACCCGGCAAAGACCCTAATGCTGTAGCTAATTACCGACCTATTGCTTTGCTGAACACAGATGTCAAGTTGTTTGCCAAAGTGATTGCTAGTCGCCTGTCTCGGCTGTTGCCGGTTCTCATTAAACCGGATCAGGTCGGATTTGTGATGCATAGGCAAGCCCCAGACAATACACGTAGAGTTCTCAATATTATAGAATATTATGACTACCGTAGGGAGCCTTTATTGATCCTATCGCTTGATGCCGAAAAGGCGTTTGACCGCCTGCACTGGGGTTATTTGATGAAGGTTTTACACAGTTTCGGTTTCCAGGGAGGTATTTTAGATTCCATTTCGGCCCTATATACTTGCCCTTCTGCGAAGGTATTTGTAAACGGTTGTCTATCTGACAAATTTGACATAACCAACGGCACACGTCAGGGGTGCCCACTTTCGCCACTCATCTTTGCGCTTGCCATTGAACCTCTGGCGGAGATGATCAGAACCCTCAAATCCATACATGGTCCCTTGCTCGGAGGTTTCTCCCATAAAATAAACTTATTCGCAGATGATATTTTACTGTGTTTACTCCACCCAGAAGAGTCCCTTCCAGCATTGCATGCCATTTTGGATCAATACGCAGCAGTGTCCTTTTACAAACTCAACACAGCAAAGACAGAAGCCCTCCCTCTTAACATCCCAACTGTAATTTTGGAGAAACTACAGGAGACGTATAGATATACATGGAAATCTAGGTCCCTCAAATATCTGGGGGTGCATTTAGCTAGAGACCATGATCTTATTGATTGTAATTTTGGGCCCCTCTTGAAAGCTTATGAAACTTTAACAAAAGAATGGATGCTACATGAGGTGTCCTGGCTAGGAAGGATTGCAGCTGCAAAAATGGTGCTGCTCCCGAAACTAATGTATTTATTTCGGACCATTACTAGACCCCTATCCAAATCCATATGTAACAAATTTTACCAAATACTAACTAAATATATTTGGAAGGGGAATCAACCCAGAATAGCGAGAAATACCCTCTCCCTCTCTAGGGAGACAGGCGGAGTGGCCTTCCCAGACTTGGAGAGATACCATTCAGCATGTATACTTAGCCAGGCAAGGGACTGGTTCATAATAGACTCTCCCAAACCCTGGGTAATTATTGAAAGGGAACTTATGCGCCCCTTTCCCCTTCCTGATCTATTCTGGCTGCCCTCTTCTGAAATCTCCTTCAGACCGGGATTCTGTAAAGCAGTTCAGACTACAATAGTATGTTGGCATACCTGTGTTTCCTTAGATGAAGAGATTTCCCTGCCTTCTCCTAATCTGTCTCTCCGATCAATAGCCAATTTGATCCCTGATATGCACTTAGGTTCCTGGGCGAAGGTGGGCCTCTCTTCTTTGGGGGATGTATTCGCGGGGGAGGATTTGGCTTCTTTTGTGTCCCTTCAAACGCAATTTGGTTTAACGAGGCAGGACTTTCATAAATATTTACAGCTGAGACATTGGTTGCACAGTCACCTCCCTTCTCCACTTAAAAAACCTGCCTTCCCATCACTGCTGCTGACTCGCCTACGATCCTCTAATCACAAAGGTGGTATATCTTGCTGGTATCAGTATCAGATAATGTTAATGTTAAAAAAAAAAGGGAAACTTCCGTGTCGGCTTAAATGGGAGAGGGATCTGGCTGTGAACCTTTCTGATGAGGACTGGAATATTATTTTTCGTTCCAGTTTTACTATATCCAAATGTATCAACCATTCAGAAATTTATTACAAATTTCTTCAGAGAGCATATTTTACTCCTGAAAGGCTGCATAAGATCTGGCCCTCTGTCTCGCAATATTGCTGGAGAGGTTGTGGTTTGGTGGGAGACATCTTTCATGTCTTTTGGTCCTGTCCTCTACTTCGCCCCTTGTGGAATGCAGTATTTTTTATGATTAGTAAAATAGTTGGTGTAACTATTCAGGCGGAGCCTCTAGTTGCCTTATTCCACTTCTATCCTGGGGAATTATCACGTGGCGAGAGATATATTATGGGTCATGTGCTGATTGCTACAAAAGCTACAATTGCTCAGGGGTGGAAGACAGCCTCTCTCCCCAACATCACAATCATAGAAAACAAGATCCATAAGCATTTTGTTTTTGAAACAACAGGTGAGAAATACTCCTCCTCCGTCAATTCCATCCATATGAAATGGTTTAAATGGGGAGAATATAGGGAAAAACAAGGCCATTCCACCATTTATAGTGTTCCGGTTGTTCCCGGTGTTCTCTGTTCACCTCACGCAGATCCGGGGCAGCTCCATTAACTGAATATTTAGTATTTTGTCTATATGTGTTGTGAAGTGTTTTATAAAACATTTTTCTTGTCCTAAAAAGTTTAAGTATCAATTATATGTACAAGGACCAAGATCGATTGATTTATATTGTGATATGCTATATGTCTGGCTTACCCCTTTTCCCTTCTTTTTCCTTCTGTATCCCCATTTCTTTGTATTAAACTTTCAATAAAAACTATTATGAAAAAAAAAGAAAAACACGCCGAGGCCATCTCCGCAGTATTTATTCTGGGAGTAGACAACTGGGAAGTGGACTACCTCAGTCGTCAGGATCTTCACCCCGGGAGTGGTCCCTTCATCCCGAGGTCTTCCTTCAACTAGGTCACAGATGGGGGAGACCACAGATAGATCTGATGGCGTCCCGGACAAATCATCAGCTGCCCCTTTACTGCTCCAGGACCAGGGATCCGGCAGCTGTGGGAGCGGATGCTTTACTGATTCCTTGGCCGTACAGCCTTGTATACCTGTTCCCTCCATTTCTGCTTCTTCCTCGCATTCTCAAGCGGATCAAATGAGAGTCGTCCACCGTCATCCTAGTGGCTCCAGATTGGCCTCGTCGGGTTTGGTACTCTGATCTCTTATTCCTTCTGGCAGACGAACCTTGGCCACTTCCACTGAGGTCGGACCTTCTACAGCAGGGTCCGTTTGTGTACCCGGATTTACCGCGGCTTCATTTGACGGCGTGGCTATTGAGACCGCCATCCTAAGAAGCCATGGTGTCCCTCGGGCGGTCATTCCTACCATGCTTAGGACTAGAAAACCAGTGACATCATCGCATTATCATCACATTTGGAAGGCTTATATCTCTTGGTGTGAAGGTCTTGGATCTTCCACTTCATCCTTTCATTTACAGCGTCTTCTGCTTTTTCTTCAAAAAGGGCTTGATGCGGGCCTACGCTTGGGATCGCTTAAAGTGCAGATTTCTGCTCTTTCTATTTTTTTCCAGCGTCGCCTAGCTCTGATTCCGAAGGTTCAGACCTTCTTTCAAGGGGTACTTAGAGTTCAGCCCCCCTTTGTGCCACCCACGGCTCATTGGGATCTGAACCTTGTTTTATCCTTCCTGCAGTCGTCCACATTTGAACCTCTGCAGGGCGTGGACTTGAAGTATTTAACTGGGAAGATGATCCTTTTATTGGCCCTGGCTTCGGCTAGACGAGTGTTGGAACTTGGGGCTTTGTCCTGCCGTTCCCCTTACTTAATTTATCACAATGATCGGTCGGAACTTCAAACCCGCCCTTCCTTTTTGCCCAAGGTGGTCTCTGCATTTCACCTGAACCAGCCAATGGTGGTGCCTTCCTTCTCTGACTCTTCCAGGGTTTCTAACTCCTTGGATGCTGTTTGGGTACTTCGAATTTATGTGGCCCGTACTGAAGGACTACGTAAATCTGAGGTTCTGTTCATCCTTTATGACGCCAAACGGCTTGGCTGGCCTGCATCTAAGCAGACTTTGGCCAGGTGGATTCGTCTGACTATTCATCAGGCATATGTTGCTTCTGCTCGACCCCCGCCTGTATCCATCTCTGTGCATTCTACGCGCTCTGTGGGTACTTCTTGGGCGGCACGTAGAGGTGCCTCGGCTTCACAGCTTTGTAGAGCAGCTACGTGGTCTTCTGTACATACTTTTGTACGTTTCTACAGATTTGACACTTTTGCAGCTTCTGCTTCGAGTTTTGGTCGCAGTGTCTTGTAGGGCTTTCAGCACTCTCCCCCCCAGGAGGGTAGCTTTGGGACGTCCCCACTGTCATGAAGCTCCAGTGTTCCCTAGTGGATGAAGGAGAAAACAGGATTTTGGTACTTACCGTTAAATCCATTCCTCCGATTCCACAGGGGACACTGGACGCCCGCCCAGTGCTTCTTGCCTGCTTTCTAGTTCCTTGTTCTGCTTCAGTTCTGTTGCAGTTTTTGGTCTGTTCTAGTTGTGTGACTGTTTTTTCCTGCAGCCAGTTGTGTTCCTGCAGTGTGTCAGTGTGTTGAACTGAGTTTCCTTTTTTTTTTCTGTTTCCCTCTCTGTCGTTCGGTCTGTTCTCCGTCTCTTCTCGGGCTCAGTTTTTAAAACTGGGGCTGATGGGGCATAGAGGGAGAGGAGCCAGTCACACTTTTAGATTTTTAAAGTGCCAGGCTCAACTCAACCCACCGTCTATACCCCCACTGTCATGAAGCTCCAGTGTCCCCTGTGGAATCGGAGAAATGGATTTAACGGTAAGTACCAAAATCCTGTTTTTTCCTTTGCAGGGCCCGGACTCCATACTTGCTCCAGCAATGCCAAAAAGGGAAATTTCTTGTTCGTCTGTTTCTTTTACTTAGAGGGAGGACACCGAGGACGTGGACGGACCCCAAGGGACCAGGGCCAGCCCTAAGCCTCTGTATGCCGAAGACTTCGCAGCAAAGGAGTGCATGCAGAGGACGATGTGCCAAATTACATGTCCTTCCTAATTTTAGTATTTTCTAAGTGCATGTAAAGATGTCATGTGTTGGAAATAGTCACCTTTTTTCTTTGCAGGGCCCGGACTCCATACATGCTCCAGCAATGCCGAAAAGGGAAATTTCTTGTTCGTCTGTTTTTTTTACTTACAGGGAAGACACCCAGGATGTGGGCGGACCCCAAGGGACCAAGGCCAGCCCCAAGCCTCTGTCGGCCGAAGACTACTCAGCAAAGGAGTGCATGCAGCGAGGCGATGTGCCAAAGGACATATCTTTCCTAATGTACGTTCTTTCTAAGTGCATGTAAAGATGTCATGTGTTGGAAATAGTCACCTTTTTCCTTTGCAGAGCCCGGACTACATACATGGTCCAGCAATGCCTGAAAGGATAATCTCTTGTTCACCTGTTTTTTTTACTTACAGGGAGGACACCCAGGACGTGGACGGACCCCAAGGGACCAGGGCCAGTCCCAAGCCTCTGTAGGCCGAAGAGTTTGCAGCAAAGGAGTAAGAATAGCTCCCCAATCAGGCACTTGTAAATCTAAGGGATCTCTCTGGCCACCAGTGAATATTTATACTAGGCCCCATCCAGATGCCATCAAGTACCCCAACATGGAGCAAAAGGTCTCCAGGCTCCTAATAAGTTGGCCACAAGGACTGGACTCTAGGCCCCAAGTGTCCACGTAAGTGGAGGAGTAGGCCCATTTTGCAAGTTGGACAGCAGGCTGTATATTTCTTATCGTGGGTGGCCTTGAGACTCTCACAGTTGCTAGGCCACTATGCTAGCAATGCTTATGTCAACAGTGTAAAATGCACTAGGCCCACTGCATTGATGATGCATTTTGGCCAAGACAACCAGTATTGTGGCCCACTTATCTAGTAGATTATAGATCTCTATGTAACCTTATCCACCCATACCAGTGACCAGAGATCCTCCTGTGGAATTAGTACCACCCCTCTTCCCCATATATATGCAGAGCACAATGGAGCTGTCACAAAACCTGGACTTAGTCACTCTTACTCTGTCACTTTAATCCAGAGGGTCATGAGCACAACCATGTTAGCTCTGATCAGGTGAGCACCAGTATCCAGTCTCTACCCATTTCCTGCACTCACATGACTGACTCATCCTATCCCTGACAAGAGCCCCCTATTTAAGCCTGTAGCTGACACTAGCACCTTGTCGGAACAATGTGTAGTTCAATACTCCTGTGTGGGTCTTCACTTCCAAGTGATCTCATTCACTAGTGCGTAATACTTCCAATCCATTGCCTGGACTTGCGCTATTGGATTCCTGCGCGCTTCTGCCTCTGAGTCTGCTCCATCCACTCTGCAGCACGGTGCTGTATCCTGCTTCCAGCCTGCACCTACCAGCCTGTGTACAAGCACCCAGTCCAGCTCAGCAACTGTTAAATCCGGTCCAAATCTGGTTCAAGCATACTGTTCCACTCTGGCTGGCTGCAATCCTCTCCGGTTCCAATCTGGTTCAAGCCTGCGGTCCCATTGCTGCTGATTACTGATCTCTCTGGTCCCATTCTGGCTCAAGCCTGCAGTCCCACTATGGCTGGCTGCTGCTCTCTCTGGTCCCATTCCGGTTCAAGTCTGCATTTCCACTTCTGCTTACTACTATCCACTTTATTTAAGCTGCTATACTCTCTGAACCCATTTCAGTCGGTCTCTATTCTGGTTCCACGTCTACTACCACTGGTTCCAATCTGGTTTTAGTAGGGTCCAAACCTGTGATTTTATTGCTAGCCTGCATTGTAGTCTGAAGTCTCCTAGGTATCCTAAAGACTTTCCTAGTGCTTCCAAGTGCCAAGCTACTGCCTACAGTGATCCTGACTAAAAGCAAGTCCTCTGATTACTACTCTACTGCTCAGTGCGGGTTCAAGTAGACTATCCTTTCACTGTACTCCAGATTACCTTTCTGCTCTGCAATTACATTACTTACTCTCAGCATTGCAGCTCCTGACTTACTCTGAGTCTCTCTACTCACTATACCATCAGTACCTCTATTGATGGTGGTTGATGCCCATAGGATCCTTTCATAGAGTGCTAGGGTTTGTGCTAAGTTTCTGCTCCAGTGTTCACTCTGGTTGCTGGGGACTGGGTGCTGGATCTAGATTTGTCTTTGAGGGTCTAGGCTCCAGCAGGGATGGACTGAGGCTGCTAAGCAGTCCTGGCAGTCCCCCTGCGCACATGCCTACGGTGCGCCTGCAAAAGGGGTGTGTCCTTGCCTCAAACAGGGTATGGCCTCACTGCATGCCCCCATCTTTCAGTATCCCAGCCGAGCAGAGCTGCTTGGCTAGGGTTTCAAGCACCATTCCATCTGCCCATCGGCCCTTCTGGCATTTGGGCTCCAGTTACCCAGCTCTGGCAGTCTATTTGCAGCATCGGTCAGCAGATTCCAGATAGGCTATCGATTATCTGTATCTGTCGCTGCTCTGTTCCCTGAGTTCTCAAACACTGGTTCCAGCTCCTTATCCCTGTATTTAAGGGGTTGATTTCTACTAAATTGGTTCCAAGGACAGACAGGGAGCCTTCCAGATGTTACTGACCTCTCTGAAGGCACCACACATTTGCCACATGGGTCTTTCCTCATAGGTAGACCTCTGTTTCAACTACCGCTAGCCCAGTCCATGGGTCCTGACTCTGATTTCATAACCCCAAACGTGGCAGAATCCTGTAACATGGAACTCAGAGATAGCAGAAGGGTAGATGACCACACATTAGGCCACTCTGGGGGTCATTCAGACCCGCTCGCGAGCGCAGGACGCTCGCAAGCGGGTCGATGTTACCCCAATGCGCATGCGCACGATGGAGGGAGCTCCGTCGTGCGCATGCGCGAGACCTGGACAGCGACAGCCAAGCTGTCGCTCCGGGTCTCGCACCAAAGGGGGCGTGCTGTCGATGGTGACTGACAGCACGCCCCCTTTGGTGGGCGTGCTGGGGGCGTGGCTGCCAGACGGAGGCGTTCCCATGGGAATGCCTACTGTCTGGGTCCGGTCCCACTGACATCACTAGTGACGTCAGTGGGAGTGATTTTGGCTCTGATAGAGCCAAAATCACTCCAGGGCTTGCGGTCACCGAGACCCTACCGCAGGATCTTGTCGCAAGCCCGATGGTCGCGATGGTCTTGACCATCGCGACCATCTTTTTGGCCGCTCGCATATGCTGTGGGTGGTCACCCACAGCTATGCGAGCGGCCAGGAGGCCGCTCCATTTTCATGTAGGAGGGCCCTGATTCAGAGCGAGCGCTCTGGTCAGAGCGTCCGGCTCTGAATCAGGCCCTCTGTGTGCACAGGTCGGCGATTATAAGGCATTCTGGGAAGCACAGAGAGCATGCCATATTGGCTGTTACAGACTGTCGGCATCACAGATCCTAGAGTGCCAACATGGGATGTGACCGCCTTTTTGGTCACACCCCATGGAACGATGCCATGCAAGTGATCAAAGGTAGAATGTTTTTGTATTCCTTATTAACACTGTTTTATTGATTGTCCCACTGCCTTATACTGCTGAACCTGTATTCTATGGTATTTGGATTGCATTGCATTGCTGTTGGCTAGAGTGAGTGGAACACACTACCTGGTAGGTACAGTAGAGCAGGCATATTCTGCAGGCTTTTGTGATTTCTGGCAGAGGTAGTGATCTACAATAAAAGGGATCAGGACATTTTAAGGTGAGTATTTCCTTCCCCCTACTAGTCTTTGTGTAAAACCAGGCAAGATACTGTCATCCACTGTTAGGAGTATGAGACGTAAGAACTCATCTGAATGTGTGAGCATCTGTGATGATGTTATACTCAACCCCGTTGAGGGTGCCATAATCTCAGGCACCCCCTGCTTTAGTTAAGTGAGGCAAAGTGTGTTCACAATATCCCTTTCCTCCTAGTGTAGTCAGAGGCATCACTGGGTCTGTGACACCCGGTGCGCACTCCACCGCATGTGCCCGAAGAGGGTGTGTGTCCTAACATAAAGGGGCGTGGCCTCATGTAAAATCGCTCCGGGGGCGTGCCCAGCATTCTCAGTGATGCTGGGCTGCCCGTGGAGACTAGTTCCTGCACTGCTGGCTCCTTCTCTGAGACAGGAGCCAAGTGCTGCAGGAGAATGTCACACTGCAGCACCTGGCTCCTATCACTGTGGAGGAGATAGCATTTTGGTGTCACCCCCTCCGCACCACCATAGCGATGTCACTGTGTAGTATGAACTGCATTTGAGCCTGACATTTGAAGTGTACTAAAGGTATTTGTGTGTGTACGGTAAGTAACCCTTTCCAGCCCTATTACAGTCACTTCAAGTTACCTTTATTGAGATAATACTAGAGAACAGGAGATATATAGTTTAGCACTAATAGAGAGTCGCTGTTTAGCAATCATCTACTTTTATATCCATTGCCCCACTGCTGGCACGGTACTAGCAGTGGGGCAATGGATGAATAAGTAGATTGCTAAACAATACAATACATATTTACTCTGATGCAAGAATCATTGTCTATACACAGAACATTTTATGATAAGAGAAACCGAAAGATTAAATAAGAAAAGAGGTGTTTTAAACCTCTAGGATGGGGGCCGGCATGTATGCAAATGACTGGTGGGAGTTAGCCTATGGCAGTCAGGGGCGGTTTTGCAACAGGAACTTTATATAATGGGCTTGAAGTGTAGGCTTAACCCTCTTTGTTCCAGATTTTTGTATGTTGTGGGTTTGTCTTGGGTGGCGGGAAAGAACGGCAGGTCACCAGTCCGGGTGCAATTATGATTTAAGGGCGCTCCCTTCGTTGACTGGTAGTTGGCTGTACCAACCTAACGGGGGGCAGTATCACCACTTAAACGGGTGGGAAGTCAAGATGGGGGTGAGCGTTACCTTTTTGTTGATGATATGAGTTACATGGTTATGTGTATGCACTCTGGGCGATCTACGCCTGCTATGCCTTTTGTTGTTTGTGTGTTGGCATAGCAGATTTGGCTGATTTCTGGCCGTCCTTTCTTTGCCACCATACAACCTTAAATAAATAATAAATAATAATATTTTATTTAGCTCCAATAAATCGCCATCAAGTTATCTGCCAAATCCACGTCTCAGTGTCTTTATTTTATGTTAGTATGATAAGTGGTTTGCACACATGACAACACCTCATCCGATAGAAGGTTTATATATTTTGTGCAATTCATTTTATATGAAATTTCTTTAGTGGTTTGTAATCAGTGTACTGTATACGTCATGGGCCATATTAATGAATGCACCTTGATTGAAGAAAGCCTGCATGTGTCTGAGGAGATAGTGGGAACACAACCATCCCTGTATCTTGCATTCCACAAAGATAAATGGGTCATAACCCTTTTGGCCTCAGTCAGTAGTTTTCAACTATCGGTGTTTGCACAGCAGGTGGAAAACTGTATCCTTATATCCAAAAGTGCAGGGCTAACTTTTCCCGAGAATGAAAGGGGAAAGAACAGACAAGGATTGACACTCACCGTAGCTAATCTGGTCAGTTGGACCCAAGGTCTGCCCCCAGTGCCCAGTGGAAAAACAAACTGCACCCCCATCATAGCTCTGTACAGCTTAACAAAAGAATGTGCCACGCCAACTACATATCTAATGACACAATGCCCTAACTAACACAGCCCCAGGGCTGGCCAGCCCATTACGCCAGATACACAGCTGCTTTCGGCGCCTAGCTGTAAGGGTGTCATCTCCCACCGCTGTCCCCCACAGGAGCCGGCATTACAATAAGTCACAATGACTTATTATTCTGCATGCCGCTGCGCTGCCCGCCGCCAGTGATGCAGCCACGGCCTGAACACACAGTACAGGCATGGATGGAGGGGGAGGAGGGATCGCTCTCTTTGCTCCTCCCCTATCCTCAGCTCTTCCCCACCCCCCCAGAGTGACAAAGCCATCTTACTGGAGTCCGTGCCTGTTGGGAGGGGGAGGAGGGGCTGCACGCTTCTCTCAGCTCCTCCCCTTTCCACCTTATGTTCCCCTGCTTCCTCGGTAAAGACTAGTTCCACTTCAGTTATTGTATGTGAAAGTGACGTGCACTGAGGGCGGAAGTGTAGTTTCCTGCCCACACAGTGCACAGCTCGCCACATGGTTATATTCCCCCTATATGCCCACTGGGATTGTAGGGAACGATGTTTGACACTACTGATGATGTCATGATCAATCTACGGAAGGGGATCTAGCTGTTACCTGCTTCCTCCCCTCTCTGATGGCTGTGCTTGGGCGCTTGGGATCTGACGTCAGGATCTTGTGACCGTCCCTGGCGTTACGTCCAACGAGGAGCCACGTAACTGATGATGTCAGGGTCCGCTTGAATCTAACAACAACCTGAAGGGGCATCTAGATGCTGCTGAGGAGGCTACCACGTGCTGCACTGCAGTTGGGCCCAGGTAAGATAATTGAAATACTGTATAATAGTCATCCACTGGCTGTCACCTTCTCTCTGTCTCCCTCTTCCTGTCGTCACCCTCTCCCTGTAACCCAGTGCTGTCACCCTCTCCCTGTCACCCACTGCTGTCACCCTCGCCCTGTGACCCACTGCTATCACCCTCGCCCTGTCACCCAGTGCTGTCACCCTCTCGTCATCACCCATCTCCCTGTCACCCACTGCTGTCGCCCTCTCCGTCACCCACTGCTGTCATCCTCTCCCTGTCACCCACTGCTGTCACCTTCGCCCTGTCACCCTCTCCCTGTCACCCTCTTCCAATCACCCAGTGCTGTCACCTTCTCTCTGAGTATGGATCTTTTGGTATAGCACCCAGGGTGGTTCCAATGTCCCTATAACACTTCATACATTTTCCGGTGGGGGCCTATGTGTGTGTATTATTATATTTCATGTGGGGGCTTATGTGTGTTTTATTTTTCTGCAAAGATCTATGTGTTTTATTTATTTTTTTCATGTGGGGGCCTATGTGTGTCTATAAATATTTTCATGTGGGGGCCTATATGTGTCTATAAATATTTTCATGTGGGGGCCTATGTGTGTGTATAATTATTTTCATGTGGGGGCCTATGTGTGTGTATAATTATTTTCATGTGGGGGCCTATGTGTGTGTATAATTATTTTCATGTGGGGGCCTATGTGTGTGTATAATTATTTTCATGTGGGGGCCTATGTGTGTGTATAATTATTTTCATGTGGGGGCCTGTGTGTGTATAATTATTTTCATGTGGGGGTGTGTGTGTATAATTATTTTCATGTGGGGGTGTGTGTGTATAATTATTTTCATGTGGGGGCCTGTGTGTGTGTATAATTATTATCATGTGGGGAGGCTATGTGTGTGTATAATTATTTTCATGTGGGGTCCTATGTGTGTGTATAATTATTTTCATGTGGGGGTGTGTGTGTGTATAATTATTTTCATGTGGGGGCCTGTGTGTGTGTATACTTATTATCATGTGGGGAGGCTATGTGTGTGTATAATTATTTTCATGTGGGGCCCTATGTGTGTGTATAATTATTTTCATGTGGGGGCCTGTGTGTGTGTATAATTATTTTCATGTGGGGGCCTATGTGTGTGTATAATTATTTTAATGTGGGGGCCTATGTGTGTGTATAATTTTCATGTGGGGTCCTATGTGTGTGTATAATTATTTTAATGTGGGGTCCTATGTGTGTGTATAATTATTTTCATGTGGGGGCCTGTGTGTGTGTATAATTATTTTCATGTGGGGGCCTGTGTGTGTGTATAATTATTTTCATGTGGGGGCCTATGTATGTGTATAATTATTTTCATGTGGGGGTGTGTGTGTGTATAATTATTTTCATGTGGGGGCCTATGTGTGTGTATAATTATTTTCATGTGGGGGCCTATGTGTGTGTATAATTATTTTCATGTGGGGGCCTATGTGCGTGTATAATTATTTTCATGTGGGGGCCTATGTGTGTGTATAATTATTTTCATGTGGGGGCCTGTGTGTGTGTATAATTATTTTCATGTGGGGGCCTATGTGTGTGTATAATTATTTTAATGTGGGGGCCTATGTGTGTGTATAATTTTCATGTGGGGTCCTATGTGTGTGTATAATTATTTTAATGTGGGGTCCTATGTGTGTGTATAATTATTTTCATGTGGGGGCCTGTGTGTGTGTATAATTATTTTCATGTGGGGGCCTGTGTGTGTGTATAATTATTTTCATGTGGGGGCCTATGTATGTGTATAATTATTTTCATGTGGGGGTGTGTGTGTGTATAATTATTTTCATGTGGGGGCCTATGTGTGTGTATAATTATTTTCATGTGGGGGCCTATGTGTGTGTATAATTATTTTCATGTGGGGGCCTATGTGCGTGTATAATTATTTTCATGTGGGGGCCTATGTGTGTGTATAATTATTTTCATGTGGGGGCCTATGTGTGTATAATTATTTTCATGTGGGGGTGTGTGTGTGTATAATTATTTTCATGTGGGGGCCTGTGTGTGTGTATAATTATTATCATGTGGGGAGGCTATGTGTGTGTATAATTATTTTCATGTGGGGTCCTATGTGTGTGTATAATTATTTTCATGTGGGGGCCTGTGTGTGTGTATAATTATTTTCATGTGGGGGCCTATGTGTGTGTATAATTATTTTAATGTGGGGGCCTATGTGTGTGTATAATTTTCATGTGGGGTCCTATGTGTGTGTATAATTATTTTAATGTGGGGTCCTATGTGTGTGTATAATTATTTTCATGTGGGGGCCTGTGTGTGTGTATAATTATTTTCATGTGGGGGCCTGTGTGTGTGTATAATTATTTTCATGTGGGGGCCTATGTGTGTGTATAATTATTTTCATGTGGGGGTGTGTGTGTGTATAATTATTTTCATGTGGGGGCCTGTGTGTGTGTCTATAATTATTTTCATGTGGGGGCCTGTGTGTGTGTCTATAATTATTTGCATGTGGGGTCCTATGTGTGTGTATAATTATTTTCATGTGGGGGCCTGTGTGTGTGTATAATTATTTTCATGTGGGGGCCTGTGTGTGTATAATTATTATCATGTGGGGGGGCTGTGTGTGTATAATTATTTTGATGTGGGGGCCTATGTGTGTGTATAATTATTTTCATGTGGGGGCCTGTGTGTGTGTATAATTATTTTCATGTGGGGGCCTGTGTGTGTATAATTATTTTCATGTGGGGGCCTATGTGTGTGTATAATTATTTTCATGTGGGGGCCTGTGTGTGTGTATAATTATTTTCATGTGGGGGCCTGTGTGTGTATAATTATTATCATGTGGGGGGGCTGTGTGTGTATAATTATTTTCATGTGGAGGCCTATGTGTGTGTATAATTATTTTGATGTGGGGGCCTATGTGTGTGTATAATTATTTTCATGTGGGGGCCTGTGTGTGTGTATAATTATTTTCATGTGGGGGCCTATGTATGTGTATAATTATTTTCATGTGGGGGTGTGTGTGTGTATAATTATTTTCATGTGGGGGCCTATGTGTGTGTATAATTATTTTCATGTGGGGGCCTATGTGTGTGTATAATTATTTTCATGTGGGGGCCTATGTGCGTGTATAATTATTTTCATGTGGGGGCCTATGTGTGTGTATAATTATTTTCATGTGGGGGCCTATGTGTGTATAATTATTTTCATGTGGGGGTGTGTGTGTGTATAATAATTTTCATGTGGGGGCCTGTGTGTGTGTATAATTATTATCATGTGGGGAGGCTATGTGTGTGTATAATTATTTTCATGTGGGGTCCTATGTGTGTGTATAATTATTTTCATGTGGGGGCCTGTGTGTGTGTATAATTATTTTCATGTGGGGGCCTATGTGTGTGTATAATTATTTTAATGTGGGGGCCTATGTGTGTGTATAATTTTCATGTGGGGTCCTATGTGTGTGTATAATTATTTTAATGTGGGGTCCTATGTGTGTGTATAATTATTTTCATGTGGGGGCCTGTGTGTGTGTATAATTATTTTCATGTGGGGGCCTGTGTGTGTGTATAATTATTTTCATGTGGGGGCCTATGTGTGTGTATAATTATTTTCATGTGGGGGTGTGTGTGTGTATAATTATTTTCATGTGGGGGCCTGTGTGTGTGTCTATAATTATTTTCATGTGGGGGCCTGTGTGTGTGTCTATAATTATTTTCATGTGGGGTCCTATGTGTGTGTATAATTATTTTCATGTGGGGGCCTGTGTGTGTGTATAATTATTTTCATGTGGGGGCCTGTGTGTGTATAATTATTATCATGTGGGGGGGCTGTGTGTGTATAATTATTTTGATGTGGGGGCCTATGTGTGTGTATAATTATTTTCATGTGGGGGCCTGTGTGTGTGTATAATTATTTCCATGTGGGGGCCTGTGTGTGTATAATTATTTTCATGTGGGGGCCTATGTGTGTGTATAATTATTTTCATGTGGGGGCCTGTGTGTGTGTATAATTATTTTCATGTGGGGGCCTGTGTGTGTATAATTATTATCATGTGGGGGGGCTGTGTGTGTATAATTATTTTCATGTGGAGGCCTATGTGTGTGTATAATTATTTTGATGTGGGGGCCTATGTGTGTGTATAATTATTTTCATGTGGGGGCCTGTGTGTGTGTATAATTATTTTCATGTGGGGGGCCTGTGTGTGTGTATAATTATTTTCATGTGGGGGCCTGTGTGTGTATAATTATTTTCATGTGGGGGCCTGTGTGTGTATAATTATTTTCATGTGGGGGCCTGTGTGTGTGTGCATAATTATTTTCATGTGGGGGCCTGTGTGTGTGTATAATTATTTTCATGTGGGGGCCTATGTGTGTGTATAATTATTTTAATGTGGGGGCCTATGTGTGTGTATAATTTTCATGTGGGGTCCTATGTGTGTGTATAATTATTTTAATGTGGGGTCCTATGTGTGTGTATAATTATTTTCATGTGGGGGCCTGTGTGTGTGTATAATTATTTTCATGTGGGGGCCTGTGTGTGTGTATAATTATTTTCATGTGGGGGCCTATGTATGTGTATAATTATTTTCATGTGGCGGTGTGTGTGTATAATTATTTTCATGTGGGGGCCTATGTGTGTGTATAATTATTTTCATGTGGGGGCCTATGTGTGTGTATAATTATTTTCATGTGGGGGCCTATGTGCGTGTATAATTATTTTCATGTGGGGGCCTATGTGTGTGTATAATTATTTTCATGTGGGGGCCTATGTGTGTATAATTATTTTCATGTGGGGGTGTGTGTGTGTATAATTATTTTCATGTGGGGGCCTGTGTGTGTGTATAATTATTATCATGTGGGGAGGCTATGTGTGTGTATAATTATTTTCATGTGGGGTCCTATGTGTGTGTATAATTATTTTCATGTGGGGGCCTGTGTGTGTGTATAATTATTTTCATGTGGGGGCCTATGTGTGTGTATAATTATTTTAATGTGGGGGCCTATGTGTGTGTATAATTTTCATGTGGGGTCCTATGTGTGTGTATAATTATTTTAATGTGGGGTCCTATGTGTGTGTATAATTATTTTCATGTGGGGGCCTGTGTGTGTGTATAATTATTTTCATGTGGGGGCCTGTGTGTGTGTATAATTATTTTCATGTGGGGGCCTATGTGTGTGTATAATTATTTTCATGTGGGGGTGTGTGTGTGTATAATTATTTTCATGTGGGGGCCTGTGTGTGTGTCTATAATTATTTTCATGTGGGGGCCTGTGTGTGTGTCTATAATTATTTTCATGTGGGGTCCTATGTGTGTGTATAATTATTTTCATGTGGGGTCCTGTGTGTGTGTATAATTATTTTCATGTGGGGGCCTGTGTGTGTATAATTATTATCATGTGGGGGGGCTGTGTGTGTATAATTATTTTGATGTGGGGGCCTATGTGTGTGTATAATTATTTTCATGTGGGGGCCTGTGTGTGTGTATAATTATTTTCATGTGGGGGCCTGTGTGTGTATAATTATTTTCATGTGGGGGCCTATGTGTGTGTATAATTATTTTCATGTGGGGGCCTGTGTGTGTGTATAATTATTTTCATGTGGGGGCCTGTGTGTGTATAATTATTATCATGTGGGGGGGCTGTGTGTGTATAATTATTTTCATGTGGAGGCCTATGTGTGTGTATAATTATTTTGATGTGGGGGCCTATGTGTGTGTATAATTATTTTCATGTGGGGGCCTGTGTGTGTGTATAATTATTTTCATGTGGGGGCCTATGTATGTGTATAATTATTTTCATGTGGGGGTGTGTGTGTGTATAATTATTTTCATGTGGGGGCCTATGTGTGTGTATAATTATTTTCATGTGGGGGCCTATGTGTGTGTATAATTATTTTCATGTGGGGGCCTATGTGCGTGTATAATTATTTTCATGTGGGGGCCTATGTGTGTGTATAATTATTTTCATGTGGGGGCCTATGTGTGTATAATTATTTTCATGTGGGGGTGTGTGTGTGTATAATTATTTTCATGTGGGGGCCTGTGTGTGTGTATAATTATTATCATGTGGGGAGGCTATGTGTGTGTATAATTATTTTCATGTGGGGTCCTATGTGTGTGTATAATTATTTTCATGTGGGGGCCTGTGTGTGTGTATAATTATTTTCATGTGGGGGCCTATGTGTGTGTATAATTATTTTAATGTGGGGGCCTATGTGTGTGTATAATTTTCATGTGGGGTCCTATGTGTGTGTATAATTATTTTAATGTGGGGTCCTATGTGTGTGTATAATTATTTTCATGTGGGGGCCTGTGTGTGTGTATAATTATTTTCATGTGGGGGCCTGTGTGTGTGTATAATTATTTTCATGTGGGGGCCTATGTGTGTGTATAATTATTTTCATGTGGGGGTGTGTGTGTGTATAATTATTTTCATGTGGGGGCCTGTGTGTGTGTCTATAATTATTTTCATGTGGGGGCCTGTGTGTGTGTCTATAATTATTTTCATGTGGGGTCCTATGTGTGTGTATAATTATTTTCATGTGGGGGCCTGTGTGTGTGTATAATTATTTTCATGTGGGGGCCTGTGTGTGTATAATTATTATCATGTGGGGGGGCTGTGTGTGTATAATTATTTTGATGTGGGGGCCTATGTGTGTGTATAATTATTTTCATGTGGGGGCCTGTGTGTGTGTATAATTATTTCCATGTGGGGGCCTGTGTGTGTATAATTATTTTCATGTGGGGGCCTATGTGTGTGTATAATTATTTTCATGTGGGGGCCTGTGTGTGTGTATAATTATTTTCATGTGGGGGCCTGTGTGTGTATAATTATTATCATGTGGGGGGGCTGTGTGTGTATAATTATTTTCATGTGGAGGCCTATGTGTGTGTATAATTATTTTGATGTGGGGGCCTATGTGTGTGTATAATTATTTTCATGTGGGGGCCTGTGTGTGTGTATAATTATTTTCATGTGGGGGGCCTGTGTGTGTGTATAATTATTTTCATGTGGGGGCCTGTGTGTGTATAATTATTTTCATGTGGGGGCCTGTGTGTGTGTGCATAATTATTTTCATGTGGGGGCCTGTGTGTGCGTGTATAATTATTTTCATGTGGGGGCCTGTGTGTGTGTATAATTATCATCATGTGGGGAGGCTATGTGTGTGTATAATTATTTTCACGTGGGGGCCTATGTGTGTGTATAATTATTTTCATGTGGGGGCCTATGTGTGTGTATAATTATTTTCATGTGGGGTCCTATGTGTGTGTATAATTATTTTCATGTGGGGGCCTGTGTGTGTATAATTATTATCATGTGGGGTGCTGTGTGTGTATAATTATTTTCACGTGGGGGCCTATGTGTGTATAATTTTTTTCATGTGGGGTCCTATGTGTGTGTATAATTATTTTCATGTGGGGGGCTATGTGTGTGTATAATTATTTTCATGTGGGGGGCTATGTGTGTGTATAATTAGTTTCATGTGGGGGACTATGGACCTCATTCAGAGTTGGTCGAAGCGGCCGCACGGTCGTATGGAAAAAGGGGCCGGATATGCAAATGATTCCCTCGCAAGTTGGTCCCTAAGTTCGGATCGGTAGTTGGCCGACCAAGGGGAGGAAGCGGTCGGAAGACAAAAACATACGCCCCCTTCTCGTACGCATTGCATGTCATCTCCGGGCATATAAGGATTAATCGAGACCATCGGCAACCATCGAAACTGGTCGTAGAGCTTAAGGTTGACCATACCCTCTCTTAAGCTCTACGATCATTTCAGTGTAAAAACCTCCCATGTCACATGTGCCATGACGCTACTTTGTTAATTATGCACTCCCATAATCCGTAGGCACTCCCATAAAACGCCGTTCGCATAATGAGGCACGCCTGCGTTCGGATCTCCACTCCCCCGGTTTCAAGCACCTTCCCCTGTTACCACCCACAAACGCCTCCATCTGTCACTCAAACTACCGACTTGGCTGTGTTCAAGGAGAGAAAAATTTCTGATCATAGCGGCTAGTTTGCGCATTGCGAACTTTACGCATGCGCAGTATAGCGAACATCGGTGGTGTACGACCGTGTGGCCGCAACGACCGACTCTGAATGAGGTCCTATGTGTGTATATAATTATTTTCATGTGGGGGCCTGTGTGTGTATAATTATGTTCATGTGGGGGCCTGTGTGTGTGTATAATTATGTTCATGTGGGGGCCTATGTGTGTGTATAATTATGTGGGGGGGCTATGTGTGTGTATAATTATTATCATGTGGGGGGGCTATGTGTGGGTATAATTATTATCATATGGGGGACTATGTGTGTGTATAATTATTATCATGTGGGGGCCTATGTGTGTGTATAATTATTTTCATGTGGGGAACTATGTGTGTGTATAATTATTTTCATGTGGGGGCCTATGTGTGTTTATAATAATTTTCATGTGGGGGCCTATGCGTGTGTATAATTATTTTCATGTGGGGGCCTATGTGTGTGTATAATTATTTTCAGGTGGGGGCCTATGTGTGTGTATAATTATTTTCAGGTGGGGGCCTATGTGTGTTTTTTTTTTTTGCCTGCAAAGCGCTATGTGTTTTATTGTCACATGGAGGCTAATGCGTTTTATCTTTTTCATGTAGAAGCTATGGTTAAAATTTACTAAAAGGAATGTTCTAAATGACAGCCCTGTTCTATTGTAAAATTTGTTTTGACGGTGGTTTTGCAGCGGTTTTGGCCTTAGTAAATCTGTGGTTAGCAAAACTGCTGCCAAACCGCCACCAAATTGCCAGGGTTTAAAACCTTGTACATGTAGGTGTGTGTTTTATTTATCATGTGGGGCCCCCTGCAGTGTCTCTTTTTTCCTCTTTTGGGGCCACTGTTATTATTAGTAAGGATTCTGTATGGTCTGATGCAGGAAAAAGTCCATTTGGGGTGACAACATGAGTTACTGCACTCGGTTACATCCCGGGAGAGGCAGCCAGCTCAGCACAGCTGGAGGGCATCACAGTTTTGAGGGTGGGCCGGGTGCGTGACCTTGCGATCGTGTCATCATCACCCCGCCCCTGGCAATATAATACCTGTAATCTCTGCATTGTGTTGCCGGGGCCACGATAACGCGTTTTAGCACAAATCACATCATCAGCCACCGCCCCAGCTGCAGGTAAATTTTTTTTCTAGTAAATCTGGCGGGCGGGATGGAGGGAGGATTACCGGGACTAGTGCCTACTTTTCCGTGAGGTCGGGAGCGGCACCCGCTTTTCGGGAGGCTCTCGGCCAAGCCGGGAAAGTAGGCATTTATGGATTACACCAACCCTACTGACGCCACTGAGTAGTGAGTATAGTACTGAATTATAACCATATGTAGATCTTTTGCTCTACAGATTAACTTTTGTCATTGTTACATCATTACATGTACTCCTGACAGTGGTGTAACTAGGGTATTTGGAGCCCAGGGCAAATTTGAACAGGGTGCTCCCCGATGTGCGCGCGACGATGGCGCGCGCGGCAAAAAAAATGGGCGTGGTCACTTAAAAATGGGGCGTGTCAACATGACACACCCCTTTATTTTCAATCTGAACATTCCTATCCATATGCACCTTAACCCCAGTAGTATCCCTTACACAGTACCCCCAGTATGCAGTTGTGGTCCCTCTTATGCAGGCCCATAGTAGTGCCCCTTATACAGTATCCCCAGTAGTGTTCCCCCTTATACAGCCCCCAATTAGTTCCCCTTACTCAGTACCCCCAGTAGTGGACCCCCCAAATGCAGTGCCCCATGTAGTGTTCCCCCTTATGCAGTGCCCCCAGTAGCAGTCCCCACAATGCAGTGCGCCCAGTAGTGGTATCCCCTTATGCAGTGCCCTTTATATGGTGCCCCCAGTAGTAGTCCCCCCCATGCAGTTTTCCCAGTAGTGGTCCCCTTATGCAGGCACCCTGTAGTGATCCCCCCTATCCAGTGCCCCCTGTAGTGGCCCTTCCTATTATTGCCCCCAGTAGTGGTCCCCCGAGTGCAGTGCCTCTAGTAGTAGGCCCTCTTCTATAATGCCCCCAGTGGTAGTTCCCCCCCAAGTAGTAGTCCCCAGTAGAGGTTCCCCCTCCCGGTAGAGGTCCTCCCAATAATGGCACCCCCAGTAGTAGCCCCCTCCCCCAGTAGTGGTCCCCCCAGTAGTAGCCACCCCCCTCCCCGTTGTGCAGATAGGTAAAAAAAATATATATATATATATAAAAATATACTTACCTGAATCCACGCTGTTGCTGCTCCTGCTCCTGTCCGCGACGCCGCTCCCGCCCGCCAGTCCACCCGAGCTGACGTGCTAAGCATTATGGGACGGACGTCATGACGTCAGTCCCATTACCCACTGCAGGAGCCGGACCGAAGTCCGGCTCTTGCAGTGGGTGCTGCAGCAGTCAATGAGAGTCTATCTGACTCTCATTGGCTACTGTTTAACACACGCATTGCCGCCAGCGCTGGCGGCGATGCGTGTGTTATGCACAGCCTGAGCCCGCCTCCTAGAGCTATTGGGCAAGCGCTCAGGGGGAGGGAACGGGCTCAGGTGTGAGGCACAGGACCGGCGCTGGAAGCCTAGACCGGTCCTGTGTAAATGTGTAGCGCTGACCGCACTCATTGGTGTGTTGGCGCTACACTGGCTAACTAGGGCGGGCCGGTACCGTGGCTGGCGGCGCCCCCCCGCGCCACCGGTCCAACGGCGCCCAGGGCACGCACCCCGCTCGCCCTTCCCTAGTTACGCCACCGACTCCTGATATTTCACACACTGATGTATGAGGGTTTATTTCACCAGGGGGCGTCAAAATCTATATTTGCTTACCAAAAAATTCAGGCTTGGGCCGACCCTGCACAGCCCTAGGGGTATATTTACTAAAGCGCGGGTTTATAGAAGTGGAGATGTTGCCCAAAGCATCCAATCAGATTCTACTAAACATTATTTATGTTTTATTAAGGAGGAAACCCATGCAAGCAAACTTCAGAGAGTTAGGGCCGTAATGAAAATCAAACCATGACCTCAGTGCTGTGAGGCAGTAATGCTAACCATTACACTGTCTGTGCTGCCCCATAACATTTATCTAGCACCTTCAAGAAGATAATAGCTAGAATCTGATTGGTTGCTATGGGCAACATCTCCACTTATTGTTTATTTATTTATTATTTATTAACAGTTTCTTATATAATGCAGCAAATTCTAAAAACCCGCACTTTAGTAAATATAAGTCACCCATAGTTTTATTATTTTCACACCGCTCTTAAACTATAACTAAATAATAAATAAAGACGCGACAACTGTATAAATTGCAAAAAAGAGGTCACAGCCAAATTTATTAATACGAATTAGAATTAGAATCAGAATTAAGCCTGGTGGCGAAAAAAGCAGTGCTCAATCGGTCTACAGCCCATATAAGTATTATTTACCAAAATTGGGGTGGAGTTTCCACCCCATGCGCAAACCATCCTGGGTAGTACCACCTCCCCTTAACTAGCACAGTGCTGGTCCCTCCTTAGGATGATGACCTGGTCCTCTCATAAAGTAATGACTGACTCGCCTTTCTCAAAGGGGAAATGCTAGCCAAGATCTGTTGCGCTAAATTGAGCCGCCGATGAGCACTGCTTTCCGCCGGGCTGCGCCTCACCTGTTGGAAGAATCACATAAAAAATACATTCCAACGATAACATATTGGTATAGACCAATTCAATCCAATTCGGGTTGGTGGGTGGGATCACAATCTGGAAAGAGGAAGCTCGACTCCTCCTCCAGCCTTTATATAGAAATACCAAACCCGCCTAAAAAGAAGGCCTAATAGGATAGCCATTTTGATTGACAGCCAATAAACACCAATTCCAAACTATCAACATCAAACCAGCCTTAACCAGTTTTGCTTCAATAAAAAACAGGGTGCTTATATCTTCTCAAGCTTATACAAGCATTCGAGTATTTTAAGTCACCCATAGTTTTATTATTTTCACACCACTCTTAAACTATAACTAAATAATAAATAAAGACGCGACAACTGTATAAATTGCAAAAAAGAGGTCACAGCCAAATTTATTAATACGAATTAGAATTAGAATCAGAATTAAGCCTGGTGGCGAAAAAAGCAGTGCTCAATTGGTCTACAGCCCATATAAGTATTATTTACCAAAATTGGGGTGGAGTTTCCACTCCATGCGCAAACCATCCTGGGTAGTACCACCTCCCCTTAACTAGCACAGTGCTGGTCCCTCCTTAGGATGATGACCTGGTCCTCTCATAAAGTAATGACTGACTCGCCTTTCTCAAAGGGGAAATGCTAGCCAAGATCTGTTGCGCTAAATTGAGCCGCCGATGAGCACTGCTTTCCGCCACACAACGTGGACCCTGACCACGTCACGCCACCACTAGCCTATAGGACGCCTCTAAACTATGCCAAACATGACAAAATGGCTGCGACAAATAACTCTAAACCCTCATCTGTCAGGTGAACCCCATCTGGCCTAAACAAATGCTCCTCCTCGTAACGTATGCGTGGATGCCTCACTACAATCCCATTTAAACCAGCTATATACCTGGATACTGCAGCATTCAACTTCCTCCTAATCCGGTCTATAGCAGGCCCAGTGTGCGTACCATGCCAAAACCTCTGCGGAATGACCTCTGACCAACAGAGCTTAACTTGAGGCCAACGTTCTGCAATCGCCTTCATATCCCTCTTAATGGCAATGATCAATTCCACTCCTTTACCTGTACCAAGATCATTACCGCCTAGGTGCACCACTAAACAATCCGGAACACCCCACTTACTCTCTGATTGCCAAAGAAGGTCCAACAGACCATTCCACTTAAAACCTCTCAAGCCTATCCAGCGGATTCCGCAAGGACCTGACCTGGCACAAGGGTGTCTACTTGCCCAGAAAACAAAAGTGTCCTACAATCCACACCCGACAATCTCTTCCCAAAAAAACTGTAAGTGTGAAGTATATAACAAAGCATAAGTAACTGAAATTCATTAATATGATAACCAAGGCAAGGGACAACCGAGTTAAATTGGGTGACCCAGATGGAGGTGAACAACACCAAACCTCTTTTTACTTTTGAGGGCAAAGGTGAAAAGAACTCCAAATCCCCCCTAGCGGCGGGTGACATAAGGTCCTGGGTTTCCCAAATAACAAACTCGCAGGGAGCGCAATTACTTTTGCAGCTTATCGCTTCTTATATAGCTTTTAAATGCAGAAGACTTCCACCTTCCCAAGCGCTTTATCGACTCAGCAGAGCAGCCCGACTCTGCCGCGCAGGTTGCTGCCCCTATTCTGAATGAATGAGTGCCATATAGCTCAACTGGCAAACCCAGAGCCACAAGGCAATCACTAAAAACACTCGTAAACTGAAACTTCGAAAGCGGGGAAAGATCCGCATGCGCTAACCATTGTACCCCTCCCTTAGGCCTGCGCTGGTTGTAACTATTAGCCAACACTACCGGGCATATGCTCGGCTCCGGATGCGACGGGACAGAGATCCAACGCCTCCTTCCTAATTGATATGTCTTTGACCTCTGTATTTTAATAAGAAGCAATTCTGGTTTAATTATCACATTGACTAACATAATACCTGAAGTAACGGATTTGTTATTAACAGCTGTTAACTCCCCAACCCTTAACGCCCCAAAAAATGCTAATGCAAAAGCTAAACTAAACAAACAAGCCTCAAAATCATCTTTTGCTATACCCAAAACAGCCACCGCCAAGTCCTTTAGCATCCCCATGTCAATAGGCCTACGAGAATCACTCGTCTTCAATTTTTCCTTTGCCCATCCCTTTAATGCTTTAGAGATTACAAAAGACTTGGTGGGGTCCACCAAACCATTTAAGCGAGCAAAATATGAAATTCCTGCTAATGCGCTCGACATGGATGACTTTGAACGGCCGCTCTCATGCCAGCGCCAGACAAACTCTAACATCAAATCCTGAACACTCTTACCCTCTTCTGCGCCAGAAATGACCGCCTGCCACTCGCTCCAGGCCGCCGAAGTACCAGGAGCCAGTGCTTTTAAAGCAAGTCCTATAATGCCGGCCTTATGATCTGCCAAACACAATCAGGACAAGATAAACCATGAACCGCTGCAGAAGGCGCAAGCGCTCTAAATCTCTCCGATTGAAAACGAGATAATGCATCCGCAATCTCATTTTCAACTCCAGGAACATGCTTAGCTGTAAATTCAATATTCATAGACAGACAAACAAAAATCAAATGCCTAAGAAGCCTTATTACTTGCTGGCAAACTGACCTCTGATTATTGATGGCCTGCACTACTCCTAGGTTATCACACCAAAATACGATTCTACGATTACTAAGCTTTAAAGCCCAAATCTCCACCGCCACTACAATGGGAAAAAGTTCCAGCAGGAGTAAATTACCTGTCAAGCCCTCAGCGTGCCACGATTCTGGCCAAGCTTCCGCGCACCATTCTCCCTCAAGGAAAGCTCCAAAACCTATAGAACCTGACGCATCCGTATAAAGCTGCAAATCATTATTAGATACTGGCGGCAGCAACCAAATTCTTATCCCATTAAATTCGCATAAAATTTTAACCAAACCTTAAAGTCATCTTTCATTTCGTCAGACAAGCAAATCCTGTAATGGGCCTTTTTAACACCTGCTGAAGCCCGCTCTAATCTCCTGCAAAAAACCTTACCCATTGGGATGACTCTACACACGGTTAAGTAAACCTAGCAAAGATTGCAATTGCTTCAAAGAAACTTTTTTAACTGAAACTAAACCGAACAACAAATCATTAAGTTTTTTCACCTTATCAGCTGGCAATCTGCAGAGGCCCAAATCAGTATCGACCTCAATACCCAGATAAGAGAATCTGGTAATCGGCCCTTTCCGTCTTTTTCTCAGCTATGGGTACTCCCAAGACCGAGAAAAAAGCTTGCACCGAAAAGAGAAGTTCAGCGCACACATCACTATAACCCGGACCTACTAACAAAAAATCATCCAAGTAATGCGTGACACCTGCCTGATTTGTACCAGCCTGAATACACCACTGTAAAAAGGAACTAAAACATTCAAAAAAGGAACATGAAATCGAGCAGCCCATAGGTAAACATTTGTCTACATAGAATAAACCGCCCACTTTAAAACCCATATAACGAAAGGAATCAGGATGAAGGGGAAGCAACCTAAATGCAGACTCAATATCTATTTTGGCTAACAAAGCCCCCTTCCCAAAACCCTGCACTATACTAAGGGCATCCTCGAAGGACTGGTAAGTGACGCTGCAATCCGCTGGATCTAAAGCGTCATTCACCGAACCACCTTCCGGGTAAGACAGGTGTTGAATTAACCTGAATTTCCCAGGTTCCTTTTTTGGCACGATTCCAAGAGGTGAGATACAAAGATTATCCATTGGAGGTAGGGTGAAAGGGCCACACATCCTACCCAAACTAACCTCTAAGTTAATCTTTTCTGCTAACACATCTGGAAAGTCCCTAGCTGATTTCAAGTTCCTTTTAGCCACTACTAAAACTGGACGAACTAACGGCAGCTTAAAACCATCCTTAAAACCTTGGATTAAAAATTTCGCTTCCTCCTTAAGAGGATAATGGTTCGCCCAACGCTCTAAAACTCTGACATTAATTGGCGACACAGCTTTACTTAGGGTTAGGACGCTGTTCTCCCTTAACCCCTGCACCTGGGCGACTGCATTCCTTTGACGGGTGATTACCCCCGCAGAGGATGCAGACATGCCTGTAACGACAGCTTGTCCCCCTAGTGCACTGCAAGTTGTTAAATGCATAGCACTTCCCTCTACCCGCAGTGTTGAAACCTGGTCGCGACACAAAGGGCTGTTTATGCCCCACTGGAGCCTCGTTAGTAGGTCGCGTATGCTGCGTGACCTCCAACCACACTTCAACATCCTTAAAACCAAAATTACAAATTTTCTGGCCATCTTGCTTCTTCCTAAAGAGCTCGTCATACTGCCTCCATACATTGACCCTGGCGGAAACATACATGCCCTGTACTAAATGCAGATATTTTAATATATTTAAGCACTCCGCTGGCCGAGTTTCTATGTAACAGGCCGCAAAAACATAAACACCAGAAAGCCAATTCTGGTAACTCCTTCTAGCCTCCTCCGCTAAGGCTGGTCCCCCAGCCTTAGCTAAGTCTAAAGCTTTTTTAGCATCGTGGGTTATTGAAAACATATCCACATAATGACCCTTTCTAATCCTCTCTCTAACTTTAGACCTAACCCCCCTTAATATCGCTGTATTTGAGCAATGGACCGCATCACCCGACGCATCCGGAGCAGAACTGGCTACGCTACCTGCCCTTTTAGGGGTCTTGCCTTTTCCCTTCAACTGCTGCATGAAATACTTCATCAGCTTGCGTGGTTTTTCTGCGGAGCTGGATGAATCAGAAGATTCCTCCGATCGCGACAACAAAGCGCTAACATTGGGAATAATATTTTTCTCACCTGCTCCCGATGTGGAAGGGGCCAGCGACTCGACCGCAGATGAAGAGGCCTGATCCTTGTTGCACGACTCGCCCACCGCACTTTGACATGCCGATAACTGATTCTCAGCGCCCGTAGAGGTCGATGCCGACACCGCTAGTGCTGAATGAACAGAAGGAGCCTGCGAACTCAAGACAGCAGTATTAGAGTCTGTAACATCTAAAACATTTGTATCAACTAATGTTACTGACATAATCCGAGGTGATGCAGAAACGGGGGGCTGCGCTGGTGGTGCCTGCCTAGGAATGGGGGGTAAAGCTGGCTGGGGAGCAAGCAGAAGGGGAGGTTGCAACCTCTGCTGCTGACTACCCTGTTGCCCATGCATGTAATGCACCTGCTGTGCATATGGATTAAATTGCAAAGGAGCAGCAACATAATTTTGATGAAATTGACCGGCTCCTTGAACAAATTGAGGGGGGCACAACTGTTGCATGGGCCCTGTAAATTGAGGCTGTATTGGCTGATGCCCCAAACCTGGATAAAAATAAGGGGGCCAGTAGATACCCTGCACAGACATCCCCCCTTGGGCTGAAGTTAATGCCTGCATCCCACCTTGATTACCCACTGAAGCTAGTGGAGACGGCATTATAGGTGGGACAATGTTAGGGATCTGTGTCTCACCAAAGGTGTTAACCAGCCTGCGGAGTGAGCCTGCAGCTGGTGAAACCTGACCACTACCTATCTGATCCCCTAACTGGCCCCTGGGAGAGGAATGCCCACTACTACCAGAAAGTGCACTCAGCCCCCCAGCTCTTAGAGCCGTAGGGGGGGAACATGAAGAGGTTAAAACCTCCTCACTCATCAAAATGGCGCCCGCGCCCTGGTGGGCGGGGCTTATCGGCGGAGCCGAGTGAGAGTCTCCCCCGTCGCTGGCAATGCTTGCCTGCGACCGGGGAGTGCCTGTAACACCCGCCGCTCCCCTCGCCAGACACGCTTGCAGGCAGGAAGGAGAGGGAGACGGCGGGGGGTGACCAGAACCATGCGCAGCCGCCGCAGCCGCGGCGGCTGGCAGAGGGCGGGATCCGGCGCGCACTGCAGACAGGCGCGCGCCGCGGGTGGCTGAAGAGGCAGCCGCGACCGTTAATGGTCTCGCTGCCTCAACTAAGCGGCGGGGGGGGGGGCGCTACGACGTGGACGGGTTCATTATGAATGTCAAACAAAAAACGGAGACAAACGCAAATAGAATAAAGGGTGGGGGGGGTGTTGAAGAGAGTGAGGTAAAGAAGGTGAGGGGGCTAGGGAGGATTGAAAAATGGGTAAAAGGGGATACAGGCAAAAAGAGAAAATAGAGTAGATTATGAAGAGAAAGATATAAGTAGTACAGAAAAGAATTTAAGAAAGAAAATAGGGACAGAAAAACCACACAAAATGGCTGCAACTACAGTATCACCAGATACAGTTTACTTATCCGACTGGATCACAATCTGGAAAGAGGAAGCTAGACTCCTCCTCCAGCCTTTATATAGAAATTCCAAACCCACCTAAAAAGAAGGCCTAATAGGATAGCCATTTTGATTGACAGCCAATAAACACCAATTCCAAACTATCAACATCAAACCAGCCTTAACCAGTTTTGCTTCAATAAAAAACAGGGTGCTTATATCTTCTCAAGCTTATACAAGCATTCGAGTATTTTAACCCCTAGTGAGCGACTCACAAACTGGTTATAACTATGGGTATAATGCACTACTACAATCTTATCTAATATAACTATCAACAACAACCCTGTGCAGTACAGTGTTAAGTAGAGAAGATATCACAATACAAAATATCAATGACCAGTTTTAGCAGGAGCAGCACTATAAGCAAACTCGATTTGTCCTCCTAGTGGAGCAACTGTGAGGCATGGGAACCTTCTATGGCTAACCTATATGCTGAGAGGAATGGTAGACGTAGGGGGAGATGTACTAAGCATCCCCCCTGACTTTGCATACATACCGCGGTTAATTACTAGCATATGCTAGTGGTGGCTGCTACCACCTAAATGGGGAACATATAATTATGCAGAAAGCAGCTCTGAATTACAGTCAAAATACACAAAATATTAAAAATAAAAACTTGTAAAATAAAAAACAAAAATTTAATACACAAAAGTGAACACAGTAACAATGGGCCAATGTTTTGTCTATTGTGCTTAACTCTGTGACCACACTTGGCATGTGCTGGGGAAGATCTTGTGACGTTGGTCGCAGTGTGGGTTAGAATTTATATGGTGATTTTTAATAACCGATATCCACCAACAGTGTTTGAAGTAGTTAAAAATTTTACTTCAAGTCTTCATAAACAATGATAACATGCAAGCCAGCCCACAAAGTAAATGCAATCACATCACATCCAACACACATTCAGTATTTATCCTACATTACACAAGCTCAGTGGCGTCACAAAGGGGGTGCGGGGGCTGAGGGTCAACTGGGTGTCACCTGCCGAGCGGTGACAACAAGGTGCTGGCTCCCCATCAGTGACAGGAGCCAGATGCTGCACTGTAGCATTAAGTGCAGCACTCGGCTCCTGTCACAGTTAGGGAGCCGGCACTGCTCGCACCTCCGGCACCCCCCACCACCCCATTGATAACCACGGGCCGAGGTTCATGCAGCAAGGCCACACCCCTTCCTCAAGACCATGCCTCCTTTCCCAAGGCCATGCCCCCTTTTCAGCTGCGCGTGCGGGGCATCCCTCCCCGCCCCGAGTGTCACCGCGGGGAGGGACGACACTGCACAAGCTCATGAATATTGATTATTATGCATAATGTATGATCCAATTTCTAAAAAGTTGGCAGATATGACCTATTAAGATGAAAAATCCAAATTATGATTTGCTTTCAGAGTCCTTTAGTGAGACAATTCAAATATGATAAGCTAGTTTCGTCCTTCTTGAAAATGCCAGCCCACCGTCTCTGGTTCATTATTATAAAGAACATATACTTTATCTGTCAGTACAAAAACATGTATTCGGGTGTAGCCTAGAGATGAGCGGGTCCGGTTCTCCGACAACCAGACCCACCAAAACATTGCAATTCCGAGTCGGATCCAAGCCCGGTTCGACTTTTGTCACCTGACTTGGGTCCGAAAACGAGGCAAAACTTTATCCTCCCGCTGTCGGATTCTCACGGGTTTTGGATTCTATAAAGGTGTCGGTGATCGGTGCCATTTTCACTTTGGCTGTGGAGGGTGTACAGAGCAGACGTGCTCTGTTCTTCTCTGTTGTTCAAGGGTGCAGTGTTGTCGGGCTAGGGCTGCAGTACATAAAGTGAGGGGTCCTGCTGTGTCACTGTTGTCCTGTCAATCAAGGGGCTAGGGCTGCAGTTCATAAAGGTGTGCTGTGTCATCCAGGGGTGCTCTGTCAATCCAGGGGTGCTCTTCCCCAGTGTAAAAAAAAAAAATTACAATTAATAATTATCATTCCACAAAACAATGTGTGTGCTAGCTACGCTATTATTGTTCAGTGACACTGCCGGTCAGACCGCAGTTTATCATCCAAGTATTTGTGACTCTGCAGGTGGTCCGTCAGCACTCCACAGGGGTGCGTTATTGTCCATAAAGGGGTGCTGTGTTGTTCATCAAGGGGCTGCTTCCTCGTCCAGGGGTGCTCTTCCCCAGTGTAAAAAAATGCATTGTTCAGTGACACTGCCGGCCAGGGCCGAATTAACAATGGGGCAGGTGGAGCGGCAGCTCCAGGCCACCCATGAAAATAGGCCCGTAGGATCCCCTGCAGTGCACAGTGACAGTGTTGATAGGAACATTTTTTCCTGTCATCATCAACAGCCAAGCACATTATCCTGCGGGCCAAAGCATTGCCTACTCTCCCCCCTAACCCCCCCTTCCCATTGACCACCAATGCCTTCCAAAGCTCCTCCCCCTACTCACATTAAGCTGCGCCACCCGGCCCCTGAACCTGTGTCACTAGTGTGAGAGCCCCCTTGTCTCTGTAAATTCTACCTCATGTTTGCCCTAAGCTCTGCCCATGGCCTTCCAAAGCTGTATTCCCAGTGTGGGAGCCCCCTTGTCACTCTAAGCTTCGCCCCTGGTCGTGGTAAGCTAAGCCCCCTGGTTGTGGTAAGCTCCGTCTCTGGTCATGGTAAGCTCCAGCCCCGGCCATGCGACGCTGTGTCACCAGTGTGTCAACCTTTGGTCTCACTAAGCTCCTCCCCTGGTCACCTGGAAATGTGCCACTACAGGGTGGGAGCTCCCTGGTCATGTTAAGCTCCATCCCCACCTATGGTTTGGTGAAACTCATTCGGTCTACACCAGAACACACCAAGCCATTCTGTAGGTACAGGCAGACCTTTTTTTCTGCCAAAACCCTCCTAACAGCCATTTCACAGCAACACACATCTCAGTACATGGCTACCCTGGAGCCGGGGCCAAGTACAGGATTGTAACCCTGCAACCCAGGAGGGGTGAGTGGTATAGCCGATTTTTCTCTACTCTGTTGTAGTCCAGCATATGGTGATTTAAGAAAGTCATCAGGGCAGATGTCCTGACCTCGGCAGAGGAGTTCTGGTGGCCAGTCTAAGTAAGCTTTGGCTTACTCAGATGGCTGATGTATGCAACCATTGCGACAAGGATCACGATGATGATCCAATGCTGCATCTTCGGATAAGTGTTGCATGATAAGGCGTCTTTTTCTTACAGACCCTTGCTGCTGTATTACAATATTTGAACATCACTGCTGCATCCAAAGACGCAACAGTAATGCTCACTGCATCCATCTCTGAATCCAGCCCTCCGTTCACTGTGGAATTGAGATACAGAGCACTTTACTTTACATATATATTTGGGACCTGTGAGAAGTGTATAATTCGCCAACAGGATTCTACCGGAGCTTCTAAACACTATCTAACCCTATTGAGTGGTTGAGTGTGTGGACTTTTCCCTATCTTAACTCTATTTTTGCATTTTTTTTTTACTATTTTTTATGAATGTTATATGTCGTTGTATCGTAAGTTTGTAAATTATATACCAGTATTAAGCCATCACAACATACATTTCTCATTTTTATTTCCCTATAAGATCTACAATTATTTCTATTGGGCATATTTGCTAATTATCAGGTTTCAGACCCAATAATTAGAAATTCTAATCGCCACTATTTGCGGCAATAAGAAATTAATTTGTCCCCAAATCACATGCAGGGACAGGGACTCCTAAAGGAGCTTGTGCCTGCGATGTGTAAAGAAGGGAAATGATCGCAAAAACAATAATTTACCTTCTATAACCGGGGCCGCCCCACGCATGCACGGTCAGCAGACCACGCATGTGCGCCGGCCATTTCCGAGGAGGCTTCTCCAGGTAATTTTTGGCCATAGGCTGCTCTAGGATAACGCCATCTGGAGATGCCGTTATCCTATCGGGGCAAGCTCCGAAATGTGAAAGGTAAATCTGACAGCTTCACAGCCCCATAAAAAACATATAGGGGCTGCAGCTGCTGTCAGAAATGGAAGTACTGCAGCAGATATCTCCGATATCTGCTGCGGCCCCTCCTTCATACATTCAAGGGATCCTTAATATTAGTAGGTAGCTCCCAAAAACTGTTGTTTTCGGGGAATATCCTGCAAATATTATTTGATAAATAAGCCCCTATATCCTGTAATAAACTATTCATAATTTACCTATTTAGTGTTGTATTAGTTTATTTTTAGAGCATAGGAGACATTCAGACATGCTCGCTAGATGCGCACGCTCGCTCCAGCGTATGCAAATTGCGCTAGGTGACGGCATGGCATGCGATCGCATGGCAAGGCATTACTACGCCCACTATCTCTTGGCGTGCGGTCAGTATGTGTATGTAGACGCCTACCAGCCTGTCTACCCGCCCACTAGCGCACGTCATCTCCTGGAAGTGCTTGAAAACATTGGTACCTCGAGCAGCATCGTATGCGATTGCAGCGCTTAAGGTTGCCTTTACCCTGCCGCAAGCACAGCGATCACTTCAGAGTAAAATCCCATCAAGTGACATATACTATGACGCTGCCTTTTCATTATGCACGCCTCTGGAAAGGCGTTGAGACACTCAGTCACGCCTGCGTTCGCACCTCCACTTCCCCATTTCCAGTGGTCAGCCTCTGTCACCACCCACAAATGGCCTCTCCTGTCAATCACTCTACTGGGTGGTCTATACGCAGACCACCAATGCCTTCCAAAGCTCCTCCCCCTACTCACATTAAGCTGCGCCACCCGGCCCCTGAACCTGTGTCACTAGTGTGAGAGCCCCCTTGTCTCTGTAAATTCTACCTCATGTTTGCCCTAAGCTCTGCCCATGGCCTTCCAAAGCTGTATTCCCAGTGTGGGAGCCCCCTTGTCACTCTAAGCTTCGCCCCTGGTCGTGGTAAGCTAAGCCCCCTGGTTGTGGTAAGCTCCGTCTCTGGTCATGGTAAGCTCCAGCCCCGGCCATGCGACGCTGTGTCACCAGTGTGTCAACCTTTGGTCTCACTAAGCTCCTCCCCTGGTCACCTGGAAATGTGCCACTACAGGGTGGGAGCTCCCTGGTCATGTTAAGCTCCATCCCCACCTATGGTTTGGTGAAACTCATTCGGTCTACACCAGAACACACCAAGCCATTCTGTAGGTACAGGCAGACCTTTTTTTCTGCCAAAACCCTCCTAACAGCCATTTCACAGCAACACACATCTCAGTACATGGCTACCCTGGAGCCGGGGCCAAGTACAGGATTGTAACCCTGCAACCCAGGAGGGGTGAGTGGTATAGCCGATTTTTCTCTACTCTGTTGTAGTCCAGCATATGGTGATTTAAGAAAGTCATCAGGGCAGATGTCCTGACCTCGGCAGAGGAGTTCTGGTGGCCAGTCTAAGTAAGCTTTGGCTTACTCAGATGGCTGATGTATGCAACCATTGCGACAAGGATCACGATGATGATCCAATGCTGCATCTTCGGATAAGTGTTGCATGATAAGGCGTCTTTTTCTTACAGACCCTTGCTGCTGTATTACAATATTTGAACATCACTGCTGCATCCAAAGACGCAACAGTAATGCTCACTGCATCCATCTCTGAATCCAGCCCTCCGTTCACTGTGGAATTGAGATACAGAGCACTTTACTTTACATATATATTTGGGACCTGTGAGAAGTGTATAATTCGCCAACAGGATTCTACCGGAGCTTCTAAACACTATCTAACCCTATTGAGTGGTTGAGTGTGTGGACTTTTCCCTATCTTAACTCTATTTTTGCATTTTTTTTTTACTATTTTTTATGAATGTTATATGTCGTTGTATCGTAAGTTTGTAAATTATATACCAGTATTAAGCCATCACAACATACATTTCTCATTTTTATTTCCCTATAAGATCTACAATTATTTCTATTGGGCATATTTGCTAATTATCAGGTTTCAGACCCAATAATTAGAAATTCTAATCGCCACTATTTGCGGCAATAAGAAATTAATTTGTCCCCAAATCACATGCAGGGACAGGGACTCCTAAAGGAGCTTGTGCCTGCGATGTGTAAAGAAGGGAAATGATCGCAAAAACAATAATTTACCTTCTATAACCGGGGCCGCCCCACGCATGCACGGTCAGCAGACCACGCATGTGCGCCGGCCATTTACGAGGAGGCTTCTCCAGGTAATTTTTGGCCATAGGCTGCTCTAGGATAACGCCATCTGGAGATGCCGTTATCCTATCGGGGCAAGCTCCGAAATGTGAAAGGTAAATCTGACAGCTTCACAGCCCCATAAAAAACATATAGGGGCTGCAGCTGCTGTCAGAAATGGAAGTACTGCAGCAGATATCTCCGATATCTGCTGCGGCCCCTCCTTCATACATTCAAGGGATCCTTAATATTAGTAGGTAGCTCCCAAAAACTGTTGTTTTCGGGGAATATCCTGCAAATATTATTTGATAAATAAGCCCCTATATCCTGTAATAAACTATTCATAATTTACCTATTTAGTGTTGTATTAGTTTATTTTTAGAGCATAGGAGACATTCAGACATGCTCGCTAGATGCGCACGCTCGCTCCAGCGTATGCAAATTGCGCTAGGTGACGGCATGGCATGCGATCGCATGGCAAGGCATTACTACGCCCACTATCTCTTGGCGTGCGGTCAGTATGTGTATGTAGACGCCTACCAGCCTGTCTACCCGCCCACTAACGCACGTCATCTCCTGGAAGTGCTTGAAAACATTGGTACCTCGAGCAGCATCGTATGCGATTGCAGCGCTTAAGGTTGCCTTTACCCTGCCGCAAGCACAGCGATCACTTCAGAGTAAAATCCCATCAAGTGACATATACTATGACGCTGCCTTTTCATTATGCACGCCTCTGGAAAGGCGTTGAGACACTCAGTCACGCCTGCGTTCGCACCTCCACTTCCCCATTTCCAGTGGTCAGCCTCTGTCACCACCCACAAATGGCCTCTCCTGTCAATCACTCTACTGGGTGGTCTATACGCAGCGAGCGAAAGCATCCCGATCTCTTGCATAGATTTGCGCACGCGCATTGCGATGTGTACGCATGCGCAGTTAGCGACTATCGGCCAGCTATGAGCGTTCGCATCATAGCGATCGGGTCAGAATCAGCCCCATAGTCCACTAAAATTCTACACTATCAGGAGAGGTAGTTCTGGTTACAAGCTAGGAACTAGATTATTCTACAATGCTGACGTCTGTATTCAAGCAAACCAAGTGTGACTACTATCCAATGGGTGGAGGGTGGGGGTGCAAAGCTGAGTCTTTGCCTCAGGAGATAGACTAGTTCACCCATGTGTGCATATATTATATATATAAAAATGAAAAAATGGATGTATATATATGTGTATATATGTAGTGAGACACACAATAGGCCCTTCATAAATTCAGCTCCAGGCCCATGTGGACATTAATCTGGCTCTGCTGCCGGCCAGACCGCAGTTTATCATACATGTATTTGTGACTCTGAAGGTGGTCTGTCCACACTCCACAGGGGTGATTTGTTGTCCATAAAGGGGTGCTGTGTTGTTCATCAAAAGGCTGCTGCCTTGTCCAGGGGTGCTCTTCCCCAGTATAAAAAAAAATAAAATTAGCATTCCACAAAAAATAAAACAAAATATCTTTTTTCAGTTTTGTTTTGGTGTGTGCTAGCTACGCTATTATTGTTCAGTGACATTACCGCCCAGACTGCAGTTTATCATCCACGAATTGTGATACTATACAGTGCATCCGGAAAGTATTCACAGCGCTTCACTTTTTCCACATTTTATTATATTACAGACTTATTCCAAAATGGAATAAATTCATTTTTGTCCTCAAAATTCTACACACAAATACCCCATAATGACAACATGTAAAACGTTTTTTTGAGATTTATGCAAATTTAATTAAAATAAAAAACGAAGAAATCACATGTACATAAGTATTCATAGCCTTTGCCATGAAGCTCAAAATTGAGCTCAGATGCATCCTGTTTCCACTGATCATCCTTGAGATTTTCCTACAGCTTAATTGGAGTCCACCTGTGGTAAATTCAGTTGATTGGACATGATTTTGAAAGGCATACACCTGTCTATATAAATGTCCCACACTTGACAGTACAGGTCAGAGCACGAACCAAGCATTAAGTCCAAGGAATTGTCTGTAGACCTCCCAGACAGGATTGTCTCGAAACACAAATCTGGGGTAGGGTACAGAAAAATATCTGCTCCTTTGAAGGTCCCAATGAGCACATTGGCCTCCATCATCCGTAAATGGAAGTTCGGAACCACCAGGACTTTTCCTAGAGTTGGCCGGTCGTCTAAACTGAGCGATCAGGGGAGAAGGGTCCAAGTCAGGAAGTGACCAAGAACCCGATGGTCACTCTGTCAGAGCTACAGCATTCCTCTGTGGAAAGAGGAGAACCTTCCAGAAGGACAACCATCTCGCAGCAATCCACCAATCAGGCCTGTATGGTAGAGTGGCCAGACGGAAGCCACTCCTTAGTAAAAAGCACATGGCAGCCCACCTGGAGTTTGCCAAAATGCACCTGAAGGATTCTCAGATCATGAGAAACAAAATTCTGTGGTCTGATGAGTCAAAGATTGAACTCTTTGGTGTGAATGCCAGGCGTTATGTTTGGAGGAAACCAGGCACTGCTCATCGCCAGGCCAATACCATCCCTACAGTGAAGCATGGTGGTGGCAGCATCATGCTGTGGGGATGTTTTTCAACAGCAGGAACTGAGAGACTAGTCAGGATAGAGGGAAAGATGAATGCAGCAATGTATTCCAGAGCGCTCTTGACCTCAGACTGGGGCAATGGTTTATCTTTTAGCAGGACAAAGGCCCTAAGCATACAGCCAAGATATCAAAGGAGTGGCTTCAGGACAACTCTCTGAATGTGCCCAGCCAGAGCCCAGACTTGAATCCGATTGAACATCTCTGGAGAGATCTGAAAATGGCTGTGCACCGACGCTTCCCATCCAACCTGATGGAGCTTGAGAGGTGCTGCAAAGAGGAATGGATGAAACGACCAAAGATAGGTGTGCCAAGCTTGTGGCATCATATTCAAAAAGACTTGAGGCTGTAATTGCTGCCAAAGGTGCATCAACAACGTATTGAGCAAAGGCTGTGAATACTTATGTATATGTGATTTGTTTTTTTTTGTAATTAAATTTGCAAAACTCTCAAAAAAACTTTTTACGCGTTGTCATTATGGGGTATTGTGTGTAGAATTTTGAGGACAAAAATTAATTTATTCCATTTTGGAATAAGGCTGTAACATAACAAAATGTGTAAAAAGTGAGCGCTGTGAATTCTTTCTGGATGCACTGTAAGTCGTAGCGCAGTGTGTTGTTCATTTCTTATTCATAAAAAATATTATGACACTAAGTGGTGGCACAGTATTTTACTCTTAAAAATCTTGTGGCACTGTAAGTGGTAGCGAAGTGTGTTATTCATTTCTTATTCGTAACAATTATTATGACATTGTGGGCTCTATTTATCAACATTATTTTTACTAAAATAATGTGAAAAAGGGTGTTTTGACACCCTTTTCACATTATTTTAGTATCACCTATAGTTATTACAGGACAATTGGACTAGAATTCGTAAAATTCTACTTCAACTCCTAAGTATCACTTATTTTTAGTAAAGCAGATCGCATTTCCCATAACTGTAATGGGAAATGTGATCTGACCATAGTTACTAAAAATAAATGTGAAAAAAATACCGGGGAAAGCCATGTGATAATAACGCCACCTGGAGGTGGCGTTATCCAGGGTCTCCCCCAGTTACCAGCCTCCTGCCCTGCTCTAACGGGGAGAGCAGAGCCGGGATTCGGTCCCTGTAATCAGCTGTGTGGTCTAAACAGACCGCAAGCGGATTACTGTAAGAAAAAAAAAATAGTAAAAAAAGAAATTACTTACCTGACTCCAGGGACCGGTGATCGGGCCTCCGGTGATGACTCCCCTCCAGTCAGCTGGTCTCCCACAGTGCACTGCTGCCCAGTCATCAGGTGTTCAGGCCCCAGTGCAGTATGGGAGATCACCTGACCGGAGGAATGGAGAACATCACCGGAAGCCTGGAGCATGCAGGTAAGTGTAAGCAAGGGAGAGGGGGGTCGCGGGGGGGTCCGCGATTGTGGGGGGCGGGGCTTGGTGCCGGGAGGTGGGGCTTAGCGCCGGGGGGTAGCAGCGGCGATTGGTCGGCGCATGCGCGGGCATTTAATCACTGTATTTTTTGCGAAAATACCGTAATAAGGCTCCGAAGGGGATTAGCAGGGACAGAGCTTTATCGCAAGCTCTGTCCCTGCAAGGGATTTGTAGTAAATCCCTGTGATATTGCCTGAATTTGCAATGCGAATTCACTCAGTAATATCACACTACAATCTGCATTACCAATGCGGATTGTAGTAAATAGAGCCCTGTAAGTGGTAGCACAGTATTTTACTCTTAAAATTCTTGTGACAGTGCAAGTGGTAGCGCAGTGTATTATTCTTTTCTTATTCATAAAAAATATTGTGACACTAAGTGGTAGCACAGTATTTTACTCATAAAAAATCTTTTGACACTGTAAGTGGTAGCGCAGTGTGTTATTATTTTCTTATTCATAAATGTAGTGTAATATTTAAAATTGGTACAAATTGACGTGTGTGTTGTACCCCACTTCATTTGTGTTTGTTGATATAGATAACGGTCAGTTGAGAGGAGAGAAGGAACCACATACTAGTGCTGGAGCTGCTGCCAGTGCCACAAGTTATGATGATGCTAGTCAGTCTACATCATCTACTAAAGCCGATGCCCAAGGGCATACAGGGCTTAAGTCAGTGCATCTAAAATCAAAGAACCAATCTTTTACAGTGATACAGAAAAAAAAATCAAAGGGAAAGTTAGCTGCAGAAAAACATTAAATTGGCAATATGTCTTTCAGCACACTTAGTGGCAAGGAAAGGCTAAGGCCTTGGCCTTTATTTATGACTGGTAGTTCTGTCTCTTATGATGATGTAAGCCCTTCTCCCTGTAGATGTTTCAAAAATTGAAAATCGTTAAGGCACAGGAACCAACTGTGCTCTCAGAAATGTCATAAATCCCTTAGGAGAGTCTAAGTGTGTCGGCCCCAGTGGAAACAGTTGTTGCCCATGATAAGAAAAATCCCATTGTCATGCCTGGCATAAAACAAAAAAATCCACTAATTATGTGTGGAATCATTTCTATGCAAATCCAGACAACAATTGTCAAGTCATCTGTACCCGTTGTCATGCCAGAGTAAGTAGAAGTAGAGACCCTAACCATCTAGGAACCTCCTCCCTGTTACATCATTTACAGCTCATCCATAAAAAGTGTTTGCAAAATTCAATAACTGGTGAAAAAAGTAACAACAAGTAGTCCAGCATCAGCTAGCTCCCTTCTCTCTGCTAGATCCATACAATATCCTCACTCATGATCAGAAGTAATCCTGCATCCATTTTGATAAGGCTAACTCAGTCCTTTCCTATTCTGGATTCCTCAGAAGAATCCTTGAGCGCTATGCCTGCTGCTGCTGGGAGTGGATCTTCATCCCAGAAGGGGACCAGGAAGACTACTAGTAGTAGTTCTAAAAAACAATTGACTGTTACACAATCTTTTGCAAGGGGGAGCAAGTATGACAGGAGTCACCCAGTTGCACAGACGATCACTGACGTCATAACATCTATGCTGGTATTAAATATGCGTCAGATATTCGCCATTAGTGCAGTGGGTTTTAGACAGTTAATTGAGGTCTTGTTTCCCCGCTACCAAATCCCATCTAGGTTCCACTTCACTAGAAAAGCAATTCCCAGCCTGTACAGAGACATTAAAAAAAAATGAATTAGTGTCCTCCAAAATGTGGACAAGTGGAACAGGGCAAACACAAGTTTACATGACTGTAACAGCTCACTGGGTGGGTGTATTGCCTTCAGTAGCACCAACAGCAGCAGCATTTAAGATACAGCAGCTCATTCAGAGGCAGGCTACTCTGTGTATCACCGGTTTCACTAGGAGGCATACCGCTGACACCCTCTTAGAAAAACTCAGAGAAATCATTGCAAAATGGCTTACCCCGCTTGGACTCTCCTCTGGATTTGTGATTTCTGACAACGCCACCAATATTGTGAGAGCATTACAGCAGGGGTGAATTCCAACACATCCTATGTTTTGCTCACACAATCAACTTGGTGGTGCAAAATTTTTAAAAATATGACAGGGCCGTGCAGGAGATGCTCTCTGTGGCCCGCAAATTTTCTGGACATTTTTGACATTCAGCAGGTGCATGTAGAAGATTGCAGCACCTGTAAGAAATGTTGAATTTGCCCTGTCACCATCTGAAGCAAGAGGTGGTTACAAGATGGAACACCACCCTTTATATGCTTCAGTGGATGGAGGAACAGCAAAAAGCCATCCAAAGCTACACAATGAACTATGACATAGGAAGAAGAGGGAGAATGTACCTTGCTCAGTGGAAAATACTTTCTGTGTTGTGCAAAGTGCTGAAACCAAGTAATTGCCCTAATTAGACTGTTGGAAAAGCAGCTTGAGAAATTAAAGGAGGAACTGAAATTAAGTGATTCATTTTGTCGGACTTGTAGATCAAGTCCTTTATTCGCTTTGCCAGGATCCAAGGGTTGTCAGGATCTTACAATTGGGTCAATACATTTTGGCGACCGTGCTGGATCCTAGGTTTAAGTCATACGTCATGTCTTTCTTCCCAGCAGACACAGATCTAAAGAGATGCAAAGAGCTGTTGGTAAGGAAATTGTCAGCTCAAGCGGCACGTGATGCAGCGATGGCTCCTCCTTCAGTTTCTCCAGCAAGTACGGTGGCCAAGAAAATTCAAAAATTTCCCAAAAAAAGACCCACTGGTGATACAGATGAGTCAACACAAACAAGTTTTGACATCTGGTCGAGTCTAAAAGAATTGCCTACAATTAATGAGACCTCTACCGTGACTCCATCTGATACGGTCACCATTCAAAGAATGGTTGAGGACTATTTTAATGATAGCAATTTGGTGGCTCTTGACAAACTAGCTTTGCTTCACTTGAGCTGCCCCCCCTCCAGTGTGTATTCAGAAAGAGTTTTCAGCACAGCCGGGAACCTGTCAGCGATCGGCGTAGGAGGCTACTTCCTCAAAATGTGGAAAAGATGATGTTCATCAAAATGAACTACAAATTTCATGAGGAAGACCTTTACCGCCAATTACATCCAAAAATTACAGAGTCACTTGAGGCTGTAATGGTGGATTCCAGCGGAGATGAATTAATATTGTGTGTAGATGATGTACACACTGATGAGGGTAAGGAATCAGCAGATGATGGCGACAACATCTTGCCTCTGTAAAGCCAGTTTGTGCATGGGGAGATCATTGCCAGCAACGTCAGCTGCCTGTTGGTAGCTTGTTATGTGGAGGCCCAAACAAAACCAATCGCTTCAGCCACAATTTTCAGTTTCTGTCGCTGAAGTAATTGGTATGTTAAACTGTGCATGTCCTGTTTACTATATACAAAATAAGGGTGGGTGGAAGGGCCCAAGGTTAATTCCATCTTGCACCTCTTTTCTTTGCATTATGTGCTGTTTGGGGAATTGCTGTCTGACAGACAAAAAAAATCAAACTTTGCACTACAGTATATGTAAAAAGTCCAAAACATTGGCCCAGCTTGCAAACACAATTTTCTGTACTGTACAGAACTTACTTGTCTATGCAGGCTCCCCCTTCTCTGCTGCTGCTGTACTGTAAAAAAGACAAACAGTGCAATGTATCCTAACATTTGCCTGAGAACAATTTGAATAAATATAAACCCCTACTATACTACAATTCTTTACGCCATTAGTAGTACCCTTCCATTATACACAATCTGTGACAGGGCAGGTTAGGGGTACACAACTCCACAGCACATGAAGATGAAATAAAAAAAAATACTGTACATTGTTTGGCTCTGTGCCATCGATGGGAGTGAACCATTGGTTCCGAAAGCTGCAGCTATCGACAGCTGCAACTGTCTTTGCACTATAACCACAGCAAGGACAGCACTGTCTGTGCTGTGGCGGCTGCCTGCTGCATTTGGGATCTTGTGATGCTTGCAACATTGGAATAGGCGAAAAAGATTCACCTATGAAAGATGGTGGAAAAAAGTGCAGAATTGGGGTTTTGGGGTGCAAACTTGCGAGAACCCCCCTACTCCCTTTGGACAGTCCCCCAAAGCTAAACTGTGTAAAAAAAAAATACCCCAAAAAATTATTTTGAAAAAGGGGGAGAAAAAAAACAAAAGTTGGGGGACAAACTTAAAAACTAGTGAAATAGACTCCAGGGAGGTCCCCGAGTATGCCCCAGGTATTTTTAAGATTGCAGGTGCATGCGGCAGGTGGCTCACCACAGCAGATTTTTTTCCTTTTTTGGGTGTAATCGATATTGTATCCAAGTAGATCTGTAAACAACAAATTAGTCTTTAAATGAGCAAAGTTCCAAAGTCCTGTTATTGCTGGCCCGATTAACAGGATCTCCTGGGCTAAATTCACCTTAGTGCCTTGAACCTGTGTAATATCATTAGCACAGGTGCATAAAACGAGTGGCTTGCATGTACAACAAGCGTTTACTCGTCACCAGTCCGGTGGTTGAAAGCTCCCCCTTACACAGAGCCGCTATTCCTGGTGTCACCATGCAGCATCTGTGTAGGGGCACACCTCTGTGGCTAGCGGTCAGCAAAAGTGATGTCTCCAGGCAAGTTGTCATCCACTATGGGCACCAAGCAATAGATCCACACTTGTAAGGGAACAAACGGGGTGTCTCTAACAGATTTCGCTCCATTTTATGGGAGATTTTTCACTCTTTGAAAAATGGTGGGTGGGATAGGCTTCCGTAGTCATATGGATTTTAACTATACAAAGGTTGATTGTTGCAATGCCATTATCCAGTAAGTAGACATCCGTGACCAGAAGATAAGTGGCCGCGGATGCATCCAACTCACAATCAGCCCCAAAGAATAACTGTATTCAGCATGACATGTGAGGGCAGATGGAGAAGTAGGAGATGGAGGATTTTATAGTACACAGAGCAGGCAGAGCTCAGGGGAGTGTTCCAACCACCTCTGCTAACTAAGGCCCTCAATCAGAGCCGTTCGTTATTTGCGGTCGTTCGTTCAAAAACAAGGGGTGGCTATTCAAATGATCCGTTCGCACATTGCAGTCTGTTCACACCTCTAAGTCTGAATGAGCGAGCAAAACATACGCTCGTTTATTTGATAAAAACGCCCCCTGGCCGCTCGCACCATACGTCATGTTCGCTATTTATTAGATTAATCGAGTACATCGTACAGCGTATGAACTGCTCGCTATTCTTGTGGTTGGTTTTTTCAACTGCTATTTTGCGAGCAGTTCTGAGTTTAAAAAAACCTAGTGGCGTGGTCAATGACGCTGCTGGATTAATTATGCACACCCTTAAAACGCCCGTTTTGACCTTTAAGCACGCCTGCATTCGAATTCCACTCCCCCGTTTTCAAGCACCTTCCCCTGTTACAACCCACATACGCCTCATTCTGTCACTCAAAATAGCAGGCACTCGCTATATAGCGTACAAACGATTTTCGGCCGCACTGACTGGTTCGCGCATGCGTACTAAAAACCGTACGCATGCGCAGATGTGCGAACATCGCTCGGAACGAGCGTACTGCCGCTAACGAGCGGCTCTGAATGAGGGCCTAAATAATTTGCCATGTGGCTGTGTTTGCCATGGAAGTCACAATACACTGTTGACACAGAATTATAAATATTTAATAGAAGCCTGAAGAAACAAATCAAGTAAAAAAATTTAATCCCCAAGAAATTTCTTATAACCTTACACATAGAGCTATTTAAAAAAAAAAAAAATCACATCCCAATTTTTCATTTGATTGTTGCTTTAAATAATAACCCTGTAGATACTAGAGAACTGCAGATACACATCTGCACAACTGTTCAAGGTGGTATCATGTGTCTTTATCAGAACATCTTGTGCTCTTCTATCTGGATAATGACATAAAACTGTCTAAGATGTTGCACACACTGCATGATTGCTAGTAAAAGTTCTAGCAGTTAGGTCATGTTTGACTCCTATCCAGGTTTCCAGATGTATCCAGTTTCTATATTCTACATACTTGGGGAAGCCCACAGATGTCATGTTTCTGAAATGCTTATTCTTAATTGGCTCTCTTTTTACGGTATACAATACTGACAGCCGGCTTCCTGACTGTCATATGCTGGCGAGGGTGAAATGCAGGGCATCTAGATGTAGACGCCTGACATTTACCCGACGCCGGGAGACCGGCGCCCGGCATCCCGATCGAAGGGATGCCGGGCGCCGCAAGTGGACAGCCGCGGGGGGGAGGGTTAGGTTTAGGGCACCCGGGGGGGACTTAGGGTTTGGCACCCCCCTGGGAGGGTTAGGGTTAGGCTAGGGGGAGGGGGGGTTAGGGTTAGGCACCCCCTCGGGGGACTTAGGTTTAGGCAGCGGGGAGTTAGGGTTAGCCACTTAAAGGTGGGATTAGGGTTATGCACTTGGGGGGGGGGGAGTTAGAGTTAGGCACCCCTAAGGGGGGTTAGGTTAGTTTATACTTACCTTAGGGATGATCGGGATTTCCAGCGCTGTCGGGCTTCCGCTGCCGGGAACTCTGCTTTTGTCAGCCAGGCGCTGCCGGGAATAGAATGGCCGGCGGTATTTCATACCGATTCCATTTTTACTACTTACTGAATATCTATTATATATGTAAAGAAACCATATCACTTTAACTTTATTTATATATATATATGTATATATATATATATAAAAAACACCTCCTGACGAAGTCAATCAATGACAAAACGCATTGGGCGTGGCTAGTGACGTGGACGGGTGTGAACGTCACCCACTGGTTTCCGGAGCGGGCTGTGATCTGTAAGTGGCTGACTTCTATACATGGTGGAGAGAGATCCATCCACAGCTAAGATCATTACTTTTAACCTCAATGTATGTGAACAATTACAGTTCAGTAAAGTGTTTTGCTATTCATTACTTACGAGTGCGTGCTCCCTTTGTTTACATATCTTTGGGACTTTCTGCTCCGTGGCTGGAGATGGGGATGTAGCTGCACTCCATCTGAAAAAGAACTGATTAATCTGGACACACCTACAAGAGACTACTGCGCATATTGGATTTGTATTATTTAAACATACATATACTGTATATATATATATATATATATATATATATATATATACATACATATACACAGCATGTTCGATTTTGGTTTTGGTCTTGCCAAACCGCCATGACTGGTTTTGGTTTTGTTTCCAAAGATTGGCAAAAATAGCTAAAATCACATAATTTTAACCTTTTTTGCTCCTAGAGTATTATTAACCTCAATAACTAACATTAATTTCCATTCATTCCAGTCAGTTTTGACCACCTCACAATATTGTTTTCAATATTCAGTTTTGCTACTGGATGAGAGCTGTCATCAGGGGCACAGAGAAAGGGGGGGGGGGAGAGGGTACTGATTACCTGGGCCCGGTCATGCCAGAGGGTCCAGGACGCAGCATACCAGTGGCCATTTGTATTCCTTTTTTTTAAGCCACTTTTATTAACCCTCCGCGGGCGGCAGTTCGGACGAGTGTGGGGTGAGGGGGGCGGTCTCTGTCACCGGACTGTGTAGTGCGTGCCCCACAGTCACTGACACTCACTCCCAGCTGTCGCCCCATTGCAGAGCTTTTAGTCTCACAAGATGATGAATTCATCATCTCGCGAGACTCTAGGCCCCCATACATCAATCAATTGCTTCTACCTTTCCTTCCCTGATCTCTCCCTGTCTCTACTGACTTGTATCTCCAACTGTCTCTCTGCTATCTCTTCCTGGATGTCCCAGCGATTTTTTTTTAAAACATTTTATTGTAAGACTGCAATAAACATTACATAATAGCTGTCAAGAATTAACAAGACATCAAAAGATAGGTAGGGACAATCCAAATTAAAGTCCATTGAGATTGTAGAGTCAATGGGGCCCATTTATTAAGGATCGCATATTGCAATGCGATCAGGGCATGCAGTATCGCCCATGATCGCATTGCAAAATGCGATCATACCGGCCGAATGTATGACCCGGCACATGCACGGAGATGGGCTCCGAAAAGAGCCTGTCCCTGCGATGTGGCCGGAGCGCATTCCGGGCTGCTGCGCATGCGCAGTCCCGTGGACTGCACATGAGCGGCGCCCATTGCCGGCGGAGGGATCTGGAAGATCCCTCCGCCGGCTCAAATGCGTTAAGTGCCCATAAGACACAGCGGCTAACGCTATCTGCAGATGGCATTAGCTGCTGGGGTCATTATCGGGAATGCGAAGCATTCCCGATATTGATACATTTGGCAGCATCGCATCCCCCATAGAAACCTATGGGGGAGGCGGCTGCCGGCGGCAATGGAGGGATCGCAGCAGGTATCTCCGATACCTGCTGCGGTCCCTCCTTCATACATTCGGGGGATACTAAGTATTTGAGGTAAACCCCTGAAAACAGGTGTTTTCGGGGAATTTACCTCAAATGATCTTTGATAAATGTGCCCCAATGAACTATAAACCAGTTATAATAAATTTGGCAGAATCCAGCACAATAAATGGTATACAATCGGGAAGCCGGCTGCCTTAATACCGGCAACCGGCTTCCCGACTGTCATATCCTGGCGAGGGTGAAATGCCTGGCATCTAGATGTAGACACCTGACATTTCCCCGACACCGGGAGACCGGCACCCAGATCGAAGGAGTTAGGTTTAGGCAGTGGAGAAGGGGGGGGGGGGGGGTTAGGGTTAGGCACTTAGAAGGGGCATTAGGGTTAGGCACTTGGGGGGGAGGTTATGGTTAGGCACCCCTAAGGAGGGTTAGGTTAGTGATTACTTACCTTAGGACGATCGGGATTTCCAGCGCTGTTGGGCTTCCACTGCTGGGAACTCTGCTGTGGTCGGTATTTCATACCGATTCCCAATAAATTAGTCACCTAGTCAATGCTCTATGAGGGTTACATGAATTCTCTCTCTTTCTCTCTTTTTTCTTTCTTTCTTTTTTTTTTAAAGGAGGCAACACCTGTAGACACAATTTATTCATTATACCAAGCTGTAAATTGGACTGCAGTACGGAGCGTATCTTTAACCTGGAAGGGTAATGTACGAACATAGGGGAGCCAAATGGCAAAAAACTTTTCTGCTCCTTTATCTTTAAGAGATAATTCCAACCAGTCCATATGGAACAAATAGGAGATTCTAGGCTGTAAAAGAGTAATGTCAGGGCATCAGCAGAGATCCATTGAGATAAAATGGTTTTCTTTGTAGCTGCTGCAATCTTTGCCAATAGCTGATGAGCATCTTTAGGGGGGCAAGATGACTGAGATGTTGGCATAAGATCACATATAGCCCACTCAGGTGTCAACTCAAAACTAATTCCCAGCGTGGTGGATATATACTGTATGCGTGAACTAGGGACCAGATACTCTGTACCTCCGCATGGGTCCACATACAATGCATTAGATCAGCATCAGGCTGTTTACACTTGAAGTAATTAGAGTCAGTGGAAGCGCCAGAAATAAATCTTAGTTTGGGGGTAAAATAAGCACGGTGCAACAGTTTATAATGCATGTAGGATGCCGAGATTAATTGTTTATTAAGTCTGATAAAAGATTGAAAAATAGAGCTTAAAAGTATGGTAGGAAATGTAGAGCGCCATTTAATGACTCCAGCTGTCTCCAAACAACATATTAGGGCAGTGGGACAGCACATCTGTTAGGATCCGCGGGTAGCGGATCATCTTCGTGGCAGGTTCCAGCCATAGTTGTGACTGGGATACCCTACCCTCCAACATGATCCGTTCCATTAGGTACAAAACACTCTGCTCCTGGACTTCACATCTAATGTATGATTGCAGTCACCTGTGTTGAACTAGGTAATTGATGAGACAGGTGTATCACCACAGGTGTCTGCAATCATACAGTAAGAGGGAAGTCCAGGAGCAGAGCATTGTTTACCTGATGGAACGGGTCATGTTGGAAGGTCTGGGATACTGCATCTAATCCTGTCTTGTCTGTGTACAGTTCATAGCCTGTCATTCCTGCCTGTCTGTGTACTGAGCTCATGTGCTCATTAATTAACTAGCTGTTTGTCTGCAGAGCAGGTACACACATGCGTTTGTTAAGGAATTACTCTCCAGGAATTGTCTCTGACTGGATCCTGCGTCTCATAAGTATACAGCCAGCCCTGCAATAACTGCCAGTTATATTGTCTGACATGCTGTGTTTGTTGTTCTGTTCTCAAGAGTCCTAGCCAGTCTTCCAAGTTTTACAGTTCCTGTTTATGGAGTCATTTTCCCAGCTTCCAAGCTGCAGCATTGCACAGACTGTTTCCCAGCTTCCAAGCTGCACCATTGCACAGACTGTTTCTCGGCTCCCAAGCCACTACAGAGGCCTCCGGGGCCTGATCTACACTGTGCTGCTGCTCTCATTCAGCTATACCCAACCATCATATGTTTAGTGTGTGAGTATAACACACTATAACTAAACCTGCATGTTTAATTAGACTAGCTGTACCTTCATCACATCTGAACTCACTTTGCAAGTTGGAAATCCCACCTTACTGCTGCAGTTGTTGCTGTCATTTCATTTGTAGACATTCTGCATATGCTTATACACATAATTTCTTTACCTGCATGTATTCCTGAATCAGCTGCATCTTCGTCAAGTCTGGTCTACTTTACTAGTTCCTTTTGGGAGTTCAACATACTTGCACTTTCAGCTTCATACTACAGGTACGCACACCTGTTCCATGACTGTTTCATTCGGTTCACTAGCCGCAACCCGGCCCGTGCCGCACCAATTGACCCTCAAGGTCTTACGTCCTCACTGGCTCAATCGCCACTTCACTCTGGCTCACTAGTCGCAACTCGGCCCGTGCTGCACCAAGTGACCCTCAAGGTCCTACATCCTCATTGGCACAATCGCCACGTCATTAGACTCGCTAGCCGCAACCCGGCCCGTGCCGCATCAATTGACCCTCAAGGTTGTCAAAGCCGGATAATTGGCTGAGATAGGATCGGTTTAAAATTAGATTGGGGCGATGCCATTTTGCAAATGGCAATGAGACGCCATTTTGAGACTGGCCGCCCAGCGCCATTTTAGTGAAACTCTCCATTATAAGTACATATGGTGATGCTATTATTAAGCATCGTGCGATCCCCACGCAATCGAAAGAAGTTAAAAGTCCTCACCTTGTAAATACAGCCAGTCATTAAAACAGATAAAATGATTATCCCTGCAAAACACGTACCATAGTGTACTCCACAAAACATATAGTTGCACAACGCTAACTAGCATCTTTTCCCAATTCCCCAACACTGCACACTTACATAAAAGGTTCCCTAGCATCAAAGTGTAATATCCAAGGTTTATGCAGTAATTATTAATGTTGTGTAATAAAGGTTATTTGATATCTAAGGTTTAGTACACGGTAAGCAGACCGTGTTTGGTGTTGTACTGATCCACTGTGTCTCCACAGATCTCCGGTATCATCAGTGAGAAGATCGCAACATGCATCTGCAAACTATGGACTATAGAGAGTTAAAACATTAAAATGTACTCTGTAATGTTAGCAGCTTAGATTAGCATGCAGTGGGAAAAAGGACACAAAGGGTTGTTAGAGGCTGTTTGTGTCCATTCGAATTGACCTATGAACTATCCTGTAACAGAAGCACCTTAAAGAAGAACCAATGGAATCATGTCAAACTTGTCTATTGTATTGCCTATCCCTGTAAGAATATATATGGGCGCTCTCTGACCCCAGTCTTGAGTCTTCTTGCTGTGCTGTTGACAGAGGTTTCTAATGCTGATGCCAGTATCTGTGCCCAGAGCGCGTATCTATATAACAACTGTACCTTGAGTCTGTATGATTATTTGCGCTAATTGTCTTTAGATCACAGTGTGTAGCCATCTGTTTTTATATTGAATAATAACTTTTTTGTGCTTTGGAACCACATTCAAAGTCTGAAAGCATTTATTTACTGTGCGACTCATTATGCTAAATAGCGACAATTTTAGAAGGTATAGGCAGGATTTTAGAAGGTATAGACAGGATTGCATAGAGGTTTTAATTAGGTATCCATAGTTGGGGTCTCGCAGTGTGAAATCACGCTACCGGTCACTAGGTAACACTCGGTAGCGATCTCTCAGCAAAAGGGTGGAGGCGCCTAGCAGGAGAACGCATTGTGCCTTTGAAATCTGCTACCACTTTGTTGCTGAGAATCCGCTACCTATTATTGTGGCTTTAGGAGCGCTGATTGAGAATCCAGGGATGAGGGAGGAAAAAGTTTGTTTTCCTTCATCGATAGTTTTTTTTTGTATTAAAAAGGGGAAGTCGCATTATTGTGTATGCGACCAACTTGCACTATAGCGTAAAAGTCATAATACGTGTTGTGTAGTAGTCATATTATATATTATTGTGTATGTGACTAGTCGCACAATAGCGTATACGTATTTCCTGTATTGCTGCCACGTGTTTTAAACAAAGCCTTTGAGAGTGCACGGTGATATTGATAGATAGCATTGTTGTAAATATATTGATAAGTGTTGCCATAGTATGGGAAAACGTGTATTTTTCTGCGCAGGAAAAGGGTGTGTAACAGTGAGTATTTGTTGGCAGGGACAACGGTTCCCTAGTTAAGGGCATCGTAGGACCTTTAAGGACTAGGTGCAAGGGTCGACCTAGTAGCTCAGTAGTAGATACCGTTCTAACACATAAGCAGGTGCAGTTGTTGTCTTTGTTGTAGGTTCGGCTCCCAGTGTGATTACAGTATTCAGTGATCAGTTAGGGTTATTTGAGCATTATAATTGAACCGCACAGTTTTGGCTAAATTGTGATTGTGAACTGGGTAGAGGGTGGACGAAATCACTGAAAAGGGTAGGTGTTATTGGAATGCCTACATGCTAGCAGTTGAAAGGTAGTCAAAAAGGGATTAGGTGCGTGGAAGTAGCCTTGTTATTCCATAGGTTTGAGGGCGCGTCCTGTTAAGATGTCCACAGGTAAGTGAAAGTATCTTGACTGTCTTTCACCAGTTTAAATCTCCATTGAAAAGCTTAAGGTTCTCCCAGAACGGGGGCCAAGCAAACGGTAGAGATGTTAGATGATGTGCTACTGTTGGAAGCGCCGCTTGGGTCGGCACGCCATATTATGCATACTAAGTAGGGTGCTTATGCAATTAGGTACTGTGATGTATGGTTTAAAATGATGATAAAGAGTGTTAGACCGTTTCCCAGAATTGGCGGTATTGAACAATGTCCGAGATAGCATCTGTATGGTGTGCTCTCGAATGAAAAAGGTAAAATATAATGAGTGTTTAAAATTATAGCAGTATGAGGGGGATGCGTGACTTAAAGGTGTGCACGCGATGCAAACTAGCGTCGTGAGCACGTTACCGGAGAGTACACACGCAGCGCTAAACTGCGGTGCGTGCGCGCTGCGAGATAGCATGCACATGCAGTAAGGTAGCATTGTGGAAGGTATTGCCAGTGGTTCACGTGCACCACCGCCGCCCTATGCGGATGGGGGTGCAGGTACAGTTGTTGAAAAACCCATAAAAAATGTAACAAGTAACTTGTACCCTCTCTTATGTAATCATAAAGAAAATGTTTATGATGCAAATGATGAGCCTATTGTTATGTCTGCCATTTCCCATGCTGTATACATGTTAGATGCTCCACCACAACAAGCACGAGTGGTGGCCCATCTTCATAGGTGGTGGTACAGGAGGTAACATCCACTGCACCCATAGAGGAAGTTGTTAACCCTATACGTAGCAGTAATAGACTAAATCCCCAGCCAGGTAACAAGGTCAAAAGTAGCAGTGCGGCCGGTCTGCATCCCATCCGGACAATAACGGTTCCGAATGGGAATGCGGATGCGAACAGTGTAGTGCCCACAAGGGAGGTAGCAATGCATTGTCCTTGGACAAGAGTGGAGCTAAATTCCATAATGAATTATTTCCCCAAACCTAAAAAGGAATTAGCCAAATGCCAAAGATTTTTGAAAAATTTGGGTAGTACTCACGAGCCAACCAATAAAGATTGGCGAGTGGTGTTAAGGGCTTGTCTTCCACGCAATACCGATGTGACAAAGTATATCACGGATTGTGTATTGGATGGACATGTTCCCTTAACAGATGAAATTAACCAAGGTAACATTTCCCACATTATAACTCAATTGGGCGTATATTTTTCAGTAGTAGTTAACTGGAGCAAAATTTTCACCAAAAAACAAAAAGAGTGAATCTACAGAGGATTATTGTAACCGAGCTCTGCAGGCTATCACCCAGTACACTGGGTTAGAGGATATTAAAGATGGAACTCATCACAGGGGAATGATCGTCACTGTACTTATGGATGGTCTAACAGAGAAACTAAAGACCCAAGTTCAGACCTCACAACGTGGCTGGAGGGGAGTCACTGTAGACACCCTCATAAAATCCGTTATTGAACATAAGAACATCCTTAAAAAGAGAGACCCAGAGCAAGAAGTTAATGGCTGTTAGTATTCAAGCTCTAGAAGGAATGACTATAACATCACAGCCAACAGACACACATGCACCTGCACAGCTACACGTCCTCACCAATCCTGCACCACCTCAAACACAACCCTACCCCACATCACACACAGCCACAAAACCCATACTATCCACAACCACCATATTTCCCTCAATATCCTTACCCACACCCACCATCTTTCCCTTCCGCTCAACCCACACAGCAATCCTTTCACCCACCCCACTCACGAAAGTGCTGTAACTGCAACCAAGTGCAACATGTAAGTAGGAACTGTAGGGTGAAGAAGGTAGGACCCCCTAACCAGGGAGTACCTGGATATCCCCATAAGGGATATACACAGAGTACAGGAAACCTACAACAGTCACCAGCTCCAATTGTGGCCATAAATGCTGTATTGGAGAGTGAGAGTCAATGCTAGGGGTCAGGTCATACCTGTAGTCTACAGATAGTCAGGTTAACGGGAAGTACTAGGGAAGAACCTGTGATGATGGTTGATGTAGCTGGTACTAAATATCTTTTTCTTGTAGAAACAGGGGCGACCAGGTCAGTGATAAAATCTCCCGCTAACTTACAGGTAACCAGCGAGACGGTACCAGCAATGGGTGTAACGGGTAAAGTGCAACATTATCCTTTAACAAAATCCACAGAGGTCACTATCGGGTCATTGCATACCAGGCATTCTTTCCTACTGGCAGCAGCGGCTCCTACTAACCTACTGGGAAGGGATTTGTTATGTAAGATGGGATGTGTCATATATTGTACCCCTGATGATGTATTTCTAGATATTAAGCAATATAGAAGAAGAAAGTAGGGCTATGGTGTGGGGCACTCTTGTAAGTGAATAATTGAATTAGTTTAATACATAACTTTTATTAGCAACAATAAAATAAAGTACCATATAGTGAATTTTTAAGACTGGATAATATAAATCCATCTTCAAATTCAGAAATCACTTGATATAATAAAATCTAAGAAGATGCAATCGCACAATTAGCAGCATTGAGAATATGTCTAATAAGAGATTGGGTGAGTTTATCACAGCTATTGATAGGACGCGGGAGAAGGGAGAAGGATAAGCACGGGGGAATGGAGATACTCGTGACCTGCAGAATCAACCTATGTACTTTCTCCCAATAGCCTTTAATTTTAGGGCAGTGCCACCAAATGTGAGCCAGAGACCCCTCACCTCCACATTCCCTCCAGCACCTATCTGAGGACTGAGGAAAGATGGCCCGAATCCGTGTAGGGACCAGATACCACCTATACATTCTCTTATATGCGTTTTCCTTGATTCTGACACAAATGAAAGACTTCGCCGTCAGCTCGCGAATTTTGATCCATTCTTTAGGATCCAAAGGAATGCCCATGTCTCTTTCCCAGGCCAGTTCGTGCGGCTCCTTTAAGGGCCGGTTTTGACCTAGGAGAAGGTTATAGAAAGTGGAAATAAGCCCTTTAGAGCCGGAACGGAGTAAGCAGAGGGACTCCAAAAGAGAATAAGATGGATGAGACCCTGAGCCAATTACCATGGTAAAAAGATGACGCAATTGGAGATATTGAAAGAAGTATCTTGTAGGTATTCCTAACCTATCTTGCAGATTGGAGAACTCAGGAAACGGGCAAACAGGAGCAATATCTCTCAAGAATTTAATATCCTTTGCCGTCCAAGGGGAGAAAGATTTAGGATCCAATCCAGGAACAAAATCCCCATTATTCCATAGTGGAGTCATAGCGGAGCGATTCTGAGTCAAGGCAAATGCCCTATTGCAGTAGTCCCAAATAGACAGAGAGAAGCGAAGGGTTGGAGGAATAGAAGGGGAGGGCGGTCTAAACTTGTGATCCATCCAAAAGATAGAGTAAGGGGAATGAAAGGTAAGTAGCTGAGCTTCTAAATCCACCCAACCCCTAGTGCAGGACGGAGCATGTGCAAGAACGGCCAGGGTTAAGTGGACAGCTAGATAGTATTTGTGGAAGTTTGGTAGCCCCAAACCTCCCTCTCCACCACGGTAACATAAAATACGAAAGCGGACTCTAGGTTTACGTCCCGACCAGACAAACCTGGAGACCATCCGCTGCAAGGTAGCTAAAAAGATCGAGGGGACTCTGACTGGGAGCGTCTGAAACAGGTACAGAAATCTTGGAAGCACATTCATTTTGATGGCGTTAACTCTCCCAGTCCAAGAAATAAAATGAGCTCCCCAGGTGTTCAGATCTCGACGAATCCTCTCTAAGAGTGGAGGGAAGTTGGCAGCAAATAATTTGTCGTAAGTGTTGGTGAGGTGGACACCAAGATATTTTATAGATCGGGAACACCATCGAAAGGAATAGGAGCTATGCAAACGAGAGATAGTCATGGGGTCCAAGAGTATAGGTAAGACTTCCGTTTTATCCTGATTTATTTTAAAATTTGACAGGCGACCATAGGATTGGATTTCTTCAAAGACCGCAGGGAGAGAAGAGATGGGGTGGGTCAAGGTGAGAAGGACATCTTCCGCATAAAGAGCCACTTTATGTTGAGACTGGTCAACTGAAATGCCCGTGATTGTCGGATTATTGCGAATGCTTGCTGCTAGGGGCTCCATGATCAGGGCAAAGAGGAGCGGCGACAGAGGACAACCCTGACGGGTGCCATTTAAGATATTGAAAGGAGAAGAAGCAAAACCGTTGGCCAGGACAGAAGCAGATGGGTTAAAATATAAAGAGGCAACACCATTTATAAAATTCCCTCTGAAACCAAAAGCATGAAGAGTGGATTTCAAGAAGGTCCAATCAACCCTGTCAAAGGCCTTCTCAGCATCTAAGGCCACCACCAGGGCAGAGAGCGACCTCATGTTAGCAAAATTAATAAGGTCAATGACCTTCTGGGTGTTGTCAAAGGCCTGCCGGCCGGGGATAATCCCCACCTGATCACGGTGGACCAAGGAGGGAATAACACGGGCGAGGCGAGAAGCCAGGAGCTTAGCAAAGATTTTCAGGTCAACATTAAGAAGGGATATTGGTCTGTAGCTAGCGCACGAGTCGGGGTCTCTACCTTCCTTATGAATAACCACTATCTCAGCCCTGGTGGTGGCCTCGTCAAACATCCGACCCGACAGAACAGAATTATAAAGGTTCAACAACAGAGGAGAGAGGGAAGGAAGGAATCTCTTGTACAAAGCTGCAGTAAATCCGTCCGGGCCAGGGGCAGAGGAGGACTTCATGGACTTCACCACCAGCTCCAGTTCTTCATATGTGAAGTCTTCATTGAGAGCAGATACCTGTGACGCAGATAAACAAGGCAATCTAAATGAAGTAAGATATGTAGAAGTGGCAGCAGAAAGAGAGGAGGGGGAGAGCTCACGATTTTGAAGAGAATAAAAGCGAAGAGTAAAAGTCCTTAAAGATGTTAGCAATAGATTTGGGATCATATTGAGGGGAACCAGTAGGGTCTAGAATTTTTAGGATCCTATTTTTGGTGCGCTTAGTTTGGAGCTTACGCGCTAAGATTCTATCTGCCTTATCTCCACGCTCGTAGAATCTTTGTTGCAGCCATTTGAGAGTACGGGACGCCTTTGACGAGAGAAGTTGGTTCAGTTGGGCTCTACTTGAGTGAAGTTGGCGAAAGAATTTATCCTTGGGAAACCTCTGGTACTTCTCAGTTAAGACTGAGATTTTAGCCTCCAGATTGCAGATTTCCTTTGTTTCTATTTTTCTACGGGTGGAAGAAATTTGAAGGAAATGGCCCCGGAGCGAAGCTTTTAGAGCTTCCCAATTAATCGCATGTGAAGTATGGTCAGGATCATTGTGTTGATTAAAATCTGTGATTGCCTGAAGGATTTGAGTACGAACATCCAGGCGTAAGAGAAGGAAGTCGTCTAGTTTCCACTTAAACCTATGGGGGCAAATGGAGGGAAACTCTAAGTCCAAAAACACTGCTGAGTGATCAGACCAGGAAACCGGGGAGATCTCTGAACTATGTAAAATGGGAGTTGTAGTATGATCCACCAGAAAGAGATCAATTCGCGAGAAAACCTTATGCGAGTGGGAGTAGTGCGAAAATTCGCGAGCTGACGGATACAGGACCCTCCAAGAGTCATACAGGTTGTATAATTTAAGGAGCGAGGTTAATTTATTGGATTCCCTAAGTTGAGTAGAAGAGGAGCCAGAGGGGCCTGTTCGATCCATATTTGAGGAGAGGATCACATTAAAATCTCCACCAATTATTACTCTGCCTCTCGCTATTTTAAAGAGCCTAGCGAAGACCATGGAGAGAAAGGCACCCTGGGAGGCATTGGGAGCATAAATATTTGCAATCGTCACAGGGACGCTGCCAATAGAACCAACAAGGAAAAGATAACGATCCAGGGGGTCTATGTGTGAGGTTTCAACAATGAACGGGGAGGACTGATGAATGAGGATGGCAACCCCTTTAGATTTATGGTCAGTGGACGCATAATAGGCATGCGGAAAAGTTTTATTTGTTAATTGTGGGTGGGTTTTCAAAAAATGAGTCTCTTGAAGCAAAGCTATGTGGATGCGCTGACGCTTCAGGTACTGAAGGGCCATAGTGCGCTTATGGGGAGAATTTAAGCCGTTAACACTAAGAGAAATTAGTTTAAGGGACATCAGGATGATAACAGATGAGGCTCATGAGACATGAATGCAAACATGGAAGACAACCACAGCCAACTGGGGGGTAACAGCAGAGTGAAAAGGGTAGAGGGGAGGTTATTAGTAAAGGATAGAGAAGGAACTGCGTCTGATCAACAGGCCGCAGAAGGTGCATGATAGAAACAGCACATCCTGTGCACTTGGGGCTCGGGGGGGTAGCCCAGAGAGCATGGACAGACATTGAACAGTGCGAACAAAACTTATCAGTACAATATTTCAAATATGATATAGAAAGGAGGAGAGAAACCAGTAAGTAGAAAAGAAAGGAGTCAAGGAGAACCAATATAAACAAATAAATATATTAGATGTCGCGAAAGGAAAAGTCTCCCTTGCGACCATTCACACCAGTGAGAAATAAAAAAGGAGGAATAGCGGAGAGAAAAAATAAATAAATAAATATAAAAAAAAAAAAAGTGAGGGAGGAAAACATAGATCAGATGACAATGCTATAGCAGAGAAGAACATGTAAATAAAAATATAATAGTAACTTGACTACCCTTCATCAGATAAAATAAAAACAAGAATTGGCACTCGGAGAGAGCGAGGGCGGTCCCAACATAAGCGTAAACATCAGAGAATCCTATCTAAGGAACATGACATGGACCCACCACCCGGAAACCCCAGGGATAAGTCTCACAATTTAAAAAACAAAACCTCAGTGAAAAAAAAAAAAAAAAAAAAGGTAAGACATTGGTAAGTTAAAACAGAATCAGACAGTAAACGAATAAAACAGGATCAGTAAGAATATTAATAGAGGAAGAATAACACCTGTAGTCCACAAGAAAGACCGGTTTCAGGCTGTGGACCATTCCGAAGTCGGAGCAGAGCGTAGAGGGGATTCATTATCAGACGACTGCACAGGCGGAGAGATGGCAATGCCCAGCTTAGGAAGCAGAGCAAAACCCTCCCCCGGGGTCTTGATTCTGTATGAACGACCCTCATGAGACACGTTGAGATGAAATGGAAATCCCCATCTATATTTAATTTTGTGGTTACGAAGAGCTTTTGTAACATTTGTGAGGTCTCTGCGTTTCCTCAAAGTCGAAGGAGCCAAGTCCTGATAAACTAGGAGACTGTGTCCTCGGAATGAAACAGTAGGGGAAAAACGAACTGAAGAAAGGAACTGTTCTTTGGTTTTAAAATAATTAAACCGGACCACTACATCGCGTGGGGGTTGATCAGACGATAGCTTGGCACGAAGGGCTCTATGAGCTCTATCAAGTTGCAGGGACTCTGGAGAAGCATCTGGTAGGCATTGGTGAAAAAGGGCCACAAGGTATTCAGGCAGGGCTTCCGAGTCAATAGATTCAGGAATGTTTCTAAAGCGGATGTTGTTCCGTCTGGATCTATTCTCAGCATCCTCCATCTGCTCCTTGAGAAGATCAATCTCCGAGCGCATATCGGTGAGTTCTTGGCTTGTGACGTCTTGATATAGGCAAATCTCATCCACTTTACGCTCGAGGGTATCCGTTCTCGAACCAAGGGAGTCGAGCTCTGTTTTGAGGGAGGAAATCAGAGAGCGAAGCTCCGCTTGAATCGTAGTCTGAATCATTTTAGTGACTTCAGAGGAGAGAGAAACCGCAGGGGAACCATCCGTGAGGTTCGAGGTCACCTCCGTAGATGGCGGGGAGAGAACAGGTGTAGAGTTTGGTCTGGTCTTGTTCTTGGGTTTAAAGAAGTCAGCCGACTCTCCCGTCGCTGATTTTTTATGTCTTTGAGACATAGCAGATTTCTCAGAGCAAAATAGTAAAAAATAAAGAAGGTGAAGGAAAAAGACACTGGTGATGGACGCAAGTATAAATAGAATGGATCAAATTATCTCATTAGGCAAAAGGTTCTCCTCCTAAGTGACAGCCTAAGTATAAATCAGCATCCTAATAGAGCAGAGGAACCATAGAGATCTTCAGCTATAGGAAGTACTGCTTTCTTTAGGGATATGACAGGTAATATTAGAGTCACTTAATGCACTGTGAGAAGTAAGTCTGACTGTCTAAGTAAAGGAGGCAGAGGGACCTTTTGTTTGACTTCAGATGCTCCAGTCAGCTGGATAAGACAGCCAGGACGTAGCGCTGACAGACCCAACTCCCTACAACAGCAGGGGTTAATAGCGGTATTGCCTTTGTTGGACTAAATAAGCAGGCCTTCCCCTCAAGGGGCACCGCTTAGAAGAGGAGCCGCTGCACCAGGCAGCAGGTGAGTCAGCAGAGGGAGAGGAGCCACGCCGCAGCAGCGCTCACGTTGGCCAGAACCACTGATCCCCGGCAGGTAGCTGTAAGTACCAGAGGGCACACGAGGTCTCCTTGGGGCTGAGGGGCTAGCGGGAGTTGTGGGGCTAATGAGAGGGCTTACCCCAGTGCTCCGCGATGCCGCGCTGGTCCCGGCGGGCTGCGGACGTAAATCCAGGCCGCGGCATCAGGCGCGAATTAGGCCTCAGAGCTCCGGGCGCCAGTAGGAAATTTCTAAAGGCTCAAAAGGCCCAGCAAGTGGGTCTGTGGGGTCCAGTAAGCAGGAACCTGCGGGCCAGACTGTCAGAGCCCCCTCACTTGGTGAAAGGGGTAGATTGAAGGGCTGTTTAGCTGGAGCTCTCACAGTTCACTACCATCCAGCTCTGCAGACAGGCCACACCCCCCGATATAATAAAATCTAAAGGTGAATTGTAAATATGTACACAAAATAACTGGATATATTGGATGGTTGATTAACTTATATAGAAATATCTATATTAATATTGTCTGGCTCAGTGCAAAAAACAATCCCAAGATATCTTTTGCTACAGCACCTGGTATTCCCTGGGAGTCACCTTCCAAGTACTAATCAGGCCAATTACAGTTTAGCTTCCAAGATCAGACGAGATTGGGCAATCAAGTAATGTATGGCTGTAGATAATATAGGAAAATTTGCACAATTGCAGCACAGAACAATATAAATGTAGGACTAATTTGTATCAATAGTCCAATTGTTGGTTAGATATCCCAAATTCAAAACAAGAATGCACAAGCAGACTTAGTTTGTGTCACATATCAACAAAATATGTCAAAAATAGTGATAGCGAAGTAAAGTATACCGTAGTTTATGCTAATAGAGCCTCATTTGTGAATAAAGAGGCACAGCATATATATTCGACATTCATAATAAGCCACACAAAAAAAGACATATAAGATTGATTATACAAATTAGTGAAGAGTGAATGGTATTAACAATATCCTTCAGGCTAGGAGCATTAATTGTATATATCAAAGTAGGAATATATGTCAAATGATGACATGGAATATTTGATATACCTAGCACAGAAGACACAGCATTCTCACACATTGAGATTAAAAAAGGCACACCTGTTAATGGTTCAATTGGGTGAGTAAAAGGAATCCCACTGAATACTAATGACTAATATGCAAGATATAATTTTATAATTACCGCATATACAGATATAAAGATATATATGTCTCCATATGGAGCTGGACACAAAATAATTATAATGAGAGTTCTATTGACTCAAAAAGTAAAATAACCATGTCCAGAAATGGATACAAAATCCTACATAAAGCGTAAGTCAATCAGAAGAAACAGTGGAAAACCAGTACCGCTATGGCTCACTAGAGAGACATATTGGTAAATAGGTCACGCCTAATCGGCGATCACCAGTGTGATAATAATGATGACAGGGTGCATGTGTATAACAATTATAAAACCAGTTCTATTAGGAACTGTAGATCACTCTTGTGTCTGCCCACCTGCTGTCATTAGAATATATACAGCGCTGTAAGATCACACATAACCTAACATTCATGCATTGAGACAAGCGTTATGACACAGGGATCCTGCTGTGTACTGGTGTGAATACAATACCACTCCCGTTCCAAAATCCAGAAAGATCCAACCCTTATGCTGGCTGGATATCTGTGCAGAGTGTAAATAGCTAAGAGGACGCGCGTTTCGCCAGGCTGAGGGCTTGTTCACCTCATCCATATCGTTCTACTGTGACTCACATGTATAAGTACCCGAGCCATTAATCGATTAGGCAGAGATTAATTAGGAGACGGTCGATTCCCGAAAGGATAACTACGCCCCTATTAGCGTCATGTGATCGGGCTAAGCGCCAATCACAATAGCAATGTGTCGCTTTGCATGTTGGTAGATGTAGTTTATTAGCCTATTTGACTGAAGCTAAAAGTGCATATGCGTTAGCTCACCGTTGAGGGTAGCTCCACCCCTAGTAAGGTCATGTGATCGGGCTATTAGTATCATGTGATCGGGCTGAACGCCAATCACATTAGTAATATGCCAATTGGCATGCTGGTAAGTGTAGTTTGGCTAAGCGCCAATCACAATAGCAATGTGCCACTTGGCATGTTGGTAGATATAGTTTGCACTAGCGTGTTTGACTGAAGCTAATAGTGCATATATATTAGTTCACCATTGAGGGTAACTCCGCCTATTGTAACATCATGTGATCGGGCTATTGGTATCATGTGATCGGACTGAACACCAATCACAATAGTAATATGCCAAATGGCATGCTGGGAAATGTAGTTTGTATTGGCGTGTTAAATTGCAGCTAGAAGTGCAGATAGATTAGGTTAGTAAACAGTCGAAAGACAGCTCCGTCCCTTAAAAATCATATAATCGGACTAGATAGATCAGGATATGACACTTTACATGCTAATGCATGTGACTTTGTCAAGATTTGCAGTATTTATAAGGCAATGGAAATCAAATCCATAACAAAAAAAGGGATGTGCGTTTAGCCACAGAAAGTATATTTTTGGTCGCTAGTGACCAAGTGGAATTAGGAAAATAATCAAAATTAGAAAAATTAAAAAAATTAAAAAAATTAAAAGATAAATACTACATCATCTAGAGCATATGTAGAAGTATTAGCTGATTGTGGGTAATGTGCATTGTATCCTGGTAAATGTAGTTCTAGCACAGACTCATACCAGGTGTGAAAATAATAATTGACTGAGTAGTCTGACACCAAATAGTAGTAAAATATATATAAAACAATGTGAAAAATTTGTGACAGTCCATAAAAGTCCACTGCATATAGATGTAGATGATAATAAAATAAAAATAAAAGTGTATATGCCATTAATTGTCATAAAATTGAATATAATGACTCAAACTAAAAATGTAAGTAATACATGTGTAAAATGTGATATCGCTATATTGTGAGGTGTATGACCATATTAAAGTGAAAAACTTTATGTGAAAATGTAAAAATAGAAAAGATCATAAGTGAAAACTAAATTAGTGATAGCGCTAAAGAGAAATAACCATTAAGCTATTTTCCAATGGTTAAGATTAGAAATGAAAAAGGAAATAATAGAATATATCTACCTTGTATACTGGATGTGACATATAATGAATTAATGTGAATAAAGTGATATAGTGCAAGAAAAATGAGTGTTGAAAATACAAGTGCATGAACATGTATGTGAATTGATTCCAAGTGAGTGATGCCACCATACTTTATATATTGAATGGTGATAAAATATTAATTAGTGATTAAAGAGTTGTATTGATTCTGAAGTTCAGTTGCATTGAACATCAAACAGATATTGGTTGAAATGACATAAACAATAGTAAATCAATGAATATAAAAATTTAAAATCCAAAATCATGATATTTAGCAAGATTACATTACTCATGGTTAGATTTTTCACAAAAATACACCATACTTAATGTATTCATTCATACCATGTGGGTTCAAAGCACCTAGTCTAAATGTCCATCTACTTTCCCGTTTGATCAGCTCTTGTGTAAGGTCACCACCCCGAATACCTAAACCGACTTTTTCCAGCCCAAAAGCTTTCAATTCCTTTGGATTATCATTGTGTCGAGTATGAAAGTGACGAGCTACCGAGGTTAATTTCTTGAATTTGACAATGTCTAACGGGGCATTTCTAATAGTCCCTGCATGCTCCAATATCCGTTGTTTAAAAGTCCTGGAGGTCATTCCTACATATTTAATGTTACAACTGCAGGTGAGACAATAAATAACACTTGATGTATTACAGTTAATAAAGTCTATTATCTGAATGTCTGTACCATATTTATCCTGAACAGTGTTACATTTGATCATGTGCTGACATGCTTTGCATGTACCGCAAGCATGAGAACCTTGTATTTTGTTCTCCCCCTTAGGAAATTTGACATAGTGACTTTGGACGAGATTATCTTTTAAGTTTCTTGCTCTACGCCACCCCATAGTCACCTTTTTGTCCAAAATTTGGGATAAAGCATGGTCTAAGTGGAGAACGGACCAATGTTGTTGAATGATGTTCTGAATGGTTCTCCATTCTTTACAGAAGTTACCTATAAATCTTGTAGTGTCTTTATTAGTCCTTGTTCTATGTTTCTTCTGGTTCTCATCTCTGAAGATCAGTTGGTCTCTATGGGTGTCTCTGATACTTGCTTGGGCCCGCTTAATGCACTTCTTGCTATATCCTCTATCGATTAGTCTCTCCGTCAGTTCAATGCTTTTGGACCGATATGTTTGTGCATCCGAACAGTTCCGTTTCAACCGTAGGAACTCACCCTTTGGTAAGTTCTCAACTGTGGGCGGGAAATGTGCACTGGTCTGATGTAATAAACTGTTGGTTGCTGTGTCCTTCCGATAAAGTTCAGTATATATGAACCCCTCATCTGACTTGCAAATTTTTAAGTCCAAAAAAGGTATTTGTTCTTGACTGTAGTGATAAGTGAGTCTGATGTTATCCTCATTCTTATTTAGCTCATGGATAAATTCAAGAAGCAAATGTTCATCTCCTTCCCATATCATAAAGATTTCATCGATATATCTCCACCAGCCACCAACAAATTTTGTATATCGGTCAAGAGTATCGCCAAAAACGAATTCCCGCTCCCACCTGCCCATGAAGAGGTTGGCATATGTGGGGGCACAAGCAGCCCCCATTGCCGTCCCCCTCATCTGCAGGTAGAAGCGGTCCCCAAAAGTGAAGTAATTTTTTGTCAAAATAAATTCCAAAAGGTCTAGGAGAAATTGATGGAATTCGCACGGTTCTTCCATCTGGAGAAAATATGCAATCGCCTGGATTCCCAAAACATGATCAATACATGTATACAGGGAAACCACGTCCAAGGTGACAAGAAAGTGCTGTTTTTCTACCTTGACATCGTGCAACTTGCGAAGGATATCCGATGTATCCTGTATATAGGATGTTAGGCCCAGTACATGGTGGCGGAGATGAAGGTCCACAAACCTACTTGCATTCTCTGAGAGACCTCCCACTCCAGAGACAATGGGTCTCCCTGGTGGATCATCTAGATTCTTATGAACCTTAGGTAGTAAATAGAGCGTGGGTACTTTTGGGTTCTGCACTTTTAAATACTCATGTTCTTCTTTGAGAATAGTACCCTCATTTCTAGCTTTGTCAATCATATTGTTGAATAGTATAGTGAAATTCTCAGTTGGATTAAAGAGAATGTTTTTATAGCATTCCTCATCATTGAGTTGTCGCATAGCTTCTCTTTGGTACATATCTGTCGGCCATATGACAACATTACCGCCCTTGTCGGAGGGTTTAATAATAACTCCCTTCCAATTCTTGATATTCTTAAGGGCTTGAAACTCCTGTTTATTGAGATTACCCTTCATTCGGACTTGTCCCTTGATTTTCATATGTAATGCATCTAAATCCTTAGATACTAGTTCTTGAAAATTTTTTATTTCTGGACAAATAGACTCAGGGGGAAAGAATGTGGATTTTTTCTTAAATGTGGGTCTCTTTCGGTGTTCCATGGTATAATTGCCCTCTTCTTGTAGTTCTTAAAGTGTACATATAGCTTGTATTTCATCCTCTGCCAAATTCATACTTACACCAGATATTGGGTCTGTCAGGATAGCATTATTTTCATCGTATTGGTCCTTCTTCAGGTTGTTGAAATATTTTTTTAAGTAAGAGTTTACGCCCAAACAGTTTCAAGTCTTTTTCCCAACCAAATCGGTCGAAAGACTGTGTTGGGGAGAAAGACAGTCCTTTATTAAGTACAGATGTTTCTGCATCTGTTAGAGTCAGATCAGATAAGTTGATAATCTTTAAATTAAGATTCTCAATTATTTCTTCCGAATTCTGGTTGAATATCTGGGTGGTAGTTGATGATCCCAATCCGGATGTTCTTCTGCACTTCTTCTTGCTCCGCCTCATTTTCCTTTTGGACGGAATTTGGTGTGTCCTCCTCTGCTTAGTCCTAAAAAAGCAGTCGACAGATGTTGATCATCGAATCTATCTTGTCTCGAACGAGATATATGAGATATATTTGGATTGTCTGAAAATTCCTCCCCTCCTGAAGATTCCATCTCCGATGAAGTATATGATTCTTGCGGTTTATAGTTAGGTTTATATGATTTGCTCCACTTAAAGATATTCCCAGACAGAAAGTCCCGTTTATCTCTGTTGAATTTCAGTTTCTTCCTCTCAATAATTTCCAACTCATATGTTTCCAATTCCTTTTTGTGTTTTTCCACAGTTCTTTGGAATATTGACTCCTTCTCCCAACTTTCCAGTTTCTTCCCAAGTGTTTCAATCTCTTTTTCACATTCATCTAATATAATGTGATTATGTTTTATCAAAATAGACATCAAGTCTTGGGAGCACTTCAATAGAATTGCTTCCCAATCCTTATTCAGATTCTCCGTGGCCAGTTTAAATGCTGGAAATATTTTCGGTCTTAGACCTCTAGGGGTGATCTTATGTTTGTGATAATTTTCAAGGGTTGTTACATCCCAAGATACTCTTGTTCTGCGTTGTAATATAGACTTGAGTTTATATAGATCCACCTCCCAGTTGTCCTTGGTCACATTTGTAAGCGATAAGTCTGAGAAAATATCATCAAGATTATCTGGGATTTGTCTTTTAGTTATTAACTGGTCTTTAAGGGAAAAGGAAGCCATATTACTGGTCAACTATGATTGTGTTGAGGGTACAGGTCTTAGATTAATATGGAATTCTATATCTTACAACAAATGTATGTCAAATCATAATATGGTACTGAACAAAGTTATAAATTCTATATCATTACATATAGAAGGTTCGTGCTAGTATCAGAAACTGAAGTAAACTCAGTAAATCATAGTCACAAGGAGTGGGAAAGATACTGCACAGAACAAAAGAATAATAAATTAGATCATAAACCAACCTTTTCTCATTAACAGATAATTATCCGTAATCTATAATCGTTGGTGGTGCTCCCAAAGCCCATTATGTACACACTAAGCAATATAGAAGAAGAAAGTAGGGCTATGGAGTGGGGCACTCTTGTAAGTGAATAATTGAATTAGTTTAATACATAACTTTTATTAGCAACAATAAAATAAAGTACCATATAGTGAATTTTTAAGACTGGATAATAGAAATCCATCTTCAAATTCAGAAATCACTTGATATAATAAAATCTAAAGGCGAATTGTAAATATGTACACAAAATAACTGGATATATTGGATGGTTGATTAACTTATATAGAAATATCTATATTAATATTGTCTGGCTCAGTGCAAAAAACAATCCCAAGATATCTTTTGCTACAGCACCTGGTATTCCCTGGGAGTCACCTTCCAAGTACTAATCAGGCCAATTACAGTTTAGCTTCCAAGATCAGACGAGATTGGGCAATCAAGTAATGTATGGCTGTAGATAATATAGGAAAATTTGCACAATTGCAGCACAGAACAATATAAATGTAGGACTAATTTGTATCAATAGTCCAATTGTTGGTTAGATATCCCAAATTCAAAACAAGAATGCACAAGCAGACTTAGTTTGTGTCACATATCAGCAAAATATGTCAAAAATAGTGATAGCGAAGTAAAGTATACCGTAGTTTATGCTAATAGAGCCTCATTTGTGAATAAAGAGGCACAGCATATATATTCGACATTCATAATAAGCCACACAAAAAAAGACATATAAGATTGATTATACAAATTAGTGAAGAGTGAATGGTATTAACAATATGATATCTTGCATATTAGTCATTAGTATTCAGTGGGATTCCTTTTACTCACCCAATTGAACCATTAACAGGTGTGCCTTTTTTAATCTCAATGTGTGAGAATGCTGTGTCTTCTGTGCTAGGTATATCAAATATTCCTTGTCATCATTTGACATATATTCCTACTTTGATATATACAATTAATGCTCCTAGCCTGAAGGATATTGCTAATACCATTCACTCTTCACTAATTTGTATAATCAATCTTATATGTCTTTTTTTGTGTGGCTTATTATGAATGTCGAATATATATGCTGTGCCTCTTTATTCACAAATGAGGCTCTATTAGCATAAACTACGGTATACTTTACTTCGCTATCACTATTTTTGACATATTTTGTTGATATGTGACACAAACTAAGTCTGCTTGTGCATTCTTTTTTTGAATTTGGGATATCTAACCAACAATTGGACTATTGATACAAATTAGTCCTACATTTATATTGTTCTGTGCTGCAATTGTGCAAATTTTCCTATATTATCTACAGCCATACATTACTTGATTGCCCAATCTCGTCTGATCTTGGAAGCTAAACTGTAATTGGCCTGATTAGTACTTGGAAGGTGACTCCCAGGGAATACCAGGTGCTGTAGCAAAAGATATCTTGGGATTGTTTTTTGCACTGAGCCAGACAATATTAATATAGATATTTCTATATAAGTTAATCAACCATCCAATATATCCAGTTATTTTGTGTACATATTTACAATTCGCCTTTAGATTTTATTATATCAAGTGATTTCTGAATTTGAAGATGGATTTCTATTATCCAGTCTTAAAAATTCACTATATGGTACTTTATTTTATTGTTGCTAATAAAAGTTATGTATTAAACTAATTCAATTATTCACTTACAAGAGTGCCCCAATCCATAGCCCTACTTTCTTCTTCTATATTGCTTAGTGTGTACATAATGGGCTTTGGGAGCACCACCAACGATTATAGATTACGGATAATTATCTGTTAATGAGAAAAGGTTGGTTTATGATCTAATTTATTATTCTTTTGTTCTGTGCAGTATCTTTCCCTCTCCTTGTGAATATGATTTACTGAGTGTATTTCTAAATATCCCAGAGAGAGTTGCGCATGAGGTGAGGGATATGTTGGACACTCCCCAAAGGATAATGTATCACTCTACTGGTTTAAGTGAAAATCCATCTCAGGTAGATCAAATGTTATCCCAAATTCCAGATTCACTTTGGACCAAGGATGGACAGGACACTGGATTAATGGCATACGTAAGTCCCGTAATGGTAAATCTAAAAAGTGGTAGGCAAGCTCCAAAAATTCCCCAGTACCCATTAAAACAGAAGGTAGAATTAGGGGTTTATCCCATAATTGAGCGATTGTTACAGCAGGGAATTTTAGTTTGTACAGCAAGTGTAGCCAACAGTCTCATCTTTCCAGTAAAGAAGAGTGGTGGGGTTATAGGCTGGTACAAGACCTTAGAGGGGTTAATAAGGTGGTAGAGAGCCAATTTCCTGTAGTGCCAAATCCAGCTGTCATTCTTATGCAGATCCCTTCCAATGCAACCCATTTCACTGTCATTGACCTCTGTTCTGCTTTCTTCTCTGTACCTCTTCATCCTGACTGTCAGTACCTATTCACCTTTACATACAGGGGTGTACAGTACACATGGATACAATTGCTCCAGGGTTTCATAGACAGCCCCAGTATCTTCTCCCAGGCCTTACACGGCTGTTTACAATCTTTTCAACCTGCCAATGGATCTGTTCTAATATAATATGTGGACAATTTATTGTTATGTTCTGATTCATTTATGTCATGTTTAAATGATACTAAACTTTTGTTGCTTCATCTCTCGCAAACAGGGCACAAGGTTGCTAAGGACAAACTACAGCCATGCCAGTCCAGGGTTAAATATTTGGGACACTGCCTAACTCAGGGGTTACGACATCTCACAAATGACAGAACCCAGGCCATACAGAACATGACACTGCAGCAGAACTAACAGCAAGTTTGTACCTTCTTGGGAATGTGTGGATAATGCAGAATGTGGATCCCAGGTTTTTCTATTTTGGCCTTGCCATTTCAGGACTTAGGGCCTGATTCAGAGTCGGACGCTATTTGCGCTCGCTCGTTCAGAAAAAGGTGCCGGATATTTAAATAGAGCGCTCGCTCTTTGCGGTCAGTTGAAGCCTCTATGTCTGAGCGAGCGAACGAAATATGCGCTCGCTATTTTGTAAAAATGCCCCCTGGCCGTTCGCATCATATGTCATCTCCGCTATTTATTAGATTAATCGAGCACATCGAAAGGCGTCTGAACTGCTCGCAGTGCTTGTGGTAGGATTTTCCTACCGCAATCATGCGAACAGTTCAGGCTAAGAGACAACCAAGTGACGTGGCCGATGACGCTGCTTTGTTAATTATGCACACCCTTAAAATGCCCGTTTTGACCATTTGGCACGCCTGCGTTCGGATCTCCACTCCCCGTTTTCAAGCACTTTCCCACTGTTACCACCCACATCATCCTGTCACTCAAATTAGCAGGCATTCGCTATTTTGCGAACACACGATTTCCGACCGCACTGACTAGTTGGCGCATGCGCATTACGACCCATACGAATGCGCAGATGTGCGAACATCGCTTGGAGCGAACGAGCGGACGCTTACAAGCGGCTCTGAATCAAGCCCTTAGTCTCTTCCTCAAAACCCGATCGTGTCATACACACAGAAGAAGAGCAGGCTTTCCTTAATCTTAAAGATAGTCTGGCAAGAGCACCTGCATTGGGAATACCTGATTATGAAAAACCTTTTGATTTGTATTGTACGGAAGCCAATGGTTGTGCAGCAGGTGTCCTCACACAAAAACATGGTGATGTCAGTAGGCCCATAGCATACTACAGTGCACAATTGGACACTGTGGCAAGATCACTCCCAATGTGTTTAAGAAGTATAGCAGCAACTGCTCTATTGTTCAGTAAGAGTGAGGATGTGGTACTAGGCCATGATATGATTGTCTATACTCCTCATGCTGTATCTGCTTTGCTAAACTCTGCCCAAACCAGACATGTCTCCTCAGCTAGGTTCACAAAATTGGAACTAGCCTTAATAGCACCTGCAAACATCACCATCAAAAGGTGCAGCACGTTATATCCAGCTACGTATTCACCATATGTGCAACATGATGCACAAAGGGTGGAGAGAGATGAGAGAGAGGTGAGCCGCTGGCAACAGGTGAGTTCTGCAGGTATATTGATGCACATGATTGTATGGAATATCTGAATCAAATCTTTACTGCAAGACCTGACATACCTTTAGAAAATGTAGATGTGACATTTTACACGGATGGGAGTTGTCAGACAAACTGACACTGGAGAACAGGTTATTCTGTGGTAAATGACGAGGACGTTATAGAAGCCGAACCTTTAGGTCCACCACACTCGCCCCAAGTTGCGGAACTGGTGGCACTAAAGAGAACATGTGAATTAGCGGAAGGTAAATCTGCTAATATCTACACCGACTCTAGGTACGCCTTCAGGGTAGTACACGATTTTGGTGCCTTAAGGCATCTGAGAAAATTTATGTCAGCAGCAGGCACACCAATTGCACATTCCAAACATATAAAAGGACTACTAACAGCAATCAAATTGCCAAAGGCAGTGGCAGTAATAAAGTGTAAAACCCATACATGTGAGGGTGATCCGGTGTCACTGGGCAACAACAGGGTAGACGAAGCTGCAAAATGGGCAGCAGGGTTAGAAATGAATGTACCAACTGAACAAATGATGACATTCCAAACAATTGATATGCTGAAATTAATTGAGATGCAAAATTTGGGTTCCATACAGGAAAAGTCAGTCTGGAAGCCGAAGGGATGTGGGCAAGAGTCCTCTGGACTCTGGAGAGATGGACAAGGTAAGCCAGTGGCTCCCGAGGCATACTACCCAAGCCTGGCTGAGGCAGTGCACGGTCTGACTCATCTGGGAAAGCAAGGTATGTGAAAATTGGTGAGAGCATACTGGTGCGCACTGGGTTCTTCTCAAGCAGAAAAGTGAGCAATGTCCTGTCTGACCTGCTTGAGGAATAACATAGGGAAAACGATCCATATTGAAACATCCCACATTCCTCCGACTGACGGACCTTTCCAGGTTATACAAATTGATTTCATCCAATTACCACCCTGCAGGAATCTCAAGTATGTATTCATGTGCACTGATGTGTTTTCCAATTGGGTTGAGGCATACCCAGCTGCCACTAATACTGCTGCGTTTACTGCAAAGAAAATTGTTCAGGACTTTGTATGCAGATACGGTATCCCTAAAATTATCGAGAGTAATAGGGGTACTTATTTCACGTGATTTTTTCAAAATATGTGTAAACTGATGGGTATTAATAGTCGACTTCATACCCCCTACCGACCGCAAGCCAGTGCCAAGGTGGAGAGGATGAATGGCACTATTAAAAACAAATTAAGTAAGATCATGGCAGAAACAGGACTAGGATGGCCAGAGGCATTACCATTAGTCCTACATAGCATAAGGACCACTCCTAGACCCCCTCTAAATCTGTCCCCTCTTGAAATACTGTTTGGCAGACAACCTCATTTGATTATAAGTCCGCAGGAAGATTTGAAATGTAACAACGAGGTAACTGTAAGGTATCTTATAACAATGAGTAAATAGTTAAAACAGCAACAGCAGAAACTGAAATTGTTGCCCATGATATGCCTGAAACAAACTGTCATGATGTTGAACCTGGAGAATATGTTATGATCAGAAATTTCTTGCATTCAGGTTGTTTGATTGATCGTTGGGAAGGTCCGTATCAGGTGTTGCTGATGTGTACCACATCTTTGAAGGTGGCCAAGAGAGATACCTAGGTCCATGCCACTCACTGCAAGAAGGTCAGCCAACCAGTGGAGAAACATGGTGGAGACAAGGCTGATAATGTGGACCTGTCGATCGCGAGCTTGTTCCAGGAGGGTTAAAAGGTTGTAGTGAGATATCTGAGCTAGAGAAATTTGCAGGTCCTTGCTGCGTCAATGGACTGGTCTGCTGTGTTCATTTTTATATTCTTTTCCAGAGTTTCCATCATCCTGATTTGTTCGGGGATTTCTGGTTTCTGTGACGGGGGACCGATAGAGGAGATGGGAGCTAATGGCTGTATTGCTGGAGTCGAGAGGAGGAGTGCTATGCCAATCAGGAGAGTGTCTAACCAATCTTCGTATTGTAATTGTTAAGAGATCTGCTATTTTGGATACTCGGAGACAGTGTGAAGGTCTATCGTCTGAGGATTATTGTATATGTGAGTTCTGTGGGTCCATAGTCAATGAGAGATGCATCATACAGTGTCAACCTAAGTATAACTAGAATTGGGGTGGGTATCCTTTAGAGGATTATCACACCATGGTGGGCAAAATTTTGAACCAAACCGACTGTTTGGTGTGCTCTCACGTCCCCCAAGGACAACATAATGTAGGATTAGTGCCATTCCCATTAAATATCTCTGAAATTTTAGAATTGCAAAAAGGGAAGACACTGGATGGAAAATTTCTTAATACCAAACCACCCCATTTTAAACTCCACCAGTAACAGGCAGATAAAACACTTTTATGTTTAAACATCACCAACTCCAATGAACCAGGAAGTTGGGAGGTGACTGGGAATAACCAGACGATGATCTTCTCACAAAAAGCTGACTGTGATTCTATGAATTATGAACTGTTACGCACAATTAGGTCAAGTGGAAGACATTTCGGTATTAATGTACACTGAGTACCCTTCTGATACTCTGCCAACCAAAGAAATGGTTGGCAGAGTATCAGAAGGGTACTGTGCCAGAGTTATACAACCAGAAACATGTATTAGCCAGATGGGAGAACTTGAGATAGGATCATTTGTTAGGGAAATGTGTTTGATGATCATGATGCATACTATTGCTTATGTTCTCCCCGATGATGTATATTTTATATGTGGGAGGAAAGCGTATAAGTGGCTCTCTCCGAGTTCCGAAGGTTTGTGATACCTGGGAAGAGTAGTCCCAGAGGCTATGACCCTTACACATTGTGAAATGCTTGGTATTCATAAAGACACACCATCACCATATCTTCACACACAGTATGAACATAGAGACAAAAGAAATATGATACCTGGTGACATGCATAAAGCCAGGCCCGCTGAGAGCTGTGGCGGGCCCGGGTAATAGGGGGCGTGACCTAATTGCGGGAGCCGTGGCCACGCCCCCTTTCTGGAAAAAAATATGCAGCGGCGCTGCGCACTGGGGAGGGGGGTGCTCTGTGCCCCCTCAGCCCTGCTCAAAGCCAGGGGGGGCGCGATCAGTGTGATCGCATCCCCCACAGGCATAGGAGACTGCTGTGGCTGCTGCTCAGTAGCCATGAGCAGTCTCCACTTCAGCTCAGCACACGCTGTGTGCTGGGCTGCTGTGAGGGAGGGGGAGCGGCGCCGGACCCGGGCCCCCACCGGGCCCCTCGGGAAGCCCGGGCCCGGGTAATCTGTACCCGTTCCCCCCCCTCTCGGCGCCCCTGCATAAATCCACACAGTTAATTAGTGAGATGACTGGCTTTCAAGTTTTGGTAGCATTGGATCCCACCAGGATCGCTCGGGGTACACTAAATTTTAGATATATCCAAGACCTTGCTAAATTAATAGATAATATCACCAAGATGAATGATGACACATTCAGGTATACAAGTAGGGAATTGCAAGCGTATAAGAAAGAACTCGTGCAACATAGACTAGTGTTAAATTATTTAACAGCTGTCCCTGGAGAGTATTGTGTAACTTTGGACACCCAATTTGGTGTAAAATGTTGCACTTACATTACAAACGATACCAGCGATCCCAAGGAGGTGATAGACCGGAAGATGGATGAAATTCTGCAGCTGAAATGAGAATTTTGAAAGAACCATAATGCTTCAGTGGCTGAAGTAGAGGAGAAGGTCGAGGAATGGGTTTCATGGTTGAACCCAGTGAAATGGTTCTCAGGCCTAGGAGAGTGGGTCCAGGAAATGATTGCGAGCACAGGTAAACTCCTGAACCTCATACTGGTTGTCATCATAGTAATTGGCATATGTGTCAGGTGTGTTCCTACTGTGTTGAAATGTGGAAAATGTAAAGATAAGGTAAACCGGAAGAATGAAATTATGATGGTGGTCAGTAGTAACAATGTGAATACTGAGGTAAATGTAGAACTGCATCACAACCCTGAACTAGAAGGTACCATCGTATAATGTATAAGATTTAGGCATGCATAAAATGTGTTATTAAAATGTTATTTTTAAAATAATGTATGTCCCTATTCCCCCTCAAGACTTCATTTATAAGATTGATGCATCCCCACATCTTTCCCATGAACTCCCAAGATCCGCGGTGTGTGTATAGGGGTAGTTTTATGTCCCCTCCTATAGACACATTATTGATGGATTAAGAACCACCTTGTGCCATCCCATAATATAACATTGAATAATATGACATAATGTAAGCCTAAATTAATTTTCAGATCAGAGTATGATAGCATGTTTGTTTGCTATCAAAGGGTGGACTGTCAAAGCCGGATAATTGGCTGAGACAGGATAGGTTTAAAATTAGATCGGGGCAACGCCATTTTGCGAACGGCAATGAGACGCCATTTTGCGACTGGCCCCCAGCACCATTTTAGTGAAACTCGCCATTATAAGTACATACGGCGATGCTATTATTAAGCGGCGTGCGATTCCCATGCAATAGAAAGAAGTTAAAAGTCCTCACCATGTAAATACAGACAGTCATTAAAATATGTGTGTAGTGCGAAAGATCTAACAATAACTAAACTTTTGCCCTGCACCAAACACCAATCACAGACTATAAGTATACAAGAGCAAAACACGGTGCTGTCCCTTTAAATGTCTGCTACCTATCCAGAGCTGGCCAGCTCCTCTTCCCAGTGACTGGAGAAACTCTACCTTATTGGTGGGATCCGTACAGCTCTCCACCACTGCTCACACCTCTGATCATCTATGTGGGGCTACCTAATGGGCTCAGGGCCCAGGGCCTAATGCCCAGGGTCTTACCAGCGGCTCAGGGCTTATGCCTGCCTACTGCAGGGTACTCAAGGGACTTGGGCCTACTGCCCAGAGTCCAGTCTCTATTTTGCAGCTCAGGCCTGGGGGCCTGCCTAACGGTGGGCTCTGGTAGTGGCCTGGGCCTAATGCCCAGACCACTTTTTATGGGGCTCAGGCCTATTTGCCTGCCTACCTGTGGGGCTCATATAGCGGTCTGGGCCTAATGCCCAGACCGCTATATGAACCTTATATTCTTGGTGGCTCAGGCAGTTGCCCGCCTACTTGATTATTTAGTGACCTGGGCCTAGTACCCAGGCCACTCACACCTGATTAAGGGCCAATCCTTTAACAGGGCCTAATGCCCGCTACTGTGCCCCGGGCCTTGTGCCCGACTAATTACCCATGGGCCCGACAACGCTCCACGGGCCTAGCGCCCAACAACCCTGGCGGTCTAGGGAGGGGGGTATATGGTGGGCCTCACGGAGGGCCTACCTGTGATGTTGGAAGAGGCTGCGGGGGGGTACTTCATGATGCTCTTTTACTTCCCTCCCCCGCAGTCCTCTCTGGTCCTCAGCCGCATTCTTCGGCCCCTGGCCCGTCCTGGCCAGCGGCGCCGCCTCTTCTTCTCTTCTTCCAGCCGGCGCCGCCTGTCTTCTTTCTTGACAGCGGCGTCTTCTGGCCTCTTCCGCGGCCGCCGCCCCTGTTGATGCGCTGATCTTCTGCTCTTCGGGAGGTCTTCTCTCCTCCCTCTCCGCCGCCGAACTGACTTTTCCCGCTCGGCGCCGTCTAATACAAGATGACGCGAGTGGGCGGGGCTATGACGTGGTGAGCCGCGATTGGCTCGTCGCGTCTGCCTCTGATTGGCTGCTGGCCCGCGAGCCAGGTTTGGCTCGTGGCCAGAGCCAAACACCCGCCGCAAGGAACGCCGCGCCCAACGCTTGACCGGCTCTGGGAGCAGGTACTCTGTCCCAGCGCTGGCTATCTGCCGCTTCTTGGCTGCCGGGCGCCAAGCTCCTCTGAGCTTGCGCCCAGAGCCAAGCTTCTCCCGGTGCCACAGTACCGCCGGCACTGATGAAAGGGACCAGGCGGTCCCTTCACCAGGTGCCCGCGGTGTCTGCACCGACACTAGGGACATTACTGTCCCAGCGCCGGCAACGGATGAGTCCCGCAGAGGACACATCCCCTCTGCCTGCCCCTGCACCTCGGCTGATGCTGGGATCAAACACGTGATCCCAGCACAGCCTTCCACATTTCCCCCCCCTTTTTCCTTTGTAGTCCCTACAAAGTCTTCTTCCATCTCCATCGTCCGCGGGTCAGGGTATTCTATGGTCCCTCCAGCGAGGATCTGTTCAAGGGCCCAGCCGGGACAGTCTATGACCCCACATTCCTTCTCCACTGGCTCCGGGCTCTCCATCTTCGTACCTCCTGACTTCAGTCTGCGGATCCTCTGTGGGAGTGGCAACTCGGAAGTGCCACTCACGATGGGCCACCATGGGGAATTTTCTTCTAAGGGTGCCGCAGCCACCCACTCTTCTTCCAACTTGTCTGGGGCATCTTCACTGCATTCAGGGTGTGGCACTAACCACCACCCAATAGTCGATTCCTCCGGGGCATCCTCTTCTTCCCGGGTCTCCGCCGACATTTTCCATGAATCTGGACTCTGCTCCACATACTCCTGCAGCAGGCGACAATTTCCTTCTTCAGCATACTCCATCTCTTCCGCTGACATCTCCGGGTATCCAGGTCGCGGACTCTTCCAGCATGGGGAGATCCTAGACTTCTTTGCCACTGTGTCTTCATGCTCTTCCTTATAGCGCGGCATCTTCACCTCCCAGTGATCCACATCCATCCTCTGCGGGCAAGGATTCTTCTTCACTGGGACCTCTTCGGGGCATAACAGTGCCCCTGCAACTTCCCAGGGACACTCATGGACCAAGAGTCCCTGCCGCCGACACTTCCAGCACGGGGGTGCTGTTGCCATCTTCATCACAAAGGGGTCTCTACCCTTCGGCTCCTGCTCAGGAACAATGGGCACCTGCGAACGTACTTCCAGCAGGCCCTTCTGCTCCACTTCCCTGGCTTCTTCTATCCACTTCTGGGCTCTGCCATCCAAGATCATCCGGTCTTCATCCCACGGACAATCTCGAAGCTCATGCTCTGGATCTCCACATCCTTCACACCGGAATTCTTCGTCCTCCTGGTGCCACTCTTGATCACGTGGACAGCTATTATGCTCATGCCCATAGGTTCCGCAGAGCATACACCAGAGTCTCTTCTTCACAGAGTTCTTCTGACCACATCTCTGGACCGCTTGCTGGGCCATCTGTGTGATCTCCAACGGGGACATTTCTTCCTCTTCTGTCGCCCTAAATTCATGCCAGGGACATTCGCTGGCATCATGTCCCAGCCGCTGACACGTCTTCCAGGGGGTCACAGTGGGTTTCTCGTGCCCCTTCTCCCGGCGCTATTCTTTGCCGCGCTGTACCGACCGCTGCACCATCTTCATGATGTCTTCTCCTGACACTGTAATCCAGTCACTCTTGTCCTCATACGTCCTGGGATGGTTCCACTCCAGAGCTGTCCGTAGGGGGGTCCTCTTGCTGGTGGTCCACATCGTGTCCGTGATCCTGCCGACTACGCCAAAATGTGAGGGGTGGGTGCGGTGCAGTGCCTGCTGCCGTGCAGGTGTATGTCTGTTCCTTATCTTGCATCGCGCCCTCTCACCTTCAGGCCGTGTGTTGAGCAGACGGTCCTGGAACCTCCAAATAGAACACGGACACGATGACCTAAGGAGAAGGTCGACCGACGCGCCCTACCGAACCGGGGGATAAATTCAGGTTTTAAGTGAAGATCATCATTGGCACTTTTGGCCTCAGATCCCGAATTTTCACCTATCGGTACTCACGCACCAGGTGAAGATCCGTCCTTGCACCGGGTTGCAAGGTTCACCGTCCGCCCAGAAGGAAGGAAAGATAGATAGTGACAAACACACAGGGAGAGACAGTACACACAGATATTTCTCACCGTGTCCACTCTTGCTCTTCGTCCGCTCACTCGCCTACAGGTCCCTGTAAGGAGATACACAACACAGCCGTGCAGGGCCTAAACCTATGTCAAGCAACTACACATACTAAAGCGGCATCACCCTCAACCTATGGTGTGTGTAGTGTGACAGATCTAACAATAACTAAACTTTTGCCCTGCACGGAACACCAATCACAGACTATAAGTATACAAGAGCAAAACACGGTGCTGTCCCTTTAAAGGTCTGCTACCTATCCAGAGCTGGCCAGCTCCTCTTCCCAGTGACTGGAGAAACTCTACCTTATTGGTGGGATCCGTACAGCTCTCCACCACTGCTCACACCTCTGATCATATAGGCGGGGCTACCTAATGGGCTCAGGGCCCTGGGCCTAATGCCCAGGGTCTTACCAGTGGCTCAGGGCTTATGCCTGCCTACTGCAGGGTGCTCAAGGGACTTGGGCCTACTGCCCAGAGTCCCGTCTCTATTTTGCAGCTCAGGCCTGGGGGCCTGCCTAACGGTGGGCTCTGGTAGTGGCCTGGGCCTAATGCCCAGACCACTTTTTATGGGGCTCAGGCCTATTTGCCTGCCTACCTGTGGGGCTCATATAGCGGTCTGGGCCTAATGCCCAGACCACCTTATATTCTTGGTGGCTCAGGCAGTTGCCCGCCTACTTGATTATTTAGTGACCTGGGCCTAGTACCCAGGCCACTCACACCTGGTTAAGGGCCAATCCTTTAACAGGGCCTAATGCCCGCTACTGTGCCACGGGCCTTGTGCCCGACTAATTACCCACGGGCCTAGTGCCCGACAACGCTCCACGGGCCTAGCGCCCGACAACCCTGGCGGTCTAGGGAGGGGGGTATATGGTGGGCCTCACGGAGGGCCTACCTGCGACGTTGGAAGAGGCTGCGGGGGGGTACTTCGTGATGCTCTTTTACTTCCCTCCCCCGCAGTCCTCTCCGGTCCTCAGCCGCATTTTTCGGCCCCTGGCCCGTCCTGGCCAGCGGCGCCGCCTCTTCTTCTCTTATTCGAGCCGGCGCCACCTGTCTTCTTTCTTGACAGCGGCGTCTTCTGGCCTCTTCTGCGGCCGCCGCCCCTGTTGATCTTCTGCTCTTTGGGAGGTCTTCTCTCCTCCCTCTCCGCCGCTGAACTGACTTTTCCCGCTCTGCGCCATCTAATACAAGACGGCGCGAGTGGGCGGGGCTATGACGCAGTGAGCCGTGATTGGCTCGTCGTGTCCGCCTCTGATTGGCTGCTGGCCCGCGAGCCAGGTTTGGCTCGCGGCCAGAGCCAAACACCCGGCACAAGGAACGCCGCGCCCAACGCTTGACCGGCGCTGGGAACAGGTACTCTGTCCCAGCGCCGGCTACCCGCCACTTCTTGGCTGCCGGGCGCCAAGCTCCGCTGAGCTTGCGCCCGGAGCCAAGCTTCTCCCGGCGCCACAGTACTGCCAGCACTGATGAAAGGGGCCAGGCGGTCCCTTCACCAGGTGCTCGCGGTGTCTGTACCGACGCTAGGGACATTACTGTCACAGCGCCGGCAACGCATGTGTCCCGCAGAGGACAGACCCCCTCTGCCTGCCCCTGCACCTCGGCTGATGCTGGGATCAAACATGTGATCCCAGCACAGCCTTCCACACATGCACTTTCATGTTTGCTTATTATTTATGTATTTTTTCACACATATTCTACCCTTATCATTATTATAACACTTGTTAATTACTTTACACACCTGATACTTTAACACTGCACTGTCACCCTTTTTTTCGTATGATTCCCTGGGGAGGTCTTTGGCTGAACTGACTTTTGGGGTGCCCTGCGTCCCAGATGTGAACCCCAGGGTGTTAGGGACCTGCTCAATGAGGTGACCTTGACGCTGGTGGGCAGACCCGTATCAGTGGCCATTGATATGCAAACTACCTCTGAAATTCTATATTATAAATTTAAATGTATACAGTAATGATCGCATAGTGCATCTGCAACTCTGTTTTTTGTATATATTATTTGGGGCATGCCATGAGGGCACGCCTCCAAATAACGTCACATAGGGGCGTGGCCTATGGTAATTAGGCCATACCCCCATTTAGGTCACGCGCGGCTTAGCTGCACGCTATGTAAGGGCGCCTTATTAAGGGCCGGCCCTGCATAGGAGTGTGATATAATGACCTGAATAGCGCAATAAGATCAGGGCATCTGCAGCTGAAAGACACGCAAGAGGTGAGGCCACGACACTCTATCAAAAGCCTTGTAAGCATCACAGCTGACAAGGAGTGTACAATATGTCTATCTTTTATCTGATGTGTTTTGGTTAATGCTGCAACTGCAGTAAATGATGTATATTATGCACCGAGTGTCTTCCCTTCATAAATCCAGTTTGTGAGGGGTGTATAAGATGGGGTAGTACTAACTGTAGGCGTTGGGCAATAATACCAGTAAAAAATTTTAAAGTCCTGGTTAAGTAGGGATATTGGCCGATAGGATTGGGTCAATGTAGGGTCTCTCTCAGGTTTCAATAGAAGGATGCTTCTGGCTTGATTAAAATCTGGGGATGCTGTATCCCTTCTCGATATTGAGTTAAATAAAGAGATTAAATGGGGAGTCAGTCATTTGTAATACTCAGCGCTAAGGCCATCTGGACCAGGGGATTTACCATTGGCTAGAGATTTAATAGCCAAAGAAACCTCCAGCTCCATAATAGGGGCTGTCAGTGAATCACGGGCCTCTTCAGAAAGGGATGATATATTAGCGTCATTTAGAAAACGTATTCCCAAAGCGGGATCATCATCCTGTGCAGAATATAAATCTGTATAATATTATAAGAAGGAGTCTGCAATATTTTCAGTTTTGTGAAGGGATCCTGAAGAACCCTTAATTGATATAATATGGGGAGATGATCTCTGACTTCTGACTACATTAGCCAAAAGCTTGCCTGCTTTATTTCCCCAACGGAAATAGCGATGTTTCTGAAAGTCAAGATTATGTTGGGATCTCTCCATGCATAGTGTATCATACCATCTCTTAGTATTCAGATAGAGCTGTAGTGACTCCTCCATATCAGTCTGCAACATAGAGGCATATGACTGCGATAGAGCACTACTCAGCTCTACAAAACGGGAATTAAGTTGGAGGCGTTTATGAGAAACATAGGCCAGAATGTGTCCTCTCAGCACTGGTTTAGATGCATCCCAAAACGGGAATATCATCGGCATGAGAAACATTGTCATTATTATAATTGTGGAATTGTTTTACTATGTGCTGTTTGAAGTCTGGAGAGGTAGATAAATATGAAGGGAATCTCCAATTAAAGGAAGACGCCTTGGGGGTGGATAATTGTAATAAAAACCATGAAGGAGCATGATCCGAAATTATTATGTTTTCAACATGTGAAGTTTGTATCCTATTGAGTAAAGTACTAGAGACCAGCCAAAAATCCAATCTAGCCGAGGAGTGATGAGGATGTGAGTAAAACGTGTAATCACGTGCTAGGGGGTGGAGGTGTCTCCACAGATCACCTAGTGTTATGGAGTCAATAAGCAATTTTAATGTTGGAGACGTGCTGCCCTGCCACCCACCTGATGCTTCAGTTCTGTCCAGACTGGGAGAGATAATGGTATTGAAGTCACCTCCCAAAATAAGGGCACCTTCAGCCCAGTTCTGAAGTGAGTGTAAATGCCAGAGACGAATGCATTGTTGGAGCCTGTGGGAGCATACAGAGTGACAAGAGTAAACAGTTCACCTTCTAAAGTCAGTTTAAGAAATAAGAATCTACCCTACATGTCCAATACGGAATCTATAATTGTGTATCTTAATGATTTGCGGAAGATCACTATCACCCCTCTCTTCTTAGATGTGAAGAACGCTGCATCCCAGCGATTTCTAAAACTCAACATGCTTTAAATGCCTTAACCACCAGCTCATCAGCAACATCTCTGGTGATCCTGTCACAATAATATATATATATATATATATATATATATATATATTATATATATTACACACAATGTGTGTATATTATACTTGCTGCTTGGTACTTTGACATCAGCACAACTTATTAGCCTTGTCACAGTTCCCAGAAGATGTCAGATTGGAGGGCAGAGCAGATCCCTCGCCCAGTGTAAAAGGAAGGACATGCAGTTGCCAGTGAAGAGAGTGGACAGACAGCCTGCGTCCACTCACTGCGTTTCAGCCAGCAAGTGGTGCAGTATCTGAGTGCTGTTAAAAATTTTTATTTCTGTCCAAAAAGCAAGTGAGCAACATCTGGGAAGCTCTGCCATCTTTGCCCAGCCAGCAAGTGGGGTTGCGTATCTGTGTCCATAAAGCAAGTGGGCTTTATCTGGAAAGGTCCCATAACTGCTGTGGCCACACCCCCTCCATGGGGGCCCTGGGAAGTTGCTGTACCGGGGCCCAAGATTCCTCTTGGCAGCCCTGGCTCTCATACTACCTCCGATCATTACTGTGGATATTGAGAAAGTGTTGGCAGTAGAGATTGCAGGTGCTGGGATCTAGTTGAACTTGAGAGAAGGGAGCTAGCTGATGCTGGGCTGCTTGTTGTTATTTGTTTAGCATAAAGAAAAAGAGAAGAAAACTCTTTTTGTTGGGGGCACAAACTTAATGTAATCTATTAAAACAAAGTTTATTATAATATCTTAAACATACAGACATACATTACAGACATAACACCATATATAGACAAACAAATAACAAAACATACAAAAAATAGTAGTCATCACACTCGATAAAGGACAATAAATAGGTAAATCCTTACGTGTTCTGGTCAAATGTGGCCATAGAGAATGTTTATATTCTAATCCAGAACATGTCCTCTCAGTGTGATTCACCGTGCTCCAATGTCAAGGCAAAAAATAATAGAGCATGTAGAATGAAGTATTGAATGGGAGAATAAATAGACTATTCCCTAAAGATAATATATGTCAAAGATATGACAGAAAGAAGTAGTGGGTTTAAAAGAACTGCACAGATTGAGGAGTGAGATACTACTGTTAATTCATCTGTCAAAGCATCAAATGATATTAATGAGTGTTAACCTCCTCAGTGGCAATTATAAAAGTCAGCAAATTTAGGATGAGTAATAGTCATAACGAAAAGAGGGAATCAAAAATGCCATGCATCTGCTTTCAAATCTCATTTCTTCAAAGGTATCCTGCAGAGGAGAAAATTATGAGAGTACACATATATGGCAATAATTGATCCACTTTAATAAGTGCTTCTGCTGTCGGTCATACTGTGCCCGGCTCCTGCAGGCCAGTGCCGATGAGAGAGCGAAAAAAGATAGTAGGGTTCGCCTAAAGTCTGTTATAATCCACACATGTATCTAATATAGGGGTACAAAATCATATATATACCTAAAATACTTCAAAACATCGTTTGTCCGTTTACACATGCCAGGTACCCATATGAATGGACTCAAAATATATATACACTGGTGTATTCATAGACTACACATAGTCGCCGTCGTATCCTCTGAGCCCTAGGGAAATTCTGACTCAGGAAATATCCAATGTGTTCAGAATTATATCGATTTAAGAAATATCACCAATTTCACACCAGCACATTGGATTGAAGAATAGCGACCTCAATGGCTATAATGTATCATATAATGTGGTGTTTGTAATCACCTTTAATTAAGCACAGGTGTCACTTGTCAGTACCATTCATAGTTGTTAGCAAAAACGGTATCGATCAAATGGTAGTGACACCAAGAAAATATTTTATAACAGGAATATTAGAAAATATTCCATTGGTAATTACCACAGGTATCATATGTCAGTGCCATTCATAATTGAAAACAAATACAGTAACAATCGATGGTAATAATACTGTTATTAATTTTTCACAATATCTCATCAGTAATTACCACAAATTGTACGTAGGTATCTTCTATTAGAACCATTCAAAATATGATATCGATCATTAGTAATGGCACAGAGAAAAAAAATGCTGTAATAAAGAACCCTGCATAATCTCTCATCATCACTGCTTATGCACGGTATTATATGTCTGTGCCATTCACAACCCTCAATGGGTACATTAACAATCGATGGTAGTAACACCGTCATAAGTCCTGCTTAATATCTCCTCAATAGTTGCTACAAATTATACACAGATATCTCTTATCAATCAACATTCATAGTTGTCAATAAATACAGTATCTATCTATCTATGGTGGTAACATAGGTTGTGCACCTGTATCATAAGTGTCATTCACATTTATCAGTAGAGACAGTATCACTCTGGAGATGGCAAGAAAATCCAATGCTATAATAATGCTTCTTAAGTAGGGGTGAGCGGGTTCGGATTTCTGAAATCCGAACCCCCCCGAGCCCCCCCGATCCGAGTCCGATCCGAGTCAGGCTCGACTTTTCCCGCCTGACTCGGATCTGAAATCGAGGCAAAACGTCATCATCCCGCCTTCCGAGTCTCGCGGGTTTTGGATCCTATATAAGGTACCCGCGTCGGCGCCATTTTCTCACTCGGCTGTGGACAGTGAAGAGGGAGGGTGGGAGTTAGGGCTGTGTAGTGTAGTGTAGTGTAGTGCTGCTGTTGTCCACTACTTCAAAGTCCATAGGGGCTGGCTGTGTTGTGCTGTGCTGCTGTTGTTAATAGGGGCTGTGTCCACTACTTCAAAGTCCATAGGGGCTGGCTGGACTGTGTTGTGCAGTCAGTTCTCCATAGGGGCTGTGTCCACTCCAAAGTCCTGTGCAGTGTCCCAGTCCTAAAGGAGTGCTGTAGTGTTGTCCAGGGGGTGCTCTGTCCATCAGGGGTGCTCCCCCCAAGTGCTAAAAAAATAATATATTTTCTGTGTTTGTGAATTGTGTGCGCAGTAGCCGCACGTGCATCAACAAAGTAGTGCCAAGCGTGCGCCTGTGTCATAAGTAAAGGGCCGGCTGGCTTGACCGTTAAAGGGTGCTGTAACCCCCGAAAGTACACTCCAGTCCAAACCAAAAAAAAAATTATTTTCTGTGTTTGTGAATTGTGTGCGCAGTAGCCGCACGTGCATCAACAAAGTAGTGCCAAGCGTGCGCCTGTGTCATAAGTAAAGGGCCGGCTGGCTTGACTGTTAAGGGTGCTGTAACCCCCGAAAGTACACTCCAGTCCAAACCAAAAAAAAAATTATTTTCTGTGTTTGTGAATTGTGTGCGCAGTAGCCGCACGTGCATCAACAAAGTAGTGCCAAGCGTGCGCCTGTGTCATAAGTAAAGGGCCAGCTGGCTTGACCGTTAAAGGGTGCTGTAACCCCCGAAAGTACACTCCAGTCCAAACCAAAAAAAAATTATTTTCTGTGTTTGTGAATTGTGTGCGCAGTAGCCGCACGTGCATCAACAAAGTAGTGCCAAGCGTGCGCCTGTGTCATAAGTAAAGGGCCGGCTGGCTTGACCGTTAAAGGGTGCTGTAACCCCCGAAAGTACACTCCAGTCCAAACCAAAAAAAAATTATTTTCTGTGTTTGTGAATTGTGTGCGCAGTAGCCGCACGTGCATCAACAAAGTAGTGCCAAGCGTGCGCCTGTGTCATAAGTAAAGGGCCGGCTGGCTTGACCGTTAAAGGGTGCTGTAACCCCCAAAGTACACTCCAGTCCAAACCAAAAAAAAAATTATTTTCTGTGCTTGTGAATTGTGTGCGCAGTAGCCGCACGTGCATCAACAAAGTAGTGCCAAGCGTGCGCCTGTGTCATAAGTAAAGGGCCGGCTGGCTTGACCGTTAAAGGGTGCTGTAACCCCCGAAAGTACACTCCAGTCCAAACCAAAAAAAAATTATTTTCTGTGTTTGTGAATTGTGTGCGCAGTAGCCGCACGTGCATCAACAAAGTAGTGCCAAGCTTGACCGTTAAAGGGTGCTGTAACCCCCGAAAGTACACTCCAGTCCAAACCAAAAAAAAATTATTTTCTGTGTTTGTGAATTGTGTGCGCAGTAGCCGCACGTGCATCAACAAAGTAGTGCCAAGCGTGCGCCTGTGTCATAAGTAAAGGGCCGGCTGGCTTGACCGTTAAAGGGTGCTGTAACCCCCAAAGTACACTCCAGTCCAAACCAAAAAAAAAATTATTTTCTGTGTTTGTGAATTGTGTGCGCAGTAGCCGCACGTGCATCAACAAAGTAGTGCCAAGCGTGCGCCTGTGTCATAAGTAAAGGGCCGGCTGGCTTGACCGTTAAAGGGTGCTGTAACCCCCGAAAGTACACTCCAGTCCAAACCAAAAAAAAATTATTTTCTGTGTTTGTGAATTGTGTGCGCAGTAGCCGCACGTGCATCAACAAAGTAGTGCCAAGCGTGCGCCTGTGTCATAAGTAAAGGGCCGGCTGGCTTGACCGTTAAAGGGTGCTGTAACCCCCGAAAGTACACTCCAGTCCAAACCAAAAAAAAATTATTTTCTGTGTTTGTGAATTGTGTGCGCAGTAGCCGCACGTGCATCAACAAAGTAGTGCCAAGCGTGCGCCTGTGTCATAAGTAAAGGGCCAGCTGGCTTGACCGTTAAGGGTGCTGTAACCCCCGAAAGTACACTCCAGTCCAAACCAAAAAAAAATTATTTTCTGTGTTTGTGAATTGTGTGCGCAGTAGCCGCACGTGCATCAACAAAGTAGTGCCAAGAGTGCGCCTGTGTCATAAGTAAAGGGCCGGCTGGCTTGACCGTTAAAGGGTGCTGTAACCCCCAAAGTACACTCCAGTCCAAACCAAAAAAAAAATTATTTTCTGTGTTTGTGAATTGTGTGCGCAGTAGCCGCACGTGCATCAACAAAGTAGTGCCAAGCGTGCGCCTGTGTCATAAGTAAAGGGCCAGCTGGCTTGACCGTTAAAGGGTGCTGTAACCCCCGAAAGTACACTCCAGTCCAAACCAAAATAAAATTATTTTCTGTGTTTGTGAATTGTGTGCGCAGTAGCCGCACGTGCATCAACAAAGTAGTGCCAAGCGTGCGCCTGTGTCATAAGTAAAGGGCCAGCTGGCTTGACCGTTAAGGGTGCTGTAACCCCCGAAAGTACACTCCAGTCCAAACCAAAAAAAAATTATTTTCTGTGTTTGTGAATTGTGTGCGCAGTAGCCGCACGTGCATCAACAAAGTAGTGCCAAGAGTGCGCCTGTGTCATAAGTAAAGGGCCGGCTGGCTTGACCGTTAAAGGGTGCTGTAACCCACAAAGTACACTCCAGTCCAAACCAAAAAAAAAATTATTTTCTGTGTTTAGCCGCACGTATATATCAAATCGATATAACATAAATGGAGGACCAAACTTTCTCCGATAAAAATAAAATAGAGAAAGATCAAGAACCACTTCCTCCTAGTGCTGAAGCTGCTGCCACTAGTCATGACATAGACGATAACATGCCATCAACGTCGTCTGCCAAGGCCGATGCCCAATGTCATAGTAGAGGGCACATACAATCCCAAATGGCAAAGTTCAGGAAAATGACCTTGAAAAAGACATTTAAATCAGCTGAAGAGAAACGTAAACTTGCCAATATGCCATTTACGACACGGAGTGGCAAGGAACGGCTAAGGTCGATCCCTAGTATGTTCATGACTAGTGGTTCAGCTTCACATGACGATGGAAGCCCTCCTCCCACTAAAAAAATCAAAAGAGTTAAGCTGGCAAAAGCACAGCGAAGAACTGTGCTTTCTAAGAAGATATCACAAATCCCCAAGGAGAGTCCAAGTGTGGTGGTGGTTGCGATGCCTGACCTTCCCAGCACTGGACGGGAAGAGGTGGCTCTTTCCACCATTTGCACGCCCCCTGCAAGTGCTGAAAGGAGCACCCACAGTCCACTTGCTGATATGCAAATTGAAGATGTCACTGTTGAAGTACAACAGGATGAGGATACTGGTGTAGCTGGCGCTGAGGAGGAAGTTGGCGAGGAGGATTCTGATGGTGATGTGGTTTGTTTAAATCAGGCTCCGGGGGAGACAGTTGTTGTCCGTGGGATGAAAAAGCCCATCACGGTCATGCCTGGGCAGAAGACCAAACATTCCACCTCTTTGGTCTGGCAATATTTCTATCCAAATCCGGACAACAACTGTCTTGCCATATGTACCATATGTAAAGGTGAAATAAGTAGGGGTAGGGACGTCAACCACCTAGGAACATCCTCCCTTATACGGCACCTGCAGCGCGTTCATAAAAAGTTACTGTCAAGTTCAGAAACTTTGGCTAAGACCGTAAGCAGTCCAGGGACACCTAAATCCCGTTGTCCTGTTGTATCCAAGCGCCTGCAAACCACACCGTCAACTCCCTCCTCATCAATTTCCTCCTTAGTCAGGATCGGAAGTAGTCCTGCAGGCCATGTCACTGGCATGACTGACTCTCCTATCCGGGATTCCTCTGGAGGATCCTGCATTGCTACGCCTACTGCTGCCGCTGCTGCTGTTGCTGCTGCTGGGAGTCGTTCATCATCCCAGAGAGGAAGTAGGAACATCACTACTTTTACTAAACAATTGACCCTCCAACAGTCCTTAGCGAGGAGGATGAAGTACGACAGCAGTCATCCTGAAGCAAAACGTATAACTGAGGCCTTGACTGCTATGTTGGTGTTAGACGTGCGTCCGGTATCCGCCATTAGTGCAGTGGGATTTAGACAATTGATGGAGGTAGTGTGTCCCCGGTTCCAAATCCCGTCTAGATTCCACTTCACTAGGCAGGCGATACCGAGACTGTACAGAAACGTCAGAAAAAGTGTCCTCAGTGTCCTGAAAAATGCCGTTGTACACAATGTCCACTTAACCACGGACATGTGGACAAGTGGAACAGGGCAGACTAAGGACTATATGACTGTGACAGCCCACTGGGTAGATGTATCACCTTACGCAGCAACAGCAGCAGCGTCACCAGTAGCAGCATCTCAGAAACGCCAGCTCGTTACAAGGCAGGCTACGCTGTGTATCACCGGTTTCAGTAAGAGGCACACCGCCGACAACCTCTTAGAGAAACTGAGGGAAATCATCGCCCAGTGGCTTACCCCACTTAGACTCTCCTGGGGATTTGTGATATCTGACAACGCCACCAATATTGTGCGGGCCTTACATCTGGGCAAATTCCAGCACGTCCCATGTTTTGCTCACACAATAAACTTGGTGGTGCAGAATTTTCTGAAAAGCGACAAGGGCGTGCAGGAGACGCTTTGGGTGGCCCGAAAAATTTCTGGCCACTTTCGCCATTCAGCGACTGCGTGCCGAAGACTGGAGCGCCAGCAAACACTCTTGAACCTGCCCCGCCATCACCTGAAGCAAGAGGTTGTGACGCGGTGGAACTCAACCCTCTATATGCTTCAGAGGATGGAGGAGCAGCAAAAGGCCATACAAGCCTATACATCCACCTATGACATAGGCAAAGGAGGGGGTATGCACCTGACTCAAGCGCAGTGGAGAATGATTTCCGTGTTGTGCAAGGTTCTCCAGCCCTTCGAACTTGCCACACGTGAAGTCAGTTCAGACACTGCCAGCTTGAGTCAGGTCATTCCCCTCATCAGGCTTTTGCAGAAGCAGCTGGAGAAAGTGAAGGAGGAGCTAAGACGGAGCGATTCCGCTCGGCATGTGGGACTTGTGGATGAAGCCCTTCATTCGCTTTGCCAGGATTCCAGGGTGGTCAATCTGTTGAAATCAGACCACTACGTTTTGGCCACCGTGCTCGATCCTAGGTTTAAAGCCTATGTGGTGTCTCTCTTTCCGGCCGACACAAGCCTGCAGAGGTGCAAAGACCTGCTGGTGAACACACTGTCAGCTGAAGCGGAACGTGACACGTCAACGGCTCCTTCTTCATTTTCTCCTGCAACTGGGGCTGCCAGGAAAAAACTTAGGTATCCTAAGCAACCCGCTGGCGGTGATGCAGGGCAGGCAGGACCAAGTTTGGACATCTGGTCCGGACTGAAGGACCTGGCAACAATTTCTGACATGTCTACTGTCACTGCATATGATACTGTCACCATTGACAGAATGGTGGAGGATTACATCGGTGACAGCATCCAAGTAGGCATGGCAGACAGTCCATACTTGTACTGGCAGGAAAAAGAGGCAATTTGGAGGCCCCTGTACAAACTGGCTCTATTTTACCTGAGTTGCCCCCCCTCCAGTGTGTACTCCGAAAGAGTGTTTAGTGCAGCCGGGAACCTTGTCAGCGAAAGGCGTAGGAGGTTGCTTCCACAGAATGTGGAGAAGATGATGTTCATCAAAATGAATTATCAGCTCTTCCAGGGAGACCAGCCTCCAGAAGGTACAGAGGGACCTGTGGTGGTGGATTCAAGTGGGGACGAGTTAATACTTTGTGAGGATGAGGATGTACACACTGAAGAGGGTGAGGAATCGGTGGATGAGGACGATGAGGATGACATCTTGCCTCCATAGAGCCAGTTTGTGCAGGGACACATTAATTGCCAGCTTGTTTTGTGGGGGCCCAAACGAACCAATCATTTCAGCCACAGTTGTGTGGCAGACCCTGGCGCTGAAATGATTGGTTTGTTAAAGTGTGCATGTCCTGTTTATACAACATAAGGGTGGGTGGGAGGGCCCAAGGACAATTCCATCTTGCACCTCTTTTTTTTCTTTGCATTATGTACAGTTTGGGGCCTAGTTTTTCAAACTGCCATCCTGTCTGCCACTGCAGTTTCACGCCTAGATGGGTCACGTGTTTGTGCCGCCCACTCGTGTCGCTTAGCATAGTCATCCAGCTACCTCGGTGCAACGTTTTGGACATAAAAACACTATTGTGAGGTGTGAGGTGTTCAGAATAGACTGGAAATGAGTGGAAATTAAGGTTATTGAGGTTAATAATAGCATAGGAGCAGAAAAACCTACAAATTCTGTGATTTTAGCTGTTTTTATGCTTTTTAAAAAGAAAATACAGATCCAAAACACAAAACCCAGAACCCAAAACACGGAAGGGTGGTTTTGGCAAAACCAATCCAGATCCAAAACACGAAGAAAGATCCAGATCCAAAACCAAAACACGAAAAGTGGCCGGTGCACACCCCTATTCTTAAGTAGTCACTCAGGGGTTAAAAGTGTGGTCATATTGTCAGGAGCATAATCAAGGATTGACCTGAAATAACCCCATATGTTAGGGTCATGAACAGGTCTGTATATCACACACAGTGTTTTTATGCCTTAACCATGATTTTATCAAAATAACAATGTCATAAATAAAAGTGTAACCCGTTTAAGTATAGACTGCAGCTAATGCTTAAGCCTGTGATATAGGAAAAAAAAAAAATATATCCTATACACTGACTCAATAGACAGATAGTATGGTAATTTTCAGTGCCTGTGTAATAAGAAGCACACAGAGAGAGATCAGTAAAGTGTGGAATCACATGGCAGCCTTACTGTGAAACAAGCTGGATTCTGTGTTCCATGTGTAAGTATTCCCCGATATTCAACAGCGGTCATGTAACAAGGTACATATTGTTTGTTACCTGGTGTGGCTGAAGTGGAGAAATAAGGAGTCACCTGGCATGTGACAGCACCCACTGTGCGCACTGCGGGAACGGAGATGCTACCTCTGTCGATATCGTTTCTCCTCTGCTGGCTTGATCATGGTACATTCAGGGTCTAGAAGCAAGACCCTCCAATAAATGGACCATGGACCAATGAGCAGCTGCCTATAAAGATGTCCCGCCCCTTCAGCTCATCATGATCACATGGGCTGATGCGGGCTTTGATTTGGATAGTAAACATCAAGGCTCGATTCCTTTGTAAACAGACGGCACATGTTCACTCATTGTTATTGTGCCAATAAGTGCTAAGCAGGGAATGTATCAATCAAAAGAATAATTGCATCATAGTGAAAAAAGGGGAAATTTATATTATAGAATTAATAGTTGCATAATATAAAAAGTTGATAAACAATTATAGCAGTTTAAGCACATCATTGTGGGACAATAAAATATACTCTGGTTGTTATAAATAAAGCATTTATATTAACTATTGATTATTATGTATATGTGTTAAAGAATATACATGTTATATATTTTCTGGCATGGCAATCTTTAAATGTATATAGAAAAGAGTATATAACCATGATTGGAAACAGAAAAAAACAGAAAAAATGAAGGATGAAGGTCATAATGTTGAACTGAGAACTGCATATAGACATAAGATATCCTCTCACTGTAGCAAAATAGAGGATGAAACAGGGTAACTAATACACATCGGATTTAAAGGACTAGATTATAATAATAGATCCATATTCAAAGTGTTATAATGTCTGGGGGAAGGAATAAAAACAAATTATAACAAGAAGGAGATTTTAATTAAACCATAATAATAGATAAATTCATAGTCAGTTCTATGGAGTTCATAGTACATACATATAAAACTAATCCAGAAAGAGCCCATAGCTATTGAATTCATTAAGACCGCATGGTGTAAGGGTGCCCAGTTTAAAAATCCAACGGCTTTCCTTTCTCAGGAGTTCTTTAGTGAGATCCCCACCTCGAATACCTAGTCTGACTCTTTCTAGGCCATAGGCCTTAAGCCCCGAGTATTCTCCCTTATGGGTCATGTTGATGTGTCTGGCAACTGATGTGAGTTTTTTCAGCCTCAATAAATCCTTGGTCACATTACGTATGGTACCGATGTGCTCTAAAATATGGGTTTTTAAAGGTATTGTCATTCCAACGTATCGTTTGCCACATCTACATTCAAGACAATAAATGGTTCCTGTCGTATTGCAATTAATATAGTCTTTGATTTTTACTGTTCTTCCATACTGATATTCCATTGTCTCTTTTCTAGACATGTAAGTACATGCCTTGCATGAACCACAGGCATGGGATCCTATTAATCGCTGTTGTTGTTTATTGCTACCTTCATAATGACTACTAACCAACAAGACCCTGAGATTGGTTGACCTTCTCCATCCCATCTGTACCTTAGATTGTAGTCTTGGGCCTAGATCCTCATCCATGAGTACTATTGGCCATTTCTCTTGAATTATTTGGCTGATGGTCTGCCATTCCTGGCAGAAATTACCAATGAACCTAATTGTCCCATATTCCTTGTCCTTAGTATTGTTCCGTGGGAAAATTAGAGTTTCCCTTTTGATGTTTTTGGTATGGTTTATGGCTTTTTTAACACTCCTTTGACTATAGCCCCTTTCCTGTAATCTATTTGTCAGTTCTTGACATCTGACTTTAAATTCCGCATTGTTGGAACAATTGCGTATCAAACGAAGGAACTCCCATTTGGGGATATTGCGAATTGTAGGGGGAAAATGTGAACTACTGCTGTGTAAAATACTGTTGGTTGCTGTCCTTTTTCTGTGCAAGTCAGTGCTAAGTTCACAATTCTCATTTTTTTTAAATCCTGAGGTCTAAAAAAGTTATCTGGTGGTTACTAATCTCCAAGGTTAATTGCAAATTCAACTCATTATGATTGAGTATATCAAGTAATGTCATGAATTGCTCTTCAGTTCCAGTCCATATTACAAAAATGTCGTCTATGTACCGTAGCCATAGACTAACATATTGTGTAAGTTCTTCATTTGCTTCGCTAAAGACCAGTTCCCGCTCCCACCAGCCCAGATAGATATTGGCATAGGTGGGAGCACAGGATGAGCCCATCGCTGTGCCCTGTATTTGCAGGTAGAACTGGGCCGCAAAGGTAAAATAGTTATTTTTGAGGACAAAATCCAAAAGGTCAAGGAGAAAAACATGGAATTCACTAGTGTCTTCCACTATCAAAAAATATTGAACTGCTTGGATTCCTTTATCATGATTTATACTAGTATAAAGAGATTCGACATCTAGTGAAATAAGAAGATCATTCTCATTCACCTTAATTCCTCAAATCTTCCTAAGAACATCTGCCGTGTCTTGTAGGTAAGATGGGAGACCAGTGACATGTTTGTGAAGGTGAAGGTCCAAGAATTTACTGGCCTGTTCAAACAGGCCCTCTATACCCGAGACAATTGGTCTCCCTGGGGGTTTGTCCTTATTTTTATGTACCTTAGGTAACATATAAAAAGTTGGTATTTTAGGATTAGTTATCCCCAGGAAGTCATGTTCTCATTTATTGATGATACCGTTATTGAAGGCCTGATCAATTAGTCTTCTGTATTTAGTAAGGAAGTTATCTGTTGGATTGAGGAGTAAACGTTTATAACATTTATTATCAGATAATTGCCTTTCGGCTTCCTTTAAATACATTTCTTTTGGCCATAGGACCACATTGCCCCCCTTATCTGATGGCTTAATCACTGTGTCATTCCATGAGCCTATTTCTTTTAGAGCTCCATCCTTGTTAAATTATCCCCTAACTTGGGGTTCTGAGTGGTGCTAAGATATAGTTTATCTAGTTCTTTGGATACCATTTGTTTTAAAACTCCTACTTTCGGACAGATGGACTCTTGAGGAAAGAAAGTAGAGCGTTTAGAACATATCGCTCGTGATTGCATGACAGGTGGCGTGTTAATGTCCCCTATTTGTTCCCGGAGTTCCTCTAAAGAAGCAACCATTGCCCAGTCTTCATCATCAAATATATCAAATGATCTTGTGTCTTATCTAGCCTATTGGGGGGTGGAGGCTCTAAAGGGCTAATGGAAAAAGTCTGTGCTTCTCTTTTGCTATGATATTTCATAAGTAGCAATTTTCTACAGAATAAATTCAAATCCTTTTCCCATGAGAATCTGTCAAAATGACAAACCGGAGAGAAGGAAAGCCCCTTGCTCAATACAGACTGTTGTGTTAACGTCAGTGTTCGCTTAGTAAGGTTAATGACCTGTAATGAGACTGGATTTGCTAACGATGTTGTTTCTGTAGCCTCTTGGATTGCCGTTGAGGAGCCGGAAAATTCCATGACCCTGGGTCTCCTCTGTTTTTTGCAGCTCCGCCGCGTCTTCCTCTTGAATTTCGATAATGCTCCCTCGCACCTCTGGTGTCCCCTAAATAAGGAACGGTGTTAAAATGTGTACTGGAGCTAGAATTATAACCTAAATTCTGTGTGGTTTCCTGAAATTCCTCTGTTTCTGATGAGTCTAGTTCTGAGCACTTATTAAAGTGGATCAATTATTGCCATATATGTGTACTCTCATCATTATCTCCTCTGCAGGATACCTTTTGAAGCAACGAGATTTGAAAGCAGATGCATGGCATTTTTGATTCCCTCTTTTCATTATGACTACTACTCATCCTAAATTTTCTGACTTTTATAATTGCCACTGAGGAGGTTAACACTCATTAATATCATTTGATGCTTTGACAGTTGGATTAACAGTATCTCACTCCTCAATCTGTGCAGTTCTTTTAAACCCACTACTTCTTTCTGTCATATCTTTGACATATATTATCTTTAGGGAATAGTCTGTTTATTCTCCCATTCAATACTTCAGTCTACATGCTCTATTATTTTTTGCCTTGACATTGGAGCACGGTGAATCACACTGAGAGGAAATGTTCTGGATTAGAATATAAACATTCTCTATGGCCATATTTGACCAGAACATGTAAGGATTTACCTATTTATTGTCCTTTATCAAGTGTGACGACTACTATTTTTTGTATGTTTTGTTATTTGTTTGTCTATATATGGTGTTATGTCTGTAATGTATGTCTGTATGTTTAAGATATTATAATAACCTTTGTTTTAATAGATTACATTAAGTTTGTGCCCCCAACAAAAAGAGTTTTCTTCTCTTTTTCTTTATCCTATACTATGCTAACTCTAGGGGAGCACCGCCAACTTTATTTTTGATGGCATTGACTTTAGTGAATTTTTTCATTATAATTCGAGAATTATGATCCATTGCCACACAATTTCAAGTATTTGGCTATATTTATCTTAGTCTTTAAGCCTGTGTGGAGACACTCTCTTCGTTTTTGACTGCTGTTATTTGTTTAGCACCAGTTTCTTCATGTGTTCGTTGCAATTTATGCAACAGGAGGAGGTTCCTAGATGGTTAACATCCCTACATCTGCTTATTGTGGTTTTACAAACACTACAAATGGCTTAACAATTGTTGTCAGGATTTGGGTAAAAATAATTCCACACATAAGAGGTGCATTTGTTGGTCCTATACTTAGGCATGACAATGGACTTCCTCTTATCATGGCCAAGAGCTGCTTCCACTAGTGCCTGATTTACACAAACAACATCTTCACCCTCAACATCCTCATTAGCGCCGGCATCAGCTACACAAATATCCCCCTCATCCTCTTGCATTCCCTTGGTGGCATCCTCAATTTCTATGTCATCAGCAATATTTGTGCTGCTCATTCCCACATTTGCAGAGGGAGCAGAAATGGTGGAATGTGGCTTCTCTGCGATTACAACAGTATTAGAAAGGTTAGGCTCACACATCACACTCGTGAACACACGCAGACTCTCCTCAGGGATTTCTGACATTTCGGTTTCTTAACACACAGTTTGTTTTACTGCCTTAGTGTCACGACCAGGGTTTCGTGGCATGGAGGTTTGCGGTCCTTACTGGTGAGGGAGCTGTGGCGCGGTCCTTCTGGCAGGGGAACTGGCGTGTGGAGACTGGCATTGCGTGTACGCAGAGGTCTGCCAGCATTGGGCCATCATGGAAAGGGTAAGTCCAGTGGCATCTCCGCGTCACGGCTGTCTGGGCACCACCATGTTGTCTTTGGCCATGTGACATAGCAGGCCAATCATCTGTGGGTCACCTGCTCTCTCTGGCCTATCACATTCTGTTACTATGTACTTAAGAGTGTTAGGAGTGCCCTGTTGATGCCAGTGCAACGTGTTCACAGTGTAGCTGTGAGAGAGAGTTCTCAGCACTCCTTAACCTTAGACTTGTGCGCTGGTGCTTGCCCTAGCTCCTTGTCAGCCTCCGGCTCCCTGCATAGCCTGCACCGCTCTGCCTTGCCTCGCACTCTGCTGGGATCAGCCCTGCACCTTCCACCAGACCCATTCCTGCCTGAACCTGTCTCCTCAGTTAACCCATTCCTGCACAGCCATCATCACAGCATTACCAGATTCTCCTTTCAGCCATCATCACAGCATTACCGGATTCTTCTTTCAGCCATAATTACAGCATTTCCAGATATCCCTCTCAGCCACTATTCAGCATACCAGGATATCCACTTCACTCTTTAAGTCTATCTGGATTCACCTCATTCATCTGTCACTGATCTGGACATTCATATTCCCACTCACTACAGTTCCCTCCTGCCACATATATTAGTTGTTATTACTGGACTTTAGTTTATGTTTTTGTTCATGTATACCAACATTCATTAAACAACCCACCTTGCAGTTTTAACCTGTTCCAGTGTCTATTCCTGTTACCACTCCGAGTCCATAACAAACACAGTCTCTAACAGTTTGCACTGGCCAAATGGATTCGGCTACTGGACAGGAGTCCAGAACAGATTTAATTCACGGCATGGCTTTCCGCCTGGAAGGATTGGAGACCATGCAACAACAAAAAACACAGTATGTACAAGAAATGGCACTCTGTCAGGATACCTTAAAAGCTACACTAACTACTCCAAGTATACCTGCAGTTTCTTCTGTCTCCACTTTTGTGGTATCTGCCTCTGGAGTTCCACCACGTTTATATTTACCTACACCTGGCAAGTTTGATGGCAATCCTAAACTGTGTCATGGATTTCTCAACCAGTGTGATGTACATTTTATCTTAAAACCCTCCAATTTCCCTACTCCTAAAACGAAAGTGGCCTATATTATGTCTTTATTGTCCGGCTCAACCTTAGATTGTGTTTCTCTGCTCTGGGAGTGATCAGATCCGCTACTGATTAATTATCCAGAATTTTTAACATCATTCAGGAGGATTTTTGATGAGCCCGGAAGAACCACTTCTGCTTCATCCAGTATTATGAATCTGACATAAGGTATCCGTCCAGTACGTCATTCGGTTCCAGACATTGGCATCAGAGCTCAAATGGAACGAAGAAGCCCTAACATCTGCCTTTTGGCACAGACTATCGGATAGTATAAAGGATGATCTAGGCACTCGTGATATACCCTCTAGTCTTAATGATCTCATTTCCCTTTGCAACAAGTTTGAAATATGCTTTAGAGAGCGCCAAGCTGAGAAGCACAGAGCTGATCATTTTACGCCACATCCTCAACCTTCTCCTACCCATTCTCCTCCCTCTCTTACAGATGAAGAACCCATGCAGGTTAATCATACCCGTCTTTCTAAAGAGGAACGACAGAGACCCATTCAAAAGGACCTTTGTCTATACTGTGGAGACACGGGTCACCTGGTGGCTTCCTGTACCCACAAGCCGGGAAACACCCATTCCCGGGGACACTCAGTTAGGAAAAATACTTCCTGTCTTGTCCATAGCTCTGGACATTAAGTCTAGTCCTGTATTCGTATCTGCCCTCCTGAATTCTGGGGCAGCAGAGAATTTCATGTCCTCTCATTTGGCAGATAAATTACACATTCCTTCTGTCACCTTGGATCATGCTATCTCCTTGACCTCTATGAATGGTAGACCTATTTTTAGTGGAACTGTGTCTAAAAGAACCCAATCTATGCTAGTTCGTATTGGAGCCCTTCATGTTGAACATATTAGCTTCATAATCATACCCATGAGATTATACTCGGATACCCATGGCTGTGTAAGCACAACCCCAGAATTGATTGGAACACTATGCAGGTTCAGTCATGAAGTGAGGCATGCCATGGGTCTTGTCTCCCGAAGATCCGACCTGTGAGAAAAATTCAGACGTTAGAGGTCCCATCTAACCCCCAAAAATATCAATCATTTACCGATGTTTTTTCCGAAAGACAAACTAAAGCTCCTCATAGAGAATGGGATTGTCCTATAGACTTGGTACCTGGGAAGACGCATCCCCGTGGTTGGACCTATCCATTGTCCCTACCAGAAACCGAAGCCATGTGGAAATACATCCAAGAGAATTTTAAAAAAGGGATTTATCTGACCATCCAAATCACCTGCTGGAGCGAGATTTTTCTTTGTTCCTAAAAAAGATGGAGGCCTGAGACTGTATATAGATTATAGAGGCCTGAATGATATGAAGAACAAATACCCTCTACCACTGATCATCAAATTATTTGACAGAGTCAAGGGATCCATTATATTTTCTAAGTTAGATCTTCAAGGTGCATTCAACCTCATCCGTATCCGAGCAGGTGATGATTGGACACAGCATTCAACACAAGGGACAGTCATTTTGAATGCTTGGTCATGCCATTCGGGCTGTGTAATGCACCTGCCATTTTTCAAGGTTTTGTTAACGAGATCTTTAGGGGTCTCATATGTCTCAGTTGATGTCTATTTAGATGACATTTTGATTTTTTCATCCTCTCCTGAGGAACACCATAATCATGTCAAAGTCATCTTGTCTTGTCTGAGGAAGAACCAACTGTATTATAAATTGGAGAAATGTGTGTTTGGTGTACCAAGTATTCCATTTCTTTGATATATCATTTCAGGATCAGGCTTAGAAATGGACCCCAAGAAAGTCCAAGCAATATTGGATTGTTCTATCCCACGTCTTTGAAAGCCATCCAGAGACTTCTTGGTTTCTCCAATTATTATTGGTGTTTTATTAAGGGATTCTCCTCCTTGATGGCCCCCATCACATCCCTAACTAGTAAAGGTGCCAACCCTGCTCTATGGCTTCCTGAGGTGAGACAGCCTTTCAACTTCTCAAGCAAGCCTTTATAACAGCTTCAGTTCTGAGACAACCGGATGTCAACAGGCCTTTTTTACTCAAAGTGAATGCTTCATCTGAGGCAGTGGGAGCTGTCTTGTCCCAGTGCTTCGAGGAAAACCGGATTCATCTGTGTGGTTTCTTCTCAAATAAATTCTCCCCTGCTGAAATAAATTATGCCATAGGTGAACAGGAGCTATTAGCTGTCAAACTCTCCTTAGAGTAACTTGGCTAGATGAATTGACTGCCAGGAGGGCAGGATAACTTGGCTAGATGAATTGCCTGTCAGGAGGGCAGGATTACTTGGCTAGATGAGTTGCCTGCCAGGAGGGCAGGATTACTTGGCTAGATGAATTGCCTGCCAGGAGGGCAGGATTAATTGGCTAGATGAGTTGCCTGCCAGTAGGGCAGGATAACTTGGCTAGATGAGTTGCCTGCAAGGAGGACAGGATAACTTGGCTAGATGAGTTGCCTGCTAGGAGGGCAGGATTACTTGGCTAGATGAGTTGCCTGCCAGGAGGGCAGGATTACTTGGCTAGATGAGTTGCCTGCCAGGAGGGCAGGATAAACAACAGGCTGAAATAGTACAGGTGCAAAGGTACAGTTCAATTACACACAATGTGGCTGAAAAAGCTGTAGCTGCTGATTACACAGAGGAAACACGGACCCAAAGGCTTGAGCATGCATATACTGAGCACAGCATGTGGAAGGTGAAAACAAAAAGCAAGCTAACGGAAATCAGAGCAGAGTGGAACAACAGTCTGTATAACTGAGCTACCTGCTGAAGCCTGGAAGGCAGCGTGGAGGGAGACGGAGAGTGATGAACAGAAGCAGTGGCTGGAGTGTAGATGATTCCGGAGGATAGCTGGAGTAACCAGACCGAGTGGTAGGAGGAAACTCTAACAAGGGCGAGGCAGAATGAATCTGGAAGCTACAAATAGGAGGGGCAGCCAATCAGCAGCAGAAGCAGTGGCTGGAGTGTAGACGATTCCGGAGGATAGCTGGAGTAACCAGACCGAGTGGTAGGAGGAAACTCTAACAAGGGCGAGGCAGAATGAATCTGGAAGCTACAAATAGGAGGGGCAGCCAATCAGCAGCATATGTGAGTATGAGTCACTCTCTGCAGCATCCCTGGTGCTTGGTAATCAGTGGAACCGGATTCAGAATATTGAGTCAGTGTAGGTCCCGAGCTGGTGGGAAACAAGCCGCTGCCACAGCTTGTGACAGTCTGTGTTCTTTTGCTCTTATTAATCTTTTTCTTTTATTGGCCAGTCTCAGATATGGCTTTTTCTTTGCCACTCTGCCTAGAAGGCCAGCACCCCGAAGTCGCCTCTTCACTGTAGTCGTTGACACTATCATTTTGTGGGTACCATTTAATGATGTTGCCAGTTGAGGACTTGTGAGGAATCTATTTCTCAAACTAGAGACTCTAATGTACTTGTCGTCTTGCACAGTTGTGCACCGGGGCCACCCACTTCTCTTTCTACTCTGGTTAGAGCCTGTTTGTGCTGTTCTCTGAAGGGAGTAGTACACACCATTGTAGGAAATGTTAAGTTTCTTGTCAATTTCTGGCATGGAATAGCCTTCATTTCTAAGAACAAGAATAGACTGTTGAGTTTCACATGAAAGTTCTCTTTTTCTGGCCACTTGGAGAGTATAATCGAACCCACAGATGTGATGCTCCAGATACTCAACTAGCTCAAAGGAAGGCCAGTTTTATAGCTTCTCTCAAGAGCAAACCCATTTTCAGCTGTGCTAACATAATTGCACAAGGGTTTTCTAATCATCTATTAGTCTTCTAACTCGCTTAGCAAACACAATGTACCATTAGAACACTGGAGTGATTGGTGCAGGAAATGTGCCTCTATACACCTATGTAGATATTCCTTTATAAATTAGACGTTTGCAGCTAATATAGTCATTTACCACATTAACAATGTATAGAGGAGCTCATTCAGACCCATTCGCAAGCGGCCACTCGCTCGTTCGTGGCCGATGGTAAGCGACCGCGCATGCGCACACTTCGTTCTGCACGTGTGCAAACTACTCGGAGCGATTGGAATCAGCTCGCTCGCCCAGCAAAGACAGACCAGTGTAATGAGTGACAGGAGAGGCCGTTTGTGGGTGGTAAAAGGGACAGGGCACTAATAATGGGGGAGTGGAGGTGTGAACGCAGGCGTTCTTGAGTGTAGCAATGCCATTTCAGAGGTGTGCATAATTATCAGCCAGTGTCATAGTACATGTCACCTGGTTGTATTTCACACTGAAGTCCTCGCAGTGCTCACAGTAAGGTAAGGCAACCACAAGCACTGCGAGCCCTTCCGATGGTCCTCGATGTACCAATGTTTTAATAAACTTCCTGGAAATGACGGGCGTCTCTACATACGCTTATGGGCGTCTATAGACACAAAGTGATCGCTCGCCAACACAAAGTGGGCGTGCTAATGCCAAATTCTTGTCTTCAATTTTATTTTTGTGCATCCCACATATTGTAGTTCGCATTCATATTGCAATAAATAAATGACTCCTTCTGTGGAGTAATTTATTTATTGCAATGTGAATTGAAGACAAGAATTTGTGAACATATCAACAATATCAGAAAAGGACTAAGAACACACAATGTCTCAGACCACATCTACATGAAACATAATAATAATCCCAAAGGATTAAAGTTAATGGCAATACAAAGAATAGATCAAGACTGGAGAGGAGTCAACTATGGGCCTGATTCAGACCCACTCGCGAGCGGCTGTCCGCTCGCAAGTGGGTCGATGTTCTGCACTGAGCATGCACACGACGGAGAGAGCTCCGTCGTGCGCATGCGCCTGACGCGACGAGCGAAGGACTTTCCTTCGCTCGTTGTGTCTGATCAAAGGGGGCGTGCTGTCGATGTTGATTGACAGCACGCCCCCTTTGGTGGGCGTGCCGGGGGCGTGCCTCCCTGACGGGGGCGTTCCTAAGGGAGCGCCTACCGTCAGAAGCCGGCCCACTGACATCACCAGTGATGTCAGTGGGAGTTATTTTGGCTCTGATAGAGCCAAAATCACTCCAGGCCTTGCGGTTGAAAACCTCAACCGCAGGCTCCGGCTCGCAGTTTCGATGGTCGCGATGGTCAAGACCATCGCGGCCATCAAACTGCACGCTCGTATAGGCTGTGGGTGGTGACCCACAGCTATACGAGCGTCCAGGAGGACGCTCCATAGTTATGGAGGACGGCCCTCATTCAGAGCGTGCGCTCTGCTCAGAGCGTACGGCTCTGAATGAGGGCCTATATACATTGCATGTCAAAGAAAGAAACCCAATGGATTTATGAGCTGAAAACCTTGTATCCAAGAGGCCTCAATATAGACTTCGAATTGAGTGCATTTCTGACAAACACATAATAACCGGCATTAATAATTAACAAAACCATTCCTGCGAACCACTCCCTTTTTTATATTTTATTTATTATTTTATCTTCTATTTTACTATTTTTATTATTTATTTTATATTATTTATTATTTTTATATTTTATATTTCATATTTTATTAATATTCATTTGATTATTATCATTATCTTTCTATATAATACACGCAATTGTGGAATATTCAATATAAGTTTTTAATAGCAAGCAGCAATTATGGCTTGCACTAAGGCCCTGATTCAGAGCCGGACGCTCTGACCAGAGCGCTCGCTCTGAATCAGGGCCCACCTCCATAAATATGGAGCGTCCTCCTGGACGCTCGTATAGCTGTGGGTCACCACCCACAGCATATACGAGCGTGCAGGATGATGGTCGCGATGGTCTTGACCATCGCGACCATCGCCACTGTGAGCAGAAGCCTGCGGTTGAGTTTCTCAACCGCAAGGCCAGGAGTGATTTTGGCACTATCAGAGCCAAAATCACTCCCACTGACATCACTAGTGATGTCAGTGGGGCCGGCTTCTGACGATCTGGCAGGCACGCCCCCGGCACGCCCACCAAAGGGGGCGTGCTGTAAATCAACATCGACAGCACGCCCCCTTTGATCAGACACTACGAGCGAAGGAAAGTCCTTTGCTCGTTGCATCTCGCGCATGCGCACGACGGAGCTCCCTCTGTCGTGCACATGCGCAGTGCAGACCATCGACCCACTTGTGAGTGGACAGCCGCTCGCGAGTGGGTCTGAATCAGGGCCTAAGTCATTTTAAAGTAATATATCAATAAAGTGTAGAAACCACTGAATTAATTAGCCTTTACTGGTGCAACAATTCCTATTAACCAATCACCGCAAACCCTAGAGTGCTAATTGGAACAGCTACTGACAGTCCGGCTTCCTTGACAAAGTCCGTCACGTGGATGAAACGCGTTGGGGCCATTATTATATACGATGGCCCTTTCCTAATAGAGCAACCAGCCAGAAAGCACGCCGGAGGTAAGTTTGAGACCAGAGCAAGACGGAGTAAGCTGCTATCCCCGCACTCAAGACGGGACACAGCGCAAGTGTCCACACAGAACAGAGCGCCAAAGCTATTACCGGCATCGGAGGACAGTTCAGGCTAAAGAACTCCACGTCTCAGGGTAAGATAAGGAGAGCCACCCGCAGCATTGCACTTCAGCAGCAGGCACCCATAACACACAAAAAAGAGCATAAACATTTTATTGCACTGGTCATTTTATTATTTTCCGTTATTTCTTTTTCATTTTTATTATTTATCCATATTTTGATTTTTATTATTATTACTATTTTCATTTTATAAAATTGTTTCAAAGTGGTTTTGCAGGTACACTTAACTCATAATTCATTCAACAACTTGTGCATGGTACAGTTAATTATCACATTGTTTGTTTCACAATACCCTACAGTTACATATAATTTTGATCTAATCTACCCAGCGCTTCCCATGCTGTAAAATATTTTCTTCCAATTGAATAATAGAAAGCACGGAAGCAGCTACAGAATTTTAGGTGCGCTATTATTATTATTTCCATAGACAGTACAAACAATACAATTATCGATTTTTTTATGGCACAGCTCTATTCCTGTGTGGACTGGAGCCACAGGGCTTATATATGCACATGAGCAAAACAAAGCGCACAAAACAGTCCAAACAAAATTCAATTTTTAAAAAAAATGTTTTATGACACAGCTACATTCCTGCATGGACTGGAGCCCAGAGGCATAACTAGGGTATTTGGAGCCCAGGGCAAATTTAAATAAGGAGCTCCCCCCCCTATGTGTGCGCATCAAAAAAATGGGCATAGTCACTGAAAAGTGGGGCGTGTCAACATGATGTCATGACGTCTCTCCCATCACCCACTGCAGGAGCCGGAAGGTGGAGCTCACGAGTGCGCTCCAGCCCGGCTCTGGCAGTGGGCGCAGCAGCCAATGAGAGTCTGTATGATTCTCATTGGCTGCTAACACACACACATCGCCGCTGGGTAGTACTGGCGACGGTGGCAATGTGTGTGCAACTGTGTAGTGCGACCGCACTCACTGCAGTCTGCACTACACTGGCTGACTTGGGTGGGCCTGTACCATGGCCAGCGGCGCCCCACCCTTGCCGCCGGTCCCACAGCGCCCCCAGGACATGAGCCCGGGCGGTCGGCCCTAGTTACGCGACTGCTGGAGCCACAGGACTTATATATGCTTCTGAGCAACACAAAGCGCACAAAACAGTACAAACAATATCATTATTTCATTTAATTTTTTTATTTTTTAATGTCGCAGGCGCAGCTCTATTCAAACAGTGTGGAGTCACAGGGCTTATATATGCACGTGAATGTCTTACTGATGGACACAGCACAGCCAATACTGCAGAGTCCAGCACAGCATACAGCAGCGTGCTCCACCTATACACATTGACTAAGCAGCACAGCCACTTGTGACTTGTTGTGATTTTGGACACAGCCTATACAGCAGAGTACAACACAACAGCGTGCACTCCCCAATATACACATTAACTGGGCAGCACAGCCTATACAGCAGAGTTAAGCGCAGCATACATCAGTGTGCTTGACATGAAATGGCGCAGAGTCCCGTCCGCAACACCTTATATAGAATCCAAAACCCACGAGAATCCGACGCCGAAAGGATGATGTTTTGCCTCGAAGTGGAATCCGAGTCAGGCAGGAAGATCCAAGCCACTGCTCGAATTTAATCGGATTCCCAATGTTCGGGCGGGTTCCGATTCCAAGGAATCCGAACTGCTCATCTCTAATATATATACACACACACACACACTTATATATTTATATATACTTACAGTAGTGCTAGAAAGTTTGTGAATTATCATATATTTTTTAAAATATGATATATTAATAAAGATAGTCCAATAACTCAAATTAAAGCAGGAAAGGAAATACGTTTTCATTATGTCATAGATCAAAATAATTGAACATTAAATTTCAATGTTGAAAGAGCATGTGAACTTCTACAACTATCAGTTCAGTTAAAAACATACAGTAGTTAGGGAAGAAATTTGCTTACATTTGTAGTTTTTGGTGATTTTGCTGGTGGTTTGATAATCCGCTGATTTACTGAATCCAAAACTGCATTAAAACCACCATGTATTATAAACATCTTGCTACACATCGCCATCCTTACTTTTACAATGAATGTATTCACAATGCAGACACCATCCAATTTACTAAGTGGCAGTTTAGGAAACCACCTGCAAGAATGAGTAGCTTCTGACACGTGAGATTGAGTAACGACACTTCCAATTGGTTTATACTTAATTGTTATATAAAAAAGGACAAAAGCATGCACTCTACTATGGCTGTAGGAAAAATTTAATTTATAGCAACAACACGCATACCGCTTAATGCATGTATGTAGTATTTCAACACCAGCTGACCAGAAGGAGCCAGGAGGCAGAAGAGGTGCTGGGGGGGGGGTGGCACATTTTAATTTGGGGGGGCACCAACATTTATCTTGCCTCCGGGCACCTGGGATAAAGTTACGCCACTGATCCTGTCCCCTTAGATGTTGTACTAGACAGTAACCCTGTAGACACAAATAACAACTTTTCGTGAAAGTATTGTTTGAAAGGTTTTACTTTTTTTCCTTTATCTAAAAAGTGTTTTTTTTTGTTAGTTATGTGTGCTCTTAATGTGTCTCTTTTGCCAGTGTATGCATTCTTTGTGTTTTGATATTTTGTAAAAAAGATAGTAAAATTCAACAATAATGTTTAAGCCAAAATCATATTTATTAGCCTCAACTGTAATGCAAAGCAGTAAACAGCCTTTTTTTAGGTTTTTTCTCCAAATTAATTTATATAGAAATGATAAGTTATGAAATATAGACTGCAATTCGTGATATGCAGAATAAAATTAGCTCTATTTGATCACAATGACTTATTTCTCTGTTTGCCTTTTAAAAACTGAGGAATGGGAGCCATCATCTAGGACAGGGGTGGGGAACCTTTTTTCTGCCGTGGGCCATTTTGATATAGATAACATTGTTTGCAGGCCCGGTGCAAGCCATGCCCCCTCCGTGTGATGGCACACGAGGGCGGTGTCACAATCACCGATGATTACAGCAATGCCCGGAGCATCCTGAGGATGCTTCGGGAAGCTGTAAGGGCAGCGGTGTGGCCATCTGAAGAGTCCTAAGGATGCTCCAGGCGGCACTGCTGCATAGATTCTGGCTGCAGGGTGCCATTCTATGTACCCTGCTAGCCAGATGAGGCCAGAGGAAAAATGCTCCGAGGGCCAGACCAATTGGTTCCGGGGCCTTATACGGCACCCGGGCCTGAGGTTCCCCATCCCTGATCTAGGAGACCATTGCTGCGCCCTTCTATGGTGCAGGCACCATGCATGAGCTGGTTGACTGTATCTGTATTTTAATAGGTAAGCAAGTTAAGATTTGTGCAGACATTGCAACCAAATGATTACTTATATCCCTTACAGTGTTATTTATAGCTTCTGAGCTTGCAGACACTCTGATGCTATCATCATATTTTGGGTCTCGAGTGCAGCTTCTGTTTGTTGTACTGCTGAATTTATTGTGGTGTATAAATGGTAGTTCCACCTCCATTTGTGACAACTTTTGTGTGTTTAGTTTAGTTTGAGTTTCCATAAACTCAATTTGATTTTCGTGGAAATTGGCAGTGGATTCTGCTATCATCAGCCAAAAATCACTTGTGGGGGGTTGTCTGTGGTGTGTAGCCTCAAAAACGAAAGCATTTTCTCATAAAGGTGCGGGCAAAGTGATTGCATCTAAATGTCAGTTGGCATATGTGTGATCCTTTCTCTCTCAGGGGACTATTTATTAAAGAATATTTATAGAAAATGCACTCGCACATATGTGGTCTGATGATCACATATGTGCAGTAGTGCAGCCAGCCGCGGAAACTGAAAGTAAACTGATTGCATAAGCGATTTATGACAGGCGTCAAGATACCGACACCTGTCATAATGCCGACGTCGGAATGCAGAACGACGCGGGCCCGAACGAAGTAATTACGGGTGCCCGTCCTCTTAGCCGCAGGGGGGAGGGTTAGGTTTAGGTCACCCCAGGGGGTCTTAGGGTTAGGCACCCCCCAGGGAGGGTTAGGCTAGGGGAAGGGGGGTTAGGCATAGGCACCCCCCCGGAGGGTTAGGTTTAGGGTGCGGGGAGGGGGGGTTAGGTTTATGCACTAACGGGGGGGAGGTTAGGGTTAAGCACTAGGGCGGAAGGTTAGGGTTAGGCACCCCTAAAGGTGGGTTAGGGGGGGGAGAGGGGAAGGTTAGCTATACTTACCTCTGCTGTCGGGATTTCTTCCCTTCGACCAGCCGCTGTTGGTATTTGAACGGACGGCTATAAAGCCGCCGGCAATACAATCCCATTCCATTCTCTACATGTTCTTGCTACTTTCAACAAGTGAAAGTTGTGTTGGAAAATGAGCTTTATACTGTGTTGTAGAGAGGTTGTCATTGCACAGGGAGAGACTATCCACCAATTAGCCACCATGTTCTTGGAAGGTCTGGCCCCCTGACCTATAGGAGACTGACCTGTATACCTGAAATCTGATGTTTGCAATGATGTAATTGTCTCTATCCCTGTGTATATATTGTCCCACTCTGACCCGTTGGACAACAGAGTATCCCAGAGAACACACTAGGTGCACAGGCTGATCATGGTGATATTTTCCTCTTTTCATTTTTCCATTTTTTCTGCTTCTGATTATTCTGGTAAATCTGTTTGCTTTGAGTGTGCGATCCCTTTCCATATTAATAGTTTGTGTACTTTGAAACCACAGCAATCAGGTTGGACAATCACTTATTTGCCTTTAATACCTGCAACTCTAAATAATACCCTAAACTTGCAACCCACAAGTGGGCACTGTAAGGTGACTATAAGCTTCCCCACTAGTGCTAGGATATATGGGTCTCTTCTACCCCAACTCTGCCTCAGACATCAACACCCTTTCCGTGCCAGAAGCCATGATGGTGGACAGAAGTCGGAGGGGCTGACATCTACCTGGACTCCTCCCACTACATCTTTTAAAAGAGATCTAGTGGGATTCATTGCACATCATGCACTTACTCACAGGGGGCCCTACTAAAGCTTATTTGAGCCTCAAGAACAGTAAATAACTGTTTTTATTGGTATTAAAATGTTGTTGTTATGGAATATACATATTAATGGATAGAGGATGCCTAAACTATAAATTAGTGACTCAGGGGTCTATTTACTAAGCAGTGTTAGGAGACAGAGTGAAAAGTGATTAGAAAGTGATAAGGTGTGTCGAAGTCAGATAATTGGATATGATTGCTTGCAATTATTATCTGACGATTTAGTCATCTATGGTCTGATGACGAATTGCTTGGACGCTACTCTGCATCAGCGCAATTCCGATATATATTTATATTACTACAAGGTTTAGTCAGAGTGTGGAAAACAGGTTTAATGTGTATGTCTGTGGGTGTTTGCATATGTTTTGAGAAACTCTGCATACTAATACAATATGCCTGTAACAAATAATTAAAATGTAACACAGATAGTGATATGATCAGAGAAGTGTTCTAAATGCAAAGTTGGGAATCATTGTCAGGAACCTGCAAATCGTTAACAATTGTATACCATTTTGTTCGGTGCTGTTTTGGTTCATAGGAACTGATACCTACACTCTAATTAAGTGGAGAGGGGCCTGTCGCAAGCTACCAGACAAGGTGGCAACAGCAAACAGCTGGGGGTCTCCCCCTGCTTAGAAAAAAACTTTTATTTACAACTTAGAATTTGGTTCAGGCAATGTCTAAATATTAAAATATGCCAGAAATGGATAAAAGTTGGGGATATCAGAGTATGTGTAATGGATATATATATGTATATATATATATATATATATATATCCATTACACATACTCTGATGCACATAACACACACACATAAAATATACATGCATACACATAGACGCTCACATGTGTACTCACATACATACATTCGAACATTACACGGACGCACATATGCAAACGCATATGTATAAAAAGGTTCCTGCACATTAAACGTGATATTAGAGGTTTTAGTAGCATATAATTATGTTGTGAAATGTATGTATATGGTATTTAAAGTATATAGAACTAGTATACATGTCATGTTTGGTACCATTCTAAATCTCTGTTTATTTGCAGATCTTCGGTTCTATCGGCAAGGAGATTGCAGCATGCATTCACAAGATATGAATTATAGGTTAGAATGTATTTCTGTATGTAGTGTTTTTTTATTTGTTCTTCGGAGGGAAACCTACACAAAGAAGAAGTTGGAAAGCTGATCCATACCTCTGATGACACCATATGAAATAACCAATGAACGGAGTGACCTGAAGCAAGAACCAATGAGCATCTGTTATTCTGTGCCTTTGTTGTCTCTGAAACCTGTACCAAATATAGGCTTGTGAGCTGGGGCAGTAGTCAGTCATTTCTCCATATCCTTGGGTGACGGTGACCGCAGATTCGGAATTGAAATACTGCATAATGGGCCAGTGCGCACACGTATGTATCGGTTTGTACTTTTGTATTTACTTGCTTTTTGCACTAATTGTGATAGATCTAAGCGTGTAACTTTCTTTTTATTGCAATATAACTTTTTGTGCTTTGGAACCACAATTGGATTGTCAAGCAATTATTTCTTATGCAACTTGCAGCGCTAAATAGCGACATTTTGGGTATATAAATTTAGGGGTATCAATAGATGGGGGCTCACAGCTGATATCATGCCACCGCAATTTGCACAATAGCGAATGGACCTCTATTCCGCACCAAAGGGTGGAAGGCGCCATAAGCAGGTAAGAACGCACTGTGGCCCTGATTCAGAGCCGAACGCTCTGACAGAGCGCTCGCTCTGAATCAGGGCCGTCCCTCTGATTTTAAGAGCGGCTTCCTGGCCGCTCGCATAGCTGTGGGTGACCACCCACAGCTATAGCGAGCGGCTAAAATGATGGGCTTGCGAACGGGCTTGCGATGAGACCCTTGCAGTAGGGTCTCATTGCCGCAAGCCCTGGAGTGCTTTTGGCTCTATCAGAGCCAAAAGCACTCCCACTGAGATCACTTGTGATGTCAGTGGGGCCGGCCCCAGACGGTAGGCGTTCCCATGGGAACGCCTCCGTCTGGGCAGTCACGCCCCTGGCACGCCCACCAAAGGCAGCACGCCCCCTTTGGTGCGAGACCCATAACGACGGCTTGGCACTTTATGTGTTAGTTACAATATTGTGTATGCGACTAGTTGCACAATAGCGTCATTTTTATTTTTGCGCTTTTGTGTATCAGCCGCATTATTGTGTATGCGACTAGTCGCACAATAGCGTACACGTGTATACGGTAATACTGCCGTGGGTTTAAACAGTCTTTCTTGATAAATAGTCTTGTTATATGCATAATGTGGTTAATTGGTTAACCCCTTTAAATTGCAACTGCCAAGTTTAAGTAAAAGTTTTTCTGTGCAGAAAACAAAGGTGCATGAAGGTGAATGTATGCTTGTGATGTAAATAGGTCACTGGCCCTCATTCAGAGCCGCTCATAAGCGGCCGTACACTCGTAGCGGTCCGATGTTGTCAAACCACGCATGCGTCGGTGTAACAGTGCGCATGTGCGTACGGCTGTTTGCAATCATTTTTCCAGTCGTTCTTTGAATAGCGAACAGGAAGTGACATATCAAATGTGATTGACAGAACCGTCCGTTTTGGGGCGGTGACGGGGGTGGAGATGGGAAAACGCAGGCGTGGCGGGGCGTTTTTTGGGTGTACATACATTATCTGATGCGAACGGCCAATGTGAACGGAACAAGTGTTACGTCACTGTCTGATCGACTTTCCAGTCAAACTGCACGCTCAGTTTGTGGTCTGGTATTCTCTACCACAATGACGATGGTCTCTTCGTTCCTCCCGTGGCTCATCGATGGTTTCCCGATTTATCAATTGAGGGCTCAAAAACAATCAGTTTTGAATTGCAGAAATGCTTGTAAGGTGTTAAGAAAATAGCCTTTTTTTAGTAGCAAAAAACCGTACGCAGGTGAACTACTCAGCTGATAATTTCTGGGTTAGACAATCAATTAGCTTAAAAATGTATTTTAAATTTGCGTGTTTTTCCAAAATTAGTTTATTACTTTTTTTCGGCCAACAATATTGTAGTCCTGTTTTTGATTTTTCTGCTTTTTTTAGGGGCCAAGTGCTAAGTGTTAATTTAAACTCTTAAATGGTTTTTAACCCTTTGTTTTTTTTTTCCCAAAAATTTTTTTACATTTCCGTTGTATTGTTTGTAATTTTGTGTGTGGGATTACCTTTTAACCAGTTTTTGAATAAATTAACAATACAATTGTTCATATTTTCAACATTTTTTAATTTTGTTAACACATTTTTTTTTGGGGGGGGGGGGTTTTCCCAAATTAAAATATGGATAACTTAAAATAAAAAAAGAAATGTTTTTAGAAATGCGTAAACAAAAAAAGGGGCTTTTTTAAACCACTATCAAACAAACAAAATTGAAAAACAATTCACAAGAAAGGAGAGGGAGGTTTTGGCCATTAAGGAATATGAGGCAAACACAGATAAGGAATGTGGGAAAATTAGCCAGTGCTGTCATCGCCTTTTGGCCCGTTTGGCCGGGGTAGGGAGGGAGCCTGAACGGGTTTGGGAGGTCCTTCGGCTGGCCTGGCCAGAGGCAAATGTTGGGGCCTCTGGACTAGGCATAGGGCTAGGCACATTTGGAGGGATGGCTGTTGTTGTGCCAGAGGTGGAGGGTCCTGATGTTCCGGCAGGAAGGGAGGCCGGCTCCAACATCTGCTGGCGAACGAGCTGCTCCAGGGCATTTGCAATACAGACGTTGGCCCCAGTATTTTCCGCTAGGGCCTGAGCAATGGTCACGTTGGCCGCAGCTCCAGGGCCTCTGCCATCTGTAGTAGAGTGGCGTCCAGCCTCACCAGAATCTCAGTGTGCTGATCCGTTTTAAGATTGAGCTCAGTGAGGAGGGCCACTGCCTGCGAGGGGGATTGCCCTGGACTGTCTTCCACAGGGTCCCCAGCCAGATCTACTGGTTCCTCCCCTGCAGAGCCAGCAGAAGTTCTGCGGCCAAAGCTCCCCTCTGGAGCAAACTCATCTGTCTGTGTCTCTGTGAAAAATAAGAGAAAAGAGTAACATTATAATCTAGATATTGTCCCAAACACATTTCTGAGTTATTAACATTACTACATTTACCTGAGGCAACATGAGGAGCCGCAAAGTCTGGCATGTCGGTATCCATGTTCGACACGCCAAACACCTCCTCATCCTGCACACACCCCTGGGCCTGCTCCTCCAAATCATTCAGCTCCAGTGACACAGGGGTGGGACCCCAACCTGTCCCCCCTGCATGCCGAGCCCTATCAGCCAGTTTTTGCTTCAGCCAATATTTGAAGTCGCTCCATCTGTGGGTTAAAAATTTGCCATTATTCCTGCAGTATTTGGAACTGTAAACACTTTTAAATAAAATGTAGTTTGTACGTACCGGCGTTTGACCTCCCGGGTTGCACGTTCAAACTCACCCACCCTATTGACAGCACTGGCTATGTCATCCCACATTTTCCATTTCTGGCTTGCACCCATATTCCTTGGGGCCTGGGGCAGGGTGTCAACACACATTTGGACCAAAACCTCCATCTCCTTTCTTGTGAATTGTGGCTGCCTTTTTTTTTTACTTTGTTTAGTGGTCCTACTAGGACCAGCAGCCTCTTCCATTACATCCTCAACACCTTTTTGTAAATTGGAAATAAAATTTATAATGTAAAATGTACCTAAAATGTTGGTTCCACATAATCCTTTAGGCCCAAAAAGACAAATACTTACCTGGCGCCTCTTGGCCAGTGCTTTGCTGCTCTGTAGCCATTTTTTACTTTCAGGTCTCACTTACAGCAGACCGATTGGGGTCTTCAGTGACGTTTTTATACATGCACCAGCATTATTCGGCCGCATCATTGATTGTGCGCTCCTATTGTCCGTCCGTAATTTGAGCAGGAAAATAAAGACTATATATGGCTTGGTGTGACTCGAGTCGAGGTGGCGGGTGATGAATGTTGGAGGTTTGACATAGGAGTTGTTTGTTGGCGGATTTTGGAGTTTGGAGTTTTGGAGTGTGCTCGTTTTTTTGCTTTTCTTACTTATTTTTTTTCCGTACGCTTTATTTTAATTGTTTTGCTGTTGTTTTTGGAGTTTTTGAGTAAGTCTTTTTAAAAACCACCATAAACAATAATAGGAAATAGTTAAAAAATGTTAGTACGTATGTTTTTTTTTTTACAGTCATTTTGGCCTTGCCCCTATTGACGTTTTGGACTTTGGGTTATTTGTCGGTTTTTGGTAAGTGTTTTTAGTTTCATAAACTTACAATTTCGATGTGTTGGTCTTCGCATATGTTTCGCTAAGTATTTTTTTTTTTTTATGACCAATCATGTAATTCCACTAAATATAGCGTACTCTTTTGCGAAATAATGTTTGAGTTGTTTTTCTTGTAAAATGAACGTACTATTTAGCGCACTAATGTCTCGTTATTGAACTGTAAAAGTAGCGTAATATATTGCGAACTCATGTGTCTTGTTTTAACTGTCAAAAATGTGTACTATTTTGCGCACTAATGTCTCATTATTGAACTGTAAAAGTAGCATAATACATTGCGAACTCATGTGTCTTGTTTTAACTGTCAAAAATGCATACTATTTTGCGCACTAATGTGTTTTTATTATTTCAGTGTAAAATAATGTATGCTCCCTTCTCTTTTTTTTAACCCTAAAAAATGTGTTTACAATCCAAGTTTGGGCAATAATAATTAAATATATTTTCTACTTTTGAAATGTAGATTGTTCTACTCATGACAAGACCCCGGCCTGTAAGCATCTTTGGATTTCTAACAAAAGATAAGTATATTTTTCTTTACACATTTGTCTAAAACAATAACTACCTGGCTTACCAGGTCGTATTATCTTGGCCATGGTTCCAGAACCCGACCAACCTCAACTTCGTCCCAGGCGTAGGCCTCATAGGCGTGTAAGGCCCCAGATATATAAAACATGTGTCACCATTTTTGGAATACCAGATGATGAGGTATTAAGATGATACCGTCTTCCTCCACAAATCATCCTAGACACTCTCTCATTAATAGAGAGTGATCTTGAACGGCAAATTAACAGTCGTACAGCAATACCACCACTTACGCAATTAATGTCGGTGTTACATTTCTGTGCCACAGGATCCTTTCAAACCACGGTGGGAATAGTTGCCGGAATCTCCCAATCCTCCTTTTCAAGGATCCTGAGGGCAGTGATGGAGGCCCTTTTTAAACACCTCCATCATTTTATTAAAATGCCAGTGGATATGGGTTCCCTTAGTGTGGCAAAGGCCAATTTTTACCAAAAAGCTGGCTTCCCACACATCGGGGTTGTGGATGGCACTCACATACCACTTCAGCCTCCAGCAAGGCTGGAGGCTATTTTTAGGAACCGCAAACACTTTAATTCACTGAATGTAATGGTGGTATGTGATGCCTCCCTCCAGATCCTGTCCCTGAATGCCAAATTCCCCGGGAGTGCACATGATTCCTTCGTCATCCGGCAATCAGGGATTTGGCACAAATTAGACAACCTACAAGCTGGTGATGCGTGGCTTCTGGGTAAGTTGACACCTTCCGTTGCAACCAGTGCAAAGCTTGTAACACAATGGTCCTGATGTTTGTTTTTGTTTTTTCACAGGAGACAGTGGTTACCCTTGCACGCCCTGGCAGCTCACTCCTTATTTGGCTCCCACACCAGGGCCACAAAGTGAGTATAATTCCGCACTTACAGCCACCAGGCAGGTGGTGGAGCGCTGTATCGGCCTTTTAAAAGGCCGATTCAGATGCCTCCACTGCTCTGGTGGCGAGCTCATGTATTTGCCAGCTATGGTTTCTAAAATTGTGGTCCTGTGTGGGATATTTCACAACATCGCCATAAGGAGTGGTATCCCAATGCAGCCAGAGGATGCCTTGCCTGAGGATGGCCCCCCCGAGGTTGGTCGGAGGCCAGTATGTGGGGGGCCATACGCGATGATGTGGTGGCCAGATTTTTTAGGTAATTATTGTTAAACATTTAGTTAATTGCCACAATGTAGACATGTAAGATTTTAATGGCCAATTTTTTTTTTTTTTTTTTTGTCTTTTATTCCCTCAAATTACCCGAAAAACGATGCCTACTACCTGATCCCAAAAATTGTCTTCATATGGCCACATTGGATATAACTTCTGGACCAATTATTTCTTTGCCACATTTGTGGATTCATGTTGGCCTGCTACTTCTTCAAACAGTTCTTGATTATTGTTGTTGTTTATTTTTTTTATGGGTGTTGGTTGTTTTTTGGAGTGTGCTTTCACTGTGTGAATTGTTTGTCACAATTCACTTTGTGTTTATTATTTGTGTGTATTAAATTTTTGCTTTACGTTAAAAAGACTTTTCCTTGGTAAATTACAAGCAAGTGTAACCTGGTCCAAAAAGGAAAATTTTCTTAATGGCTAATCCTGTAATGTGTTAAATTGTAAAGTATTTTACCATGCTTTGTGGCTAAAAACAAACCCCAAAGGGATCATGGTGAATCAGTATGTTTTATAATCTAGGCCTAAGCAGGTTTGCTTTAATATTTACATTACCCACCCCCAAAAAAAAAAAAAAAAAACCTGGTAATTCTACAAACCTATTGGTATTGTTGGGTGTTTAATGTGCCAGCTTACAAACTTACTTGAGCTTTCTACAATCTAATTTACATTACTTAAAAACTCATGCTCCAATAATCTACTTATGTAAGGTTAAACAATCTAATATTTACAGACAAGGAATGAGACTCTAATAAATCAAAATATTTTTTATTTTAAACAACTTTTTGAGGGGGGAACAAACACAAAAATTAGTGCCGCAGGACCGCCAACATGTGATCCAGGAAAACAAGCATCCCGACGACATGGCCCCTCAATGTGTGCAAGCCTTCCTGCATTGCTTGCAAACGCCTCTGGTCCTCTGTGATTTAAAAAAAAAGTGTGGATTACTAAACTGACACCTTAATTTATATGTTACCAAACAGCTTAAAATTCAGACTATACTTTAAAAAAAAAAAAAGTTTTGAAGAGAAAAAAGTAATGGAAAACACAAAGATTGTATAAATACAAACTAGAAAAATTACACATAAAAAGACAACCAAAAAAGGGCGAAGTACGCAAAAAAACTACATTTGTTGTTACCGTAAACTAGAAAGACACAAGTATGAGTGTTTGGACGTGTTTTTCAAAGATATATCTCCAAAACATTCGAAATACTTTACAAATTGGAAATGCACAGGCAAAAGGACAACATCACCCAAAAACAAAACAAAAAAAAAGTAAGCATAGTTTAAAAGGGAAACATACCGGTCAGATTGATGCCTGGTCCAGGAGCCCCGACATCGTCCTCCTCTGAGGTGGGCCAGTGCTGGTCCAATGGAGGAGGGGATATTTCACTAGGGGTGGAGGGGGAGGAAAAGGGAGGGGTGGGTGGAGGGGAGGGTGATGAAAAGAGAAGGGGGTGGAGGGGAGGGTGAATTTGGAGGGATGGGAATATTCGGAGAGGGAGGGACCTCAGGGACTGGCCGGTCTGGGCTGGAGGGGGAATTTGGGGAAGGTTGGGGAGAGGAGGTTTGGGTGGGAGTGGGGGATAGGGGACGAGGCCGGCGTCTTGCTCGCATTAGACGTCGGAGCCTGCGCTCAGCCCCGAAATGATGGATAAAAAATTTTAACTTTTTTGGGGGGGGTTTAGATAAAAATTTACACCACCAAAAATTTGCCAAAAAAAAAAGGAAAACATGCACACACAGGTATGTCCGAAATAAACAAACAGGGCTAGATGGAAAACATGCACACGCAGGTATGTCCAAAATAAACAAACAGGGCTAGATGGAAAACATGCACACGCAGGTATGTCCAAAATAAAAAACAGGGCTAGGTGGAAAAAATGCACACGCAGGTATGTCCAAAATATACAGACAGGGCTAGATGGAAAACATGCACACGCAGGTATGTCCAAAATAAAAAACAGGGCTAGATGGAAAACATGCACACGCAGGTATGTCCTAAATAAACAAACAGGGCTAGATGGAAAACTTGCACACGCAGGTATGTTTGCATTTTTTTTGATAAAAAAATACACTTACTTTCAGCTATTTGCTGACGCAAATTCGCCAAAAGGCGGGGGGACCTGCGGTGGAGATCCGACCACCGCCTTTCAAGCTGCCCGATATTGCGGCGGAAGCCCATATTACGCAGCCTCCGCACCTCCACATAGGCGAGCCGCTTGCGGAGGTTTGTGATGGGGGCCGGATGATTAGTCATTCTCCGGTCCATCACATCTGTGAGGACCAGGAGTTCGCTTCGTGTAAATGCTGCGGCTCTCATGATGGCAATGATTTTTTCCACAAAAACTGTTTTAATAAAGGACCCTGAAAAAATTTGATTGGCTAATGTACTTAGAAAAATAACAGAACGCATTGTATTGGTTATTGTATGAGTCATGTGACCTACACCCTCACAAATATAATGTGAATTATGATAGGCTTGATGCAGTGACATGCGTAAGCTAATTTAAATAAACAAATTAAAGTACTAAAATATGCCTATAAAAAACAAAGGAAAACAATAGTATCATTCCTAAAAACATTTAAGTTAGAAAAAAAAACCATTGGTGAAACCGTACGTATTCTGCGGTACAAATGACACACACTGACAAGAATAAAGTTTATTGACAATGAAAAAAAAAAAAGATTTAAAACATGTGAATAGCAATTAAGGTAATTAATATATTGATTGCCATGAAATGATGAAAGTATGTTTGAAGAATGAAATAGCAGGCAATCGAAAACTGACAGGGCCACTTCCGGAATTGAATTGTGCGAGCGTTCCCTGCAACGAAAGAGGAGACGGACGGTCGCTATTTAGAACGTTCGCTAGCTAGAGGAGGGGTTAGGAGACTATGGGCCGGTAAATTAGCAACGAGCGAACTTACGAGCGAGCGCTTAAATTTAAATATTTCCGCTCGTACGGCGGATGAGCGAACGGCCACTTGCGTCCGGCTCTGAATCAGGCCCTCTGTCTGTTAGGCCTGGAGTAACTCAGTAGGTGTCTGAGGAGGCAGGGAAAACTACTGGGACAGTGTACAGAGCAGGTACATTGTGGCAGACAGGAGAAACCCGTAGGTTCCCGTGCGTCGGGAATAAGAAAGTTGGCTTTCGTTCGGCCCCTCAGAGTGATCGCAAAATCCATTGATCAGTTAGGTTCTTTGGGCATTCCGAATAGACCACACGGTTGAGTAGACCGTGGTTGTGAAGGGGGGCATGGGGAGTGAAATCACTGGAAAGGGTAAGAGTTATTGGAACAATTACATGCTACCAGTGGAGAGTAACTCAAAAAGGGTGAGCTAGAGTAGTGCTAGGCAGTATTCTGCTCCACGTTGTGCACGCTGTCCATAATAACTAACGGGCCGGTTGTACACAACAGGCTGGACTGCGTACATGTTAGCTCTGAATCGTGTACAAGCGAGCGGTGAAGCTTGGTTGAATTTGCCGCAAGCAGGGTAGATTGCAATAGGCAGGTATTTTGCTCCTCATGGTGCAAGCTGACTGAAACGGCTAGCGAGTCGGCAGGCATAATGGGAGGGAGTGCGTACACGTTGGCTCATAAATTTGTGTACCGGTTGACATTTTCTAAGCGGAGTTTAGCGTTTTCCCAGGTGGGTGCTAGGCAATCGCTTGTCATGGTCGACGATGCTCATGGAAGGACCGACAGGATCGGCAAGGCATATAATGTATACTAAGTATGGTACGCATGCAACTGCATACTGTAATGTATGGGTTAAGATGACCGAGGAATGTTTGAAACCTTTCCTTAAAATCGGCAGTTTCGGTCTTGAGGTGCTAAATAATTTAAAAGATAGAATATGTGTAGTCAAATCCCTGAAAACATGTATAAAGTACAATGACTGTTTAAAATTGTGGCAGCACGAGGGAAACATGTGGCTGAGTGGCGCAAACGTGACGCAAAACAGCGTTGCGCATGCTATGCAAGGGAGCACATACGCGACGCAGAACAGTGTCATGTGCACACCTCATGGGAGCGCACATGCACCGCAAGGTAGCGCTTCCAATAGCAAAGTGAATAGCGCATGCACACCACCACCACCTTATGCGGTGGGTGGTGATGGTGTTGAATCGTGCAACTGAACCTTTAGTACATTCCTGCCTATAAACCTCTAAGATTCACCTGCCTAGAACCTCTAAGACAAAACCTGCCTATACCTCCTAAAACCATAAGGTGTCGCTAATTAGCGCTGTGTTTTAAATATACCATTAATAAGACTCTAAGACAGTGGAATAGTGGTCCAACGCGCTAAAGATTATTATTCAGGTAAAAGTACAGATGTTACCATGCTATGATCTAACAATGAGCGCAAACTAAATTGTACAAACATTAGATCATAAGGTACAGTCAATACATACGCATGCGCTCTGGGACCAGATACCGGCATCAGTAATGAAACCTTCGTCGAAACAGCATAACAGGACCACCGCAGACTGGCATCTCATTTCAGAGCACTCGCATATATACCCGTACTGGGATAAGCAATACAATAGAATACGTTGGCAGGTTCTCATTGGTTCCTCTTCTTGCTTCTTCCATTACGGTACAATTCATAGGTCAGTGCAAAGACTCAAACCAGCCTCTAACAGCCTGATTGTGTTCACCTTCCCGCTGCATAATAAATCTAATCTAACTATGGCATACAACATTTCAAGGAGTTATTCTCTCTATCATTCATATTTCATAGCCGCATGTTCTGATCTCCTCACCGATGCCACCGGAACGCTGTGGGAAAAGAGTAGATCAGTACAGCACCAATCACGGTCCATTTGCCATTTACTAAACCATAGTTACAGAAAACATTCATTTCTTCATATGCTGACATTGCGATTAAACCAAATAATAATCATTCCTTTCATGCTGCGGGACCATTGCTTTTAATTGTGTATGCGGGGAGAAATGACATTAAATTGTGTTGTGCGTTTGAGGGTCTGTGGGGCACTTAGCGACCAGCACTAAGTTGGAAAGGCTTCTGTGTATGTGTGTGAGCATGCCAGTATGGGTTTGGGAAAGGTCACTAAAAAGCTGGCTGTGCGTCTAAATAGCTATTTTGCGTTGTCCTATGTTTAACATGAAGTGCAGGGAAAACACCACTAATTTGCTACTTTTTGCTCAAATATAAGTCTGTGATGATTTTAATGTGTTGGAAAGTTATTTTATGTCTGCTAAATACCATCGGTAGGTGTTTGGGGAAGATTGTGAAAAAGCTGTTCGTGCTACTTTTTAGCAACTTTGCGTTGTGAGTAGCAAAATTGCTACTTTTAGCAATTTTGCACTGTGGATTGTGTACTATGGATTTTTGACAAAATGGCGCTTGTGTAAGCTTTCTTTTCTAAAATGGAGTCTTACTGCCATTCACAAGATGGTGTCTTGAGGCCAGTCGCAAAATGGCGTCGTCGCGATTAAATTTTAAACTGAACTTGTCTCTGCCAATTATTCAGCTTCGACAATGGTACAGTCGATAATGAAAATAATAATAAAAATGTAACAAGTAATATTTTTTTCCCCCTGTGTTAAGGCACTTTAAGGTAAGATTACTGAAGAAGAAAAATGAACCCACTGTAAAATTGGGATGCAATCGGGAAACCGGCTGACGTGATCCCGACAGCCGCCTTCCCGACTGCTTTATCCCGGTGTGGGTTAAATGACAGACGTCTATATCAAGACGCCTGTCATTTTCCAGATGCCGGGAGACAGGCGCCCGGCATCCCGATCATAGGGATGCCGGGCGCCACGAGCGGACAGCCACGGGGGGAGTGTTAGGTTTAGAGCACCTGGGGGGGACTTAGGGTTAGGCACCCCCCCGGGGGACTTGGGTTTAGGCAGCGGGGAAGGGGGTGATTAGGATTAGGCACTTGGGGGGGAGGTTAGGGTTAGGCACCCCTAAAAAGAGTTAGGATTAGGGGGGTTTGGTAAGTTTTTACTTACATCACGACATTCGGGATTTCCAGCGCTGTCAGGCTGCAGCTGTCGGGATCTGTTCAGTTGTCAGGCTGCCGCTGCCGGGAATCGAACCGCCGGCCATGTGGCCGGTGGTATTTCATACTAATTCCAGAAAATCCAGAATAGTTACTATATGCTAATAAGAACAGGTTTTTTCCCTTTAAACTTCTTAGAAGTCTAGACATTAGATTCTATTGTTGTGTTTAAGAGATTTACTTTGATCTAGTATTAACAAAAATTAGGATTCTAAATTACAATAGATAGAATGTTAACTTAAGTTATAAGGTGGCCGTCTCAATAATTATAAACTTATGTTAATTTTTCTCTGTTTTTGAAGAAATGGTAATCAAAGGTATCTTGTATTAACCCTGTCTGTGCTGCCTATATCATATAGGCCACCCAGCAGCATATCTGATGTGAAAATTGGGCATTAAAGTCACACATGTACAATGCTTGTTTTAAAGTACTAGGGGAATTCATAAGTAATGGCAGCCAACGCAGATATGACTAATTTTTATATATTTGAAGCAAATGAATGTAGCTGGAAGTTCATATTTTTAGTGATTATAAAATTATTTTACATACTAGAATGCAATATATTGAAGGATTGTTCCAATATGGGGTGTTCTGAGAATGTCACAAACATTATAATTGGCAAATTTTTAAGATGTTTGTTAGGATTTAGGGGGGTGGTTGATACACAATCTGGGAAAATAGGGATCTGTGTAATACAGGGCATTACTGAAAACACACATGCAACACAGAAGTATTGTGGTTTATTTGTGGTCACAGGATCTTGGTTTTCCGTGAGGGGATTTGTACGTGCAGCGTATGAAAGTTTTTTCTGTGTATAAGTTTACATGTGCTCGTCTGTGTGCAGTTTATATGTACTTCTGAAAATTTCCTTGTAGGTACAGCAGTTTATAGATTTATTGCAGGTTAAGAAATTCGGTTCTGAGTGAGTTATGACATGTGGTGTGTTATATTGTATTATCTATTAGATTGCATGATAACCACATATAATCTTACAGTTATGATTTGAAGGTTTGTGTATATGCATAGAAGTACATTGTTTAAGATGATCAGGTTCCTGGATGTGTCTTGTCAAGGAAATAAGGGCAGGTATGGACCCTGTGGAAGATGATAGGGTTAACTCATAGGAAGCTTTGATTGCTATTAGGGGTGAGCGGGTTCGGATTTCTGAAATCCGAACCCCCCCGAGCCCCCCCGATCCGAGTCCGATCCGAGTCAGGCTCGACTTTTCCCGCCTGACTCGGATCTGAAATCGAGGCAAAACGTCATCATCCCGCCTTCCGAGTCTCGCGGGTTTTGGATCCTATATAAGGTACCCGCGTCGGCGCCATTTTCTCACTCGGCTGTGGACAGTGAAGAGGGAGGGTGGGAGTTAGGGCTGTGTAGTGTAGTGTAGTGTAGTGCTGCTGTTGTCCACTACTTCAAAGTCCATAGGGGCTGGCTGTGTTGTGCTGCTGTTGTTAATAGGGGCTGTGTCCACTACTTCAAAGTCCATAGGGGCTGGCTGGACTGTGTTGTGCAGTCAGTTCTCCATAGGGGCTGTGTCCACTCCAAAGTCCTGTGCAGTGTCCCAGTCCTAAAGGAGTGCTGTAGTGTTGTCCAGGGGGTGCTCTGTCCATCAGGGGTGCTCCCCCCAAGTGCTAAAAAAATAATATATTTTCTGTGTTTGTGAATTGTGTGCGCAGTAGCCGCACGTGCATCAACAAAGTAGTGCCAAGCGTGCGCCTGTGTCATAAGTAAAGGGCCGGCTGGCTTGACCGTTAAAGGGTGCTGTAACCCCCGAAAGTACACTCCAGTCCAAACCAAAAAAAAATTATTTTCTGTGTTTGTGAATTGTGTGCGCAGTAGCCGCACGTGCATCAACAAAGTAGTGCCAAGCGTGCGCCTGTGTCATAAGTAAAGGGCCGGCTGGCTTGACTGTTAAGGGTGCTGTAACCCCCGAAAGTACACTCCAGTCCAAACCAAAAAAAAAATTATTTTCTGTGTTTGTGAATTGTGTGCGCAGTAGCCGCACGTGCATCAACAAAGTAGTGCCAAGCGTGCGCCTGTGTCATAAGTAAAGGGCCGGCTGGCTTGACCGTTAAGGGTGCTGTAACCCCCGAAAGTACACTCCAGTCCAAACCAAAAAAAAAATTATTTTCTGTGTTTGTGAATTGTGTGCGCAGTAGCCGCACGTGCATCAACAAAGTAGTGCCAAGCGTGCACCTGTGTCATAAGTAAAGGGCCGGCTGGCTTGACCGTTAAGGGTGCTGTAACCCCCGAAAGTACACTCCAGTCCAAACCAAAAAAAAAATTATTTTCTGTGTTTGTGAATTGTGTGCGCAGTAGCCGCACGTGCATCAACAAAGTAGTGCCAAGCGTGCGCCTGTGTCATAAATAAAGGGCCGGCTGGCTGGACCGTTAAAGGGTGCTGTAACCCCCGAAAGTACACTCCAGTCCAAACCAAAAAAAAATTATTTTCTGTGTTTGTGAATTGTGTGCGCAGTAGCCGCACGTGCATCAACAAAGTAGTGCCAAGCGTGCGCCTGTGTCATAAGTAAAGGGCCGGCTGGCTTGACCGTTAAGGGTGCTGTAACCCCCGAAAGTACACTCCAGTCCAAACCAAAAAAAAAATTATTTTCTGTGTTTGTGAATTGTGTGCGCAGTAGCCGCACGTGCATCAACAAAGTAGTGCCAAGCGTGCGCCTGTGTCATAAGTAAAGGGCCGGCTGGCTTGACCATTAAAGGGTGCTGTAACCCCCAAAGTACACTCCAGTCCAAACCAAAAAAAAAATAATTTTCTGTGTTTGTGAATTGTGTGCGCAGTAGCCGCACGAGCATCAACAAAGTAGTGCCAAGCGTGCGCCTGTGTCATAAGTAAAGGGCCGGCTGGCTTGACCGTTAAAGGGTGCTGTAACCCCCGAAAGTACACTCCAGTCCAAACCAAAAAAAAATTATTTTCTGTGTTTGTGAATTGTGTGCGCAGTAGCCGCACGTGCATCAACAAAGTAGTGCCAAGCGTGCGCCTGTGTCATAAGTAAAGGGCCGGCTGGCTTGACCGTTAAGGGTGCTGTAACCCCCGAAAGTACACTCCAGTCCAAACCAAAAAAAAAATTATTTTCTGTTTGTGAATTGTGTGCGCAGTAGCCGCACGTGCATCAACAAAGTAGTGCCAAGCGTGCGCCTGTGTCATAAGTAAAGGGCCGGCTGGCTTGACCGTTAAAGGGTGCTGTAACCCCCAAAGTACACTCCAGTCCAAACCAAAAAAAAAAATATTTTCTGTGTTTGTGAATTGTGTGCGCAGTAGCCGCACGTGCATCAACAAAGTAGTGCCAAGCGTGCGCCTGTGTCATAAGTAAAGGGCCGGCTGGCTTGACCGTTAAAGGGTGCTGTAACCCCCGAAAGTACACTCCAGTCCAAACCAAAAAAAAATTATTTTCTGTGTTTGTGAATTGTGTGCGCAGTAGCCGCACGTGCATCAACAAAGTAGTGCCAAGCGTGCGCCTGTGTCATAAGTAAAGGGCCGGCTGGCTTGACCGTTAAAGGGTGCTGTAACCCCCGAAAGTACACTCCAGTCCAAACCAAAAAAAAATTATTTTCTGTGTTTGTGAATTGTGTGCGCAGTAGCCGCACGTGCATCAACAAAGTAGTGCCAAGCGTGCGCCTGTGTCATAAGTAAAGGGCCGGCTGGCTTGACCGTTAAGGGTGCTGTAACCCCCGAAAGTACACTCCAGTCCAAACCAAAAAAAAATTATTTTCTGTGTTTGTGAAATTGTGTGCGCAGTAGCCGCACGTGCATCAACAAAGTAGTGCCAAGCGTGCGCCTGTGTCATAAGTAAAGGGCCGGCTGGCTTGACCGTTAAAGGGTGCTGTAACCCACAAAGTACACTCCAGTCCAAACCAAAAAAAAAATTATTTTCTGTGTTTAGCCGCACGTATATATCAAATCGATATAACATAAATGGAGGACCAAACTTTCTCCGATAAAAATAAAATAGAGAAAGATCAAGAACCACTTCCTCCTAGTGCTGAAGCTGCTGCCACTAGTCATGACATAGACGATAACATGCCATCAACGTCGTCTGCCAAGGCCGATGCCCAATGTCATAGTAGAGGGCACATACAATCCCAAATGGCAAAGTTCAGGAAAATGACCTTGAAAAAGACATTTAAATCAGCTGAAGAGAAACGTAAACTTGCCAATATGCCATTTACGACACGGAGTGGCAAGGAACGGCTAAGGTCGATCCCTAGTATGTTCATGACTAGTGGTTCAGCTTCACATGACGATGGAAGCCCTCCTCCCACTAAAAAAATCAAAAGAGTTAAGCTGGCAAAAGCACAGCGAAGAACTGTGCTTTCTAAGAAGATATCACAAATCCCCAAGGAGAGTCCAAGTGTGGTGGTGGTTGCGATGCCTGACCTTCCCAGCACTGGACGGGAAGAGGTGGCTCTTTCCACCATTTGCACGCCCCCTGCAAGTGCTGAAAGGAGCACCCACAGTCCACTTGCTGATATGCAAATTGAAGATGTCACTGTTGAAGTACAACAGGATGAGGATACTGGTGTAGCTGGCGCTGAGGAGGAAGTTGGCGAGGAGGATTCTGATGGTGATGTGGTTTGTTTAAATCAGGCTCCGGGGGAGACAGTTGTTGTCCGTGGGATGAAAAAGCCCATCACGGTCATGCCTGGGCAGAAGACCAAACATTCCACCTCTTTGGTCTGGCAATATTTCTATCCAAATCCGGACAACAACTGTCTTGCCATATGTACCATATGTAAAGGTGAAATAAGTAGGGGTAGGGACGTCAACCACCTAGGAACATCCTCCCTTATACGGCACCTGCAGCGCGTTCATAAAAAGTTACTGTCAAGTTCAGAAACTTTGGCTAAGACCGTAAGCAGTCCAGGGACACCTAAATCCCGTTGTCCTGTTGTATCCAAGCGCCTGCAAACCACACCGTCAACTCCCTCCTCGTCAATTTCCTCCTTAGTCAGGATCGGAAGTAGTCCTGCAGGCCATGTCACTGGCATGACTGACTCTCCTATCCGGGATTCCTCTGGAGGATCCTGCATTGCTACGCCTACTGCTGCCGCTGCTGCTGTTGCTGCTGCTGGGAGTCGTTCATCATCCCAGAGAGGAAGTAGGAACACCACTACTTTTACTAAACAATTGACCCTCCAACAGTCCTTAGCGAGGAGGATGAAGTACGACAGCAGTCATCTTGAAGCAAAACGTATAACTGAGGCCTTGACTGCTATGTTGGTGTTAGACGTGCGTCCGGTATCCACCATTAGTGCAGTGGGATTTAGACAATTGATGGAGGTAGTGTGTCCCCGGTTCCAAATCCCGTCTAGATTCCACTTCACTAGGCAGGCGATACCGAGACTGTACAGAAACGTCAGAAAAAGTGTCCTCAGTGTCCTGAAAAATGCCGTTGTACACAATGTCCACTTAACCACGGACATGTGGACAAGTGGAACAGGGCAGACTAAGGACTATATGACTGTGACAGCCCACTGGGTAGATGTATCACCTTACGCAGCAACAGCAGCAGCGTCACCAGTAGCAGCATCTCAGAAACGCCAGCTCGTTACAAGGCAGGCTACGCTGTGTATCACCAGTTTCAGTAAGAGGCACACCGCCGACAACCTCTTAGAGAAACTGAGGGAAGTCATCGCCCAGTGGCTTACCCCACTTAGACTCTCCTGGGGATTTGTGATATCTGACAACGCCACCAATATTGTGCGGGCATTACATCTGGGCAAATTCCAGCATGTCCCATGTTTTGCTCACACAATAAACTTGGTGGTGCAGAATTTTCTGAAAAGCGACAGGGGCGTGCAGGAGACGCTTTGGGTGGCCCGAAAAATTTCTGGCCACTTTCGCCATTCAGCGACTGCGTGCCGAAGACTGGAGCGCCAGCAAACACTCTTGAACCTGCCCCGCCATCACCTGAAGCAAGAGGTTGTGACGCGGTGGAACTCAACCCTCTATATGCTTCAGAGGATGGAGGAGCAGCAAAAGGCCATACAAGCCTATACATCCACCTATGACATAGGCAAAGGAGGGGGTATGCACCTGACTCAAGCGCAGTGGAGAATGATTTCCGTGTTGTGCAAGGTTCTCCAGCCCTTCGAACTTGCCACACGTGAAGTCAGTTCAGACACAGCCAGCTTGAGTCAGGTCATTCCCCTCATCAGGCTTTTGCAGAAGCAGCTGGAGAAAGTGAAGGAGGAGCTAAGACGGAGCGATTCCGCTCGGCATGTGGGACTTGTGGATGAAGCCCTTCATTCGCTTTGCCAGGATTCCAGGGTGGTCAATCTGTTGAAATCAGACCACTACATTTTGGCCACCGTGCTTGATCCTAGGTTTAAAGCCTATGTGGTGTCTCTCTTTCTGGCCGACACAAGCCTGCAGAGGTGCAAAGACCTGCTGGTGAACACACTGTCAGCTGAAGCGGAACGTGACACGTCAACGGCTCCTTCTTCATTTTCTCCCGCAACTGGGGCTGCCAGGAAAAAACTTAGGTATCCTAAGCAACCCGCTGGCGGTGATGCAGGGCAGGCAGGACCAAGTTTGGACATCTGGTCCGGACTGAAGGACCTGGCAACAATTTCTGACATGTCTACTGTCACTGCATATGATACTGTCACCATTGACAGAATGGTGGAGGATTACATCGGTGACAGCATCCAAGTAGGCATGTCAGACAGTCCATACCTGTACTGGCAGGAAAAAGAGGCAATTTGGAGGCCCCTGTACAAGCTGGCTCTATTTTACCTGAGTTGCCCCCCCTCCAGTGTGTACTCCGAAAGAGTGTTTAGTGCAGCCGGGAACCTTGTCAGCGAAAGGCGTAGGAGGTTGCTTCCACAGAATGTGGAGAAGATGATGTTCATCAAAATGAATTATCAGCTCTTCCAGGGAGACCAGCCTCCAGAAGGTACAGAGGGACCTGTGGTGGTGGATTCAAGTGGGGACGAGTTAATACTTTGTGAGGATGAGGATGTACACACTGAAGAGGGTGAGGAATTGCTGGATGAGGAGGATGAGGATGACATCTTGCCTCCGTAGAGCCAGTTTGTGCAGGGACACATTAATTGCCAGCTTGTTTTGTGGGGGCCCAAACGAACCAATCATTTCAGCCACAGTTGTGTGGCAGACCCTGGCGCTGAAATGATTGATTTGTTAAAGTGTGCATGTCCTGTTTATACAACATAAGGGTGGGTGGGAGGGCCCAAGGACAATTCCATCTTCCATTTCTTTTTTTTCTTTGCATTATGTACAGTTTGGGGCCTAGTTTTTCTAACTGCCATCCTGTCTGCCACTGCAGTGTCACTCCTAGATGGGTCACGTGTTTGTGCCGCCCACTCGTGTCGCTTAGCATAGTCATCCAGCTACCTCGGTGCAACCTTTTGGACATAAAAACACTATTGTGAGGTGTGAGGTGTTCAGAATAGACTGGAAATGAGTGGAAATTAAGGTTATTGAGGTTAATAATAGCATAGGAGCAGAAACACCTACAAATTCTGTGATTTTAGCTGTTTTTATGCTTTTTTTCAAAAAAATACAGATCCAAAACACAAAACCCAGAACCCAAAACACGGAAGGGTGGTTTTGGCAAAACCAATCCAGATCCAAAACACGAAGAAAGATCCAGATCCAAAACCAAAACACAAAACACGAAAAGTGGCCGGTGCACACCCCTAATTGCTATACACATATAGTGAAGCGAGGATGACCCGGTGTCGGGGGTCTGTAAGTGGTACAGGATAAAAGAAAGCTGTAGAGAAAACTTAGCAATGTTAAGAGATATAAGATGCTTACAAATATCTGAGATGTAGCGGGGAAGCGATTGTTGTTGTTATGTAAGATATTCTGTTGTTTTAACCCTAACCCTTATTTCCTACAGAGACATGCCTTTGATAGTTGACTGCACGGGTAATGCATTTAGCGACGTGGTAAGAATGGAGCATTGGGGGACCACTGGAGGTTTTTTGTAACCCTATGGCCCAGTCTGACCCTGTATACTGGTCATAACTCAGATAGGTACGGATTTTCGTATATTGGTTAAGTAACTCGCAAAGGGAGGTATGTGTTTAACCCATGTATTCAATTCTGTAACAGTTATATAGGTAACACTGGTGTGAAGCTTAGAATCAGGTGATGTATTGCTAAGCAGGGTGTGATTAATTGGATCATATGGCAGGTTTGCAATGAGTCCTGTAATAATCATTCTATATATACTAATAGGCAGAATAGAGTTGAAAAAGACTGAACCGCAGGTCAGCAAAGTCTGTAAATAAGGTAAAAATTGATAATTTAATTAAGATACCACAGAATAATTGCTTTTCTATAGGTAAACAGGTCATGTGGTTAGTATACATATATGACTGCAGGAAATATGATTTGTAAATTGCAATATACGTAATATTATAAGATAGTGGGAAACAATGTGATATGCGTAATGTTGTACATGAGATATTCCTTAGAAGTAGAGATATCATATGAAAAGCAGAGGTAAGAAAATCTAGGTTTGTAATTTCTGCGGTACATAAGGAGACGTCTTTATGTTTTCTGATTACAGGTGATAATGGATTTTACTTTTATGCTTATAACAATGTTTACGGTATATGCCATTGTTCTCAAGACTGTGTACAGGTAAAAGTATAATAATGTATATAGGAGAGAAGGGGATTCCAAAATTGCATAGTGGTGATAAGTAAGTATTGCAACCCCTGACCAAATTCATAGGAATTGGAAGATGGATGTACAAGGTTTGGTTTGTAGGATATTGGAAAGATTAATAACTAAACATAAGGTGTATATCTCATGAAGTACTGTATGTGTTAAATGACACCAAAGCTGTTATAAGTGGTATCAGTTCATACGGAATGGTTTTAGAGATCTCCAGTGATTGTTGGTAGCAGGTACAAACGTGATATCTTTGTGTATGTATATCCCTGTAAAAACTAGTTAAATTGTGATGTAAATATTATGGATAACCAAAGGGTGGAGGTTTCATCCACCAGAACAGGAGGATTGTCATAGATCATAAAAATATGCATATGATTGTGCTGTTTTGAAAGTGTTGTAGTGACAATAACTCACCGGAATGTACGTTTTTCTCAAAAACACCTGTTGTCATTTTGATGTTTTACCTCTTGTGACCAGTAGTGACACTCACATGTCCTAGGAGGAGTAGTAGTAGTGGAAGGGAAAATATACATCCACTTCCCAGCAGAGGTGGTAAGGCCTCCAATTACTAGGGGTTTTCAATGAGAAAAATACATTTAAGATTGTTCCAAAATTGGTCTTCTATTTAAACAGGTTTCACAGGATAATTTTCTGTTATTGCTAAATGAACTGGGTATATCTATTAACAGTTTGTACAGTATGTCTAGAATAGATAAGAATTAGTTACATATTGACATACCTGTATGATGTATACTAACATTTCTTTCTAGTTCCCCGGAACATCAGAATACAGGTCAAAGTGTATTTAGAATTTCCTAGATTAGGGATAATTGTTTGGAGATTTTCATAAAAAGTGAGAAAGGAAAATGCATTGTAAGGTCTTGACTGCCACCTAGTGGAGAAAACAAGGTAAAGTTGAGTCTGTAAACACTCGTCAATGTCAATAACTTGTGTTTTTTGGAAACTCCAATATGGAGCAGACAAAATTCTAAATTGTCACAGTGAGGGGGAGACTACTAACGCTCGAAGAACCTGTTTTTCGTCCGTGTAGGCAAATCAAGTCACCAGCAGGATATCTGAATACTGCAGATGGATCGGGTGGAAGACGTCAGATTCGGTAGGAAAGATGGAGACATTCTAGAGGACTGATATCTCAAATTTCCTATTCTAGATGCTGACAAGGCCCAGCTGCGGACAGATGATATTCCTGGTAGATGAAGATAACCGGACGAGACACAGATTGAAATAATCGGGATCCAGATTGTCCAGAAGCGTCCCCTCACCCCATTGGGCGAAGATAACATAATAAGAACAATCATAAGTTTTTTTTTATTATTAGAACTATGAAAATTATATTGTTATGATTAAATTGAATTCTCTCTCTTTCACCACCTGTATGATCAACCTACATTAACTCATACGCTAATATAGTGAAGGATTGCATTACTACCCGGACATTGAATGTGCCTACAGATAATAAAATGTGAACAGGAAAAGTCATGTATAATAATAATTATTGTAAATGTTCCTTTAAACACCCTAGATAATGTAGTCTCATTTCCCCAGACTTCCTTTATAGGTTCGATGAGATCCCACATCCTACCCATGGTCCCGTATAGATCTGCTGAGTGCGTATAAGGGTTGCTCTACCCTCTTGAAACGCATTATTAACAGTTCAATGACCAACTTGTGTCACACCGTTTAGAACATTGAATAATAAATACTTATGCATGACTGGAAAGGTTAAGATCAGAATATGATAGTTTTATGTTTACTATCAAAGGGTGGGCTGTCGAAGTCAGATAATTGGATATGATTACTTGCAATTATTATCTGACGATTTAGTCATCTATGGTCTGATGACGAATTGCTTGGACGCTACTCTGTGTCAGCGCAATTCTGATATGCACAAATATATATTTATATTACTACAAGGTTTAGTCAGAGTGTGGAAAACAGGTTTAATGTGTATGTCTGTGGGTGTTTGCATATGTTTTGAGAAACTCTGCATATTAATACAATATGCCTGTAACAAATAATTAAAATGTAACACAGATAGTGATATGATCAGAGAAGGGTTCTAAATGCAAAGTTGGGAATCATTGTCAGGAACCTGCAAATCATTAACAATTGTATACCTTTTTGTTTGGTGCTGTTTTGGTTCATAGGAACTGACACCTACACTCTAATTAAGTGGAGAGGGGCCTGTTGCAAGCTACCAGACAAGGTGACAGCAGCAAACAGCTGGGGGTCTCCCCCTGCTTAGAAATAAACTTTTATTTACAACTTAGAATTTGGTTCAGGCAATGTCTAAATATTAAAATATGCCAGAAATGGATAAAAGTTGGGGATATATATATATAATATAATATATATATCCATTATACATACTCTGATGCACATAACACACACACATAAAACATACATGCATACACATAGATGCTCACATGCGTACTCACATACATACATACGAATATTACACGGATGCACATATGCGAATGCATATGTATAAAAAGGTTCCTTCACATTAAACGTGATATTAGAGGTTTTAGTAGCATATAATTATGTTGTGAAATGTATGTATATGGTATTTAAAGTATATAGAACTAATAGACATGTCATGTTTGGTACCATTCTAAATCCCTGTTTATTTGCAGATCTTCGGTTCTATCGGCAAGGAGATTGCAGCATGCGTTCGCAAGATATGAATTATAGGTTAGAATGTATCTCTGTATGTAGTGTTTTTTATTAGTTCTTCGGAGGGAAACCTGCACAAAGAAGCAGTTGGAAAGGTATTCCATACCTCTGATGACACCAAATTAACTAACCAATGAACGGAGTGACCTGAAGCAAGAACCAATGAGCATCTGTTATTCTGTGCCTTTGTTGTCTCTGAAACCTGTACCGAATATAGGCTTGTGAGCTGGGGCAGTAGTCAGTCATTTCTCCATATCCTTGGGTGACGGTGACCGCAGATTCTGGATTGAAATACTGCGTACTGGGCCAGTGCGCACGCGAATGTATCAGTTTGTACCTTTGTATTTACTTGCTTTTTGCGCTAATTGTGTTAGATCTAAGCGTTTAACTTTCTTTTTATTGCAATATAACTTTTTGTGCTTTGGAACCACAAATGGATTGGAAAGCAATTATTTCGTATGCGACTTGTAGCGCTAAATAGCAACATTTTGGGTATATAGATTTAAGGGTATCAATAGGTGCCAGCCAATCAGCTCCCAACTGTCATTTTTCAAACACAGCCTGTGAGATGACAGTTGGGAGCTAATTGGCTGGCACCTTATCACTTTCTTATCACTTTTCACTGTGTCTCCTAACACTGCTTAGTAAATAGACCCCATAATGTTCTACATGCCATGCCCCTTGTTGATAGGCCACGTCCCCAATTTTCAAGCGCACACCTGCTTTCCAGCTTCAGATGTTGAGAGGTATAGTATTATGTTTTCTTTTAACTAAGGGGAATATTTTTGTTAGATAAATCTTTGGAGTTTCTGGAGAAAAATATAAACTGCATTCAGATTAAGATTCTCTAGTATATAAACCACCTAACATATTTAATAGTCCAGTTACCAAACCTTGAACACATGTTCCAGATTTCTGGGGACTGAATCACTGATCTGCGTGTCTGGAAAGTGAAAGAACATAGAGCTGTGTACACTACAAGCATACCTGACATGCAATTTTGCACAGGTGTCTTCTTTCTTCTTGTCAGAATACTCGTTTCATAAACATTATAGAACACCCTGGTTTGCTTCTGAGGAAACATAGAAGTTTCTCTCTATGTTGTAACAGTCAATAATTTGCCGTCAATTAATATATATTCTGTGTTCCAGAATTTAGAAAATATCCTATCTATCTATCCATCCATCCTTCCTGAAAAATATCATCATTGGTCAATACTTGAAAATGTTCACTCCTCTTGGTAAACACTTAGGGCCTTATTCAGACCTGCTCGCAAGCACACATCGCTCGCAAGCGGGTCGATGGTCCCCCAATGCGCATGCGCCGCCTCCGGCGTGCGCATGACCGACACCCGTCACTATGGGTCTCGCTACAAGATGGGGCGGCTGTCGATGTTGATTGACAGCTCGCTCCGTTTTGTAGGCGGGTAGGGGGGGTGGCTGCTCAAACGCAGGCGTTCCCTGTATATATCACTAGTGATGTCAGTAGTGGACTCCCTGCTCTATTAGAGCAGGGAGTCCACTCAGGCTTGCGAGAGCTGAGAACCTACCACAGGGTCTCCTCGCAAGCCGGATGGTCGTGATAATCGCGACAGGCTCCAAGGCGCTCGCAAATGCTGTGGGTGGTCACCCACAGCTTAGCGAGCGACCTGAAGAAAAAAAAAAAAAACACCCATCAGACCTGCGAGCTGTCACCGGCAGTGAGCGGGTCTGAATCAGGCCCTTAGGTATATAACCACCTATTGAAGCTATAACAGCCACTAGTCTAAGTTTCTATTAACTTGGAGACAGAGCAATATTTGCCCATTCCTGTTTTCAAAATTGTTCAAAGTTCGTTTTAGTCAGGGATCAGCAATGAAACCTTATCACCATAGGCGTGCGCAGAAACTAGGCACAGGGGGTGCCGCAGAAGGACTTCCCCCTCCGCTGGGTCATGGACTACCCCATCCCTCCAGAACACAGACTACTCACCTGTGATACTTAGTCATCTCTTTTGACTCAATCACTCTGGACAATCTGTCATCCAGTATAAGGGGGTGTATTTACTAAAGGTCGATTTTGGATTTTTGGTGTATTTATAAGTGATTTTCTGTGCGATTTGCAAATTGGGGTTTTTCTAAAAGCAAAATCAACTATAAAACTGAATCCCAACCAAAATCAACCTTCGACCAAACATCAATACTTTCACATAGACCACTACGGGATTCTCTCATTTACTAACAGTCAGATTGAAAATAGACTTAATTATGATGCCTATAAAAGGAGACACAAGCATGTGGTGCACTGCGGCATGCACATTAGCTCCTGACACCAGTTCCTGCAGCATAATTCCTTTGACCCGTTCCTCATACTCATTATAATTCACCTCCATAGGTGTCCCTCCTCCAGTTCTACGTATGGCGCGCCTTGCCAGGGCCATCTTGGATTTGACACGACATTGGATGTCGGAAAAATGCTTCACACACTGGCGATTTAAATGCACAATAAAATTCACCGCTCCAACTGCTGCCTGCTACAGTACATGACCCGCTTTCTTCTTGCAGATTTACCTTGGGCCCGACGACCAAATAACTCCTCAAAGGTAGACAACAAGGAGTGTACCATTGCATAATTCTCCTCCAAGTTAAACGACATTATGGCCAGATTTAGGGCCTGATTCAGACCCAATCGCTATCTGAGTACACTCGCTGGATGCGTATGCAAATTTGTCAAAGTGATGCCATGGGAAGCGACTGCTCGCCAAGGCATAAGCATGCCCGCCATGTCTTAGTGAGCGGCCACTTTGTATATGCGTACGCCCAATCGCACAGGCAGAGCCGTCCACCAGCACCACGTCATCTCCAGGAAGTGTATTAAAACATTGGTACATCGAGCACCATTGGATGTGAACGCAGTGCTTGAGGTAGCTTTACCCTACCGCAAGCATTGCAAGGAAATCAGTGTAAAAAAAGTGACGTACACTATGACGCTGCCTGTTAATTATGCACGCCTCTAAAACGGCATTGAAACACTCAGGCACGCCTGCGTTCGCATCTCCAACCACCCGTTATTAGTGTCCTGCCCCTGTAACCACCCTCAAACGGCCTCTCCTGTCACTCATTACACTGGGCTGTCTTTGCAGGGCGAGTGAGTGGTATGCGGTTGCAGTGAGTAGTTCATGCACGCGCAAAATGAAGCGCGCGCATACGCAGAACATCGGGCCGCTTGCGAGCGCATGCATATAGTGAACGGGTCTGAATCAGACCCTTAGTATTGCCAGGTTGAGGCTCCTCCCCTGACTTGGATTCCTGGCATCTGACTCCTCCATCACACTATCCTCACCCACTTGGTCCCTCTCCTCCATCTCCCTATCATCTCTTGCACTGCTCCTGGCAGCTTTCATAACAAATCGAAAAATAAATACACAAACTGTTCTTAAAAAACATTACACAACTTACACACACACACTACACAGGCACGCACACAGAAACACTGACAAAGTCTAAATAAAAATATTAGACAAGACAAAAAATAAGACAAACTTCAAGATTACAATAACAATACAGAAACTGACACAACAAAACTCTCAGAAATCACTTTTTAAGCACCTATATGAAATAACCACTGTCCTGCTAAAATACCCTTCCTCTCTCACCACAAAACTCCATTTTAATTTGCTTGGATATGTGCCAGCCTTTTTATAATGAGTTTCTGTGTCTTACAAATTACAATGTATGTGGTATGTTCTGAACAATAGGAGTAGATGATTTTGTAGATGATTTTGTAGATGATTTTGTAGATGATTTTGTAGGTGATTTTGTAGGTGATTTTGTAGGTGATTTTGAAGTGAATATTCCAAATTGACCATTATTACACTCTTGAAAACCGACCCACATTGCATTCGAATTCTAGTAAATGAAAGATTTGGCCAGTGATTTATACAGTCGATTTCATTCGATTAAAATCAACATAGAAATCAACATAGAAATCAACCTGTCAAACCCGAGAGTTTGTTGATTTCAACTACAGGAACTAAGGGTCTGATTCAGACCCGGTCGCAAGCGCTGAGCGCTTGCAACCGGGTCGATGGTGGCCCAGAGCGCATGCGCATGACGGAGACGGCTCCGTCGTGCACATGCCCGAACCCGGATAGCGACGGGCAATCCGTCGCTCCGGATCTCGTACCAAAGGGGGTGCTGTCGATGTTGAGTGACAGCACGCCCCCTTTGGTGGGTGGGCCGGGGGGGTGGCTGCCCAAACGGAGGCGTTCCCATGTGAACGCCTACCGTTTGGGTCCGGCCCCACTGACATCACGAGTGATGTCAGTGGGAGAGATTTCGCCTCTGTTAGAGCCGAAATCTCTCTTGGGATTGCGTCAACGAAACCCTACCACAAGGGTCTCGTCGCAAGCTCGATGGTCACGATGGTCTTAACCATCGCGACCATCTTCCTGGCCACTCGCTATAGCTGTGCGTGGTCCCGGCCCTGATTCAGAGCGAGCCCTAAGGCCCTAAGGGCCGGATTCTGTAAGGACCAGAATTGCAAAGCTGCATGCAGGCAGCTTTGCAATTGCAATCCTTGCATATATGGTAATATATAGAGGCATCACGCCCCCTGTGCATTACTTAACTGAGCTGCGTTGATCAACGCAGCATCAGTTAATCTGCGTACCATCAGCCAGCTGCGGTGACCCATAGGGTCCCGCAGCCGGCTACCGCAGTTTAGAGGAAGAAGCCAGGAAATCTTCGTCACCCGACGGAGATCCTGGCATCTTCCCTCCCCCTCAACGGAGGAGACGCGCTTCCGTTTCGGGTAATGGAGGCTGTCGCTACCCCCTCCCCGCCCCCAAATGGCAGCAGACTGTCAATCACTGACAGTCTGTTGCCAGTTTGCAATCGTGCTCGCAGACACCCAGAACGGGTCTGGCACCTGCGCAGATTCCCAAACATCGGGAATCTCATGTCAGCAGTGCAGTAGCGTGCACTGCTCAATCAGGTCCTAAGACCAGAGGGCTAATGGCAGTGGGAAATATATACGTCCTCTTCATACGTCTCTCCCAGGTGTTGGCGAGACCTACCCCAAGGTGCGGAGTCTAGTCCACCTGATGGTATTCACCAGTGACCCCTCCAAGCGGGATATGGGTTTTGCTGCACCAAGTGAACAGGTCGTGGCCCCTGGAGAAAACACAGTGATATATATGGGAGGACTAAGGCCCTGATTCAGAGCCGGACGCTCTGAACGAGCGCTCGCTCTGAATCAGGGCGTTTTTTTTTTTTTTTGTGCGGCCTCCTGGCCGCTCGTATAGCTGTGGGTGACCACCCACAGCTATAGCGAGCTGCCATGATTATGGTCGCGATGGTCAAGACCATCGCGACCATCGGGCTTGCGACGAGACCCTACGGTAGGGTCTCGTGGCCGCAAGCCCTGGAGTGATTTTGGCTCTATCAGAGCCAAAATCACTCCCACTGACATCACGAGTGATGTCAGTGGCGCAAGCCCCAGAGAGATTTCGGCTCTAACAGAGCCGGAATCTCTCCACTGACATCACTCGTGATGTTAGTGGGGCTGCCCCCAAACGGGAGGCGTTCTCATGGGACTGTCACTCAACATCGACATCTTGCCCCCTTTGTTGCGAGACCCGGAGCGACGGAGTGCCTGTCGCTAGCCGGGTCTCGCGCATGCGCACGACGGAGCCGGCTCCGTCGTGCACATGCGCTCTGGGCCACCATCGACCCGGTTGCGAGCGCTCAGCGCTTGCGACCGGATATGAATCAGGCCCTATATAAGCACTTGATATGAGATCCTCCCTGTACCAGACCACCGCTGCAGCAGCAACCAAAATCACTCCAGGCTTGTGGCCACAAGACCCTACCGCAGGGTCTCATCGCAAGGCCGATGGTCGCGATGGTCTTGACCATCGCAACCATCATCATGGACGCTCGCATAAGCTGTGGGTGGTAACCCACAGCTATGCGAGCGTCCAAGAGGCCGCTCCATTTTTAGGTAGGAGGGCCCTGATTCAGAGCGAGCGCTCTGGTATATATTATATGTATATATTGGCGATTCTTTGCTTACAGATTGGATACGAACAAAAGCCAGACTAGTGGGACTAGCTCCACCAGCTGCAGCAGCAAAGACAGGTCGGAACATAGGCCCTGATTCAGAGCTGAACGCTCTGACCAGAGCTCTCGCTCTGAATCAGGGCCCACCTCCATTAATATGGAGCGTCCTCCTGGACGCTCGTATAGCTGTGGGTCACCACCCACAGCATATACGAGCGTGCAGGATGATGGTCGCGATGGTCTTGACCATCGCGACCATCGAAACTGCGAGCAACAGCCTGCGGTTGAGGCCAGGAGTGATTTTGGGTCTATCAGAGCCAAAATCACTCCCACTGACATCACTAGTGATGCCAGTGGGGCCGGCTTCAGATGGTAGGCGTTCCCTTGGGAACGCCTCCGTCTGGCAGGCACGCCCCCGACACGCCCACCAAAGGGGGCGTGCTGTCAGTCAACATCGACAGCACGCCCCCTTTGATGAGACACTCCGAGCGAAGGAAAGTCCTTCGCTCGGCGTGTCTCGCGCATGCGCACGACGGAGCTCCCTCCATCGTGCGCATGCGCAGTGCGGACCATCGACCCACTTGCGAGCGGACAGCCGCTCGCGAGTGGGTCTGAATGAGGGCCATAGTGTGACGTGCTTAAAGTCCTATGAACATTTGGGTTATTAGCAAGTTCAGTACAGTCATTATTGCAGAATTGATTTCTTGTAGTGTGTAGCTGTGTGAAATAGGGATATTTAATGAGTACTGCATTCAACTGTGAATAATAACTTGAAAGTTGCCTTATATTGTATATTTAACTGCCTAATGCTGGGCATACACTGCCAGATAAAATGTCTGCCATTTTGTGGGCGGCCGCACTGACATCAGCAGTGATGTCAGTGGGGAGCTTCCTGCTCGATTAGAGCAGGAAGCTCCCTGGGGCTTGCGGTTGCCGAGACCCAACCTTAGGGTCTTGTCGCAAGCCCCGATGGTCGCGATGGTCTTGACCATCGCGACCATCACCCTGGTCGGTCGCTGAAGCTGTGCGTGGTAACCCAAAGCTTAGCTAGCGACCAGGAGGCCGCACTAAAAAAAACAAGCGGCCTCAAGCGGGTCGATGTTCCCCACTGCGCATGCGCATGACGGAGGGAGCTCCGTCATGCGCATGCGCGAGACCCGGGGAGCGACGGGCTTTCCATCGCTCCGAGTCTCGCACCAAAGGGGGTGTGCTGTCAATGTAGATTGACAGCATGCCCCCTTTGGTGGGCGTGCCGGAGGCGTGCCTGCCAGACGGAGGCGTTCCCATGGGAACGCCTACCGTCTGAAGCCGGCCTCACTGACATCACTAGTGATGTCAGTGGGAGTGATTTTGGCTCTGATAGAGCCAAAATCACTCCAGGGCTTGTGGCAGGGAGACCCTACCGCAGGGTCTCCATCGCTAGTCCGATGGTCGCGATGGTCAAGACCATCGCGACCATCTTTTTGGCCGCTCGCATATGCTGTGGGTGGTCACCCACAGCTATACGAGCGGCCAGGAGGCCGCTCCATTTTCATGGAGGAGGGCCCTGATTCAGAGCGAGCGCTCTGGTCAGAGCGTTCAGCTCTGACTCAGGCCCTATGTTCTTTGTAATACATGGCAGTCCAGTCTAAATTTGTGTAACAAGACTAAAGAGTTTTTCTGTTACCTAGGCCTAAACCTCTAAACTCCTAGCATCACCAAAGGCTTACAGTATGTTGGTGTTTCTTTGCTTATTTTGCATCTGTTGCCGTATTCCTGAATTGTGTGCACCTGCTGCTGTGTGATTCCAGCACCTCTGATAATAAAAGAAACAAGCTTGGAAATTGCCTGTTTTAATGGCCTCGGGAAGTACAAAATAAATCATAGCATCCTTCAAAGATCTATTATCCTGTCACAAAACTGGGACTTAATCACTCTTACCCTGTCTGTCGGTGCTTCAGTAAGGTGGGCCACTCTGTCCCAGAGCACCGTCACGTCATTCCCGAGAGTAATGGGTGCAGCCATGTTGGCTCTGATCAGGTGAGCACCTGTATACAGTCTCTACCTATCTCCTCGTGCACATGACCATCTCATCCTATCCCTGACAAGAGCGCCCTATTTAAATCTGCACCTTGTTGTAACAATGTGATACTTCACTACCCAGTAATATCACTCACTAGTGAGTTCTACCTCTGATCCACTGCCTTAACGTGTGCTGTTGGATTCTTGCAAGCTGCTGCCTCTGAGTCTGCTTCATCCACTCTGCAGCATTGTGTTATATCCTGCTTCAATCCTGCACCTTCCAGTCTGTGTTTAAGCACTGGTCCTAGTCCGCCCCAGCTACTGTCACCTCCAGTCCCATTCTGGTTCAAGCCTGCGGTCCCACTCCAGTTGGCTGCTATCCTCTCCGGTCCCACTCCGGTTGGCTGCTATCCTAGCCTGGTACAAGCCTGTGGTTTCACTCTGGCTGGCTGCTGTCCTCTCCGGTTCCATTCCGGTTCAAGCTTGTTGTTCCATTCTGGCTCAGTTGCTGTTACCTATGATCCCAGTCTGGCTCAAGTCTACAAATCCAATCCGGTTCCATGTCTGCTACCTCTGGTCCAAATCCGGTTCAAGTAAGGTCCAAGTATGTGATTTATCCCTATTTCCAGGCTGCATAGTAGTCTGAAGTCTCCTGGGCATCCTAAAAACTTTCCTAATGCTTCCAAGTGCCAAGTCTACTGCCTACAGTGATCCTCAATACAAACAAGCCCTCTGAGTACAACTCTTCTGCTCATCACATGTTCAAGTGGACTATCCTTTCGCTCTACTTCAGATTATCTTTCTGCTCTGCAAATACATTGCTTACTTTCAGCATCGCTGCTCCTGATCTACTCTGAGTCCCTCTACTCACTGTACCATTGTTACCTCTATCGATGGTGGTTGCTGTCCTGAGGGTACTCTCTTAGGGCGGGATGTACTAAGGTTGCAGTGACCATTCCGCCAGTCACCGTAACCTTGCTAATCGCCGATGTACTAACATATGCGATCAGTATCGCAAAGGACAGCTCTTGCAATAAGAGCTGCCCTTTGCAAAGCAGCCAACGCCGGGTAAAGTGGTCTCTGTGGGACCCCGCCCCCTCCGAGCCCTGGGAGCTTCCTGCTGGTGACCTGTGCAGGAAGCCCCGGGCTCCTCCTTCTCCCTGCACCCGGAAGAAGATTAGGAGGAGGAGACGGAGGACCCAGCAGGAGCACGGGACGGCAACCATGGAGAGCAGGTGAGTGGGAGCCAGTGCTGGGTGACTGCGAGGCGGTGAAGCATCGGGTGCAGGGTGCGGTAAGAATCCCATAGGCTTCTATAGGGTAATGGCAGGTTTTTCTGGCGTTACCCTTCGCACCGATAATAGGGTGGCCGGGGCTTAGTACATATGTAAATGCGGTAAAAACGAAGAAAACGGGGTTATTACCGCACTTTTCCTTCGGTACATCCTGCCCTTAGAGTGTTAGGGTTCATGCTTAGTTTTTGCTCCAGCGTTCACTCTAGTTGTGGGGACTGGGTGCTGGAAATAGATTCTTATTTTGAGGGTCTAGTTCCAGTCACCCAGCTTTGGTAATCGGTTTAAAGCATCTGTTAGCAGATTCCAGGTGGGCTACTGATAACCTGTATTACATGCTGCTCTGTTCCTTGAGTTCTAGTCCCTTATGCCTATATTTAGGGTAAGGGTTGAGTTCTACTCAATTGGTTCCAGCAACAGACAGGAGCCTTTCAGATGAACACTCAAATATAACTAAGCGCTTAATCGTAATTGGCAATAAATGTTGACCTGGAAAAACTGAAGCTTCCAAAAATGAGGGACTGCTAGGACCCTCAGTAAAACAGTAATAAAAACAAAGATATATAAAGGAATCACTGTTTATACATTTACTACACAATGATTAAAAAAAATTAAAACACTAAAACAAAACCACTTACATGTATATTAAAGCAATGCAAATCCAGTAGCAGACTGATAAAGCCGCTGATGACATACAGAGAGCGCAGAAACACATTACACATGGTTACATATGGTTACTGGATCCGCTGCATTACCAAGACTATCGGGATTCACAGAGTCACATTTACTGCAGATTTTACCTATTTTTCATTGTCAATTGGACTTGTATTCCTCATTTAGAGCTGCATACTAGGGAGAACCGGCAGCAGGGAGGTCAGAGGACTTATTTCAATTTCGCAGCTGTGGAACTGGACTGGAATAGTTAACAAGCACTGAATGGAAGCAGGTGCATAGTTGTGATTATTATGTGGACATATCAACAATCTATTTGGATTTCTACATTCACCACTAACCAATCATTAATACCTCTTTTCCACCAAAAACCCAGGTCCGACCTGGGTTTTTGGACATGGCTCCAACCCTGGTCAGACCCAGGTCAGACCCATTTACACTGCACCTTTGATCTGGGTTACTCCCAGGTCAGCCCTGTTCACACTGAACTCAGGTCTGCCCTGCTAAACCTGTGAGGTCATAAAAAGTGGGAGGTGAATGCTCCACAACCACCAATCAGCTCATTTTAGGCATGACCAAGGTCGGATAACCCGGGTTGCACCGTTTACACTGCACCATTACCTGGGTCCATCCTGGGTCCAACCCTGGTAGCTACCTGGGTTGGATTGCAGGGTCACTTGACCCAGGTTATTTTTCAGGGACCCTTTTACACTGAGCTGCAACCCGGGTAGACCCAGCAAAAACCCAGGTTTTTGCTCTGGTGTAAAAGGGGTATTAGTGAAGTTTGGAGTTTACTTTAACTGTGAATATATGGTTTGTACAAACTAACTGCTTACCTAGTAACCAACTAACAGCTTACTAATAAATGACCCTTGGCTATTTAAGGATTATAGCCATTTTGTGGTACAAATGGACTTGATTACAACTTTGATATGTTATTACGTTAAGGGGTTGAGTTCCACTCAATTAGGTCCAGGGACTGAAAGGGAGACTTCCAGGTGTTACTGACCTCTTTGAAGACACCAGGCATTTACCATATGGGTCTCATCCCATGAGTAGACCTCTGATTCAACCACCGCTATTCCACTACGACCCATCAGCCCAGTCCACGGGTCCTGACTTGGATCTCAAAACCCCAAACATGACATATCCAAAGCTTTGACTCAAATTTTTTCAGTAGGCACAGAACAGTCTAGGGGCCAAATGTAATAGCCCATGATTTGCGGAAACCAGTGCGATTCCGGAGAGATAGTCACTAGATTATATAAATTTATCAGCAAGACCAAACCTGGTTACACCTTTAAACTAATTGCGGCATTAAATCTAGTGACTATCTCATCTGTAAAGTGTTGGCTACCACAAGTCGCAAGTTATTCACATATATATACGAATACATCCCATTCGCATATACAAATACAGTACATACAGGACACAGATTAGTTGCCTGTGGTAAAAACATATAAGGTACACAAGCAGAAACATATGTTTTTAGCATTAGGATAGCATTATTCCTAGCAATATAATGTTTAGTTCAGAGGAATTAAGCCCACATTCTTAAATGATAAATTATTAGTGTAGGTAGCTATCTGAATGAGGTCATCTTGAGTTAATTGTGTTATTGTGGTGGACTTTGCACCTGGTTCAAATTCATTTTAAATAAATTACATTTTGTTTATTTTATTTTATTTTTTGTTTAGCACAGAGGTTAACCTGATGTTCTGAATCTAGCAATAGAAAATGACCAACAGGTCCATTTAGTGTGACACAGAGATTTACTTTGTTACCTTTCTGCAAAGCAACATGAACCACCTGGCGTGATTACTACTTGTGAGGATAACAGTATCAGAAGTAAATTATTGTCAAAATAGGTCTAGAAACACATAACTTAGATATGAAGCAGCATAGAGCTAATATACGAGCATCAAAAATGCCCTCAACAGGCGGGAATGGGGAACAGCGTCCCTTGACTCTTTGAACGCCACATGGGATCTCCTTGATCGGATCTTTCCCTTTAATACACTTAACCCCTTGTATTTCAAGTTTCAACAATACCCTCCTTCCATAGATCTTGTGATATGGGCCCTTGTTTTATCCCTCCCCTTAGGCTCACTAATTCAGTTAATAGGTATACGCTATAACTATGCCTACACATGTAATTATGAGTGTGTGTTATTTTGTTTATTCTTTCTTGAAACTTTGCTATATACAGTGTTGCGAAAATGTATAGCACTGTATAGATAAATGCCAATAAAAATAATAATTATTGAGGCCCTTCAACAATTCAATCAGGAGCTAAAGAGGAGATGGTACAGACTATTTATGAAAGTAATTGTAATATTTCAGCTTTTTCAGTATTATGCATCTGGTGGAGGTTCTGTGCCTCCACCTGAATCAGGTTCTGTATTGATAGACATTGCTAAACGTTGCATTCCAAGAGGTTTGCTCAGGAAACCCCTGCTAAACAGAAAGGAAATACTGGTGATTACACTTGCAAACAGTAGTTAAAACAAGCCCTGTTCTGGAGACCTGATAGGCTAGTATGAGTAATAATCACAGGCCTTTAATGTTCCCGAAATGTTCATCTCATTATCCCAAGAAGTAGAATTGGTAGCAGAAGCAGACATCTGGAACAAGTCAGGACTTCCTGCAGTCAAGTGGAATGGTTCCAGATTACTGAACAGGATCTGGACACCTGGACAGGGTCTGGCCATGATCTGGACTCATAGCTGTACAGAATATTCTGTAGATTGAAAACTTGTGAGCAGGGCCCTATTACCGCTTTCTCTGTCTATTATTACCCAGTCATGTTTTATTACTGTTTTGATCCCAACTGTAAAGCACAAAGAAATATGCTTTACAGTCAGGCTGCGGCCATTCCTGATTAGCTGCCGGTCTGTGAGCTATTATTGTCTTGCAGCCTGTGCCAAATTCAAAATGCCGCAACTCTTCATGACTGGATGGCTGCCAGTCTGCGATTACTTCACGGCCCGGCACCAATCTCCCCACCAAGGTCCAGTCTTCCCTTCCCTGTGCCCCCTCTCTAGTTCAGCATTCCATGCCCTGTGCCCCCCCCCCAGGTCCAGTCTTCCCAGCTCTGTGCCGCCCCACCAAGGTCCAGTCAATCCTGCCCTGTGGCCAGGGGCGGATTGGGGATCGAAAGTTGTCCTGGAAAAAATTCCGAAAATGGCCCTATGCGCGCGGGCTGAAAAAGTGGGTGTGGACTTGCGGAAAGGGGTGTGGATGCATGTTAAATGCTATGCCTGCAAGCTACTCTCCTTATTTTCATCATGCTGATGGATATGCCCCCAGTCCCACTCCCCAGTGAATAATCACAGCATGTGAATAAATATTTTCTTACCTATATGATTTCTCTGCAACAGGGAACCTGGACAGGCAGTGTCTTGAGTCAGTATTCACTATTCATGCTACCTGTTAGCGTAGGAATAAAGCCAATGTCATCAACATGCAACAGAGGTTCTCACCAGTACCAGTGCCATCCTCCTGTCTCTCGACAGCACCATCCCCCTATTACTCTCCAATACCATCCACCTGGGTCTCGCCAATACATCCCACTGTCCAGCTCCTCTTTGACCCCAAGGCCATCTCCTTTTTGCCCCAGCACCATCTCCTCTGTGCCCCCAGAAAAACCCTCTGCCCTCACAGCACTCCTCACAGCGCCCTTCAGCACAGTCTCCCTCATATGACAGCCCCCTTAACATTACAGCTCCTCACAGCACAGCTTCCCACAACTCAGCCGCTCACAACACAGCCCTCCTCAGCACAATCTCCCTCATATGACAGCCCCCTTAACATCACAGCTCCTCACAGCACAGCTTCCCACAACACAGCCGCTCACAACACAGCCCTCCTCAGCACAATCTCCCTCATATGACAGCCCCCTTAACATCACAGCTCCTCACAGCACAGCTTCCCACAACACAGCCGTCCTCAGCTCAATCTCCCTCACATGACAGCCCCTTCACTGCTCAGCTCCTCACAGCACAGCTTCCCTGATACAGATGAGAATGAGAGATATTTAGAGCTCTCTCCAGACTCCATCTCCCTATGATCAGCCCAGCACGACCTATCATGTCACCTGACAGCATGCATGCAGCGCATGGACTCCCAGTCCTCCCAGCAGCCAGCCCAGCCCCATTGGCAATGGCTATTGCCATTGTCCTTCCCCAGCCAAATAAACCCCTGACCTCTGTTGGCTAGCCTAGCTTCCACTGCTACCACCAGTCACCACTGACTGCAGCCAGCCCGATTGCCCCCTCTCCATCCTACCCTCCACAGGCTGTTAACTTCAGACTCAGAGCCTAGCAGGCTGCAGCCTATGAAATTAAACTTAAACTTCACAGCCTGGGGAGGGGAGAGTGTAGAGGAGATGATCGTGCTGAGTGCTGACAGACTGCCTAGGCGGCCCCAGGCCCTGCAACTTACCCCACATCGCCACGCCAGTCGCCACTGTAATCCACAGTCCCACGCATTTTCAATCCCTGCAATAATGTCGATCATTGGCTGGGTGGGGCTTTAATAGGCTGGCCTCTCTTCTCGCGAGAGAGGCTCAGCCGCGGGGAAATGCTGACAGGCAGCCGGGGCCGGTCTGTCTGTGTCATTGCCTGTTAAGGAGCCGGCGGCCCCAGAAGCATTCGGCCCACCAGGATTTTCCCCGCAGTCATTAACGGCCAATCCGCCCCATCTGTGGCCTTCCCTAATCCAGCCTTCCTTGCCCTGTGCCCCCCCCATTAAGGTGCAGCCTTCCTTGCCCTGTGCCCCCCCATTAAGGTCCAGCCTGATTGACAATTAAAAAGAAAAAAAATTGGTTATGCACCAATTGATGCCCTGCCCTCACTGTAGCTCTGCCCACATTATCCACAGCTCTGCCCACCTCTGTCCCCCCCTCCACAGGCGTTTCTGCACCTATTTTTCTACAAAAATAGCACTGTATATGAATAAAACATTACAGCACAATGACATGTGCTATCACCAACCAATCCAACAAATGATAATCTTTACATTCTTAAATCCTTAAAAAGGAACAAAGGGCCTGATTCAGACCCACTCGCAAGCGGCTGTCCGCTCGCAAGTGGGTCGATGGTGTGCACTGCGCATGCGCACGACGGCTGGAGCTCCGTCGTGCGCATGCGCCAGACGCGATGAGCGAAGGACTTTCCTTCGCTCGTTGTGTCTGATCAAAGGGGGCGTGCTGTCGATGTTGATTGACAGCACGCCCCCTTTGGTGGGCGTGCCGGGGGCGTGCCTCCCAGACGGGGGTGTTCCCAGGGGAACGCCTACCGTCAGAAGCCGGCCCACTGACATCACTAGTGATGTCAGCGGGAGTGATTTTGGCTCTGATAGAGCCAAAATCACTCCTGGCCTTGCGGTTGAGAAACTGAACCGCAGGCCCCGGCTCGCAGTGGCGATGGTCGCGATGGTCAAGACCATCGCGGCCATCAACCTGCACGCTCGTATAGGCTGTGGGTGGTGACCCACAGCTATACGAGCGTCCAGGAGGACGCTCCATAATTATGGAGGACGGCCCTCATTCAGAGCGTGCGCTCTGCTCAGAGCGTCCGGCTCTGAATGAGGGCCAAATTTCCATGACTAGATCTAGATAGTTTTTAGGGTTTGGTATGAAATGTTGACATTCAGGATGTCCACATTCAGAATATCTTGTTCTGAATGTCGATATTCACAATATCAACATACTGTCAACATGTCAAATGTCAACAGTAACATAATGTTGGCATTGCCCGAATTGACTTTAGCTAAGTCGATAGTCAACATGTCAACCTTTCAGATTTGCATTGCAATGGTAAGTATGCCTAACACTACAACTAACATAGCCTAACCCTAAAAAAGTTAAAATATCACCTGTCGACAAAACTTAGATGTTTGAAGATGAACAGTCAACATAAACAATGGCTTTGCACTATCTGTATTAGGCAGGTGTTATACCTCTAGCACTTTTCCCTGATCATTTCAAAGCTCTCCATATAATTAATGATGCCTCCCTAGAATTTATCACAGTATATTCTTCATCTACTGGCACCTTATTCTTTCTTGGAACAGGCAGTGAGGGTTTTTGAGTTTCAATTAGGGTCTCTACTGTCTCATTAGATGTTACTTCATGCAGAACTGAACATAGAGAGTTCCTCTTAGGGTACCTTAACCTCCCCTATACAGTGCCCCCAGTAGCAGCCACCCCCCCCTATGCAGTGCCCCCAGTAGCAGCCACCCCCCTATGCAGTGCCCCCAGTAGTGGTCCCCATATATAGTGCCCCCAGTAGTGGTCCCCCTATATATTGCCCCTTTAATCAGTGCCCCCAGAAGTGGTCCCCCCTATACATTGCCCCCAGTAGAAGTCCCCCCTATACAGTGCCCCCAATAGTAGCCCCCCTTATGCAGTGACCTCAGTAGTAGCCCCCACTATGCATTGCCCCTAGAAGTGGCCCCACCCTGTACAGTGCCCCAGTAGTGGCCCCCCCCATACAGTGTCCCCAGTAGCGGGCACCCCTACCTATGCAGTACCCCCACAGTAGCGGCCACCCAAACTATGCAGTGTCCCCACAGTGTCCGCAGTAGCGGCCACTCCCCTATGCAGTGCCCCTTAAAAAAAAAGAAAACACAACTTACCTGACCCACGCTCCTGCCGACGACCACCACTGTCCACTCCTCCTGGCCGCTCTGCACTATGGGAGAGACTTCATGACGTCTCTCCCAACCTGCTGCGGGGTGAGCCAGAAGGTGGTGCTCATGAGTGAGCTCCAGCCATCTCACTCCGTGGACGACGCAGCAGCCACTGAGAGTCTGGCAGACTCTCATCTGCTGCTATAACAAACATACAGCCGGCGCTGGCGGCAGTGTGTTTGTTACTCTGTAGTGTGGACCGCGCTTGCGGTCTGCACTACAGGGCCTGGGGGCTGCTGAAAATCTGGTCACCAGGCAACAAAATCTGGTCGCCATGGCGACCTGGCCCCCGTGTTTTGTCGAGCCCTGACCTAACAGATATATCAGCAGATCGAGTGATACACACTGAACAACCATCATCTTCCATCTGGCCACGGGTCCCGCCGTGACCCCCTCCCCGTGGCTGCCCCCGCAAGTGTATGGGCAGTTGGCTGATTGCCCGTACACACAGCCCGATGGACAGATATATCGCGTCGGCTGTGCAGTACAGCCGACGCGATATGTCTGTGAACGACGTCGTTCACAGACATATCGCTGGTACACACTGGTCAACGGGCATACGATATATTGGCCGATCAACTGATCGGCCAATATATCTGCCAGTGTGTACCCAACATAAGTCTACCAGGTTGAATACAGACAGCAGCATATTCACTACCTTGTACACCACCAGGACTAGTCATATTGGCGGCTTCCATGCCTTTTTTCCCATTCACCAAATTGAACTCGACAAGCTCTTCATTTCCCAGGCTACAGAGGTTCTTTCTGGGAATCTTGTTAATGGCAGTATAATGAACAAACACTTCTTTCTTGGTGTTATCCTGATTTATGAAGCCATAACCATATTGCATGTTAAACCAAACAACTTTGCCCAAAACTTTTCTTGTGCTAATTTGAGGATCAGGGTCTGTAGCTGATGTGACAACCACTTTCATTTGATTCTGGAGTATTGGACTTGGATTTGCACCTTTGCGTTGCCCTTCTTCAGATGAATGATCTATTCTCTCTGGTCTTCCTGAGGATTTGTAATGCTTGTACCTGGCTGCATGCCTTTCCATATGGCCACTTTTTTGCAGTGTCTACAGATAGGTCTTCTTTGGACATCAAAACAATCTGAAGGACGTCTTCTTATACTCCGTGGACTATGCCACCAGAAAACATTTTGCTGTCTTAATTAAATTGAGCGATTGAATGATAACAATATTGTTATCGTTCGATCGTTTGATCATCATTTGAAAATCGTTTAAAAAATATCTAAAATGACCAGCGATCCTCGCTGCCGCTGGTCATTTAGACATCTATCATCATACAAATATGTTGTACAACCTGACGATATCGTCAGGTTCATCATGTTTGCAGATGATTGATGTGCCTTCACTGAACGACTGCTCGTTCAGTGTAGGCACAGCACAGACTGACAAACGACTGCACGATTACAATGTCGTAATCGTGCAGTCTTTTGACTGTTGTCTAGTGGATATGTGCCTTTAAAGTTCTGAAATTGCTGGCACATCTCCCAGCAATTTGCCCTTTTAAAGCACTGAGTCAATCAATTACAAGGGCCTGTACACATCTCCCCTCTTGGACTGACTTCTGGGAGGTGTCTGAATTCCTGATATCCCAACCTCTCAGTGCACATTACGCCTCGGGGCTGGCTGGTCCCTACTACTTTGATGGCATTGCAGTTTAGGCAGGCATAGGTGGGCCTTACCCATGGAAACTCCTCCAACTGATATATTTTCTTTTAAATTAACTTATATTAAAATGACAGTTGCTTAAAACCTTTTCTAAAATGGAAACTATGGGGTATCACATATAGGGCCGTATTCAATTTTAGGCGAAAAGTCTGAATCTCTGGAAAAGTATCGCGGATGACGTAATTTCACCAGGCGAAAACTTATCCCCGTATTCATTTACAAAAACTTTTTGCGTACGCGAAAAATCAATGCAATGTAATCGGCGGAAAAGTTTCGCCTATGAATAGCAGGCGGAAGAAAATGCAGAATTGGGGTTTTGGGGTGCAAACTTCGGAAAACCCCTCTGCACCTTTGGGACAGTACCCCAAAGATAAACTGTGTAAAAATAAAAAAAATAAAAAAGACTTTACAATACCCCAAATAAGTACTTTCATTTTGAGGGTGAAAAAGTGCAAAGTTGGGGGATAAACATAAAAACTAATGAAATAGACTTCTGGGGAGTCCCCTAGTATAGGGCAGGTGTGTTTTTATGATTTGCAGGTGCTTGCGGCAGGTGGATTTTTTACGTCATTTAAAACTCCACTTTAGCAACTTAAAAATATGTTAGCCCCCATTTTCAAGTACCCCAAATTTGCTGGGAGTACTTATTTTCTCAAATATTGCTTAATGCTATTCTTCACCACTTGTGTAAATGCGCTAATTGGCACCAATTGCCACAACTTTAGTACCCCAAATACCTTCATTAGGGTTAATCGGGGGCATCTACAGTGATCCCCAATGTTAGTGCATCTTTTGGGGGGTGTCAGGCTGGGTTCCCCATTTTTGACAGGACTTTTCGCCAGTTTCAGTTTCGCAGGGTGCCGTTTTCGCGTCCTTTCTAATTGAATATGGGGAATAGCGGAAGCGTGTCCTATACTTTTCAGCATGCAAAACACGCGATGTAGGCGAAAAGTCCGGAATGCGAAAAAGTATCGCGGGTGCGAAACTATTTGATTACAGTCCATAGTGTGATGGTGCGTTGTATCCTTTGCTCCAGCTTACTTTATAGCGGTGTCTGCAGGAGTGATTACTACCCAAGACATGTCAATAAGAGACTCTTGATACAAGACCTTTACAGCATCCCACCGGGAGAGACGGTGGAGAGCGCCTCATTGGTAATTACTCCAGCATTGTCTTTATGGGTATGTAATAGCACAAGGACACTAGATTCTTCCTATCCCTGTAGCTGCCTCATCAACACGTCCTATCAGGAATCAATTGACCACTTGGAATTCCCCATTTGCATGCATCTGTACTAGTAACTAAACTTTGGATGCATCCATTCATACTAATAATTGGTCTACAAAAGACAGATTTATAACTGTGCATTAGACCGGCAGCTACCGTATTTATATGATATATTGAGACGCTAGTGTTTCGAGGTTAAGCCGGTTTTTTTAATAATAATCGGTCTATAAAAGACACTTTTAAGACTGTGCATTACAGTGGTAACTATTTATATTATGTATTGAGCAACTACTGTAGTGTTTGAGGTTAAGCCAGTTATTTTTATAATAGGTGTATTGTTCATGTGTAACTACTGTACATGTATTTTTTATCATAAATGTTTTCTTTTTATCTTATGTTGACTGACTCCGATTGTTGAAAATATATATATTTTTTATTATGCATTTGTTTATTCAGTGGTTAAGGCAGCGCTATTTTGCTATTGTCTTTTTTGTGCCCCATATTTGTAAACATAGAGGGTTATATTTACTAAAGTGCTGGTTTTTAGAAGTGGAGATGTTGCCCATAGCAACCAATCAGATTCTAATTAACATTTATCTAGCACCTTCTAGAAGATAATAGCTACTGTAGATTGGTTGCTATGGGTAACATCTCCATTTCTGAAAACCCATACTTTAGTAAATATACCTCACAGAGTTTACAGTAAAAAGCAGCAGCCTAACCACATTTAATTAAATCATTAATTGGTATTAACTGTTTCAAACATATATTGGTTTTTATTAACATTAATTACTTGATCGTCCAAGTTTTTCTTCCTTTTTCCCCCCAAGAAATAGCTCTTAGCGACAATGGGCCTGATTCACTACGGATCGCAATTCTGCTTATATGTACGCAACGCAGTGGCTAATATCAGCGGTGATATGCAAATGTCAGCATTAACATTGCTATCGCAGCCTAACATAAGGACGCCCACTTCCCCTTACTCACATCTGTATACTTTGGCAACATAGCAAAATAATCTGTAACATCGAGTACCATCGGACCCATACGCACAGTTAGGGCAGGTCAGACCTCACTCAGGAATTGTGACTTCGGGTCACGCTATGAGGCCTCAGGCTGCGTATGGTATCACAGTGGATAATTTATGCACTCTCCTGTAAAGCCGTCCCAACACACTGGCACGCCTGTGTTCGCATGATCGCCCCCCTATCACCACCCATAAACGGCACTTCCTGTCAATCACTTTGCCATGAGTCTGCGTAGCCTCTGCAATTGCAGCCCCGATCGCAATAGCTTGTTCACACATGTGCACTGCAATGCATACGCATGCACAGAACACAACAATCGGCCAATTACGTGTGTATAAGCACCTGCGATCCTTGCTGAAGCAGGCCCAATATACACTCTAGCAACTGCCAGAATTGCCATTCCAGGGTCTGCTAGATGCATGAATGTAATAATACAATGTATTTTTGTGTTGAATAAAAAGACAATCAATTAGCGGTTTAAACTATATCTCTGTTTTATTATAAAGGAAGTGGTAATAACCATTTGTAAATAGAAAAATAGTGGCACTACATCATCTTTACTGTCAGCACAAGACAACCGCTGCAGTATGTTACATGTAATGTTTTTAATGTAAGAAATAAAAAGCCCCACCCCATCCCACATACTAACATATTGTCTGGTATTCATCTATGTTTCTAGGCTCCACTGACCTCTTCCAGGAGGTTCACATGTGGATATGTACATACCAGCATTCAAAAATGTAATGTAAAATCAGTGCTAGACCACTTAATGTGCGTCCACCACCTACACACCATGGAGGCAGCCATTTTGGGTGTTGATGGGACTGTAGCTTATAAAGTCATTTGGAACCAGGCAATTCAATCTCAAGTGAATTGACTCTATCTTTATGAATAGTGGTAAAGCCCATAAATTATGTGTTTCTAGATGTGGACACTTTAAAATGAATTCTATGGTTCAATGTGAAAAATAATTTCTATAGAGAAATGTGAATATCACAAAGATGTCAATGTGCCAGGTTCTATGTCGTGCTTGCAACAAAGATGGATTATTGGCTTTATGTACGTTTTATACATTAAACTGAAACTGAATCTTAGAGACTTGGAAGTAGCCATTTTGTAGGCTGAATCATTATCATTGAGAACAGCCTATTAATTCACTTGGAACCAGTGTCACAGGAATGTTTGGTTATAAAGTGCCTCAGTGATGTCATCGGTTCCTAAAGAATTAATAAGCTGCAATATTATGAATACTGTATAACCCACAATATGACTGTTACCACTGTAAGTAGGTGACAGGTGTACTTAAAATATGTAAATAGATATTCCAAGAAAAGTTCTGCAACAATTAACCGCTATACACCATTTTATATTGCATGATATGTATCTTCATGTTGTTGCAGATGCCACTGCTGCTATTGCTGTCTGTAGGAAGATTTTACTTAGCAACAACAACTCTTTAGAGGCAGCAAAGATAATGATGACACATGCATTATATCCAGTTTACTAGAAACAGACAGCTATTGCCTATCGGCCTGATTCATTGTTGTAACAAACCTGATGATTTGTGTACATCTCCGATGGTTACTGATCGGCGCATGCGCAGTATCTGTACTTCTCATGTACCGATCAGTGTCTGTGAGATCGCTCATAGTGCTGCCAAGCCGCATCATGACTGACATGCTGCAGTCCTTTGGGGGTGGTGGCGGCTACGCAGTCCATTTTACAAAATGGGGACGTGCTGCCCCCGTTCTGCAGACGTGCTGAGGCCAGGGTCTGCATCTTTCTAAGCAAATTTCTTGGCCCTGGTAGCGGTATTCCGGGGAAAGTCTGAGTAAGCTTAGGCATACTTAGATGGCCGATGATTGCGACTATCACATATAAATGGTGATCCAATGCTGCATTCTTGGACACAGCACTCAGATCTGCGATGCCGCCAGGAAGCGTGTTTTGTCCTTATAATATGAGCTGTATGGCATTGCCCAGCCTCTGCGTACAAGGACGCTTTTGGCAGTGCAATACTGTACAACTATGTATCATCCCCAATGATAGCTAATCCATACATGTAATGGTTGCTGTCTTCTGAAAACTGCAGCCTCATTAGGCTTTGCAAGTGGTGTAAAATGTCCTGATCTATACTGACCCCGAATGTATCTTGTGAATTAAGGGCCTGATTTAGACATGTACGCTAATCCCGTCGCCACTGCGTCTTTGCACTGACTGCAAAATATGCAAATGTCGCAGCCACCGGGACTTGTATTAAGACTCCTACATGTGGCATCGCAAATCCAAGTAGCTGCGTAGCAAGACTCAGCATCATCCGCAGATCCTTCATTAATCAACCTTCCGAGTAACACTGTGGTCGCGCAGAATGGCCACGTGTACTGTGATGCTGGAGCCATTTTTATTGCATACTGGTTCACAGGTGCATGCTGTAACACGCCTCTAAAAGGTAATGACACGCTTGCATTATTGCCGCCACTCCCCCCGTTATCTCCCACAAAGGTCTCTGACTGTCAATCGCACTGCGGGTAAAAAGTCGCTGCCAATGACAGCGGTAATGTACCTTGACATATATGCGCTGTGCGACTTAGACACATGCGCAGTTTACCAATAATCAGTCAACTGCGTAAATACCAGCTTAGTGTACATCTATGAATCAGGCCCTATAATGGCACAGATCTACTTTTACACCTCCCAGTGCAGCAATACACCTTTATATGGAAAAGTAGTGTTTTAGGTAACGGGGATGTGAAATCTGATACAAACACGACATATAATAAAACTTACTGAGCCTAATATATAGGAGCAAATCCAACTAAAGGGTTCAAATGTGCACCTGTATATCCCATGTTATGGTGCAAACACTAATTTTTGATTGGATTCATGCTGACCGGCGGTGTGACCACATCCCGTGTGCCACGGCCACCCCTCAGTATGGTAAACCATGTCCCCATTGTGCACCAGCCATGCCCCGGGTCTCAATTCCCAATTTACCAATGTTGGGAAGTATGTTTTTGCCAAGGGGTAAAATTGTACCTTCCAACTCTAAATCAGGTCCATTATTGTTGATGGCATTACCATTTATATCCTATACATTACATTCTATTCTGCAATTATTCCTAAATAACATCATGTCATATAGAAACTGTGCATTTGACTTCAGCCATATTGAAAAGCTAGTACACAAATATGGCACCAACCTGCAGTTCTCTTTGGTGTTTATTTCACACATAAGGTCATTTAAAGCAAGGAATATGTCACACAGTGCAGGTAGCCAGTTTGTGGGCTGTACCAATATTACTGATAATTGATGTCACTATTTCCTAACAAACTAAAAAGCTGAATATTTGTTCACAAAATGGCTACCTACACTATATGTAAGGGATAGGTATACCTGCATTATGACACAAAGTTACGTAACTTTTTGCTATTCCAATCTTTAGCAGAAATAATAAAAAGTTTGGCAAATAAACACAATGGCGCAAATTGTTTCCAGCGCAATTTGTGCCAATAAAATCTTTGACAAATAAATGTATATATTTTATGTATATGAGCACATTTGCAGTATGTCCCAAGTCACCCATGCAATCCCAGCAGAGGTCAAAGGGTGGTAGTAGACTTCACTTTGGAAGATAACACCTGCTTAAAGCGTCTTTTCAGGTCTTGCATGTTGGGAGACCTTGGGCGCACAAGATGAAGTCCTCTTCGCTTTTCCCCATTACAGCTGAAGATCATCTTGCCAACCTCCTGGCAAAGCTGGTAGAAAGCGCCATATACACCTTCATAATTTTCTCGGGCTGATACTTCTGCATATGTGCCGGTCAGTTCATTGGCAAGCTGAAGACCTTCATCAGATGACACCTGCCGGGCCCTTAAGAGATCAGCTTTATTTCCAACCAGAAGAAGAGGAATTTTAGTGTTTGGGTGGATTTTTCTTAAGTGCTGGTATAGGGGCCGGATCATGCGGTAACTATTGTAGTCTGTGATTGAGAAAACAAATACAAAACCATCTGCCCAATAAATGGATCGGTTGATTTGCTCCTGGCAGGAAATGCTGTCTGTGTCTTCCTGTGATGAAAAGAAAGAGAGTCAAATTTAGTAGCTCCTACTAAAACATTTTAGCCAACTATTAACATCATTAATGTCATTTATGTCATACAAAATACCATATGCCAAAATTCATCTATATTTACAGGCAAGTTATGCCCATATTTTAGTGCCATGTACATATTAAAATTAAATGTGCATGTTCCAGGCCAAATTATCCATATCATTCCATGCCCTTAACTTCTCCTTTGGATCTTTAAGGTTTGTTGTCCCTGTGACCATCGCCAGGGGTTACGGCGATTCATCAAAGCCCCATGTCATGACTTTACGTAGTCTGTGTGCTCTTTATAAAGTGTGTGTATTATCATAATTCCCTAAAGTATATATTTCAGGAATGGCTGCTTGCCATGAATGGATACAGTATGTCAAAATTGGATTGCATGAACTAATTAGAGCAAATGGCCAAGTGACACCTGGCCTTTGAAGCCAAAGCTTCCTGACTGTAATGTTTGCTCCCACCCTAGAGGGGGCAATGATGCAAGTCCAGTACGCAGTCACACTGGCTGCTAGAAGGGTCATTTGTAACACCTCATACTAGCAGTCTTCCTATCATAAAATACCTTCAAGGTCCAGGGAATTATGAGTGTCAGGTCTGGTAGTTGTGCTAATTTGCATCTACACAGACCCGGGGAGAACAAAGACCAGTATTTTTGAGCCTGAAAAGGGTGGGGGCTGTGGGGGATGAGCAGATCATGGAACTATAATGCTCAGCAGTCTACACTGCTAGTTCACTTCCAGGGAGTAGGCGAGAGCTAAGGAGTGCTCCCCATGTCGGTCTATGGTGGTGTCCCTTCACACAGATTCTCTAAGATCTCAGCATAAGATACCTTAGGATTCTGATACTCTATCCTTTTCTTTTATCTGTAATAATTTTGTGCATTTATTTATATATGTATGTCTTGTTTATTTACCTATTTTTCTTGTAATTTAACCCTGGAGATATTTCTCAATAAATCCTAAAGCTTTATCAGCATTATCTCTGTGCGCTAATGAATTCACGTGCCTGGAGAGGCCCATGCTATATTTGTGTGTAACTGTGAGTTTAAGTGAGATTCAAGTGTCTGGCGAACGTAAGAGCGATATTTCAATACTCTTCGTGGTGGCAGCTTAGGTAAAACCCACGTCACAACCACCTAGCTACGTCAGATTGGTGTATATGAGCGTAGGCTGAGCACGGTGTCACGACAGTCCCCGATTTTACATCACCCTTTTATGCATTTTATGTTATAAATTGTATCAGTCCCTGCTGTCTTTCTTCTTCCCAGTGGTGCACAGCGTGGAGTCTGATTGGTTTGGGTCAGCTGGTTTTCATATTGCGCAGTAAGCATAATTAAAGCCTGGGCTTTCTTGTCAGACATCTCATTCTTGTACTACCAGCAGGCCTGATATGAGCAAGTTATGCTTTTTTGTACATTTCTCAATGTCAGGATGTATAGTATCAGTATACTGTCATCCAGTCAATGCTTTAAGTGTTTGTGTAATGTCAATGCGGTAGGGTGAGGGTTTCAGTCATACTTCCCAATAACACTTCCAAAGTAGGATGCGGTCCTGGCCACGCCCTTTTCTTTTTTCAGAAAAAATTTAATTTGTTTAATGCCGCACTCCATGGAGGCAGGTCATGCGGCAGATGAACTCCTCCCAGCAGGGCCGCCATCAGGGGGGGACTGTGGGGACTCCAGTCCCGGGCCCAGAGAGAGAGGGGGCCCGGGTAGCGGAGATGTGAAATGCAGTGATGTGCGATACCGCACATCACTGCTGGAATGCACCGGGGGCAGCCAAAGAACTAAAGAGACTTGATGGCATTTAATAAATGGAGCCGGCCGCAAGCCAATCACAGCAGCTCGCGGAACGGCAGCCAGCCAATCAGCAGCGGCCGCTGCTGATTGGCTACAGTTCCGCGAGCCAATCACAGCTCGTGGAACAGCATCCAGCCAATCAGCAGCGGCCGCTGCTGATTGGCCGGCTGCCGTTCAGCGAGCTGTGATTGGCTTGCGACCTGCTCCATGTATTAAATGCCACCGAGACTCTTCTTCTCTTCTCTGGCAGCTGCCGGTGCATTCCACCAGTGACACGCGGTGCCTCACATCACTCTGCGCTGGCTGTCCAGGTAAGTGTCCAGGTAAGTTTGGGCTCTATTGCAGGGAGGGAGTGCCTAATGTATGTATTATATACAGTATATATATATATATATATATATATATATATACAGTATATATACAGAGTGTGTGTGTATATATATATATATATATATATATATATATATGTATGCATATATACAGTGTGTGTACATATACAGTATATATACAGTGTGTGTGTATGTATATATATATATATATATATATATATATAATCACACACATACATGTGGGTAAGTGCTGTTATATCACTTGCTGTGCAGACACTTGTATGCTTTTAATTTAATATAGCTAAGCACCAGAGGCTTTTGTTTGTGTATGTTATATATATGTATGTGTGTGTGTATATGTGTATATATATATATACACACACACACCATCTTGTGCTTAGATATATTAAATTAAGAACATGCAAATAAAAATGTCAGCACAGCAAGTAATGTAACAGAACTTACAAATGATTAATCTGCCCCCAATAGGCCCAGCCTTCCCTGTCTCTCACCCCCAAAGTAGCTCCATCCACAGCTCCGCCCACTTCTGCCCCATACCCCGGGGCGAGGGGGGCCCTGCCTAATTTGTCAGTACCGGGCCCCACCATTTCTGATGGCAGCCCTGCCTCCCAGTGTCCCACACATCCTAATAGTGAGAAATCATCCAATATCATGGCTCTACTGCCAAAACGAGACCGTTCGGTGGTATGCTTTTTGTCTTTGTGTTGTAAGTGGTATAGATCAGGGGTTCTTAAATCCTTAAGTATCTACTCTAATCCTTAAAGCGTAATGAAATATGCTGTGCTTCTAAAGTAACTGTTAAATAAATACCTCCAGCAGGTCATGTTTTGAGGATTTTTGTCTGTAGAAACAGCTGGGATTATTACTGATTAAACAAGATAGGTGAAATCATGCATGCATGCTTAAATACATCCCAAAAATATGACCTGTTGGAGGTAGTTGAGGACTGGAGTCCCCCCAGTATAGGGTGATTGAACTTAGGGCCTGATTCAGACCTGTCCACTATCTGCGTACGCTCACTGGATGCGTATGCAAAGTTGTCAAAGTGACGCCACGGGAAGCGAATGCTCGCCAAGGCATAAGCACGCCCACCATGTCTTAGCGAGCGGCCACTTTGTGTATGCGTATGCCCAATCGCACAGGCAGAGCCACCCACCAGCACCACGTCATCTCCAGGAAGTGTATTATAACATTGGCACATCGAGCACCATCGGATGTGAACGCAGTGCTTGAGGTAGCTTTACCCTACCGCAAGCATTGCGAGGAAATCAGTGTAAAAAAAGGGCATGTGACGTGTACTATGACGCTGCCTGTTAATTATGCACACCTCTAAAACGGCATTGAAACACTCAGGCACGCCTGCGTTCGCATCTCCAACCCCCCGTTATTAGTGTCCTGCCCTTGTTACCACCCACAAACGGCCTCTCCTGTCACTCATTACCCTGGGCTGCCTTTGCTAGGCGAGCGAGAGGGATGCGATCGCATTGTATAGTTCGCGCATGCGCAGAACGAAGCGAGCGCATCCGCGTAAGCAGAACATCGGTCCGCTTGCGAACGCACAGCGCGAGCGAGCGGCTCTGAATCAGGCCCTTAGTGTTCAATCACCCTATAGGCACGTCTGTTGTGGTTTTTACTTATTCTGAGTTTCGGGAGCTTTCTGACACTTCTCATGTTACATTTTCATGGAGATTACAATATTTTCCTATTCACTAATACAATGTAAATAAACTGTGACTGTAAATAAATTAGCTGTACCTCCTTGTGAAATTATACCACAAAATAGCTCCAGAAATAAATTGTCAAAATGCATTTTAATAATATACAGTACCTTCCCCTGTATCATTTGTCCAATGTGGCTAATGTATGTATGACTAAATTGGACATCCTGGCACCCAGTGGCAGAGCTGGGCTGTGTGTGGCTAGAGTAACGACACATGCTGACAGTACAACAGCAGTACACTGCACAGCTGTATGGCCAGCAGTTCCTTTTCTCTCCAGCTGTGTCCTCTCCTATTTAGATTATGTGATGTAATTAGCATACACAAGGCATGCTGTAATACATTGATGGATGAGTTTATCCTTTTCTTAAGTCAGCAGCAGCTATTTCTATATATCAGGAATAATCCATGGGAAGATGTTAAACTCTATGTTTGGATTTGGGATTAAATGTTAAACCTCAGATTCAGCAGGAAAGGCCACAAAATAATGTTTTAAAAGGCATAAATCAAACTGGGATACATGAGCATGGATGTTATGACTCACACTGTTTGTTAGCTAAATCAATTCCTGGAAACATCAACTCTTGTGGATTAAAATAGCTGTACAACAGTTATATAATGTGCAAATCCTGGGTACTAACTGTGTATACTCTTATACCCCTTTTACACCGGAGCTAAAACCCGGGTTTTTGAAGGGTTAACCCGGGCAGCTCCCTGGTGTAAAAGGGGAGAGAGTTGGATCGCCGGGTCGAGTGACCCGGCAATCCAACCCAGGTAACCAGCAGGGTTTAACACGGGCGTAGCCCGTGAAGCCCTGCTGTGAGAACAGCGCACTCCGGGTCACGATGACTTGGAGTGCGCTGTTAGCCGGCCGATTGGTCCGGCTTCAGTGGCGCTTGGAGATGAAGTCATCTCCAAGCGACCACTTTCACTCCGCAAAAGCCGGGTCTATGCAGACCCGACTGCGGTGTGAGCGGCGCTGACTCGGGAATATCCCGAGTCGGCGCCGGCAAAATTCCGGGTCTGATCCGGATAGGAACTTTGTTCCAACTCCGGGTCAGACCCGGAATTTAGGTGGAAAAGGGGTATTACTAAAGTGGCAAGACTCCAGAACAGAATGAGCAGTAACATAATAGGACACACAAACTTTTCTGTATGACAGCATGTATTTCCTACATTGCGACGAGACTCTTGTGGTAGGGTCTCGTTGCCGCAAGCCCAAGAGTGCTTTTGGCTCTAACAGAGCCGAAAGCACTCCCACTGACATCACTTGTGATGTCAGTGGGCCGGCCCCAGACGGTAGGCGTTCCCATGGGAACGCCTCCGTCTGGGCAGCCACGCCCTCGGCCCGCTCACCCCCTTTGGTATGAGACCTGGAGCGACGGTTTGCCCATCGCTAGCCGGGTCTCGCGCATGCATACAACGGAGCCTGCTCCGTCGTGCGCATGCGCACTGGACCACCATCGACCCGCTTGCGAGCACATAGCGCTCGCGAGCGGGTCTGAATCAGGCCCAGAGACAGGACAGGCACATGTAGGATATGAAACACAGACAGGACAGGACAGACAGGACAGGCAGACTTAGGATATATAATCTGCAGCTCTATATAATGGAATAACAGGGGAGGGTTGAAAAGGAGCGCTGAAAACAGTAATAATTAATACGTATTATTTATTATCCTATAAATACACACATAAAAAATATATATAAATATAATTATTTCCAATCAAATTTATCTTAATGCCGGCCGGCAATATTATCGCCACGGCATATAATATTGCCAGCCGGCATTAAGATAAATTTGATTGGAAATAATTATATTTATATATATATTTTTTATATGTGCATTTATAGGATAATAAATAATATGTATTAATTATTACTGTTTTCAGTGCTCCTTTTCAACCCTCCCCCGATATTCCATTATATATACACGTATGAGATTGTGAGTAGATCTCCTATATATAGAGAGCTGCAGATTCAGTATATATTTCCTGATTTAAATAGTGCTTTTAAATAAGATTGGCACCTGGTGCTTTTTTTTATTTTTGTGCATTTTCTAGACATAGGATATGAAACACAGACAGGACAGGCAGACATAGAATATGGAACACAGACAGGGCAGGCAGACATAGGATATGGAACACAGACAGGGCAGGCAGACATAGAATATGGAACACAGACAGGGCAGGCAGACATAGGATATGAAACACAGACAGGACAGGCAGACATAGAATATGGAACACAGACAGGGCAGGCAGACATAGGATATGGAACACAGACAGGGCAGGCAGACATAGGATATGAAACACAGACAGGATAGGCAGACGATGTCGATGGTAAAAAAACAGATGGCCATCCCTACCTCACACCTCTAGCACAAACCGCCCCCCCTCGAACGCGGCCTGCTAAGCCCCGCCACTTTCATAAAGGTGCGCGGCCTAAAGTCTGTGGGGCCCACTGGGGAATTACTAGGGATGGACATCGGAAGCTCAACATCGAATGGTTGCCGGGCTTCTGACACCAAATCATGTGATGCGATGGCAACTAGCTACCCCTCCCACAGCCAGCCATCGGATGGGCATCGGAAAGCTGCATTCGATCGCTGGAAACCATCGAATTCCCGGTATTCGATAGAAAAAGTATTTCCATTGAATTGGAAACATTGATAGTTAAGAACGATCAAGAAAAAATATGACAAAATAAAGAAAATAAATATAAACTTATATAAATTCTCACAAATGGTGATGGCAGCAGGCTCTCCACATCAGAATATACCAATCAGAAACAATATGCAGTAAATATGTAGATGAATATAACAGGTTGCACAAACCTACAGTGCTTACTGCACGTTTTCAGTCCTACCAGATCCTTACAAACAGGAGGACACTTCCACAGTGCAACCTGTTATATTCATCTACATATTCGCTGACTCTCATGATTACTTCCACTGCTGACTGATACTTAGTTGCTGCATATTGTTTCTGATTGGTATATTGAGATTTCTGATGTGGAGAGCCTGCTCCCATCACCATTTGTGAGAATTTATATAAGTTTATATTTATTTTCTTTATTTTCTTTGTTTTGTCATATTTTTCTTGATCGTTCTTAACTTGTCATAAAGATACAGTTAATTCCATTGAGATTATTTATCTTTAATACCATATCAATCATAATATAAGGTTAATTTCTTCAGTTAACCTACTCTGCACTTACAATTTACCAGTCTCCTTAATCCATGTTATTGTCAGTTTCCACTCTATATTAGAGTCACCACACCAAGGTGCATAAGAAGTGCATTAATATCATTGTCTATTGCTCATCATTTATGATAGGAGGTCAGATACCCCTCCTCATTAATGCTGCCCCCCCCCCCCCCTGCACAATAGGCCACTGTTTAGTGCGCAATTTACCCTATACCTTTGCATAGATATAGCTTATCTAGACTTTAGTAAGGCTTTTGACTCTGTTACACATCGCAGACTGTTACATAAACTGGAAAGCATGGCATTGGATACAAAGATAGTTGAAAGGATAAGATCATGGCTGCAGGATAGGAAACAGAGAGTTGTAGAAAATTGAGTGCAGTCTCAAGAGGGAAATGTTACCAGTGGAGTACCTCAGGCATCTGTACTTGGACCAGTGCTTTTTAATATCTTTATTTGTGACATTGCAAATGGTATTGAAGGGAAACTATGCCTTTTTGCAGATGACACAAAGGTATGCTACAGGGTAGACACACCAGGAGGGGTAAAACAAATAATTGATGATTGATGATCTAGGTAGGCTAGAGGAATGTTCAAGAATGTGGCAACTACAGTTTAATGCCAAAAAATGCAATATCCTGGACTTGGGTCTCATAAATGCAAAAGCTAAATATGGTATTAATGGCACTATACAGGAAACTACTGAAGAGGAAAGGGATCTAGGAGTCACTATTTCAGGTGCCTTAAAGTCAAGCAAACATTGTAACAAAGCAATGAGGAAGGCAAGTCAGATGCTTGGTTGCATAGGGAGAGGAATCAGTAGTAGAAAGACAGAAGTGATACTACCAATGTATAGGTCATTGGTACGTCGTCATCTCGAATACTGTGTTCAGTTCTGGAGGCCGTATCTCCAGAAGGATATTAATACATTAGGAACTGTACAAAGAAGGGCAACTAAAATGGTGCAAGGTCTACACCACAAAACGTGCCAGGAGAGACTAAAAGATCTTAATATGTATAGTTTGGAGCAGAGAAGGGAAAGGGGGGACATGACAGAAACGTTCAAATATATAAAGGGTTTTCTACTTCAGGGTCCACAGGATACCTTGGGGTATAAGCAGATGACGTCAGATATCGGGCACCACAGAGTTAAAGTTTTCAGCCTCCCAGGATGCACTGGGGTCTCCCTCCTATACCCCGCCCCCGAGCCAAGGCAAACCAGTTTCGTAGGTGCCCGGCTCGGAGTCGGATCACCATTTAACAGAGGGGGGCTGTAATGGCCCCTGAAGTTCTTTAAGGCATCTGTGGCTGCACAAGATGAGCTGCACAGCATAGACAGTAAGTACTGACGTCTATGCTATCGCTCCTCCACCCCGCCGGACCAGAACGCCGATACTGATCCGGGGATGCTGGTGGGTGTCTGGGATCACAGCTAGCGGTGACCCTGGATTACCTGGACTGTGGCTGGATTCAAGGGGGCAGGTAAGTGGCGGGGTCCTGCGGAGGGTACCCGACGATACACAGACCTAAGTCCCCAGGCAGGGGGTTCCCTGGGCACTGGCTGCACGTGGAGACAGGTATTAACCTGCGCTATCATTAGACCACCAGGGACAGCGGGCCGCAGTTGAGCGGCAAAGCTCCGGCATCCCAGGGGTTAATTGCATGCCAGGGGAGTGCGCCTTCCCTGTCTCACAGCCGGTGCCTCCCCTGCTGCACAGTGCCTCTCCATAGTGGTTTGTGTAAGCGCTCCTCCCCTGGGCCGGCTTCCTCTCTGCTCCTCGGCGGCCATTTTCTAAGAGTGTGCAAACGCTGCTGTACACTGATTAAGGTGGCATCGCTGTCCGGGTCCCCCCGCATACAGCACTACCAGGCTCTGTCTGTGTAGTTAATCATAGTACTGGTAGTGCAGGGATTTATTTCTGCATTGTATGTGACTTACTGCCTGCGCTGCTGCCTGTACTTTCACTTCTAACTGTCAGCCATTTTACTATCCCTGTTCTTCCCCTGCTAAAGCCCTTGCGGTGCGGTGTTACAGGGTGTTCATTGCCTCACTGTAAAAGCATTTATCTGTGAGGGGAGACACATACACTCCGTTACATTCATCATGTCTAAGGGTGAACGTGATTTTCCTCTTCAGCTAAAGTGTACCACATGTAATGTACCATTAGCGGAGGGTGATGGAAACACTGAGGGTTTATGTAGGGCGTGTTATCTTCTATCACACCCGATTTCTGTCACTGCGCCTATGCAGGAACTGCCCTGGGCTTGTTTTGCTAAGGCACTTACAACCCTTGTGGGCCAGCTAGCGATGCCCCCTGCGTTCCCCCAGATGTGGTTATCACAGCAGTTGGTTGTGTCGTCACCCATGCAGGGGTTCCCCAGACAGTTGATGGTACCCTAGTGTCACCCGCTTTCGCCCCCCCAGGTCTCGCAGGAGGGTGAATTCATTGACCAATACGGTGCAACACCTGTCTGACGTTTTAGACAGGGAGGGGAGTCATCATTGCGGCCTCCTAAGCAGCCTTTAATGTCTCAGACGGCTCAGTATGATGAGGATGATGTGTCGTCTGATGGCGGTGAGATTTTGGACCTTTCAGACCAGGAGCCTCTCCGTACTAAGGAGGCAGAGTCTAAGTCTAAAGTCTATATACCTGGCCTTATACGGGCAGTCCGTGCGGCCTTAGTTATTGAGGATGACGATCCCCCCGTGGCTAACTCCAAATAAGCCTTCTTTAAGGATATCAATGGAGATGCCACTGTATTTCCTCTATCTGGTCAGTTAGTGGATCATTTAGAGGAGGCGTGGAAAAATCCGGGTAAACGGTACCAGCCTCAAAAACGTTTGGCTTTTGCATACTCCTTTGCGGATAATTATATTTCCAAGTGGGAATCTCCTCCGCAAGTGGATTCTCATGTAACACGCCTAGTGAGGAGTGCTACATTGCCCATGCCCTCCATGTCCTCCTTAAAAGGATGCTACGGATCGCAAGGTTGAAATATTCCTTGAAATCCATTTATTCCCTTGCTGGGGGGGCGTCCAGACCGGATATGGCCGTGTGCTGGGTGGCCAGAGCCATGGAGCGTTGGGCTGATTGCTTGGATGTGTACATTAATGAGGCAGCCTTGGATATAGGTCTCCTCACTTCCAGAATCTCCTCAGAAGTGGTGGCGGCTCGCCGCACCCTATGCGCTTTTGGAAAGCGGATGTGGATTCCAAAAAGGGTTTGGAATGCTTCCTTTTTAATGGACAGTTCCTGTTTGGCCCTGATCTGGACAAAATTGTGGCCACTCTGGCAGCAGCTAAGTCTGCGTGTCTGTCATCGGCAGACTTAGCTGACCATCAGGGTCTGGTTCTTCATCCTTTCGGCCCTATAGGGCCCAGGGTAAGTCCAAAGTACAGTCCTTTCCGAGACAGTCAGGGGCCAAGAAATCTGCCAAACCTAAGAAGTACAAGACGTCCTGCTCCCAAGTCGGACGATAAGCCTTCCGCCTGGCGGGATGGGCCTCTCTTTGGGGGAGCCCAAAGTGGGAGGCCGTCTTCTTCAGTTCACCCAGTGCTGGTGTCTCACCACCATGGACACTTGGGTAAGAGAAGTGGTCTCTCTGGGGTACGCCCTCTCCTTCCGGTGGAGGCCTCCCAGCCAATTTTTTACCACGGGCCGTCATTTGGATCAAGACAAGGCCCTGGAATTTCGGGAAGGTGTTACACTCTCTGCTCCAGGCTGGAGTTATAGTGCCGGTTCCATTGTCCCAGAGGGGATCGGGGTATTACTCCAATCTTTTTCTGGTACAGAAACCCAATGGGTCTTACCGGCCCATCCTCAACCTCAAATCCCTCAACAAATTCTTGAGGGTTCCTCGGTTCCTGATGGAGACCCTGCGTTCCATCATTTTAGCGATGGAGCCTGGGGATTTTATGGTGTCGCTAGATATTCAGGACGCTTACCTGCATATCCCTATTGTTTCAGCACACCAATGTTTCCTCAGGTTTGCAGTGGTTGACCAACACTTCCAGTTTCAGGTGTTGCCCTTTGGTCTGGCCACGGCACCTCAAGTGTTTACCAAATTCATGGCAGTTATGGCAGCCCACTTGCGGATGCAAGGGGTCCGCTTGTTGCCCTATCTGGACAACCTCCTGTTGTTGGCAGGATCTCCAGAGATACTTCAGTGCCATCTGCAACTGACAGTCTCTGTGCTGCAGACTCATGGCTGGCTGGTAAACTGGAAGAAGTCCTTCCTGGGTCCTTCACAGAGGATGCTCCATCTCGGAGCCCTGTTGGACTCTCGTCAACAGAGGATCTTTGTGACGGAGGAAAAGATCTCTGCGTTACAGGGAAAAGTACGGAGTTGGCCTACAGAGTTGCAGGGTGTCTATTCACTCGGCGATGAGGTTACTGGGATCCGACATGGTGGAGTATGCCCAGTTTCACTCCAGACTTCTGCAGAAGTTGATCCTCTCCAGATGGAATGGGTTGCCCCATCAGATAAAGACACAGACAATGGTGCTTTCCAGGGAGGTACGTCTGTCTCTGCCCTGGTGGCTGCATACTGCTCACCTGAACAAGAGGTGCCCCTTTTGGATTGCGGACTGGGTCCTTCTGACAATGGCCGCCAGTCTCCGAGGCTGGGGAGCGGTGATGGGTCCGCACTTCTTCCAGGGAAGGTGGACGCCAGCAGAATCTGCACTTCCGATAAACATCTTGGCTCTTCGGGCAGTATTCAAAACTCTCCAGCAAGCAAGACATGTCCTGCATGGAAAAACTGTGCAGGTGCAGTCAGACAACGCCACCACAGTGGCTTATATAAACCGCCAAGGCGGGACCCGCAGTCAGGCAGCCCTGACGGTGGTGTCCCGCATTCTAGCTTTGGCGGAAGTCAATCTCCCTGCCATATCGGCAGTGTTCATACCAGGAGTCCTCAACTGGGAGACAGACTTTCTCAGCCGTCAAGACATGCATCCAGGAGAATGGTCTCTTCACCAGGAGGTGTTTCAACTCCTGGTGAACAAGTGAGGCCTTCCAGAGATAGACCTCATGGCCTCCCGACACAACAACAAGCTACCTGTGTACGGGTCAAGAACAAGAGACGCAGAGGCACTTCTGGTAGACGCTCTGTTGGTCCAGTGGACCTTCCAGTTTGCATACCTCTTCCCTCCGTTCTCCCTTCCTAGAGTGATTCGCAAATTCAAGCATGAAGATGGCACACTCCTCCTGATAGCTCCAGCGTGGCCCAGACGGCACTGGTACTCTAATCTTCGGAGTCTCTCTGTAGACACTCCGATGCTGTTGCCTCTATGTCTGGACCTGTTGTCTCAAGGACCTTGCCATTACCCGGACCTGGGTCGTCTGTCTTTGATGGCATGGCTGTTGAGACTGCCCTCTTAAGGTCCCGGGGTTTTTCCAGCTCTGTAGTTAACACCATGCTCAAAGCTCGGATGCCTGCATCTGCAAGAATTTACCATCGAGTATGGCATACTTTCTTTGAATGGTGTCGCCCTAGAGGCTATGATCCTCAGGTGTTCCGGATATCCAGGGTGTTGGCTTTCCTGCAGGTGGGCTTAGATCACGGTCTTCGCCTTGCTTCTCAGAAGGTGCAGGTTTCTGTCCTGTCAGTATGGTTTCAGTGTAGGATTGCTACTTTTCCGGATGTCCGCACCTTTCTGCACTTTATCCGCACCTTTCTGTACTTTGTATTCTGCCTCTCTTTTTTCCTCCAGTGGCTCCTTGGGATCTAGCTGTGGTCCTGAGGGCTCACAAAGGACCGCCATTTGAACCACTGGGCTCAGTGGATTTGAAATGGCTTACAGCTAAGACTGTCTTTCTTCTGGCCATTAGGGTTTCAGAATTAGGGGCTCTCATGTCGGCCCCCTTTCTAATTTTTCATAGGGACAGGACGGTGCTTCGCACTCGCCCTAGTTTTCTCCCGAAGGTGGTATCCAGTTTCCACATTAATGAGGTAATCATAGTGCTGGCCATTAATTCTCCAGACCTCTCGGTTGGTGAGGCCACCTTAGATGTGGTACGGGCGCTAAGGATTTATGTTGACCGTACCAATTCTTTTAAGAAGTCGGACTCATTTGTCCTCTATGGCTTCCGTAAGAAGGGTTGGCCTGCCACTAAGCAAAGTTTGATAGGATGGATTCGCATGGCTATTTCTGAGGCTTGTATTCATGAAGGCCTTCCTGTTTCATTGTCTGTTAGGGCTCATTCCACTAGGTCTGTGGGTCCTTCGTGGGCAGCTCGATGTGGTGCCTCTGTTGTTAAGCTTTGCAAGGCAGCCACGTGGTCTTCTGTCCATACCTTTGTAACGTATTATGCATTTGATACCTACGCCTCTCAGGATGCTTCCTTAGGGCGGCGGATTCTCCTTCCAGCACAGGAGCATCCTCACCCTTAAAGGATACTGCTTTGGGACATCCCCAAGGTATCCTATGGATACCCTATGGACCCTGAAGTAGAAAATATGAGATATGGTAAGAACTTACCCTTGTTATCTCTATTTATCTCTGTTGCACCTGTACTGCAGATGGGCTTTGATCTGGTCACCGTTTTTTCCGTCTCCTTCTGGTGAGAATGTGATTCTTGTGTGTTCCAGACTTTCTTCTCTCTCTTTCTTCTCCTCCTCCGGCCTATGGCTTGTTACATAACTGGTTTGCCTTGGCTCGGGGGTGGGGTATAGGAGGGGGACCCCAGTGCATCCTGGGAGGCTGAAAACTTTACTCTGTGATGACCGATGTCTGACGTCATCCGCCTATACCCCAAGGTATCCTGAGGAACCTTATGGACTTCGTAGAAATAGAGATAACAAGGGTAAGTTCTTACCATATCTCATATTTTAACAAGGTAAAGGAAGGGGACATTCTTCAAAGAAAGAGGAGTATTAGAACAAGAGGACATATCCTAAAACTGGAGGGAGGTACTGTTTGTTCAGGGGAAATTTGAGGAAAAATTACTTCACAGAAAGGGTAGTGGACAAGTGCAATAGCTTCCCATCAGAGGTGGTGCAGGCTAAGACAGTAGAGCAATTTAAACATGCATGGGATAGACATAAGGATATCCTTCAGAAGTAAGAATCAACAAGGGTTGAGGTAACAATATGTTTAAAAATGGGGCAGACTAGATGGGCCAAGTGGTTCTTATCTGCTGTCAAATTCTATGTTTCTATTGTCTCCCTCCATAAGACAACTATAATTAAAATGTTCTCTACATTGTACATTGGTCATTAAGTTGCTCTCTGCATTGCATATCATTCATTAAGATATTATTTGCATTGTACGAGTGTATATCGGTCACTAGACTAGTCTCTACATTAAATACTACTCAGATGAGAATGTGTTGTCTTTAGGCCAGGTACGAAATTCTAGGTCCTTTGCTTGTATTTGACCCCATTGGCAGTTGCCAGCCCTCCCCAGCCGGATGTAAGATATTTAAGTTACCAAGGGGTAGGTTTATCAAATCTTGGATAAGTGGAGAAGTTTCTCATAGTATCCAATCAGCTTCTGTCATTTTTCTAGCACAGCCATAAAAAAATGACAGAAGCTGATTGGTTGTTTGTCTGTAGATACTGTAGAGCAATGTCCAGGTTTATACACTTCCCTCAAAAGAATGGTGGGTGGCAGCTTGCCATCCAATAAAAGTATGCTGACAGATCGATAGTAAATCTGAAGGTAGTAAAGAAAAGACATGTGCCTCAAAGTGTAATATATTTAAGTACTATATACGTGATATGCATATAGTGGTAATATTAATATTAAGTTATATAAAGAAGTGCTTATCTGTGAACTTAATAGATCAAATTCTACTCCAGGGAAAGTAGTGTTTCAAGGTTCCTGTTCTCCAGGTTCAACAGTAGATGATATAATATGATTGGATAGTATTCAAGTGGGAAAAACGAAATGTAAACAACAGAGTGATTAGATACCTGAGAAAATGGGATACAGGAGTGGGTATCTGCAGATAAAGTGCAATGTGCTCCAGTCAGGGCCGTATTAAGGTCTGTGGGGGCCCCTGGGCAACAAACATGTGGGGGTCCCCATCAATAAGTTATATATATATATATATATATATATATATATATGTGTGTGAGAAAGGAGTAGTACACGGCGCTAAGTCCTATAAAGTCAATGTAATCCCAATGCAATCTAAGTATCTGTTCATCAAATGACGCACTCCCCAGGTATATAGGGTTGCTGCTCCTACTCCCATGCTCTGCTGCCCAAACAGCATATATTTCTGTAAAACAAAAAGGTGGAGAAAGGGCGCCTCCTAGTGCATTAAAATGGTATATAATGTAACCATCACGAAAGGTAATCACCCTCTGTGTAGATGGGGGTGTACCTTGTATAGTGGAATACACCACTTGTTAAACAGCAAGAACAATCACAGTGAATCCTTATTTATCCAATTTCTGGAGACCATCAGACTTCTCCTTGTATAATGGTCTCCTCTCTCCAACAGCACAGTTATTAATCACTGACATCCATGGGTTCAGTTATGTGGTGGAGGACAGGTTTGCAAATGACAAACTAGCTGAAGAACCCATCATTGCCTAGGTTTAAATCTTCAAGTTATTAAGTTATCAATGAGTTGGATGTAACTGTCAACATTTTAAAAATAATTAGCAGCTTTAGCAGCTCTTCCAAATCACCCATGAGGAAGGTTCGGCTTGGTGCACTCTACCGTAAGTTCCGACCGGGACCCCAACCACTCCAATAGGCATTCCAGACCAATTGCCACTTTCTGTGTAGTTTTCATCCAAATCCTTCCAGAGGAAGGCCCAGTACAGGCTCCACGGGTCAAATTTCTGACCAGTGTACACAAACGGGAGGTTCTGTCTGGGACCCTAACCCCCTAAAACCTGGCCGGGATCCAATTGGACCACCTCGCATTTGTTTCATCCCAATCGGTGCAGGGGTGTCCGAATGCATAACCAGAGAAACAAACAAACACACAGACCAATAAAATTTTATATATAAGATAACATTTATTTTATTCAAAATTGTGTATTGTGGTTTTTTTCCCCTATATTCTTTCCCATTATTTATTATATATTTTATTTTCACTGTAAAGGGACACATTGTGAAAGTGATAATAATAATAATAATAATAATAATAATAATAATAATAATAATAATAATAAAAAAAATTATTCTAAAATTAATAAAAACAATGTTATAATGTTAATACTGTAGGCTTATTGGCCCAGGTTATGATACCACCAAGGGTTAGAATCTCAAAATGGATGACACTGACTATCCGAGAGGGTCATCCTCCCACAAGGTGACCTGTAAGTCAATTCAAGTAATTACTGGGGACAAAGGGCAAAATTTACTAAGCGGCGGTTTGACGGCAGTTTCTATTCTATTCTTTACCCCGGGGGTTTGGCGGCGGTTTCTATTCTATTCTAAACCACGGGGGTTTGGTTTTGCAGCAGTTTCTAAATGACAGCCCTGTTCTATTCTATTCTAAAATGTGTTTTGATGGCGGTTTTGGCCTTAGTAAATCTGCAGATAGCAAAACCGCTGCCAAACCACAGTCAAAAACACATTTTTGAATAGAATAGAACAGGGCTGTCATTTAGAAACTGCTGCAAAACCAAACCCCCGGGGTTTAGAATAGAATAGAAACCGCCACCAAACCCCCGGGGCTTAGAATAGAATAGAAACCGCCACCAAACCCCCGGGGTTTAGAATAGAATAGAAACCGCCAACAAAACCCCCTGGCTTAGAATAGAATAGAAACCGCCACCAAACCGCCGGGGTTTAGAATAGAATAGAAACCCCCACCAAGCCGCCAGGGTTTAGAATAGAATAGAAACCGCCATCAAACCGCCGCTTAGTAAATTTTGCCCTTAGAATAGAATAGAAACCGCCACCAAACCGCCGGGGTTTAGAATAGAATAGAAACCGCCATCAAACCGCTGCTTAGTAAATTTTGCCCACAGTCCCTGATCATGACATTGCCCACAATCATTACTTAATCAATGCTATACCACACCACGGTGAACCCTGTTAATTCCACCTGCATTCATTGAGTGCATAAAACAATCCACTACCAAAATGTGGTCAGAACTCAAAACTCATCTGTAATGTAATGCCTGATTCCTAGCTTTCAGTACATACACATACGATTGTAGTCCTGACTGCAACCATATCTCTACATAGTGTGAACCAAATCAATATAATGTAACTGTTATGTTTAACAGTCAAAAAGTTACAATTTAAATTCTAGTTAACATTTACTAAATTATTTATATAGTGCATTCATATTACACAACACTTTACAGAGAATATTTGGTCACTCACATCAGTCCTGACTCCCTGCCCCAGTGGAGCTTACAATCTATGGGCCTGATTCAGACCCGGACGCTATTTGCGGACGTTCGTTCCAAAAAAGGGGCTGTCTATTTAAATTGAGCGCTCGCTCTTTGCGGTTTGTTGACGCCTCTATGTCTGAGCGAGTGAACGAAAAATGCGCTCGCTATTTTGTAAAGACGCCCCTTTGCCGTTCGCATCACACGTCATCTCCGGTATTTATTAGATTAAACGGGTACATCGAAAGGCATCTGAACTGCTCGCAGTGCTTGTGGTAGCTTTTTCTTACCGCTATCACCTTGAGCAGTTCAGGCTAAAAGACAATCAAGTGACGTGGTCGATGACGCTCCTTTACTAATTATGCACTCCCATTAAACGCCCTTTTGACCGTTTGGCACGCCTGCGTTCGGATCTCCACTCCCCCGTTTTCAATCACCTTCCCCTGTTACCACCCACAAACGGTACATTCTGTCAATCAAATTAGCAGCCCCTCGCTGTTTTGCGAGCGCACGATTTCCAACCGCAATGACCCATACACATGCGCAGTTGTGCGAACATCGCTCAGATCGAACGAGCAGCCGCTTACGAGCGGCTCTGAATCAGGCCCTATATTCCCTACCACATGTACACACACCAGAATACATTTTTGGCCGAATCCAATTAACCTACCAGTATGTTTTTGGATTGTGGGTGGTAACTGGAGCACCTAGAGCAAATACATTGCAAAGACAGGGAGAACATACACAAATAGGATGTTGGTGGAAATAGTACACAAGATCTCAGTGCTGTGAGTCAGTAATGCTAACCACTACGCCACCTATGCTGACTATTCTCTGAACAAAACCAAATCTATACTTATATTTGCTAGTCTAAATAATGGAAATATATGCATCTTTTAAATAAAGTAGGATATATTTATGTTCTATTGAGTGTTAATACTAAACACATATAGAGATTAAGTTTTTTACTTTTGTGTTCATATCATTTTTCACATCTGTGCAATGCACCAAATACACCAGAAGCTATTTCTTGTTGTACCTGTCATATAGTTATGAAAATCTAATAATAGTACAACCTGTATATGATGAGACCTACCCTGTAAGGTTAAGTGTTGAGAAAACTGAGATATAAAAATCTCTATATTTGTGTCTTTATTAACAGTATTATTTCAGTTACTGATTTTGTGAGCATAAGTTCCTGTGACACCAATGACATGTAAGCCAAAATGTTGAAAGTCGACAGATTGATGTCAGATAAGGTTCCTTGGAAGCACACTGAGCTTGCCCCTGCCGGAACATGGACTGTTCACATTCAAACTAAAACTCATGAATATTTATTGTAGCTGCCTGTACTATTAACACCAGGCATGTACAAATGTGACTATAACAAGGATATAGCTGTGACGGGTTGGGTATGGGAGGCCGGCAGCTGGGATGCAAAAGACCGACAGCGGCATCCCGTTGCTCAGAATCCAGACAGGAGTTAGGTAAGTATGTTAACCTTCCCCCCTTCACCCCCTAACCCTAATCCTCCTTTCCTGAATCCTAAACCGCACCCTAACCCCCCCAGTTAGTGCCTAAACCTAACCCTCCCACCTTAGTGCCTAACCTTTATTCCCCCCCACCCCCAGCGGTGCCTAACCCTAACCCACCCCAGGCGGTGCCTAACCCTAACCTACCCCTCCTGCAGCCTAACCCTAACCTCCCTGTGGTGCCTAAACCTAATCCTCACCCCCCACGCGGCCATCAGCTAACCCAGCCCCGCTATACTAACGATCGGGATGCTGGCTGTCAGGATTCTGGCGTCGGCATCTCCACTGATATCGGGATTCTGTCGACGGTCTTCTGGCCGCTCTTCGGGATTCCGGCACCAGGATTTCGACAGCCAGCATCCCGATGGTAGGTTTATTAACTACATCCCAGCTGTGACATACATGTTTAGTTATACACTGTCATACAGATACCTGTTTCATGGGCAGTTGTGTGTAGATGACATGTATGTAACCTACACATACTGTAACTTGCTATGTAGTCCTGGGGAAAATTAGAACAATGTCCATGTACTGCCAATATGAGGGGCCATGCCCAGTTCTTTTGATATCCTTTGATCTCCTCTAAAAAGACCCATAATTCCTGCACCCGTTATCCTCAGTGAGCGGAAAAGATCTTCTTAAATTCCCGACAGTCTGGAAACTGCTGACTGTTGGAACACACTCCTTAAATTGCCACTGACCCACTTAAATCAGGACATTTGGATGGAATGCCTTTGTAACTGTGGGCCTGACTCAGCAATGATAGCAGCTGCTAATACGGACGCAATCGGCCGATTGTTGCATACTGCGAATGCATCACAGTGCACATGCGCAAACCAGCCACTGCGATCAGGACTGTGATCGCAGTGACTATGCAGACCCATCGCAGAGTGATTGACAGAAAGCACCATTTGGGGGTGGTGTCGGGTGTGGTCGGAGAAACGCAGGCGTGTTAGTGCATTTGAACACCATTGCATGGGCGTCCATAAATTAGCCATCGCGATAGGATACAGCTTGAGCTCCCACTTCATGCAATGAAGTTAGCAATTTCTATGTAAGGTCAGGTCTGTGAAATGGCGCCGAGCGCCGCACCTTTTATAGAGGCCGAATGTCACCTGGGTCTCACGAGAATCCGACGACGGCCGGGTGACGTTCGGCCTCGAGGTGGAATCCGAGTCAGGCGGGAACACTCAAACTTGCGTTTGGGTGGACTCGGATTCCACCTGTTCTGAGCGGTTCGGATTACTCAGAATCCGAACCGCTCATCTCTAGTTTAAAATAAAATGGTCAGTCACCAGTGGTCCCTTCAGCAAGTGTATGGGCAGTTGCAGGGTCACCGGTACACAAAGTCGCACGTGCCAATATATCTGCAAGATAAATTGGTTGATTGAACGACATATAGCGTAGTGCGTAACCAGACTTATTTTAGTAACTTAGAAAATATTATTTTATTTAGATTACAACGGAAGGAAGCATAGGAAAAAAAATATTTGTTTGTTAGATCCCGCCTATTAGTTAATATAATACCAGAAATACAATCTAAAATCTGACCAGTAACTTCTCTGATTAGAGTAAAATATAAGGCACATATATATAGCAGTTATGTCAGTTATACTGAAATTTCTACTCAGCAATTATTCTCTACACAAAGGGCAAAATTTATTAAGCGGCAAGTTCTGAACCCCGGGGGTTTAGTGGTGGTTTGATGGCGGTTTCTAAATTACACCAAAACCGCTGACTAGTAATTTTAGCCCTAGCCCTGTCCTATTCTATTATAAAATGTTTTATGACGGCGGTTTTGCGGTAGTTTTGGCCTTAGTAAATCTGCGGACAGCAAACCGCCTAAGTTTAGAACCAGCCGTTTAGTAAATTTTGCCCAAAATCTCTATGCTTATATTATTTTCTATTGCCCATATAAATTAAATTATAGCCATCTTTTAAATAGGATATATTTATGTTCCAGTGTATTTATAGAGAATTGCATTTGTGTGAACTGCGCTCCCTTTTGAGGCTAGAGGAAAGGGTCCGTGCTGCCACCAGTGGTAGTGAATCTTTAATATTGACTTTGGATAATGGTGCAAGCTCAGCTATAAAATGTGTGTGGGGTATTATTACTGGACTTCGCAGTAGGATGAGTACCTGATTAATTAAAAATAACATCTAAGATAGAGGAACATGGCTAAAACTCATGGTAACAGATTAATATAAACAAGAAATGCAAATGATAAAAAATATAGGTATAGTAAAAATATGTATCACTGTACTATGCCTAAACTGACTGATTCCTTGATATAAGGATTTGATTCAGAATAGGGATGAGCAGGTTCGGGTTTTCCCGCCTCGGGTTTTTTGCCTCGTTTCCGGAACGAGGCAAAACGTCATCATCCTGGTGTCGGATTCTTACGAGACCCGGACTTTGCACATTTCGCGCCTCTCGCCCTGCCATGTTCACTCCAGTCCTGGAGAGTGTAGTGAGAGGACGTGTAGTGCCTGTGGGAAAGTGGCTCTGCTGTATCATATCAACCTGCTCTGCTGTATCAGTCCAGTCCAGTGGTGCTGTGCTGCTGTATCAGTCCAGTCCAGTGGTGCTGTGCTGCTGTATCAGTCCAGTCCAGTGGTGCTGTGCTGCTGTATTAGTCTGGGGGGTGCCTGCTCTGCTGTATCAGTCCAGTCCAGTGGTGCTGTCCTGTGCTGTATATTCATTCCAAATTATTTTTTACAGGGGCTGCCCTGTGTGGTGTAGGGGTATGCTGCCCTTCTTCCAAATAATTTTTACAGGGGTTGCCCTGTGTGGTGTAAACTGCCCTTCATCCAAATAATTTTTACAGGGGCTGTCCTGTGTGGTATATGCTGCCCTTCATCCAAATAATTTTTACAGGGGCTGTCCTGTGTGGTGTACGCAGCCCTTCATCCAAAAAATTATTTGTGGCTGTCCTGTGTGGTGTACGCTGCCCTTGATCCAAATAATTTTTACAGGGGCTGTCCTGTGTGGTTTACGCTGCCCTTCATCCAAATCATTTTTACAGGGGCTGTCCTGTGTGCCCTGTATATATTCACTCCAAATAAAAAGGGGTGATTTCATTCATCCAAATAATGTTTACAGGGGTTATTTAATTCATCCAAATAATTTTTACAGGGGCTGTCCTGTGTGGTGTACGCATCCCTTCATCCAAAAAATTATTTGGAAAGTGGCTGTCCTGTGTGGTGTACGCTGCCCTTGATCCAAATAATTTTTACATGGGCTGTCCTGTGTGGTTTACGCTGCCCTTCATCCAAAACAAATCATTTTTACAGGGGCTGTCCTGTGTGGTGTAGGCTGCCCTTCATCCAAATCAATTTTACAGGGGCTGTCCTGTGTGGTGTAGGCTGCCCTTCATCCAAATCACTTTTACAGGGGCTGTCCTGTGTGGTGTAGAACATACAAATCATTTTTACAGGCGCTCTCCTGTGTGGTGTACACTGCCCTTCATCCAAATCATTTTTACAGGGGCTGTCCTGTGTGGTGTAAGCTGCCCTTCATCATACATGCCTACCCTCCCAGTTTTCGCAGGAGGCTCACGATTTTTTGGGTAACTCACCGCACCCCCGGAAGGGTAGGCATTTCTCCCGCATTCTGCCCACTCCTAGTGAAGTGGGCAGAATTAGGAGAATTTCCGCCGCGATCGCGGGTGTCTGTGCAGGAGGCGGGGCTTAATGACGCGATTTGAGTCACTTGGCTCCACCCCTACTTAAAGTTAAGCCAATCGTGTGCATTTTACAGCAAGTGGGTGGGGCTTAATGACGCAAATCGTCAGGCTCAGCCTCTGTCACCACCCACCTGACTCTCTCCTCCCAGGGCTTGTCCCGGTTAAGAGACAGCAAAGGTAGGCAGCTATGCCCTTCATCCAAATAATTTTACAGGAGCCACCCTGTGTGGTGCAGGGGTACTCTGCCCTGTGCCCTGTATATATTCACTCCAAATAAAAAGGGGTGATTTCATTCATCCAAATAATGTTTACAGGGGTTATTTAATTCATCCAAATAATTTTTACAGGGGCTTCCCTGTGTGGTGTAGGGGTACGCTGCCCTGTGCCCCGCCCACTTGAGTCGCTTAGCATAGTCCTCCTGCTACCTCGGTGTAACCTTTTGGCCTAAAAACAATATTGTGAGGTGTTCAGAATAGACTGAAAATTAGTGGAAATTAATGTTATTGAGGTTAATGATAGCGCAGGAACAAAAAAAAACAAATTCTGTGATTTTAGCTGTTTTTAGCAGATGAAGGCCGTATAGGCGTGAGAATAAATAAGAATCCTGTTTTTTTTTGCTGATTTGGCTGTCTTGACAGCCTTGTTAATAGGAAGATTAGCTGAGTTATTGGTCAGGTGGCTGGTTATTTGACCAATGGAGTGAATTGTGGGAGTGTTTGAGGATTATGTATATAAGAGGTGGTTGTGCATGTGATCAGCCTCTTTGTCATTTCTGAAGGACTGATGAGTATCATGCTGTTTGCTGATTATTTACTTTCTCTTTCTCCTTCTTTCCTTTTTATCCCTCCCTCCTCCCCCCCTTGCTTTTTTCTTCTCCCACTTCTTTGCACTTTTTCCTCTTTCATCAACCCGTCCCCGCAGGACCCCCCATGGCAGGCTGGCTTACTCTGCCCACCTGCTCTTAGCCACAGCATGCGCATGTACGCGCTCCCCTCTCCCTGGCCGACCCCTTCAGTGCCCTGCTCCTCCGCAGGACTCGGCTGACGCGGAGTCCTGCACACCCGCCGGTCTTCCCTGTACCAGCGGGAGCGGCCGCGGCGCTTCTCCCGCTGGACACTCTGCCAGCATGACCGCGTGTTCCAGGCTCGGCGGACGCCGAGTCCTGCACGCCCGCCGCCCTTCCCTTCCCCAGCGGGAGCAGCCGTTGCGCTCCTCCCGCTGCAGACTCTGCCGGCACCACCACGTGTTCCCGGCGGGGGTATGCCCTTTCCCCACAGTGGCTGTTATTACCCCCTTGTCTCCCTGTTTGCCAGGCAGCATATGGCACCCCCAGTTTTAGCTCGCTCTACCTGGCCTCGTGGCGGTTCCAGCAGCCATTTTAGATCACGCCGGCCATTTGAATTCCATTCCTTCAGCGGGATCCGGCCTTTTATACCCCTTAGGGCCCCCCTTATACTGGTGCCCCCCCTTTAAGAGCCCCCCCATGTCCCCAGTCCCTTGGGTATTTCCCATTACCAACTTTTATTTTCACCCAGCCAGTTTCTTTTACTCCCCCTCTTTGTTCCAGTTTCCTGCATCCCTTGTTTGCCCTCCCCCTTTTTCGCTGTGTCCCTTCTTTCCCCTGTTTTCCCCTTCCATGCTATTTTGCATTCCCTCTTTTTCATGTTGCCTTTTGCCAGCCTGGCTATGGCAGTTAATCCCCCCCCCCCTCCCTTCACCTAGAGTTTTCTGTAGCGCCCCCCCTGCATTTGGTTCCTCCCTCCCCCCCTCCCGCCCTGCATTCCTGCTTCTGTCTCTGTTGCTCACCTTTCTCCTTTAGTTACAGGTTGGCCAGACTTAGCTGTGGTTCGTCAAACTGATACAGTGGTTGTGCGGCTGCCGTCAAGAAAGTCCTGAATTACGATCCGGTGGCTCCTCCGCGTGAAGTCGCAGACGGCGTGCTTCCTGTGCAGTCTGGTGGTGGTGAGTATGTATTGCTTGACTTCATGCCATGACTCTGTTACAGCTCTCTCTTGTCTAGTTCCCCCGAGTGTCTGCGCAAGCTTATTAGGGGTTTGCGTAATGATTGTCCGAAAGTCAGGTGCTAGGGTTGGGGGGGCAACTGCTTCACAGACTGAGTAACCTGGGATGGGGGCGGACTCTGTACATTGTGTCAATTCAGCGGTCCTTTAGGGGTTGCGCAAGAGCGTGCGCCAGACACTTGCATAGGTTTTTATGTGGTTTTTCTCGCTTCACGTTTAAATTTCATGGGTTTGGTGCTAGCTTGGACACCAGGTGATGTAGGAGAGGAAGCATTTAGTAGTTTATTTCATGGTGTCTTTGCTACTTGCTATTGTCAGGCACGTTCTTAGGAACATGCAAACTTGTTTACTACTAATATTTGGTTCCTGATATGTTCACCCGGTTTGATGGTCTTGCATGTGGGGAGCATATTCGTATTGATTGCTGATTATGCCCCTAGGAGTGCATTTCGTATTAGAGTGTCTTGTTGTTTCAGGCGGAATAGGTGTGTGAATAGTCACATGGCGCCATTAAGGCTAATCACGTATTGATTTAGTCGAGCTGTCCGAATGGTTGTAATGGTACCCCGATAATGTTTTTTCCCCCCTTTTTCTTGCAAGTTAGATCCATATAAACATAGAATTTTACGGCAGTTTGGAACCACTTGGCCCATCTAGTCTGCCATAATTTTACAGATATTGTAACCTCAACCCTTATTGATCCTTAATTCTTCTGAAGGATATCCTTATGTCTATCCCATGCATGTTGCATGTTAATTGCTCTACTGTCTCAGCCTCTATCACATGTGATGGGAGGCTATTCCACTTGTCCACTACCCTTGGGGGGGTATCTGGTTGGCTGCGGTTTTTCCATTCGGGGTCACTTAAATTTAGGACTCCCCGCAATTTACATCCTTGTCAGCGGGCCCTGGGGTTTTTTAGTGGGTTGCTGTGGGCTCGGCGTTTGTTGGGTAGGTTTTAGGGCCAGTTTTCTTTTGTCCCTCCCTGCAGGATCTGTTATTTCTTCTTTGTGGGTGGTCCCCTTTTTAAGGCCCCCGGGGTGGTATCTGATATTCTATATTTACCTTGGTCCTTTGGTTTTTCCTGTTAATTACGCCATACCAGAGCCGGCCTGCTGAGCATTTTTTCTTAGCTGTTGAGGTCTGGTGGCTTATTCTTAGTTTTGGTTCAGGACAGGTACAGTATTTTGTTTACAAGGATAGATATGTATTGGTATTCCGGTTGTTGCCTTTCCATCCGTATGCATGCGCCATATGTTTTTGTTGGGACGTGGTGTATTTGTTGATTCCTTTTCACTCCTGACCCTGTCTTGATAACTTCACTTACTTTTACATTTGTGCATTTCTGCTGGCATTGCCGATGTTGCACATTATTTATACCACATTTCTCTTTATAGGGCCAGGGGGAGCTACTGTATGTCTGTGCTTCCCTCCTCTTTTCAGATTTCAAGGTGTTTCTGTAATACTTTATAGGACAGAGATTTTCTATTCATGATTGTTGTGTCTGGGCACTTAGTTAGGCGTGGTTGCTAGTCGCTGTCATTTGCAGAAGGTGATATGGTTTAATTTTGTATTCTTTGCCGGTGGTTTTTAGGCGTATTAGGCTTTTACTGCGTACAGTGCAGTCGTTCCTAGGTTACATGTTTGTGCCTTGTCATTTCATTTCATCCCTCTGGGCAGGTTTTTGTGATGCAGTTGGTAGGGAATGCGTTTGGTGTGAGTAGGCCGTGTCACCACGTGCGGTTTGTCTTTGAGATTTGCGAAGACCTTCGCACTTGGTACTGGTCCCTGGTTCAATTTAGTAGCTACTGCGCTTTTCCTTCATATTCGGTCTCTTTTACTACGTTGCAGCTTTTGCCAAGGCGGCTGGCTTGTCGTATACAACGACTTTGTGTTGGTTTCTGTTATGTAGCACCCTGGTCGTTGGCTCCATATGCGGTTGGAATTATTGGCTCCTTTTTGTTGTTGGCATTGTTTCCATTCATCTGTGGTGTTTGACCTATGGAGCAGTCGTTTAAGCAATCGTGTTGGGGCATTTGGTATGCGTTGGCTGGGAGACGATATTCGATTCCGAGCCTGTCGTGTGCCCGGTGGATATGCTTCATTTTGCGCATGCTTTATCTTGCTTTCTTTTGCCCATTTTTCATTGCTGTGGGGTTACCTTGCTCTTGGATAGCGGATTGGCAGGCCATCACGGAGGGCGTTTCCAATGGCATCTCTGCAGAACTTATTTAGTGGCCTGGTGGGTCTGGCAGGCTTTGTGTGAGCAAGGCTTTCTGGGGATTGGGTATTCATGGGGCATATTTTTTGTCATGCAGTAGGTGAGTATTACCAGTGTGGTCACTTCATGGTTTCTGTGGTCACCGCGCTGACGGGAATCTCCTTCTTTTGTTTGTTGCAGGGTCTTTATGGCCCTGCATAATCTTTCCAGCTCTTCTGGGCTTTTCAAGTCGGTCGGAGAGGTTTTCCCTTCAGTGCTAGCTCCCACAGACCCTGTGACTTGCAGCTTTAGAGGAGGTTGCTTGAGTCATGATAGGTGGCTTCTGTCCATTTAGCAGTTGCCCTTTTTCAGTTTGGCCTTTCAGTTGCAATTTGGTTGTTCGGGTCTGGGCAATTGTAGTGCTCAGCAAGACTTCGTTTTCCTCGGGTTCATATGCATATATTTGGTGTTTCAGTGCACTTTGTTCAGGGCTTCTACATGTTGCGCAGGCTCAGGTTTTCCAGGCTGTCCGATTGTGAAGGGGCAGATGGCTTACCTAACAGAGGCTGGGGATTCCTTTATTTGCTCTGTGCGACCCGTTACTTGTACATGGGGTGTCGCCCTTTAGTTGGGCCCATTGGTAAGTTCATTGCCATTTTTATCTCTCTCTTCAATTTAGTTTAATAATGTTCTCCAGTGAAGTTAGCTGAGTGGGGTTTAGATGGTGCTTTATCTGGCCCACCTTGGTTCACGGGGAATGTTTTTTAGTTTTTTCTTCTTCACTCGGGTTACATGTGTTCCTCAATGGCATCCCTGCTAGTTAGTTGCTGTGTTTTTAAATTTTATTGTGTGAGGCTTGCTTTGGGTGCGGTGGCTCAATGTTAAGGTGTTCTTTCCTTACGACGGAAGATACTGGAGAGGAGTGGGTTTGGCTAGTTGGCCATTCCTATATTTTCTGGGCGGAGCGACAAACTTTTGGCTAGCCGTGCCATTTTGTTGCTGGGTAGCAGGCATGTCTGCGGGATTGGTGTGCGCCACTGCTGTGTGCATCCGTGAAGTCTCTGTTGGTTGAGTCAGCAGTGAATGGGGTAATGCCTGAATTGGTTGGTTCCTGATTGCTGGTGTTAATGATCTTGTCAGATTGGAGCATTGGAGCTGATGGTTAGGTTGAGGAGGCTGGTGGATGTTGTCAGTTGTTGGCCGAATGTGTGCTTTATGTGGTCTGAAATAGTGCCTTGTCTTGTGTGACATGGTGCACGGGATCATGAGACCTTGTACAGAGCGAGGTGTTTTATTAATAGGCCTGTGAATGAGCATGGTTTGTCTGTGGGTGGCTTGGTTGGATAGATTTTTCATTCAGACGGGTGCATTTTAAGGTTTTGGGTTTAGGTTTGTTTTTAGGGATTTGCTTTCTTTTAGATTTGTTAGTTTTTCAGTCGTTCCCCGTGTATGTCTCCAGTTTGAAAGCTAGAACTGAATATGCAGCGTCTCCTAGCCACCTCGGTTAGGTGAATTATTTAATTAATAAATAAAACTGTGACCTTTTAGCCAAGCTGTATTTGTGTCCGTCTCTTTATTTATTAGATAAGCTAAGTGTTAAGTTAGTAAGGATGTTTAAGATATTAATCGGCAATAAACCAATGGAGGTCGTCTTATATGCTTTTTTCCAAAAAAATACAGATCTAAAACCAAAACACGGAAGGGTAGTTTTGGCAAAACCAATCCAGATCCAAAACACGAAGAAATCCAGAATCAAAACCAAAACACGAAAAGTGACCGATGCACACCCCTAATTCAGAAATATATTTAGAAAAGTCCCAGACAAACTCCGGCCACAAGACCAAAGAAAACACAGAATAACACAGCCACTTTTTACTACAACCAGGAACAGGGTTGGACTGGCCCACAGGGGTAATCCCTGGTGGGCCCGAGGGCCCCACCTCCTCCTACGATGTCAAGTTCCAGACCATGCACTGAAATGATACATTGTTACGAGGGTCAGTTATCTGGTAGGGCGGGAACATGGATGAACATGGGTGCTTGGTTTGCTTTTATAGAAACTACACCAAGATTTGCCCTTCTGCCAATCAAAATTAGCGAATGGGTTAACAGATAGGGGGAGATGTACCAAGCTTTGGAGAGATATAAAGTGAAGAAGTTGTGCAAAGCAATTAGCTTCTACTTGTCATTTATCTAGCACAGTCCTTGAAATGACAGACACTGATTGGTTGCTTTGGGCAACTACTCCACATTGTCTCTCTCCAAGGCTTGATACATCTCCCCTATAAAGTTTTCTTGTGTGTACATTTAAAACATAGCATTTCGCAAAACTAAGAATGTAGTTATAAAAAGAACAAACAAAGAAACAACAACACTTTAGTCATAACAGTATAACAGTATTTAGCCAATTTTTTTTATTGTTTTTTTACAATGGCATATATTTGGCCTTTGCTAGACCTAATGCAGTTCTCATTTAGTTTTAGACACTCGCTGCTCTGTACAGGGATCCCCTATCATATATAGAGTGCATTAATGTGGTATATAGAGACAGAGGCGCATTAAGAGAGGAGGGGGCCCATGTTCACTCCCCGTCTGGGCCCCCTCCTCTCTACTCGGCTGCCGTCAGCGTACTGACAGCAGCAGTAGACTCCAGGCACTAGAGCGTGCCTGGAGTCTACTGCGCATGTGCAGTTCATCGGGAGAATGGCTCGGCAGCCATTTTCTGTGATTTGCTACTGTGCATTCGCAAAATGCTGGGAATATTGCATTTTCCAGGCGTTTTCAGCAGCGCTACTCTGTGTGACATCGGAGAAGTAAGTATGACAATAAAAAGTACGGATGCAGGGTGTGCGATGCATTCTGCTGCTTTGCGTCGCTATGTAACGCCACCTTCAGATGGCGTTACCCAATAGAAACGTATGGGCTTCTTAACGCGACGCTCCTGGCTGGGAGGGATCCGTGCAACCCGGAAGTCCCTCTGCCCGGCAGCATCGTAAAGGACAGCTCTTATCGAGAGAGCTGTCCTTTGCGAAATCCTTTGTATATACCTCGGCATGTACGCGAAGTCAGGGTGGATGTACCGCATCCTGATAGCGATGCTTAGTACATCTCCCCCAATGAGCCCTATGGCTAGATGCAAGTATCTGTGTGTTTTCATCAACAAGTAGATCGTACTAACTGGTTTGGGGATCATTTACATTTGAATGAAAATCAATTTTATGACACACCTCTCAGATGTCGCAGTACACGTCCACTTTACTTCCGTGCTCATAGGTGCTGCTTTCACAATCTCCCTGAAATGCTTTTTCAAAAGTAGGCAAGTATGATATAGACATGGTCACCATCATGTGCCTTATTATTATACATATGTTACATTCAGGGCCGTAACTAGGGTAGTGCGACCAGTGCCATGGCACAGGGTACTGCAGGGCAGGGGGCGCTGTTTGGGCCTGTCAATTTTCCTGTTTGTTATCATTCTCACTTGTAGCTTCCTCTTCTTTTATCCCCAGCATCTCCTGGCCTCCCCTATCTCTCCCCTGGCCCTTCCCCTTGAGGCCATGTCCCTTTTTCAGGTACACTATCTTATGTCCCTATTTAAAAAATGGGGGAGATGCCAATGCTCTCTTTGGCACAGGGCACCAAAAAGTCTAGTTACGGCTCTGGTTACATTATACTGCATTCCCAGGACTATGGTGCATACTTGCCTACTTTTGAAAAGGCATTTCAGGGAGATTGTGAGAGTAACACATATAAGCGCAGCGGTAAAGTGGGCGTGTACAGCTACATCTGTGGGGCATGTCATAATACTGACTTGTAGATGAGCCCAAAAGCAGTCGGTAAGATCTATTTGTTGATGAAAACACACTGATACTTTTCAGAAAATGCATGTATCCATATATATCATTGTGCCTTATACCAAATGCAGGGACATTATACTAATGATCCCATTGAAATGTATATATCTCTGATTTTTTAATATAACTGCTTCATAATGGGGGAGAAGGTGGAATCAGGGAGATTGGCAGACTCTTCAGGGAGACAGGGAGATTGCTACTATTTCAGGGAGTCTCCCTGACAATGAGGGAGAGTTGGCAAGTATGCTATGTGTATTCACTACAGTGCATAATCTGTTAGATCATTCAGCATGAACTATCAGCATTTACTATATATATTTTTGAAAGGGCCCCAGATCATGCACTGTAGTGTCCATGTTGTTTGCATGCACTCCGTTTTTTACATAAAATTATGCAGAAACTGCTGTACATGCATCTGTCAATCAGACCTGCTCATGCTAAAATCGAAAGCATGAAACAGGTCGATTATCTGGGGGATTTGAAGATCGTTTTTAAATTTGATTTGGTGTTGTTTTTCAAATCGAATCTTAGTAAATGTGGGATTTGTATGTTGGGCTATGTAAAAGTAACGATGTTTTTCCAATGTTCGATTTTGAGTGGGATTTTGTTTTATGTTTGATTTGACATTCGATTTTGCCTTTAGTAAATCTCCAAATGCATTCTATTCTGCATAGACATGTTTCACTCATAGAATATTTTAAATGTAATTATTCTTATTATTATGATGATGGGGAGGATGCACTAAGCCTTGAAGAGAGATAAAGTACCAACCAATCAGCTCCTGTCATTTTACAGGCTGTGTTTTAAAAATGACAGGTGCTGATTAGTCATAGTTGCCTACCCTCCCGATTTTAGCGGGAGGCTCCCGGTTTTTAATGAAGCCTCCCGCTCCCCCGCAAAGTGTACTTCAACTCCTGGTTTGGGGGCGGGGCCTGCGGGGGGACGTCATGATGGCACGACATTTTACTTAAAGGCCGGCCACCGCGGGGTTGTGGGTAGCGGTGGCCGGCGCTAGTGAGAAGTGCGCACACAGAGTGTGCTTGGGCGCGACAGCGGTGGCGGGCGGAGCCTGGTAGCAGCGCATGTGTCAGGCATCTGTGAGCACTGCAGCCGCATGGAGACTCAGACCACACACCAGTGTCTGGCTCCAGCGGCAGTGGCCGTAGCGGCGGATCCCTCCCCCTCTCCGAGTCCTACCTGCACATGGGAGCCGCCGCGACTGAGACATGGTGGAGACCTGTTGGAGCTGCAGAGAGAAGCTGTGGTCTGGCGCAGACAGTGCTGTTCGGTGGAGAGGCTGGAGAAGTGCCCGGTCCCAAGGTGAGTGCACTAACCTGTGTGTGAATGTATGTGTGAATGTGTGTGTGTGTGTGAATGTGTGAATGTGTGTATGTGTGAATGTATGTGTGAGTGTGTGTGAATGTGTGTGTGTGTGAATGCATGTGTAAATGTGTGTGTGTGAATGTATGTGTGTGAATGTGTGAATGTATATGTGTGTGAATGTCTGTGAATGCGTGAGTGTGTGTGTGTATTTATGTGTGTGAATGTGAGTGTGTGAATGTATGTGTGTATGTGTGAGTGTATGTATGTGTGAATGTGTGTGTGTGTGAATGCGTGAGTGTGTGAATGTATGTGTGAGTGTGTGAATGTATGTATGTATGTGTGAGTGCGTGTATGTATGTGTGAATGTGTGTGTGTAGGGCATCTAGTAATGTGAATGTGGTAGGGCAGGGATATATTAATGTCAGTGGGGGAGCTAGGGTGTCAGTTTAGGGTGTCCCATGGGTGGAGCTAGACAACGGCGCGTGGCGCATTCTGCTGCACTCTCCCTGAAAGTATTTTTTAAAAGTAGGCAAGTATGTGATTAGTTGGTACTTTATCTCTCTCCATGGCTTAGTACATTTGCCACAAAATCTTATGCAAATCTCAGTTGGGCTGAATCCTTTTGCCAGTGTCAATCACATAGGGGGTCATTTAGAGGTGAACGGAAGCCCCTTTTTAATCTTTCATACTGAAAATCAGCACAAAAATGTGCACCCATATTACAATTTATGCATATCCCTGAATAGTTGAATCAGAAGTTATAGACAGTCCCAGATTAATACCCAAACCTGTCAACCTGACCCCTGAGTAGGATACAATAAGATCAATAATCAAGATTTCCTGCAGTGCTGGAAGGGTAATTTAGTCTGGGAAATTGTGTCTGGTGGAACAGATCTCTTACTCAGCAATTTGATGAGCCATATAGATTATGGGTCTGATTCATTACGGATCGCTGTTGCAATTGCAGCTCCGCAACAGTCGGCCAACTGCGTACGCTGTTGCAGTTGCAATCTGCAAGCACGCAGATTTGCAATTCAGTCATTGCTATTATGCAAATGCAGCAGGAGGTGTATGACACCCCCTGCTGCATTTTCGATCCCAGCACTGCGACAGATGTTACAGGCTGGGATCACCATCGCGACCATCGGCTGCCTTGCTAGGCCAGGACACTACGTTGATCAACGCAGATCCTGGGCTTGCCACTCCCAGAAAATGGGGTGGACACGCCCCCGTTTCCGGGAACGGCGGCCGCCCCCGCACCGCCCCTTAAATGCCTCTGCCTGTCAATCAGGCAGAGGCATTGAAGGGTCTGCATGCGACTACACAGGACCCATTCTGCACACTCGCAGTCCCTGGCCTTGCCACTCCCGGAAAACGGGGACACGCCCATGTTTCCGGGAACGGCGGGCACCCCCGCCCTGCCACTCCCCTTATATGCCTCTGCCTGTCAATCAGGCAGAGGCACAGAAGGGGCTGAGTGCGACTATGCAGGAACCATTCTGCACACTCGTAGAAAAGGTCCTGCGCACGCACAGGTTCCCGATAATCGGAAATCTGCGTGCGCTGCTGAATCAGCCCCATGGAGTATAAGTGCAGATATGCAACATTGTGTTGTTGTTTTTTAAGAGACAAAATCTAAGTGACTTCAATTAAGAATGAATATTGGTGCCGTACACTGTCTGATATAAATAGTAACACATGGTCTATGTGCTCTACAAAGAGAACACATAAGGTCAGAAGAGGTTTTGATAAGATGCACACGCGTAAGTAGTACAAAGTGTGCCAGGAGAATTTGCTTTGTGCACAATTAGGAAATCCGGGTGGCACAATGTTCTGCTGATATAGAACACCCTTCTGCAGACAGCTACATTCTGACCTGCTTTGGTCTTATTAAGCTGTTGTTCTGGTCACTAGTGTGATCGGCCATAGAAGCATCCCCACTAGAACACTCGTAGTGATGCCAAGTCTGTCAGGTGATGCAGGTAAAGTTGTGCAGTAGGGATACAAACCTGTCATAAAATTGTAATATGTTTTATAGTGAATGTAAATACGATTTTTTTTCTGTTTAGTTCAGTTCTAGAGTCGACAACACTGAGAATGATTAAATAACAAAAAAAAACAAAATAAAGGTTTAAATATACTCATTAGCAGTAACTTAGATAACGTTCAGATATGTGAAAACACTGTAATAATTCAGGCCTCCCAGCTGTCCAGATTTTGGCAGGACATTCCTAATTCGCAGGCATCGCAAAGGGCGCAGTTTAACCAAAAGTGGATGTCTTGGTGACTAATGGCAGGCTTTAGATGGATCAGAAAGGAGTTTGGGTAGGTCAGAGGTGGTGTTTGGGTGGCTTTGGGAAGTCCTTACTTTGTCCTGAATTCACTTGTCTAAACATAGGGAATGTAGTTGAAATCCCGGCTGTCTAGATGCTGGAGCCAGAATCCCAACACCAGTCAGACACCCGGCACGGGCATCCCAACGTTAAGTAGTGGGTTTAGAGGGGAGGTTAGTGTTAGGCACTAGGGGGAGGGTTAGGCATTAGTGGGGGAGGATAGGTTTAGGCATGTGGGGAGGGAGGGTTTGGTTTAGGGATAGGGTTAGGATACTTACCATCAGATGTCGGTATCTTAACCCTGTCGTGATACCAGCGTCGGGAATCTGACGACCACCGAGATTCCGAGCGCCGGCATCCTGTACCCAACCTAAAAGTAGGAAGGTAATATGTGTAGGGAAAACCTATGCATTTTTCCCCTGTATTTTAAGAACCAGGACAGGTTCAAAAGAGCCTGGGTCTGGTTATGCTATTAGGGGGGAACCAAGTCTTTTTATTTTTACATTTTACTTCTTTTTTACACACAGAAGCATGCACAGATCTCACAGATCTGTGCATGTTTCTGTATAACTCGGACATGCTCAGGCTAGACTCGCTAGCCTGAAACAGGTCTGTTTTTTTAAAGTTTTCAGTCAGTAATAGTGTGTGAGTGAAACACTCGCACTCTTTTAAATTGCCGGAGTTGTATCCCCACAATGGCAAAACATCTGGATGCGTGTATTGCCATTGTGAGTTACGGGGGTGTGAGAAAGATGCAAGTTGTTCTTGCACCCTATTACATAGGGTGATTTCTAAAAATGTGCGAGTATAGCTTTATACTCGCACATTTTCAAACTCGGAACCTATTACATCTCGCCTATGAAGTATGTGAACATGATGTGACTTTTTCATGTTCTGTGATTGCAGAGGGTCTTCTGTGCGCATTCGTAAATGATCAATATGACAAAAGTAAAAAAAAAAATCAGATATTGACCTGATGATATTCACACTGAATAGTAACGATCCAAGATTGGTCCAAAATCTAAACCCTTTGCTCGTCTATCCCTAAAATAGACTTACGCAGGGGGTGGGGAGGGGATATGATGACACCAATTGTGTCACCACGCCTCCTGTACTTGTCTCTTAGACCTCTCCTACAGGATCTCCCTGCTCTTATGTGTAATCTTCTGAATTAGTATATAAGCAAAAAATAATTGTTAACAGCAACTATACGCAGCATGGTTAGATAAGGCTGCTTGCACAAAATGTTTGCTGTGATTATCTGTGTGGGACAGAAACATGGAAATGATTAGTATAAGAAAATAAATAATTTGGGAAATGAAGCAGTGTAAACTCTGAAATACCATCTAACAATCAGAGTGGCAACATCACCAGCATCACAGCTGTTTACATTTGGACAAATTTAAGTAGCTGATCTGGAGCTCTCTAGTGCTCCAATTTATGGTATTGCTAACTTCATAAGTGACATAAGTGCATTACTGTCCTATGAAGTGACCTTGAGCATAAGAATTACATTAGTAAGAGATCATTCTAATCTGAGTGGGTGAGGGGCTGACATAGTCCGGGTCTACTTGTCCTAATTTGTCCAATTCCTTCCCTACACTAGACTTGCACAGGAAACGCTCTAGATAGCTCCAGACTGTCAGCAGCTGTTCCTTTCAGCCTGGGACGGTTCTTGGAGTTACTCGTGAGAACATGGTGTTTTCATTCTCATAGCAATGACGTAAGGGAAAACTCACCAATTAAGGGTTATTGACTGCAGTGTCAGAGACACTTCTAATTTGCAGGACCTCTTCTCTGTCAGTGTATAAACTTTTCTTCCCTCTGTCTTGATGTCCCTTGGAATAACTACAGATAGCAACACATCTGCTTAATATATGTCAGTCACATATATAACCACCATATGTAAATATCATTGTAACTGTATCACAGATAGAATCCAGTATTATAGCTTAAATACCAGCAAATGAAAATTAAAATAATAATCAAAAATAAAATCTAAATACTTTTCTGCACTATTATTTGTCGCCATTTTTTACAAATGTTTACCCAGATTAATTTTTCATTAAATATTAGGTTCTTAGTGACTGGTGCAGGTGATAATACACCAATATAAATAAAAATAAATAAAGGAAATTAAAGACTGCAGCCAAGTCTCACAGAACCTCAGTGAGTTTCACATGGCAACATTTACTTTTCTTTACCAAATGGTCTATGTTGGAGAAGCCATATGTCCTGTGACTTATAACGTTCCTAAGGGGAGCCAAGAGGTGGGGGCAATGTGATATACATTGAAGTGCCAAAAGTCATGAGATAGATGCCTAGTATCGTGTAGGATCCCCTCTAGCCTGGCGAAGTGCAGCAACTCGACATGCCATCGATTCCACATGTAGATGGAAGACTTCTGAAGAGATGTTGACCAATGCTGTCTAAATAGCTTCCCACAGCTCCGTGATATTAGTAGGTACATGATCTTGGGTGCGAATGGACCTCTTCACCACGTCCCATAAATGCTCAATTGGGTCCATGTTGGGCGAACGTGGTTGCCACACCAGTCGTCGGAGCTGTCCAGATTGCTCCTCAAACCAATTCTGGACAATTAGGGACTGATGACACGGAGCATTTTCCTGCTTATGACGGGCTGCAAATGATCATCAAGCAAAGCTGTTACAGGTCAATGATGTTTTCAGTTCATTCCTCGATCTACGGTGGCATGTGTGTACTGGAAATGCTTCATAAAAGGCATTACTACCCACCGTGGAGAGAGCAGTTTCCGACCACAGGTACTTAATGATCATGACCAGCGGCATCTGGCCAGAAATGTCCGTGGTAACAGACAAGCGACACTGGTTCAAATGACATCCATTCAATGCAGGAGGCACCAGACGCATATCCAGCAGGTCAGTGCAGCTTTCTTTAGCTTCCATGGGATAGGAGAGCAGAAGATTCACCAGAGTGCCCCTGTTAACACTACAGCACAGCGAATTACCTTGGCTTGTGAAATCGCTAATTTGCTAATTGGACACTGGAGGACTGGCAGCATGTTTAGTAACTTGCACACAGATCACATTTCCCATTACAATTATGGGAAATGCGATCTGCTTTACTAAAAATAAGTGATACTGGGGGTTGGAGTAGAATTTTACTAATTCTACTCCAATTGCCCTGTAATAACTACAGGTGAAACTAAAATAATGTGAAAAGGGTGTGAAAACACCCTTTTTCACTTTATTTTAGTAAAAATAATGTTAATAAATAGAGCCCTATATGTGTTACAAATAAACTGATAGCACACTCTATAGGCCTGGTAGCCCAGCACATCTACATGAGTGAACAGAACAGGAAATATAATAAAGTGAGACCTTTACGTGTGAATCTCTTGTAGAGACGCACTAGAGCATGGATGGGGAAATTCAGGCGCGGGGGCCGTATAAGGCCAGTGGAATCATTTGGTCTGGCCCTCGGAACTTTTCTCTGCTAGCCTCATCTGACTAGCAGGGTGCCTATAATGGCATCCTGTGGCCAGAATCTATGCAGTAGTGCCACCTGGAGCGTCCTTAGTACACTTCAGACGGTCACACCACTGCCCTTACAGCTCCCCTGAGCATCCTCAGGATGCTCCGGGCATTGCAGTAATCACCGGTGTTTGTGACCCCGCCCCGTGTGATGTCACATGGAGGGAGCATGGCCTGCACCGGGCCAGCGAATATTGTTTTATATATCAAGATGGCCCTCGGAAGAAAAATGGTTCCCCACACCTACACTAGAGCTTCGCACATTGCAAATCACTAACAGAAAAATTTTGTTTATTTGTTTTTCTAACACTGACTAAAGGCAGGAACACACAATTAAAAACTAAAAAACATATTTTCATTATAGTGTTCCTTTAAAATAAACAGGCATTTTCTGCCCACAAGCGGCAACACTCATTAAAATCAAAACAGCTGCTCTTATGTGTTGACGTGAAGAACGTCATTCATTAGATGGGGATTTTGATGCCTGACTACTATTCATCAGAAACATTCCTCCTCTATGATATATGAAGCTAATAAACTACACAAAAAAATCCTGCAGTCCACATGCATTGCAGTTTTCACTCCTTCATCTCCTTTTATCCATGGCATCCATATGCCTTACAATCATACTTAGTCATATAGCTCACAGCAAGATTCTGGCCCGTGAGATTCAGGCGCTGGGCCACATCACATAATAATAAAAACTGACCAAAGCTACATTCCACCTCATAGCATTTGGGATCCACATTACAATGATCCTCAATCTAATTTACATAATGTCATAATACTGTAGTATCATCCCAGTGTAGAATTTGCACTGTGTTAAACCCTTTACCCTGTGTATATGAAATCTGTCATCAAGGCAGTTCTCCAAGTGGAATTGCTGAAATATTTTCTATATTTCACACTGTGCGTAATTGTAACTGAAAACAGACCATCAGAACAAAGTATTTCCATTATTACAATATTTATTTGATCTCAGTATATAAAGAAATGCATCAGCCACTTTGAGAGAGCTTATCATTGCAGCTCCCTGTCAGTTACGATTACCCAACTAATATAACAGATTTTATTTCATTTATTTATTCTTAATTCCACTTTAAGAACTGTACTGAAGATATGGTAATATGTGCCAAATAAATCACCATATTATCATCTCTGTGGGTTGAAAGCACTTTCACATGCCGATAATACTGAGCGATTGCACGATTACAACATCGTAATCGTGCAATCGCTCAGTAATAGTGCATTTTTATGTCGGAAAAGACCAGCGATGCGCGCTCCCGCTACTCGTTTCCATTTCAACATCAATCATCGGGTGAACACGCCGGTCAATCTGTCGATAACGGCAGATTGGGCATGTTCACAGATGATGGAGGGTGCCTACATTGAACGATCAATCGTTCAGTGTAGGCACTGCACAGACTGTGAAACGACTGCACGATTACAATGTCGTAATCGTGCAGTCGTATTTTGGTCTGCTAGTGGATGTGCGGCATTAGGGGTATATTTATTTACTAAAGGTTGGTTTTGATTTTTGGGTGTTTTTCTTTGGGTTTTGCAATCTGCTCATTTATTAAAAGCCAAACTAACAATAAACTGACAAAATAACTGAATTAGAACACAATAAAATATTGTCTCTATCGGTTATTTTAGTTACAAGAATAGAAACCCCGGGGTTACTATGTGTCAGGTTTAGAACTTGCTGCAAAGCCAATGGCAAACCCTCCCAAATAATAAAAGTACGTCTAGCACGTGAGTTTATGTGAAAAACTTCACATATCACTATGATCTGTGCAGGTTTTGTTTTATTAATATGGTTAAAAAAGGTGTAAAATAAGAAAAAAAATGGTGTGGGGTCCCCCCCCCCAAAATCATTAACCAGCCCAGTCCTCTAAGTCTAGGGTGGTACTGGAAAATAGGGGCTGCCCTGGCTGTTTCAGCATAGTGCTGGTTATTTGAAAATAGGGGGGACCCCACTCCCGTTACTTTACTCCTATTTTCGAATACCGATCAAGACTCAAAGTCTCTGGGCTGGTTAATGATTTTTTTGGGGGGGACCCTACACTGTTTCTTTGTGTTATTTTACACCTTTTTAACCATAGTAATAAAACAATGTCTGCACAGATATAGGGGAGGTGAAATCTGACAGGTATCGATGGCGGATATCAAATGACAGTCAAAATCGATGCACAGTAAATACTATTTTTTAGACTGCAATCCAACGTTGATGCCTCTCGGTTTCAATTAGTCAGCAAATCCGACACTTAGAAAATATACCCCTTAGCCTTTAATTTCCATTATACAGCAGACTGTAGAGTTATGAACTTTGAAGTCCTTATATATCCTTCTTATAATTAAATGGCCAAAATTAAATCCCATATTTAAGATATTAACTATCTAGTGACATGTGCATCAGTAATAAATAATCTGTTTATTTTATATGCAATTATCCCATTTTTATGCATTAAAGGATTTAATTCACCTTAGTACACTGAGTAATATTCATGTCCTTTTCCATCTCTGCTTTCCCTAATTGTATTCCATTTTAATGTGTAAGAAAGTAGCATCGTGCGTACCATGGTCAAGGCACATGATATTTATGAATTTCAGAATTTCATCTACCATTTCAAGGCCTAGTTTTTCATCTTGTCTAAAACCTTCAGAAAGATATTACGCTACATAGCTTAGGGCCTGATTCAGACCCACTCACTAAGCTGCGCTCGCTCGCTAGGGGCGATTATCGCACATCTGCACATACGTATTCGTCAAAGTACGCATGCACGAACCAGTCACTGCGGCTGGGAATCGTGCGCTCGTAGTACACAGACTGGACGCTACTTTGAGTGACAGTGCTGTTTGTGGGTGGTGACAGGGGAAGGTGCTTGTGAACGGGGGAGTGGATGTGCGAACGCAGGCGTGTCTAAGCATCAAAACGGAGTTTAATGGGTGTGCATAATTAGTTAAATTATTATTAAAAAGTAGCGTCATTGAAACGTCAAAATAAGTTGTATTTTAGCCTGAACTGATCGCAGTGCTTGCAGTGGGGTAGGGGCTACCTCAAGAGCTGCGTGCAGCTCCGATGGGTCTTGATGTTACCGATTAATCACACATTTCCTGGATATGACGTGTGCTCACTGCCGTCGCCCTCTAAGACATAGAAGCCGTCCTTAAGCCAGACAGTGCGATCGCGGGATTTGCATACCCGGACCCTTTTGGCAGTGAGCGAGCGCAGCTTAGCGACCGTGTCTGAATCAGGCCCTTAGTGCCATCAGCAAATATAGACATCTTACATATTAAGCCAGATGCAAGGTGGTTATTAAAAAAATATAGTGCCCAATCAGGGGCGGTTTAGTAAAGGAGGGGGCTATGTGCAGACTATGCCCTGCGGGCCCCCTCCTCTCTGTCCACGCGCAGGTCTCCAGTATCATGGCGCCCCAAGCTATTTTCCCAGTAATTTGTGCTGCAGTTGCAGCACCAATGCAGGACTCCGGAGAGGAAAGTTTTAACCATGGGTGCAGGGTGTGCCATGTGGGCCCCCTGGACCTCTGCACCCATGAATGTATGTGTCTATATGTGACTCTCCATGTATATGTGTATGTCTCTATATGTGACGTAATTCATCTGTGAGCCTCCATGTGCATGTCTCTATGGGATCTATTTACTAAGGGAAGATAAGGGGATATAAACAGTGATCGCGGTGAGTGGAAAAAATTGTGGGTCCCAGGGACCCCTCACTTTAAAAAATTGGGGTCCTACACCACTTTTTCTGGGTCCCATTACATATTCTGGGAGTTGAGGGCAGGCACCAGTTGGGACTGTGCTGGGGGAGTATATAGCAGTTGGGGTACATGGGGTTGGGGTAGAGCTGTGGGTAAAGGCAGGGAGAAGTTGGGGTAGAGCTGCAGCTATAGGTGAGTAAGGGCAGGCAGGGCTGGGGGTAGGGAGGGGTAAGTGCAGACAGTTGATGCGACAGTGCTGGGGGCATGGAGGGTACTAGGGGCAGTTTGTGTGAGGGGCAATGGTAGATAGCAGCTGGCGCAGTACTTGGGGGGGTATGGTGGGAGTTAGCGGCAAGCAGTATTTCTAGTAAGGAGGGGGCGAGGGTAGATAACAGCTGGGGCAGTACTGCGGGCAAGGAGGAGGTTAGGGACAGGAAGTGCTGGGTGTAGGGAGTGGCCAGGGTAAATAGCAGCTAGGGCAGTACTGGGGGGGTCAAGGAGGGGTTTAGGGGCAGAGTTGGGTCAGGATAGCAGCTGGGGCAGCACTGGGGGTAGAGAGGGGGCAAGTGTAGATAGCACCAGGGGCAGTATGGGAGGCATATAGGGGAAATGAGATGTTAGCAGCTAGGGCAGTACTGGGGGCAAGGAAGAGGTTAGGGGCAAGCAATACTGGGTGTATGGAGTGATAAGGGTAGATAACTAGGGCAGTACTGGGGGGCAAGGAGGGTGTTAGGGGCAGGCAATAGTTAGGATAGCAGCTGGGGCAGAACTGAGGGTAGGGAGGGGGTAAAGATAGACTGTACATGGGGTAGTGTTTACATCATTGCTTTTGCTTGGAGCCCTCGGCCGGGTCACTGTTACAGCTTCCTCCTGTCCCATGCAGTGTCCACCTACCCTGCCTCCTGTGTGCAGAGCGCTCAGCTGGCCGAAGGAGCGCAGGCTGCCGGAGGGTCCCGCACCACCGACAATTCTGCTGCCTGATGGTTGCCGCACACGCAAGCTGGGGGAGACGCTGCGCACACAAGCTGTGGGAGATGCTGTGCACACAAGCTGGGGGAGACGCCGCGCATACAACCTGGGGGAGATGCTGTGTGCCTAATGGCTGGGGGAGACGCCGTGCGCCCTTGGCTGGGAGAGACGCCATGCGCCCATTGGCTGGGGGAGACGCTGCAGCACAGCCATTGGCTGGGGGAGACGCTGCAGCGCAGCCATTGGCTACAGCAGCACAAACAGACCCAGCGGGTCCTACAGGACCCGATCAGTTTTAAAATCTGGGTCCCCAGTTTGCTGTAGCGTGTATTTTGGGAACCCTGATAAATGCTAAAGCACCCCATATACAGTGCGATATAGCAGCCGATCTGATGGATTGGAATGATATCGTTGCTATATTGTTCCTTGTGTGGCTATGATATCAGCCAGTGCGCGCTCCAGTGGGAACGTACATCGCTCCTCCAGATCTTACATGCGGCACAAGAGATCTGGTGATGCGATGTACGATCCCATGCAGCACTATGCGGGGGGGGGTGTCGGCATATCGGGCGGTACGGCAGCGGATCACTCCGTGTGTGGGGACCGCCCGATATGTCGGCCATCGGATCGCAAGGAGCATATCGCACCGTGTATGGGGCCCTTAACCACTTGCCTGGCACAGTCGTATCAGATACGACCATGCCAGACTGGGCTTTCCCTGACATGGTCGTATCTGATACGACCAGTCAGAAACACACAGCGGGCGGCTTGCTGGAAGTTAACTTCCAGCAGCCGCCCACCTCAGAGGGACCTGCTGGTCCCTCTACACTTGCGGTTCCCCCTCCTTTGTGTCCCGATCACTGCTGGCCACAGTGATCGGGCCCCGGCGGCACCCCCCTAGAAGCAGCAGCCACGGCTCATGTAGCCGCTGCTGCTGCGACCCGATCACTGTGGCCAGCAGTGATCGGGCAGCCATTTCAGTAACAGGCAGTAGCGGCGGCTCTGGTAGCCGCCGCTGCTGCTATGTAGCAGGGCCGCTAGCGGACACCCTCCCGCTGCGGCTCCGGATCACAATGATCAGTGTGATCACTGTGAGAGAAGCAGCAGCGGCGGCTCTGATAGCCGCCGCTGCTGCTATGTACCACGGCAGCCCCTCCCACTCCTGTCCGGCCTCAGCTCCACCTCCCCAAGTCCCCATGTGTCCCGATCACTGCTGGCCACAGTGATCGGGCAAAATATAATATTAGTAATAAAATATGTGTATATATTATATATATATGTATATATATATATACGGTATATATGCATATGTATAGTGTTCCCTCTAGCTCCGGCGGCAGGCAGGGCGCCGGAGCTAGAGAGGGCAATCTTAGGGGGCATGGTTATGAAAAGGGGGCGTGTCTATAAGACGCGTCCCCTTTTCGTCATACTTGGGGGCGTGCCCGGTGCTTACGGACATGCCGGGCAGCCCCCAAGCGCTGCAGAAAGGGAGAATAGATGCCGGGCGCATGCGCCCGGCGTCTATTCTCCGACGGTGACCGGGTCACCGCATGTTTGTCCACCCGCGGGACACTGCGTCCCGCGGGTGAGAACGGCTCCAGCAGGCTGTTAGGGCAGGGCGCTTTTTGCCCTCCTCCTGCAAAAAGACCATAGATGCATATATATATACATATATATGTATATATATATATACACATATAGTGTTCCCGCTAGGCTGTTTTAGCGGGGCGCGGCGCCCTGCCCTCCTTCTGGAGGGCAAAAAGCACCCTGCCCTCCAGAAGGAGGGCAGGGCGCCGCGCCCGCTAAAACAGCTTAGCGGGAACACTATATATATATATATATATATATATATGCATATGTGTGTGTATGTATATATATATATATATATATATATAGATAGAGATGGATATATATATATATATATATACATATATGTTCTATATATATATATATATATATATATATACACACATATATGTTCTATACATATATATGTTAGATATAGATAGATAGATATCGCAGAGCCTCTGTTTAGGGATGGCAACCCTGGCTGGTGGCCATCTATGTTGCACCATCGATGGTAGCCATCAATCGATGTTTAGGAAACATCGACAGTTGTGGTCTACACAGATCTTGCCCAATCGCTAAACAATTGATGGCTTCTAACGATGGTAGAACCATCAATGGTACAGCTGTCAATGGCCATCACTACAGTATAACATAAAAATTGCTATTTTTATGGTATACTGGGTTGTAAAAAAAAATTTTTTTTCAAATAAAATAGTGATGGATAAGTTTAAAATTATGTTCTTGACCTAATTCAATCATAAAAGAAACCGACAATTTTGGAGCGGTTTTTGGAAAAAGAATTCGTCAGTTAAGTGGTTAAAGGCAGAGAAAATCCCTGTACATACCGCTTCTCAGTATGTACTAAAGGGATTTGCTCTGCCTGCAGCTACAATATCGCACTGGACCTGGGGCACTTAGCACTGCCATAGACCATAGTGTCCCAGGTATTACTAAGGGGAGAGGGCACTTACCGTCGGGTGTCTTTTCCAGCACTGATACCGCCTCCTGCAGCCTGTGGTACCTGCTTCTCCTCACTGGAAAAGCAGGACTTGAGCTGTGTCAGTTTGGACATTTGTTAATAAAGTTTGTTGAAAAAAAAAAACCTCTCTCCTTCCTCTGCATGGGACTCCAGGGACTTGGTGAGTCCTGTGTCTCTACTATGCTGCTTACACCACATACCCTCCAGGAAATCGCGGGAGGCTGCAGATTTTTCGGGTAACCCCCCGCATCCCTGGAAGGGTAGGCACTTCTCCCGCATTCTGCTCACTTCCTAGCGAAGTGGGCAAAATAAGGAGAATTTTCTTGCGGACCGGCGGTTGCGTGATTAGGGGCCACGACCTAATGCCATTTGGATCTGCCCCTTATTTAAATATGCGCCATTCGCGGCAAATTGTCATGAGGGGGCAGGGCTTAATTACGTGCCCCGTCCGGCCCCTCCACCAACACCTCCCACCTGCTTCCCCTCCCCAGGCTACTCCCGGGGAGGAAAAATCAAATGTCGGCAAGTATGTTACACCGCAGATGGGATGACTTATCGTTCACCCTCGTAGGCGGGCCTATTATTGGTAACCAGCCAGCTTCTGCTTTGCAGCGGTAGCAGGCGAAGCAGGAGTGGCATTAACTCCACGGTATGTGGAGTCTTAGTAAATAGACCCCTAGAAGTGATTGAGGTTAAGGAAATGCCTATTAATTTTGATTCTTCCTTACAGTACATATGTAATTTTGTTCCACATATTCATTTTCTAATATAAAGCCTGAGCTTTTTATTATGATAAATTAAATATATTTTTTTATACCAACTCTGGTTTCTGTACTAGATTTAATTTTCATTGAATTTATATTTCATTTATGTTTTAAGTGTTTTTTAGAGTGTACTTTGTAACCACTGCCATGTCACTGAAAATGCTTTACTCAATTAAACAAAGCCTTTTTTTTATCAAATTACTATTAGGTTAATCTTTTTTTTACAATTTTTAAATCTTTTTTTTTCTGTTGAAAGTACATGATTACATTAACTATGGGGAGCTCCAGGCCTACACATATAAATAGGCCCGTCAATATGGCAGAATAATGACCAGCTATCTATGTTGGCACACAGTCGGCCATAATTGTATTTTTAGTTTTTTTTCCCCACAAAATTCTGAATTATTTCTATTTTTATTCATTTAGGGAGACAGTAAGAGTGTAAGGGGAGTACCAGGGGCCTATCTATAATGGGTGCAGGCGGTGCACACGGGCCACTGGGTCCAGGGAGAGCCCGCACCGCACACCCTGCACCCATATTATCTACAACTTCTCTGAGGTCCTGCATCGGGTGTCTCAGAGCTGCTCAAGCGCTGTAAAATGGCCGCTGCAGCCATTTTTCCAGCAGTTTGCGCATGCACAGTGAGGAAATCTCTGGGAAAAAGGAGGCCGCGCCATTTCCCTGGTGATTTCTGCATGCGCAGTAGACTCTGGTGCCCAGAGTTTACTGATGCTGCGATGACCGGCCAGCTGCCGGGGAGAGAGGAGGGGGCCACGGACGGGCAATGCACACGGGCCCCCTTCTCTCTTAAGACGCCCCTGGGGAGTAAACATCCACACAGCACAGGTCACATCTCCTCCCCTTCTCAGTATAGGCCCTTGATCATTTTCAGTTCCAGGCCCATGTCACCCTTAATCCAGCTCTGCGAAAGTGGCACTTAGGGGCGTATTTATAGTGGGTGCAGCATGTGTGGGTCCAGGGGGGGCCCGCACCACACACCTTGCACCCATATTATACTTACCTCTCCTGTGTCGACGCTGTAAAAATGCCTGGAAAATTGCACGTGCGCGAACCAGTGCGAACGCTCGGGAAGCAATCGCTCGCTGCGCACAGAGGGCCTGATTCAGACCCGCTCGCGAGCGCTGAGGGCTCGCAAGCGGGTCGATGTTGGGCCAGTGCGCATGCACAAGACGGACCCGGCTCCGTCGTGCACATGCGCGAGACCCAGATAGCGACAGGCAAGCCGTCACTGTGGGTCTCGCTACAAAGGGGGCGTGCTGTCGATGGTGAGTGAGCTGGCGTTTCTGAGATGCTGCTACTGGTGATGCTGCTGTTGTTGCTGCATAATGTGATACATCTACCCAGTGGGCTGTCACAGTCATATAGTCCTTAGTCTGCCCTGTTCCACTTGTCCACATGTCCGTGGTTAAGTGGACATTGGGTACAACCGCATTTTTCAGGACACTGAGGACACTTTTTCTGATGTTTCTGTACAGTCTCGGTATCGCCTGCCTAGTGAAGTGGAATCTAGACAGGATTTGGAACCGGGGACACACTACCTCCATCAATTGTCTAAATCCTACTTCCTCTCTGGGATGATGAACGACTCCCAGCAGCAGCAACAGCAGCAGCACCAGCAGTAGGCGTAGCAATGCAGGATCCTCCGGAGGAATCCCGGATAGGAGAGTCAGTCATGCCAGTGACATGGCCTGCAGGACTACTTCCGATCCTGACTAAGGAGGAAATTGACGAGGATGGAGTTGACGGTGTGGTTTGCAGGCGCTTGGATACAACAGGACAACGGGATTTAGGTGTCTCTGGACTGCTTACGGTCTTAGCCAAAGTTTCTGAACTTGGCAGTAACTTTTTATGAACGCGCTGCAAGTGCCGTATAAGGGAGGATGTTCCTAGATGGTTAACGTCCCTACCCCTACTTATTTTACCTTTACATATGTTACATATGGCAAGACAGTTGTTGTCCGGATTTGGATAGAAATATTGCCTGACCAAAGAGGTGGAATGTTTGGTCTTCTGCCCAGACATGACCGTGATGGGCTTTTTCATCCCACGGACAACAACTGTCTCAACCGGAGCCTGATTTAAACAAACCACATCACCATCAGAATCCTCCTCGCCAACTTCCTCCTCAGCGCCAGCTACACCAGTATCCTCATCCTGTTGTACTGCAACAATGACATCTTCAATTTGCATATCAGCAAGTGGACTGTGGGTGCTCCTTTCAGCACTTGCCGGGGGCGTGCAAATGGTGGAAAGTGCCACCTCTTCCGGTCCAGTGCTGCGAAGGTCAGGCATCGCAACCGCCACCACACTTGGACTCTACTTGGGGATTTGTGATATCTTCTTAGAACGCACAGTTCTTCGCTGTGCTTTTGCCAGCTTAACTCGTTTGATTTTTTTAGCAGGAGGAGGGCTTCCATCGTCATGTGAAGCTGAACCACTAGTCATGAACATAGGGAAAGACCTTAGCCGTTCCTTGCCACTCCGTGTCGTAAATGGCATATTGGCAAGTTTACGTTTCTCTTCAGATGATTTAAATGTTTTTTTTTAAGGTCATTTTCCTGAACTTTGTCATTTGGGATTGTATGTGCTCTCTACTATGACATTGGGCATCGGCCTTGGCAGACGACGTTGATGGCATGTTATCGTCTATGTCATGACTAGTGGCAGCAGTTTCAGCACTAGGAGGATGTGATTCTTGATCTTTGCCTATTTTATTTTTATCGGAGAAAGTTTGGTCCTCCATTTATGTTATATTGATATATACGTGCGGCTAAGGTGCACACAAACACAGAAAATATTTTTTTATTTTTGTTGGAGACTAGTGCACTTTGTGGGTTACACCACCCTTTAAGAAATGAGCCAGCCGGCTCTTTACTTATGGGACACAGGCGTACACTTGGCGCTGCTCCTTTGTTGATGCACGTGCAGCCACAGTGCACACAATTCACAAACACAGAAAATATTTTTTTATTTGGTTTGGAGTGCACTTTGGGGGTTACAGCACCCTTTAACGGTCAAGCCAGCCGGCCCTTTACCTATGACACAGGCGCACGCTTGGCGCTACTTTGTTGATGCACGTCCGGCTACTGCGCACACAATTCACGAACACAAAAAAATATATATATTTTTTTTTTGGAGTGCACTTTGGGGGTTACAGCACCCTTTAATGGACAAGCCAGCCGAACCCTTTACTTATGGGACACAGGCGCACGCTTGGCGCTGCTCCTTTGTTGATGCACGTGCAGCCACAGTGCACACAATTCACAAACACAGAAAATATTTTTTTATTTTGTTTGGAGTGCACTTTGGGGGTTACAGCACCCTTTAATGGTCAAGCCAGCTGGCCCTTTACTTATGACACAGGCGCACGCTTGGCGCTACTTTGTTGATGCACGTGCGGCTACTGCGCACACAATTCAAAAACACAAAAAAATATATATTTTTATTTTTTTTGGAGTGCACTTTGGGGGTTACAGCACCCTTTAATGGTCAAGCCAGCCGGCCCTTTACCTATGACACAGGCGCACACTTCGCGCTACTTTGTTGATGCACGTGCGGCTACTGCGCACACAATTCACAAACACAAAAAATATATATTTTTTTATTTTTTTTGGAGTGCACTTTGGGGGTTACAGCACCCTTTAACAGACAAGCCAGCCGGCTCTTTACTTATGGGACACAGGCGCACGCTTGGCGCTGCTCCTTTGTTGATGCATGTGCAGCCACAGTGCACACAATTCATAAACACAGAAAAAATATATATTTTTTTTGCACTTGGGGGGAGCACCCCTGATGGACAGAGCACCCCCTGGACAGCACTACAGCACCCCTTTAGGACTGGGACACTGCAAAGGACTTTGGAGTGGACACAGCCCCTATGGACAACTGACTGCACAACACAGTCCAGCCAGCCCCTATGGACTTTGGTGGAGTGGACAAAGCCCCTATGTACAACAGCAGCACAGCAAAACACAGCCAGCCCCTATGGACTTTGGAGGAGTGGACACAGCCTCTATGGACAACAGCAGCACAACACTACACTGCACTACACTACACTACCCAGCTCAGCCAGCCCTAACTCCCATCCTCCCTCTTCACTGTCCACAGCCGAGTGAGAAAATGGCGCCGACGCGGGTACCTTATATAGCATCCAAAACACGCGAGACCCGGAAGGCGGGATGATGACATTTTTGCCTCGATATCAGATCCGAGTCAGGCGGGAAAAGTCGAGCCTGACTCGGATCGGCCTCGGATCGGGGGGGCTCGGGGGGGTTCGGATTTCAGAAATCCGAACCCGCTCACCCCTAATCACAAGTGATGTCAGTGGGAGTGCTTTTGGCTCTGATAGAGCCAAAAGCACTCCAGGGCTTGCGGCAGACGAGACCCTACCACAAGGGTCTCGTCGCAAGCCTGATGGTCACGATGGTATTGACCATCGCGACCATCTCTTTGGCCACTCGCTATAGCTGTGGGTGGTCACCCACAGCTATGCAAGCGGCCAGGAGGCCACTCTAAAAAAGAGAAGGAGGGCACTGATTCAGAGCGAGCGCTCTGAAAAAGCGTCCGGCTCTGAATCAGGCCCAGACAGCCCAGCAGAGTGAGTGACAGGAGAAGCCGTTTGTGGGTGGTGACCGGGGCAGTCTACTAGAAACGGGGGAGTGGAGGTGCGAACGCAGGCGTGCCTGAGTGTTCCAACGCAGTTTCAGAGGCATGCATAATTAGAAGGCAGTGTCATAGTTAGAGATGAGCGGTTTGGATTCTGTGGAATCTGAACATAGGGGATCCGAGTCCGGGTTCGGGTGTTCCCCGCCTGACTCTGATCCCCGTTTCGAGAGAATCCGATGTCAGGGCTCCTCTAGTGTAGGGCAGACCCTACACTAGAGCAGCAGCTGTGTGTTTGTAATAGCAGCCAATGAGAGTCAGGCAGACTCTCATTGGCTGCTGCACAGAGGGAGCCGGTTGGAGCTCACTCATGAGCTCCATCTTCAGGTAAGTTTTTTTTCTTCTTTTGTTATTTGTGTGTTTGTAAGGGGGCGCTACTGGGGGCATGCTAATGGTGGTACTGCTACTGGGGAGCATACTACTACTGGGGCCTGCGAATGGGGTCACTACTACTGGGGGCCTGCTAATGGAGGCACTGCTACTGGGGGCCTGCTACTGGGGGCACTGCTACTGGGGGGCATACTACTATTGGGGGCATGCTACTGGGGGCACTACTACTGGGGGCCTGCTACTGGGGGCATACTACTGGGGGGCATACTACTACTGGGGGCACTACTACCGGGGGCCTGCTACTGGGGACACTGCTATTGGGGGGCATACTACTGGGGCATGCTAATGGGGGCACTGCTACTGGGGGTATACTACTACTGGAGGGCATACTACTACTGGGGGCCTGCTAATGGGGGCACTACTACTGGGGGCCTGCTAATGGGGGCACTACTACTGGGGGGCATACTACTTCTGGGGTCATGCTACTGGGGGCACTGCTACTGAGGGCCTGCTAATGGGGGCACTACTACTGGGGGCCTGCTAGTGGGCGCACTACTACTGGGGGGCATACTACTACTGGGGGCATGCTACTGGGGGAACTGCTACTGGGGGCATGCTAATGGAGGCACTACTACTGGGGACCTGCTAATGGGGGTACTGCTACTGGGGGGCATACTACTACTGGGGGCACTGCATAGGCGGCCCTACTACTAAGGGGACTGCATAGGGGGCACCACTACTGGGGGCATTGTGTAAGGGACACCACTGCTGGGGGCACTGTATAAGTGGCACTACTACTGTGGGCATTTTATAAGGGGCATTAATACTGTGGGCTTTGTGTATAAGGGTCACTACTGTAGGCATTATGTAAAAGGGTCACTACTGTAGGCAATGTGTAAAAAGGGCACTACTGTGTGTCGTAACATAAATAAGAGACACTACTTTATGGTGTAATGTGAATCAGGGGCACTATGTGATGGAATGTGAATAAGATGCACTGTGACTCCTTGGGCCGTAGCCCACTATGTAAACAAGTACTGTGATACTGTGGGCCTGCTACTGGGGGCACCGCTACTGGGGGCACTACTACTGGGGGCCTGCTACTGGCGGCATACTACTGGGGGGCATATTACTACTGGGGGCACTACTACCGGGGGCCTGCTACTGGGGACACTGCTACTGGGGGGCATACTACTGGGGCATGCTAATGGGGGCACTGCTACTGGGGGGCATACTACTACTGGGGGCCTGCTAATGGGGGCACTACTACTGGGGGCCTGCTAATGGGGGCACTACTACTGGGGGGCATACTACTGGGGGCACTGCTACTGGGGGCCTGCTAATGGGGGCACTACTACTGGGGGCCTGCTAGTGGGTGCACTACTACTGGGGGGCATACTACTACTGGGGGCATGCTACTGGGGGCATGCTAATGGAGGCACTACTACTGGGGGCCTGCTAATGGGGGTACTGCTACTGGGGGGCATACTACTACTGGGGGCACTGCATAGGCGGCCCTACTACTAAGGGGACTGCATAGGGGGCACCACTACTGGGGGCATTGTGTAAGGGACACCACTGCTGGGGGCACTGTATAAGTGGCACTACTACTGTGGGCATTTTATAAGGGGCATTAATACTGTGGGCTTTGTGTGTAAAGGTTAATTCTGTGGGCATTATGTAAAAGGGTCACTGCTGTGGGCATTGTGTAAAAGGGTCACTACTGTAGGCAATGTGTAAAAGGGGCACTACTGTGTGTCGTAACATAAATAAGAGACACTACTTTATGGTGTAATGTGAATCAGGGGCACTATGTGATGGAATGTGAATAAGATGCACTGTGACTCCTTGGGCCGTAGCCCACTATGTAAACAAGTACTGTGATTCTGCTGGCCGTACCCCATTGGGTGGGTGCACTACTTTTCATTTCTGCCACTGCTGTGTGGCAATGTGTCATAGATGTGCTTTAAACTGTGGTGTCTGTGCTGCTGCTTTGTCGCTCGGTAACCAGTCAGCTCACTGCAACTTTTGGCCAATAATGGTGAAAACTATAATTTAAACTGTGAGGTGGTCTAAATTGACTATAAATGACTGGAAATTAAGGTTATAGAGGTTAATAATACTCTAGGAAGAAAAAAAAAGCCCAATTTATGTGATTTTAGCTTTTTTTTGTCAATTTTTGTAAAACAAATCCAAATCCAAATCTAGTCACCACAGGTTGGCAAATCCTTTAATGTGTCGATGTTCTGACCCCGTCGACCTTCAGTACCTTTTGACCTATTGCCTGTTGACCTATTGCCTGTCGACCTTCAGTACCTGTCGACCTTGTCACCGGTCGACCTTTATTGTGTCGACCTTCAGTCCCTGTCTATCTGTTGCCTGTCTATCTTCCATTGTCTACCCAAACATTGTCTATCTAGACAATGTAGACCTAATGATCCACACCCGAAGCAGTGCTGCCCGAAGCATCCTTCGGAAGCTTCAAACGGCAGACTGCAGCTATAACAGCCCCCCTTTAGCATCCAGAGGATGCTCCGGCAGCGCTGTTGTTACAGTCACTTGTGGCCCCGCCTCCTGCTGCAGGACATCATGCGCTGAGGGTGGTGTGACTGGCACCGGGCGCTGTAGCTCGAAGTTATGGTGCTGCAAACAAACAATAGGCCATCCAACCACCAATATTATAGGGCCGATACTAGGATTTTTGTCACCCGGGGCAAGGCCATAATTTTGCTTCCCCTAAAAAAATACAACATAGAGGACGAAAAGGGTGTGTGGTTTTGTGACACAGTAATTCCCCTTATAACACATTATGCCACACAGTAATGTCATTTATACATTACGCCACAGTAATACCTCTTATTCATTAAGCCAAAGTAATGCCCCTTATTCATTATGCCACAGTAATGCCCTTATTCATTAAGCCACAGTAATGCCCCTTATACATTATGCCACAGTAAGGCCCCATACACATTATGCCACAGTAAGGCTCCTTATACATTATGCCACAGTAAGACCTCTTTTACATTAAGTCACAGTAAAGCCCCATCTCCCTTCTCTTACCTACCAGGACCCTGCGGTGGCTGAGCTCGGGGTGGCGCGGGACGGGGCTGCCACATGCTGTGGAATTGCCAGTACTGCCGTAACTGAAATGTGGCGCCGCTCGCGAACCAATTGGAACTCACAGACCGCAGCCTCAGCTAATTGGCTGCCAGTCCGCGAGTACTGATTGACCTGTGACCAGCACCACATTAGACTGACCGCAAGAGCAGCAACCTAGCCTCCCGACAGCCTCTCTCCAGCACACCCTCAAGTCCGGCACCCGGGTCACGTGCCCCCTTAGCCCCCCTTCCCTAGTTGAGGCCCTGCGTATGTTTTGAGTGGAGACATGCAGGGGAAGAAGTGCGTATATCCCATTGGGCCCAGGCCATATTTACCATAAAATACCCTGACATGGCATCTCCCTGCAGGGCCAAGACCTCAGTTTTTAGAAGATTAACCTGAAAGTCCAAGATCAAATGAAAGGTATGCAATACGGTAATAAAACCAACAAGAGGGGAACTGAGCTTAGGGGGTTTGGTAAAGTACAGTAAAACATATATATTTTTTTCCTTTATACTGTTCCCACTTTCATCTCTCGTCCTATCCCAGCTAGAAGTTTTGTCTGTTATATTTATCCATATACAGTAAATATCTGACAGAGCTGAGTATACTAGTAAATCCTGTATGGGCCTCCATCTGCACTCACAATCTCTACAAGCTTTCCCAGTCTTAACACTACAAAAGTTAATCCACTCTTATTTGTTAATTGACGTTTGTATTTGTGCCCAAGGGCACATGTCCAGTACATCAGCTTCAGCTGCTGAAGTGTGCCACACATTTCCTGCATTCCTCCACAGACCTCTGTGTATTATTGTTCAAGTGGCAAATGTTGGATTCCAGCCTAAATCCATTTTGTCATGCACTAACAATTGCACTATTCTAAACTCTACACCAGGAGTTCTTAACTATTAATATATAGATTATATCTGTGAATCAGCTTGGATAAGTTCTGAGTTAATAAAGTATTTAATATTACTCACTTTAATCACTTTACTGTTATTAATGAGCATGGAATTTGAAAATTATATTAAATAATATGAAAAAAAATCATTCAAACTTTTTTGAACAATGATTTTGAGAAAAGAGAATCAAGCAACCAGTAGCGTAAGAGCTCGTGGCTCTAGACACTGGCACCCAGTAAGCAGATAACAGCTTGGCTGGTATCATTGGCCAGGGCCGTAACTAGGGTAGTGTGACCAGTGCCATGGCACTGGGCATTGCAGGGCAGGGGGTGCTGTTTGGGCCTGTCAATTTTCTGTTTATTATCATTCTCACTTGTAGCTTCTCTTCCTTTATCCCCAGCATCTCCAGGCCTCCCCTATCTCTTCCCTGGCCCTTCCCCATGAGGCCATGCCCCTTTTTTAGGGTGCTTTATGTCCCTATTTGAAAAATAGGGGGGCGCCAATGCTCTTTCTGACACAGGGCACCAAAATGACTAGTTACGGCTCTGTCATTGGCACAGCACTTATGTGTGCACTGAGCCACTAATCTTGTACAAATGGGAACGTTGGTCGCGGTACATTTTTTCCCTCTGCTAACACTGACTATTGGACATACATAAATAAAAATGTATGAACTATATCCAGACAATTTAAGTTTTAATGAAAAACATAATAAACGTACACATATACCAGGAACGTCAGTCCATCACCCATTTTAAACAAGACTCATTGTAAACAAAACAGTGACTCATGTCTGGTTAATTACAATTAAGATATGATAATCTCCTTTTTCTGGGAATTTCTATGGTTATTCAAGTTGGATATTCTCCCAAGAACAGATTAATATGTCATTAACCTCAATGCTGACAGAGAGATTTAAAGTGCCCTGCTATCTGATGGGACCGTACAATTATTTCCATGTGCTGGTTATGGGACTGATATAACAGCACTTTCCACTTTCTGTAGTCTGCTTCCTAAAATGTACATGAAGAGCACAATGTTCCAGGTCTTTGGAACTATAGTAACTGCTACATTTTGTGACAGTGCAGACACATAGGTATTAGGACTTGTACGGTTATATGACTGAAATAGTTGACGTTTTAAAGTAAAGTAAACACAAATAAAAAGTTATTATATATGGTTTCTAGACAAAGACACACTTGGCATTTGCTATCAATACCTGGCTCAGGGCTGCACTCATCTATACCACACTGTGGCTCTAATATACAGATGTGTCCACATACATCTTACCTCCGTGCGCTACAAGTCGCACTAAACATAACGGGTGAGCGCCATGGAACTCAGTAGTGCCGAGCTTTTGTTTGTAACATTTTACCTGCAAATGTGTCTTATCTGCAAAACGAGTAAGCAAAAAACACAATCCCCAGCGCCTAGGGAACACGTAGGATCTGGATATACAACTGCAGCAGAGCAAAGAAGGTTATTGCCCACCTCACAAATGATCTATTACTATATAAAAAAAAGGTATGTGCTGTTGTATACCAATACAAATAGAATTAAAACAATTTCTATTTAATAAGTCTGGATAACAAATCACAATGGGGTAGATGTATTATAACGGCATTTAACGTGCCGCTATAATGCTTGCCGCTTCAAGGCGAAGCAGGAAGCACTACTGATGAGATGTATGAACATCTCATCGGCCGGAGAGGGGGAGCGCTAACTCCCCCCTCCGGCGCTATCCGCTAGAGACCACAGCACATCAGCCTAGTGCTGATGCACTGTGTGTCAGTCCCGGCCAGCTCCACTGAACATGCGCGGGATCTCGCAAGTATCACGAGATCCCCGCGCGCAGCCTGGAACCGGCAGCCACCGCAGCAGGGACAGCGCTGTCCCTGCTATGGGGATAGGACAGCGCCAGGCTGTAGCTGTCAATAGCGACAGCTGCAGCGGTCGGAAAGGTCAGGCGAACTGACCGTTCATACATGGCCCAGGCTAACGGCGCTGCTATCTTGTAGATAGCAGCGCCGGTAATGACAGAGGCGTACCGCCCAAACCCGATCATACATCGGGGAGAAGCGGTATCAGCGGTATCAACACACATAACGCTGGTACCGCTTCTGAGCTTCATACATCTCCCCCAATGTCATACACATACTTTCCACAATAAAATCAATTATTCATTAAAATACAGAAATAGAATTTATACAGAAACAACGATATTACTGCAATTCTAAGGCATGTAATAAATCTGTATAAAAGTTCATAGGCATATGTGGATAATTGTATACTTTTGTAACAGTCTGAGGAACGGTGTCCACTTCAAGAGTTTTGATACTTACAGTCAGGTGCATAAATATTGGGACATTGACAGAATTTTCATATTTTGGCCTCTATTCACCACCACAATGGCTTTGAAATGAAACAAACCAGATGTGCTTTAACTGCAGACTTTCAGATTTAATTTGAGGGTAATTACATCCAAATCAGGTGAACGGTGTAGGAATTACAAGGGTTTCTTTATGTGCCTCCCACTTTTTAAGGGGCCAAAAGTAATGGGACAAACTAAATAATCTTAAATCTAACTTTAACTTTTTAATACTTTGTTGCAAATCCTTTGCAGGCAATTACAGCCTGAAGTCTGGAACGCATAGACATCACCAGACGATGGGTTTCATCCCTGGTGATGCTCTGCCAGGCCTCTACTGTAAAATGTCTTCAGTTCCTGCTTGTTCTTGGGGCATTTTCCCTTCAGTTTTGTCTTCATCAAGTGAAATGCATGCTCAATCGGATTCAGGTCAGGGGATTGACTTGGCCATTGCAAGGTATATATAAAGGTATATATTTAGTCCCCTTTTACCTGCTTATCTTGTTATTGACCTGACTCCAAGAATAGAAGATCAGCACTTTAGAAAGGTGTAAATAGTGCTACTTGTAGTCTGCACTGAGGGCCTGATTTAGACCCGCTCGCTGGTCTGATGGGCTTTTTTTTTTTTTTTTCCCAGCCTGCTCTCAAAGCTGTGGGTGACCTCCCACAGCTTGTGCGAGTGGCCTGGAGTCCGTCGCGATTAACGCAATTATCATGACCATTGGGCTTGCGACGAGACCCTGTAGTAGAGTCTCGGCTCCCGCAAGCCCGAGTGGACTTCCTGCTCTAATAGAGCAGGAAGTCCATTAATGACATCACTAGTGATGTCAGTAGGGCCGCCCAAAAAACGCCAGGTGTTCCTAAGGGAATGCCTGCGTTTGTGCAGCCGAACAAAACGGGGCGAGCTGTCATTCACCATCGACAGTCGTCCCGTCTTGTAGCGAGACCCGTAGCGATGAAGCTGCCGTTGCTGGAGGGGTCTCACGCATGCGCACGCCGGAGATGGCGCATGCGCAGTGGGGGACCATCGACCTGCTTGCGATCAGTTGATAGACCAATATATCGGCCAGTGTGTACCCAGCATTAGAAGCTGATTGGCTGGTTATATATATGTCTCACAATTTTATCTCACATCACGTTTTGATACATATGCCCCTAAAACTGTTATTTGCTTGGCTAGCACGGTGGTGGGAAAGTTAAAAAGGTAATTGAATATAGTGGCTAACTCTCCTGAAATGTTCATGAGCTACCAAATTAAAATTGTTACCTGAAGCCTGGTGGGTGGGGATATAACGTAGAGTGCGTAGAGTGTGTAAACAAGGGCTAATGCAGAGTTTGAATGCATTTGAGTAAATTCGCAGATGCATAGAACGTTCACAAAGAAAAGCAATTGAGCGTATATACCTGCAAATTTGTACCAGTAGCTTATTCAGCATGTTTATGTTAGGCATACATCACATATATTTACATCTATTTTTTACATTTTTGTTTTGATTCAACATTATTATTGAATAACATTTAAAAAAATATGAATACACCAAGTACAATTTTCCTATGCGAATATGAATAAACAGAAAATCATGCTAAAATACCTTCATAAACTCATATGATATATGCATGATCAAAGAAGGCGAATATACATCTCTGTGCTGGTCTGTATCTCTTTGAAAGTACATGAAAATGCTGTTACTGTACTTTTTGGAGCTTGATAAATTGGGCCAGACCAGTCACCTCACCATTGGTCTGCAACATTAGTTTGCCTAATGCACAGAAAACTGCAATACCGTAAGTCCTCCCCACTGCTACTTTTCCTCTCTTACATCTGCATCTCATTAAAGTAGGAAGGAAAGGTACAAATTACAATGTTTTACAATTCTATTTTTTATTGTATTAGTGACCAATCCTATTTGGTACATTTTTGGCCATTTGATTACACCTAAACCTATGTTTTGTAAACTGGAAATAAATACAGTGATCTGATGCAAGAAAACTTCAGTAGAGTTTTCACAAATGATAAAAAAAACACTTTCAAGATGTAATTATGATACTGCCAGATTTGAAGAGGTCATGGTGTACACAGCTGTGGTTATGTCAGACGCTGACAGTGACTGAGGATTTAAGACTGCGGTTCCATTTAAGCATTTATTATTTTATGAAAGTCCTGTCTGCACCCATTGTGTGATGAACGGATAAAGGGGGCTAATTTATCCAGACCATATTTAAAAGCACAATAAAACAATTTTCACTGACACTCTGCTGCTGAGCAATTGGCTGGTATGAGTTCCATTGTCTGGAAGGGCATCTGTGAACTCCAATTCCTGTCAGCATGTTTGTATTTGCTTATTTTTACTGTTCGCAATGAAATATAGCTTATTTTACAATTGAAATAGAAAACAATAGACAATGTTCAAAATACATAATACAATTGTACAGTAGAGGTGTCTGCCAGCTCACATGATTCAGATCTAACAGCTCGCAGTATGGGACCATGCACTCAGTCACCATGTAAGGAAACTCTTCAGACATCACATTAGACATCGCAACTTCTATCCCAACTAAAGTGCACATTTTAAATCACAATCTTAATTCTGAGTGGGAGAGAATGCTGGGTTCTACCAATAATAAAAATTGATTTTCAACTGTAATAATAATTTCGCTATTAAAACTAACACTTGAAAAGTCCTCTATCACTTAATACGTTTATTTTTCCATTTAGAGTATTCAAAGGCTAAAAATATAATTTTTTTTATTCTAGACAATAATTACTCTATTATTAATTATCATACATGAAAAATATCCTGACAAATGCAAAACACACAGAGTTCCTGTTGTACTGTAATGTGAAAATAACACCATGTTATACAAAGAATAAAAATACTGCAATTGAGCTGAATATTTCTAAATTATTGGTTATTCCACCAAGCCCTGATGGGATGTAGTTAGTTTTCTGCCTGATGCGATGCCGGCTGTTGAAATCCCGACATTGGAACCCCGACCCGGGACTAAACATAGTTGTCTAAATACCGACGCTAGTTTAGATACCGACGTCGGAATCCCCACAGCCGCCATCCCGAACGTAAGTATAGCGGGGCACCTTAGGTCTTAGCCGTGGGGAAGGGGAGGGTTAAGTTTAGGCACCACGGGGGGGGGTTAGGGTTAGGATCCGGGGGATGACCAGGTTATGGTTAGGCTACGGACGGGGTTTTAGGGTTAGGCACTACTGGGGGAGCTACAGTTAGGCTCTAAGGGGGGAGGGTTAGGCTTAGGCACCAAGGGGGGAGATTTTGGTTTAGGCACTAACAGGGGGGGTTAGGGTAAGAATGCAGGGTGGGGAGGGTTAGGGTGCAAGAAAGGAGGCTTAGGGTTAGAGGCAATAGGGGGGAAGGGTTAGGATTCTTACGTACCCTTACGTTAATATCTTGCGGAAACACGTAAGTGAAATACACAGAATGCATGTTGTACTGCAGTTATCTTATATTAGGCTGTACATTCTCATGGCATAGTTGTTGAACAAAGCCTTCAATTATCAAGCTCTTTAAGATGATATTCTAAGGTTGTAAGCTTATTTTTATGGCTTTGCAAAGATTAAACTAATCAACAATTTATATTTTTCAGTTTTAGCAAAATACCCTTTAAATTGTACGATGAGTATCCACTGGGTATTACCTAAATATAACATTATCCTAATATATGCTGTAAACCTTTGTTGTAGGCTATCAATACAGTAGAACAGCTTACCTCCATTAATACATAAGGGGTGTCCTGTACTTGGAGGGAAATTTGCTCCCCATCGATTGTGACCTTTCTTGAATATAATGCACCTGCAGAGTAACACATTTTTTTTATTTTATTATTTTCTATTATATATTTAACATTTTCAGAATCATCTATGCCAGTCATAGGAAAGTGCATATAGACTACCAACCATAATAGGAAATAACTTATGTTTAATCCATTTGGCAAAGCACACTGAATATCTTCATTCATGAAGCATGGAGGTCAAATACATTGCCAGATTTGACCCTTGCTTTCTGCTACGGCTTTGTTAAATAAATACAGTATTTTCAATTAAGGGGCGTATTCAATTAGTTTTGCACCTGTGGAAAAGTTTTGCCTGCCCAACTTTATGTCGACATTGTGTGTTTTGGACGTGGAAACTTATTGTGTGCGTCCCCGCAATTCGCCGTATTCAATTACAAACCACGCGAAAAAAGCAAGCGGCGAATTCAGAACAGGCGGAAAGTGCTGTCAGAATTGGGGAAATCAGCGTGAACCCCCAAAAAGATGTACTAATGTAGATGTGTCCGAATAGCCCTAATAAAACTGTTTGGGGTACTTGAAAATGGTTGCAAGCATATTTTAAAGTCTCTAAAGTGAAGTTTTAAAAAACATGAAAAACACATCTGTTGCATGCATCTGCAATCATAAAAACACCTGACCCATCCTTGCAGACCCCCAAGAAGTCTATTTCGCTAGTTTTTATGCTTGTCCCCAACTTTGTGCTTTTTCGCCCCAAAATGAAAGTACTTTTTTGGGGTGTTAAGTTTTTCCCTGAGATTTTTTAACACAGTTGTCCTTTAGGGGGCTGTCCCAAGGGTTATGAGAGGTTTCCCCACCTTTGCACCCCAAAATAATAATGTTGCACTTCTTTTCTCCTGATATTGTATTGACTTTCCGTGTAGGCGAAAACCGGCTGGAATTGAATATGGAGATAAGTTTTGACCTCACGAAAATGTGTGATCGGCGATACTTTTTCGCAGAAATAGGCTTTTCGCTTCTAATTGAATATGGCCCTAAGTATTTTATCTCCCTCATTGACAAACAGGTCTTAGCATACAAAGAGGTTCAATGCTATATATATATATATATATATATATATATATATATATAGTCCATGGTTGCAAGAGGCGGCACTCAGAGGCTCCAAAGTAAGGTGAACAAAGACCCACTCAAGACATGTTGTTGCCGCCTCTTGCAACCATGGACTATTTGTGGGGGAACAATACCCCTTAGGAGGACACCGGAGCACAGACATATTATAGGACTGGTGAGTGTCAGGCTTTTTTTGGTAATATATATATATATATATATAAAGCTCATAGGAGTCCTATGCTCTATGAGTTATGGCTTCTATCCTGCCCCTAGAATTGTAAGATAGAGAAGCACCATCTATCCAAGCAATGACTGCTTGCACTAACGTAAGGTATATGGCTATGTAAGCGTACAACTGTCTTGTCACTGTCCTCAACCCTAGGAGAGGTCCTTCTTAGTACAAAGTAAAATCTGGACCTTCTACCTATTAGCTATTTATTTAATTTATCCCAGAAACAATTACTTTCCAGAGTATAACTATTTTATCATGAAAACATAATATGTTGATGAAGAGACCCTCTAATATGATGGCTGTGTAATATATATACAGTTTATATATACTCGGTCATGGTACTGTCTCTCAGCATTACAACACTAATATTTTTTGCTCCCATCATAGAAGAAACATATAGGAAAATCATGGTTGACAACAAGATGGCAGTCTCCCACATATTGAAGTCGCAGCCCTTATTCATTGAGGGAGGTCAGTTCTATTATGACAGGGGCAGAGAGATATCTCCTGTGTCTGTCTGCAACATACTGTACATTCCAGGTTTTGAAAATAATCAGGGACCCCTTGTGAACCATCATTTTATAAATACCAGCTGATGGTCAGGTAATAAATATATGGGGGTTCTGGGAGTGCCCCCCCTCCACCCAACAAATGGAGACTTCAATGCTTTCTTCCCAGGTTCAGATGCCAGGTTTCTTCCCACGTTCAGTAGAGGAGAGAGCTGATGCTTTAATGTCTGACCTAGAATTTGTGTCATGTTTAAATTCTTGTCTACTTTATTCAAAAGCTCATCCAGGAGCTTGAGTTGGAAAAAGAAGTTGTAATAGCAATACTACATGTTTAACTTAACAGGCCATTATTTCTGCAATGAAATTAGACCCTCCTTGTCCCTTGACTCAGTTCTAGACCTTTTCCTACAAGGTGCCTTTCGATACCAGAATCTGAAATCTCTCAATTTGATGGCTCGGAAGTTGAATCAAGGAAATTGTTAACCCTAGGAATAGCTTTTAATATTGATAGTATAAACCTTTTTTTTACTAATTACAGATACATTAGTGAATGCTGGAAAGAACCACAGTTTTAACATATTTCAGGATTTGGGGAACAGTTTTCCTTTTTTACCAGAAGTCCAGGTTTGACCCTTTCGCTACCAGCTTAGACATATATTTCACATTCTGCCATATGGAGTAGTCATAAGCTTAAACTATAAAAAGGTCTCAGCCTTATAAGTCTGTACCAATGTTTAAATCTTTGGTTACACAGTTTATTAGGGTTGTAGACAAAATAGAGTTTATCAAGTTGAAATCTTTATCCCAAAGTGGGATTAGCCAATGATCCTTGAGGTTCTAATGTCATCACCTATTGGGACTATCCACGAATACCTAGGACCTGAAGAGGACTTTATTTGTCAAAATACTCTGTTGTCTAAAGGAAACAACCATTTACAAAAGCATAATAGCTTACTCTACAAGAGTTTATTTCTGCTTTTGGGTGGCATTTTCCAAGGCTTCTTGAGAAGAAATTTTAAGGCACCTATTTGGTTTCAGTTAATACTATAGCTACATCTGACCCTACAAAGTAGATATGATGGTTTCAAACTTTTTCTTGGTACAATGCAAACTGTTGAATTTTATATATTGTGTTGTTAGTTGATATCCCTTTACTTAGGTATTGCATGTTATTAACTACTTGAATGGTAACATTTTGTTGTCACCAGGGGGTACATTTACTAAAGTGCAGGTTTTTAGAAATGGAGCTGTTCCCCATAGCAAACAATCAGATTCTAGCTATTATCTTCTATAAGGTGCTAGTAAAATGTTAAGTAGAATCTGATTGGCTGCTACGGGCAACATCTCAACTTCTAAAACCAGCACGTTAGTAAATATACCCCCAGGAATGGAAAATTATAGTATTTGACAATCATTTTTCCCTTTTCACACTGCAGTCCTCAGATATCAGCAACAGGTCATGTATTGAGAGTTTCCTTCTGTGAGAACTGGTGGTGATAATCGCTCACCCAGAGAAATTCTCAAATCAAGAACTGTTGGAGGCAGAAAGCTGGAGATAAATGGCAAAGCATAAATACTGTATTTTGGATACAGTTATGTTTAACAACCCTGAGTTATTTTAGCTCTATTATTAAGCCCTGTTCTTCTACACACTGATGCTGCCAGTGTCTGTGTAAAGGTGCCCACATACTGAACGATTTTAGGCACGATTTGCACGAAAACGATGTATCAAAACTATACATCATTTAAAAACGTGCAAATTGTGCAGCTCCAGGAATGATTACGATCCGATGTGTGGTCCCACGGGTCGTTTGGCGTATGTTCAGATCTTACCTACTGCAGGTAAGATCTGGCAATCTCTTTAACGATGCACTGGAAATCAAGGACGCACAATAGGTCGTTAGTCACATTGGACAGTTTAGCAAGATATCGTCTGTCCAGGAGTGCCAGTGACTGGGACGTATCTATAATGGGTGCAGGGTATGCTGTGCACATGGGCCCCGGGGTCCTGGGGGGCCTGCACCGCACACCCTGCACCCATACTTTGTATTACTTACCTTTTCAAAGTGCCGCATCGGGTCTACCAGCGCTGTTCAAACGTGCATGCGCTATAAGGAGATCGCCAGGAAAATGGCAGCCGCGCAATTTCCCCAGCGATCTGTGCATGCACAATAGACCCTGGGCACACTAGTGCCCAGAGTCTATTGATTCTGCGGTGGTTGGCCAGCCGCGTTAGTCTGCTGCCGGCCACCGGAGTGAGAGGAGGGGGCCCGTGTCGGGGGAAGCACATGGGCCTCCTCCTCTATAAAGACACCCCTGGCCGGTGAACTCTCCTTTCAAGGGAAATTGTTGGTGACATTGCATGTTTTGTGAGTCGTCCAGTGTGTGGGCACCTTAACCCTTATGTTTTATTTATCTCTGTTTGTAGGTAAACATACATTTATTGTGCATATTGAAGATGGTGATAATGGCATCTGACACACATTTGGTCCAGCTAATAAATACATTTTGTTTCACACAAGTTAATTGTCAAGACGCTAAAAAATAACTGTAGTGATTATAATTCAAAAGTTTGGACTATGAAACAAGCAGTGTAAGTATGAGGAAGTACTAAGTTATATGCAGGGCAGTGGACAATTTCTTAAACAAGTGACTTCAAAGTGGAACATATACAGTAATGAGGGTTAACACTGATTGTTCTGGAGAAAAGAAAAACAAAAGATAAAAAAAAAAGATTTGGTTGTATAGTTTACAGAAAATTAAAGTTTGTACCAAGAACAACAATTCACACATTCCAGATCAATTGGCATACAGCATTTTAAACAAGCAAGGTACAAAATATTTCTCTATCGAGAAAGCAATGGCAAAGCTAGGCGGGCCATAACTAAGGCTGTGTGAGAGGGACACCTGTCTAAAGGCCCCCACACACGGAGTGATATAGCGGCCGATCCGATGGTTTAAAATTATATCGCCACTATATAGTTCCGTGTGTGGGCATGATAATTGATCTGGGGTATCGAATGATCCCATGCAACACTATATGGGTGGGGGAGGGGGGTGCCGGTATATTGGGCGGGCGGCCACCGGATCACTCCATGTGTGGGGGCCGCCCGATATGTTGGCTGACGGAACGGCCGTCGCATCGCAAGGTGCGTATCGCACCATGGCCCCCATTTACTAACGAGTTTTATCACCAAAACGAGTGATAAATTTCACTGTGTATGATAAATGGTGCTCCAGCCAATCAGCTCCCAACTGTCATATTTCTAACAGTTGACAGTTGGGAGCTGATTGGCTGGAGAACCATTTATCATACACAGTGACATTTATCACTCGTTTTAGTGATAAAACTCATTAGTAAATGAGGCCCCATGTATGGGGCCCTTAAGACACAAGGCTGAGGGTAGTGCAGGGAAGGGAACATTTTATGTTAATTTGGGTACAGTTAAGAGCTCAGGGTTCCACTTTCCTTCTTGCTCCAGGGGTTAATATTTCTAGTTACGGCTCTGATGCTAGGTAAGGGATGGGTTAGATTTCAAATTCTACCGATTGTTCATGAGTTTATCCAACAATTGGTAACACAGGGAAGAGGCAGACTGGAATCTCCAGGCTCCCCTGCTAGCTGTGTTTTTTTACCAAGCAGATGCTGGACAATTGACCTTTCTCTCCACCCTCTTTGTTCAAACTTACCAGTGTTTGCTTCGTAGTCTCCAATAAACCTCTTTGTGAGGAATCTTACAACCAACGCTGGGACAAAGAGAAAGAAAGCGCTCTGTTAGTGCCCGTCTTGTAAGGTTGTATGATACAAATTTATTCACTCTTAAATTAATGCCTCACTACATTTCTTCACTGAGTCATTTGGAAGCTGCATGCTAACATGGACAAATGATCTCCAGAATGGGTTAACAGACTCCTCTCTTTGACAGGACTATGACAGGTCAGCTTTTCAGGGAACAGTAAACTTTAATGCAACTGTTAACTGATTAATTATTGTCTGTTTGTCAATTAATAGAATCCAAAAACAGTGACAGGTTTATGGTTTGTGGGAATTGGATTGAAAAATCATTTTGTTTAGTGCACTGGTCGAAGTATAGAACGTTGGTATTTATTTAATATAAGTCATTTATGAACCTGCAAATCATGCATTCTCTTTCCACAAGGCGCTTGACTGTCTATAAGCACAATTATGTGTCACATGTCCTTTTGTATCATGAGATGCATGTAATAATACAAGAGCCGTTGTGCACATATAATATTATTATTATTATACCAAGGCTATGATACAGAGAAACTATAGATATATTTATTGCACTATGAAATCGTATATTAAATAAAGATCATTAAACTATCTGCTGTCATGTGACAGATGATATCACTTTACATGAAGTATACATACAATATATATTTAGAGGAGTTTCCAGATATATACGTCTCTAATATTACTTTACGTTTACTATATTACTATTTAATGTTTTAACTGTTTTCATATATGGATAATTTAATCAGTTCCAGCAGTAAAAATCCCGGCATTGCTTATAATCATACATGGGGCTAAATGTAATATAGTGTGCGAGCCGGCGCTGCTGTGGGAATTCATGCAAGTATTCCGTAATTTATAACAGCAAGTATGTTAAAGGCAAAAACTAGCTGGTTTTACCTTTAACATGCTTGCTACTTTAAAAATAAAGGAATACTCACATGTATTCCTGCAGCGGCACTGGCTCGCACACTATATTACATTTAGCCTATAGTCTATGATAAAACATTTGTTCAAAAGTCTGCAATAGGTGTACTGCCCAATTTGTCATATTTGTTATTAGGTGCTGTGAACTTGCTATGGATGCTACATATACAAATATATACTGGCATATATAGACAATATATTATCACTGGAAAAGTATAATACTAATAATGGTTATAAAGTATTAAATATAATACTGTATTAAATATAATACTGTGCAACTGTGATGTGCTTGGATAAGTTGATCTTTAGGTTTATATCAATTTGTTTAAACTATTTAAACAAAGTTGACAAATGTACTCAATATAACCTTAACCTACCGTTTTTGTAAAAATGTCCTTTAACATGTAAAATTGACTGCATACCACCAACTTTTCAAATGATCAGAGTGGCATAGATTCCCTATTGGTTTCTTTTGCTGGCTTTCTATATGCATATAAAAACTACCTCACATTAACAAAAAACATGTTTTGCTAAAAAATTTACATCAAAATGTACTATACACAATCCAAACAAAATTATGTTAAATGTATGGTTCCTAAAGTTGTGTTACTAGCTAAAGGGTTTATCTATAAAGATCTATGGGGGTGATTCAGCTTGGGGCGAAATTGCAAAGCCGCACGCAAGCAATTTTGCGACTCCATCCTTGTAAATATGCAAATGCCGCAGGAGGTATATGACACCCTTGGTGCATTTGCAGTCCCAGCACTGCGACGGAGGTCACAGGCTGGGATAACCATTACGATCATCGGTCACAATGGTGGACGGCGCCGGGCCGCCAGCCAGCTGAGGATGAAACCCCTGGCTTTGCCACTCCCAGAAAATGGACACTCCCCCGTTTTTGGGAACGCTGGCCGCCCCGCACCGCCCCTCAAATGCATCTGCCTGTTAAGGGGCAGCATGCGATAATGCAGGACCCGTTATGCACATTCGCAGAACGGGTCATGTGCACACGCAGATAATGGGGAATCTGCGATCAGCATTGCACTTGCGTGCAATGCAGAATTAGCCCCTATATGTTTATATGAGGCATAACACACAGAGATTGCAAGTTTCCAGGATCAGTGCCCTCTAATCTTTGGTTATTAATGCATGCTTCCGTACTAATATCTTCCATTTCCTTCCCTGTTTGTACAGTGCAGTGGGATATGTTGTAGCTATATAATATGCAAATAAATATTTATAATTTATTTACAAATAATTATTTATATTTATAAATAACTTTCTAATGTTATAGCAATTAAAAAATAGTAATTCAAATATGTAAGCAGAAGACATGCCACGCTGTGCTTTGTGCTGTATTATAGGCAGAAAGCCCTAAACATATATGAGGAACAATTGTGACAGATTTTCACAGTTGTCTAATTGTCAATGTTGAATTAACGTTTTATGCTGCAATTCCCTTTTCCCAAGAAAATCTCAACTAAAACAATACTGTACACTACCAACTGGAACAAAACAACATTAAATCAGATAACAGTATTTTAGTTCAGCCAGATGCATTTTGCAGTCTTACCTGTTTTTCCAACACCACTGCTCCCCAGAACCACGATCTTGATGTTCCTGTTAGGATCACAGTCCACCAGAGGATATTCAGGGATAGGAACTAGCAGATAGTTGTGGGAATACTGGGACATAGTCTACAGGGACAATTACAGACAACTATCCAGTAGGATATTGAAGTATTATTATTAAGTTCCCCAGCTTCTGGAAACTAATAACATTGTTTGAAAGTAGGTCAAGCTGCAGAGACCTCCCAAAGCAGGACCCAACTGTCCTCAAACTGAGGGACTTGTTCAAAGGCAGAAGAGAACTATTCTCTCCCAGCCTGAGTGAAAACTGATTCCTACACCCTCTGGCCAATCAGAACGTTCGCTTTGACATTCCACGGGGAGGGGATCTGTGAATCAGTGATTTTTAACTGTATCTCCTCAGATAGCTTATTATTTAGATAACTTTCTATACATCCCTACTATCCACATACATTGTACAGTAGTGCAGCAACTTAAGGAACATTTAAACCTTAATATATGCTGTATGTGCATAAATTCACTATGTTCTAATTTGTTTGCATTTTACCAGCATTGCATACCAGCATCTGACTGCACTGTCATACCTCTTTCACACGGCCAGCAATAACCCGGGTTATTTCACGTAAACGCGCAGGTTATTGTGCAGTGTGAAAGGACCCAGTTGAAATAACCTGGGTTGAGCGACCCAGCATTTCAACCCGGGTAACGAGCAGGGTTGAACATGGGTTCTACCCAGCTCATGGTGCAGTGTGAACGAGTAACCCGGGTCGATGTGACCCAGGACCTGTTCACAGCATAGGAAGAGATGGCACTTGGAGATGATCTCCTCTCCAAGCACCAGCTCAGCACATGATGGCAGATGGTTTATTGCCGGGTCGGGCAGCCAGAAAGGGATCTCACCCATGTTGCACCCGGGATAGACCTGTGTACAAAATTCCGGGTGCGACCTGCATTTGCAGTGTGAAAGGGGTACCAGAGATAGCAGATAGATAGATAGATAGATAGATAGATAGATAGATAGATAGATAGATAGATAGATAGATAGATAGATAGATTATAAAACTTGGCAATGTATTATGCCTCTGTCTAAGTTTTAAATAAAAATGATAATACATATAGAATCAACTATCAAATGTCAAAACTATCATAAAGCCACAAACCAGCATTGCTTACACATGGAATTTACATCCAAGTATTTTTAAAAGCAATGAAATATTACTATGGTCTTGACTCCCAAATTCTAAGACACAGCATTTGATATTGTGTGAAGAAATGGTTAAATGGAAACTGTCTTTCAGTTTGAGAAAGAGTTCAAGCTTCAATGATTTAATCCTTATACTTCTAAGACGCCCTGCTAGAGGGAGACAGAGAACAATAAAGACCCAAGTCTGTGAGTCAGTTGTAAAACATTCCGCCTTTCACACACTACAAAACTCAGCATCGCAGACTTGTCCTCTGCCCAGTGATAACAAGTTTGTGCTCAGAGGCTGGCATATTGGTTTGTCCTAAAACTATACACATTTATATTTAAAAAAAAAAAAAAAATATGAACATTCTATTTTTTTTTTTTCATCAATACATTTTTATTGAATATTTTACAAAATATATATGGGGGTACAGAAGAAAGAAAGGGGCAAACAACATATAAAAAGATAAAAAAAGAGGTAACAGTACATCCATAGACATTAGACAAAAATTAAAACCGTAAATACAGAGATAAACAAAGAGCTGACGGGGAGATTTAATAAAGCTTGGAGAGAGATCAAATTGGAGATAAATAGCACCAACCAATCAGCTCCTAACTGTCATTTTTCAAACACAGCCTGTAAAGTGACAGTTAGGAGCTGATTGGTTGGTGCTATTTATCTCCAATTTGATCTCTCTCGAAGCTTTATTAAATCTCCCCCTTAATATCTGGGTCCACCTGTGGGAGCTCATTCAAACCAAAAGGAGGAGAGGGACTCCGTGGGTTAGGGGGAGGATGGGGTGCACCTTTTCCTTCAGTAACATATAGGTGACAGGGGTGCCATTTCACAATGGGAGATAAAGTGGCCATAGAATACTCGGCTTGTCTTGTTTCCATTTCAAAATGGAATTGGGTTTTCGTTATAACTTTGGCAAATAGGAGGGAGAGGGGGATTTCCAATGTTGGGCTATAGTAGCTTTAGCAGATATCAGAATATGGCCGAGAACATAACTGTCAGATATAGGGACAGAAATAGGATACCAGTGGAGAAGGACGAGAAGGGGTCTAGAGTTAAGGTGAGACCCAAGACATCATGTATAAGAGTAAAAACTTCATCCCAGAAGGGGCGTAAAAAAGGATAATCCCAGAAAACATGGAAAATAAACTTTGAAACTGTGGGCCAAATTTTGTGTAAACTGGATGGGGTCAAATATAACCTATTTAAACGTTTTACATACATTTCAATATGGTTAGTACATTTAGATAAAGAAAAAGAAGAAAGGTGAATAGTCTCCCGTTGTTTAAAAGTAAAGGTACGTTGGAGGTCTGTTTCCCACCGGATTTGGGCAAGAGATTTAATTATCAAAGCTGTAGGAGACAATAGGGAATACCAATAGGATATAGCACCGTGGGAGGAGGGTTTAATTTGGGTAATGGAAACAGACAAATCTCAGGTGCACAACTCCAAATTATTAATAATATATATAAATGCAATAACATTTTGCAATCAATAGAGGATTTTAGCATAATCATGGCCAAGGTTATGGGCCTACCCACCATATCCAGGTAACCTCTTTCGGGTAGGTCCCTAACATACTAGGGTTCAAATCAAGAGCGCAGGACCCCCCCAAAACAGATTTGTCTGTTTCTGTGGCTGCAATTAGTCTCATCAGGTAGCACCTCCCATCATATATATAGTCAGGTTGTGCAGTCCAGAAATCTTTCCCATATGCTCCATTTAGTGTGCTTTATTGCACTTCTGAGGGAAAAGAGACGCCTTCACTCTGGATTAGCACCCTTCCTTATTGGTTTAAAAGCATGGAGTATGGTAATGTATATGCACATTGTATTAGGCACAATTCTAGGTAAGTCCTACAAGTTATATACTGTGCAACTTTGGTTCATTTTTGGGGTGTGGGTCCCCCTGGATTGCGTTGGTTAATCTGTCTCAGGGCACCGCATTATAACACATTCTCCTTTATAACACATTTTAACCCTTCACTGTGTGTGTTTAATATATATGTACTTCACTTTTTTATTTTCATTCTTTATATGCAGCTGCTCCTAACTATCTCTTTACACTGCACTTTTCTTACTATGGTGGTGCCCTGGGGCGGCTTGGCTGGGCCAGTTTTGGGGGGTCCTGCGCACTGGATTTGAACCCTAGTATGTTAGGGACCTACCCGAAAGAGGTTACCTGGATATGGTGGGTAGGCCCATAACCTTGGCCATGATTATGCTAAAAACCTCTATTGATTGTAAAATGTTATTGCATTTATATATATTATTAATAATTTGGAGTTGTGCACCTGAGATTTGTCTGTTTCTGTGCCTGCAATTAGTCTCATCAGGTAGCACCTCCCATCATTTATATAGTCAGGTTGTGCAGTCCAGAAATCTTTCCCATATGTTTAATTTGGGTAATAACATCATCTTAAATGCCGCTATATGGCCCAACCAGGAGATCTCGTGGTTCATCCAAGAAGTAACTAAAGAAGACAATGGGGTCGAAAGGGGAGCATAATTTTCATTAAAGACAGCGTTAATAGAGGAGGAGATAGAGATCCCCAAATAGGATAGAGAGGAGTCCTTCATAATAAAAGGGAAGTGTCCCTTTAAAGATCGGAGAAACAAAGAGGGGATATTAATGGGCAAAGCTTCAGTTTTTGTAACATTTAAGTTATAATAGGAAGCCGTACTATAGATGTCTAAAATAGTATGGAGAGGTAACAACGAGATCTCCGGGTTGGTTACAAACAACAAAACATCATCTGCAAACAGACATAATTTAAGAGAGGTGTCATAAACAGAAAGCCCTGGGAATTCAGAAGATTGACGGATTTTTTGGGCGAGGGGTTCTATGGCTAATACAAATATTAGTGGGGAGAGGGGACACCCCTGTCTGGTGCCATTAGAAATAGAAAAGGGTGAGGAGAGAAACCCGTTACTAAAAACATGAGCTGAGGCGCTGGAATAAAGGGCATTAATGGTTTGGAAAATATCACCCCGGAATCCATATTTATATAATAACTGGCGCATGTAATCCCAGTGGAGTCGATCGAACGCTTTTTCAGCGTCAAGAGAAAGAAGGAGAAATTGTGATTTATGGTGCGACACCCATTCAACCAAATCCAGAACTCTATGGGTATTATCGGGAGCCTGGCGTCCGAGAACAAAACCCACCTGGTCTGGGTGAATCAGTTGTGGGAGTAAGGGATTCAAGCGGTTAGCTATCAATTTAGCGTAGATTTTCACATTCGTGTTAAGAAGCATAATGGGTCTATAGTTTTTACATTCAGAGGAGTCCTTACCAGGTTTCAGAATAGTAACAATTTGTGCCTCTACCAATTCGGGTGGGAAAAAAACAATGTCAGAAACTTCTGTAAATAATTTTAGTAGAATTGGGGAAAGGACCTTAGTAAATACTAGGGGTGAGCGGGTTCGGATTTCTGAAATCCGAACCCCCCCGAGCCCCCCCGATCCGAGGCAGATCCGAGTCAGGCTCGACTTTTCCCGCCTGACTCGGATTCTGAAATCGAGGCAAAATGTCATCATCCCGCCTTCCGAGTCTCGCGGGTTTTGGATCCTATATAAGGTACCCGCGTCGGCGCCATTTTCTCACTCGGCTGTGGACAGTGAAGAGGGAGGGTGGGAGTTAGGGCTGGCTGGGCTGTGTAGTGTAGTGTAGTGCAGAGTAGTGCTGTGCTGCGCTGTGCTGCTGTTGTCCATAGGGGCTGTGTCCACTACTTCAAAGTCCATAGGGGCTGGCTGTGTTGTGCTGTGCTGCTGTTGTTAATAGGGGCTGTGTCCACTACTTCAAAGTCCTGTGCAGTGTCCCAGTCCTAAAGGGGTGCTGTAGTGTTGTCCAGGGGGTGCTCTGTCCATCAGGGGTGCTCCCCCTAAGTGCTAAAAAAAAAAATATTTTTTCTGTGTTTGTGAATTGTGTGCGCAGTAGCCGCACGTGCATCAACAAAGTAGTGCCAAGCGTGTGCCTGTGTCATAAGTAAAGGGCAGGCTGGCTTGACCGTTAAAGGGTGCTGTAACCCCCAAAGTACACTCCAAACCAAATAACAAAATATTTTCTGTGTTTGTGAATTGTGTGCGCAGTAGCCGCACGTGCATCAACAAAGTAGTGCCAAGCGTGCGCCTGTGTCATAAGTAAAGGGCCGGCTGGCTTGACCGTTAAAGGGTGCTGTAACCCCCAAAGTACACTCCAAACCAAATAACAAAATATTTTCTGTGTTTGTGAATTGTGTGCGCAGTAGCCGCACGTGCATCAACAAAGTAGTGCCAAGCGTGCGCCTGTGTCATAAGTAAAGGGCCGGCTGGCTTGACCGTTAAAGGGTGCTGTAACCCCCAAAGTACACTCCAGTCCACACCAAATAAAAAAATATTTTCTGTGTTTGTGAATTGTGTGCGCAGTAGCCGGACATGCATCAACAAAGTAGTGCCAAGCGTGCGCCTGTGTCATAAGTAAAGGGCCGGCTGGCTTGACCATTAAAGGGTGCTGTAACCCCAAAGTACACTCCAGTCCAAACCAAATAAAAAAATATTTTCTGTGTTTGCGAATTGTGTGCGCAGTAGCCGCACATGCATCAACAAAGTAGTGCCAAGCGTGCGCCTGTGTCATAAGTCAAGGGCCGGTTTGGACATCTGGTCCGGACTGAAGGACGTGCCAACAATTTCTGACAAGTCTACTGTCACTGCATATGATACTGTCCTCAAAGCAGCAGCGACAAGCGTGCGTCTGTCTGTTAAAGGGTGGTGTAACCCTCAAAGTACGCTCCACAAACAATAAAAATATTCTTCTTTTTTTTTCTGTCTTTGTGAAATGTGTGGGCTGTAGCCGCATCTGCATCCTTAAAGCAGCAGTGACAAGCGTGCGTCTGTCTGTTAAAGGGTGGTGTAACCCTAAAAGTGCGCTCCACAAACAATAAAAAAATTCTTTTTTTTTCTGTCTTTGTGAAATGTGTGGGCTGTAGCCGCACCTGCATCCTTAAAGCAGCAGCGACAAGCATGCGTCTGTCTGTTAAAGGGTGGTGTAACCCTCAAAGTGAGCTCCACAAACAATAAAAAAATTCTTCTTTTTTTTTCTGTCTTTGTGAAATGTGTGGGCTGAAGCCGCACCTGCATCCTTAAAGCAGCAGCGACAAGCGTGCGTCTGTCTGTTAAAGGATTACATCGGTGACAGCATCCAAGTAGGCATGTCAGACAGTCCGTACCTGTACTGGCAGGAAAAAGAAGCAATTTGGAGGTCTCTGTACAAACTGGCTCTATTTTATCTGAGTTGCCCCCCCTCCAGTGTGTACTCCGAAAGAGTGTTTAGTGCAGCCGGGAACCTTGTCAGCGAAAGGCGTAGGAGGTTGCTTCCACAAAATGTGGTGAAGATGATGTTCATAAAATGAATTATCAACTCTTCCAGGAAGACCAGCCTCCAGAACGTACAGAGGGACCTGTGGTTGTGGATTCCAGCAGGGACGAATTAATACTCTGTGAGGATGAGGATGTACACAACACTGAAGGGGGTGAGGAATCGGTGGATGAGGAGGATGAGGACGACATCTTGCCTCCGTAGAGCCAGTTTGTGCAGGGACAGATTAATTGCCAGCTTGTTTTGTGGGGTCTCAAACGAACCAATAATTTCAGCCACAGTCGTGTGGCAGACCCTGGCGCTGAAATGATTGGTTTGTTAAAGTGTGCATGTCCTGTTTATACAACATAAGGGTGTGTGGGAGGGCCCAAGGACAGTTCCATCTTGCACCTCTTTTTTTTCTTTGAATTATGTACTGTTTGGGGCCTAGTTTTTCAAACTGCCATCCTGTATGCCACTGCAGTGTGTCGAAGCTGAATAATTGGCTGAGACAAGTTCAGTTTAAAATATTTGCGACGACGCCATTTTGCGACTGGCCTCAAGACGCCATCTTGTGAGTGGCAGCAAGACTCCATTTTAGAAAAGGAAGCTTACACAAGCGCCATTTTGTCAAAAATCCATAGTACACAATCCACAGTGCAAAATTGCTAAAAGTAGCAATTTTGCTACTCACAACGCAAAGTTGCTAAAAAGTAGCACGAACAGCTTTTTCACAATCTTCCCCAAACACCTACCGATGGTGTTTAGCAGACATAAAATAACTTTGCAACACATTAAAATCACCACAAACATATTTGAGCAGTAGCAAAGTAGTGGTGTTTTCCCCTGCATTCACATTAACACATACGCGATGTAGCAAAAAGTAGCAAATTAGTGGTGTTTTCCCTGCACTTCATGTTAAACATAGGACAACGCAAAATAGCTATTTAGACGCACAGCCAGCTTTTTAGTGATCTTTCCCAAACCCATACTGGCATGCTCACACACATATACAGAAGCCTTTCCAACTTAGTGCTGGTCGCTAAGTGCCCCACAGACCGTCAAACGCACAACACAATTTAATGTCATTTCTCCCCGCATACACATTTAAAAGCAATGGTCCCACAGCACGAAAGGAATGATTATTATTTGGTTTAATCGCAATGTCAGCATATGAAGAAATTAATGTTTTCTGTAACTATGGTTTAGTAAATGGCAAATGGACCGTGATTGGTGCCGTACTGATCTACTCTTTTCCCACAGCGTTCCGGTGGCATCGGTGAGGAGATCAGAACATGCGGCTATGAAATATGAATGATAGAGAGAATAACTCCTTGAAATGTTGTATGCCATAGTTTAGACTAGATTTATTATGCAGCGGGAAAGTGGACACAATCGGGCTGTTAGAGGCTGGTTTGAGTGTTTGCACTGACCTATGAATTGTACCGTAACGGAAGAAGCAAGAAGAGGAACCAATGAGAACCTGCCAACGTGTTCTATTGTATTGCTTATCCCAGTACGGGTATATATGTGAGTGCTCTGAAATGAGATGCCAGTCTGCGGTGGTCCTGTTATGCTGTTTCGACGAAGGTTTCATTACTGATGCCGGTATCTGGTCCCAGAGCGCATGCGTATGTATTGACTGTACCTTATGACCTAATGTTTGTACAATTTAGTTTGCGCTCATTGTTAGATCATAGCGTGGTAACATCTGTACTTTTACCTGAATAATAATCTTTAGCGCGTTGGACCGCTATTCCACTGTCTTAGAGTCTTATTAATGGTATATTTAAAACACAGCGCTAATTAGCGACACCTTATGGTTTTAGGAGGTATAGGCAGGTTTTGTCTTAGAGGTTCTAGGCAGGTGAATCTTAGAGGTTTATAGGCAGGAATGTACTAAAGGTTCAGTTGCACGATTCAACAGTTGGGGGCTCGTAGGTTTATCACGTTATCTGATACACGGTAACACTCGGTCAGTTCCCTCTCAGCAAAAGGGTGGAGGCGCCTTTTGAGAGACGCATTAGTCTTTCATTACCACAGTGTTGCTGAGAGCATACTGCAAGTTATTGTGTAGAGGAAGCGCTGATCAGAATCCAGGGACAAGGAGAGAAAAGTTATTTTCTCTCATTGATAAAAGTTTAGAGGGAGTAGCATAATAGCGTTAAGGTAATAACACGTGGGTCTGGTCGCATCACTGTGTATGCGACTAGTCACACAATTGTGTACACGTACTTCCGGTTGTGCTGCCACGTGTTTGAACAAAGCCATTGAGGTTTACATTTTTTTTCTATTACCAATATCTGGGTTAAATGTGTATTTTTCTGCGCAGGAAAAAGTGTGTAACAGTGTGTGTATTGTTGATAGGGGTAATTTATTCCCTAAAGTTAAGGGTACCGTATGATCCTTAAGGGCTAGGTGCAAGGGTTAGCCTAGTCGCTCGGTAAGCAGCTTTACCGTTCTAAACACAGTAGCAGGTGTACATGTTGTCTTTGTTGTATAGAGGTGCGTGAGAGTGGCCGACATACAAACTCTCATAGGTTTGGAAGTTACCTTACTAAAGCTTATCCGGGTGTGGAAGTTGCCTGTTTCAAATCTTATCCAGGTGTGGAAGTTGCCTTACTAAATCTTATCCAGGTGTATGGGTGCCGCCGACTTAAATCGTCCACAGGTAAGTGAAAGTATCTTGATTGTCTTTCACCGGTTTCAATTTTTATTGGAAAGCGTAGGAGTTGTCCCAGAATGGGAGCCATGCAAACAGTAGAAATGTTAGGCAATGATGTGCTGCTAATGGAGGCGCCGATCGGATCGGCCCGTCGTATCATGCATACCAAATACGGTACTTATGCAATAAGGTATTGTGATTTATGGTTTAATATGACGAGGAAGAGTGTCAGACCGTTTCCCAGAATTGGTAGTTTTGATAAAAATGTGTTAGATAATGTCCGGGATCACATCAGTTTGATGCGATCCCGAGAGAAAAAGATTAAATATTTTGAATGTTTAAAACTGTGGCAGCACGAGGGGGAAATGTGGCTGAAGGAGGTACCCGCGACGCAAACAGGCGTCGCGGGCACAGTCTCAGACAATGCGCCGGTGACGCTAAATAGCGCCGCGGACGCATCGCTTAATAGCGCGCACGCACTGCAAGGTAGCGTCGCAAAAGGTAGTACAGATGGTTCACGCGCACCACCACCACCCTATGCGGATGGGGGTGTAGGTACAGTCAATGAAAAAAAACCCATAAAAATGTAACAAACAAATTGTACCCTCTCTTAAGCAACCTTAAAGAAAATGTTTATGATGTGGATGATGAGCCTATTGTAATGTCTGCCATTTCCCATGCTGTGCAAATGATAGATGCTGCATCACCACAATCACGAGTGGTGCCGCCATCTCCATCGGTAACAGCAAGGGAAGTGTTAACACACTCTGCACCCATAGAGGAAGTTGTTAATACCATACGTAGCAGCAGCAGATTAAACCCCCAGCCAGGTAACCAGGTCAAAGGTAGCAGCACTACCGGTCTGCATCCCATTCGGACAATAACTGTTCCAAATGGAAATGCAGACGCAAACGGTATAGTGCCCACGAGGGAAGTAGTAATGCATTGTCCTTGGACAAGAGCAGAACTAAATTCCATCATAAATGATTTCCCCGATCCCAAAAAGGAATTAGCCAAATGTCAAAGATTTTTGAGAAATTTGGGTAGTTCACATGAGCCCACTAATAAAGATTGGCGTGTGGTGTTAAGGGCCTGTCTGCCACGCAATACCGACGTGACAAAATTTATCACGGATTGTGTATTGGATGGTGACGTCCCCTTAACAGATCAAGTAAACCAAGGTAACATTTCCCGCATAGTAACTCAATTGGGTATATATTTTCTAGTAGTAGTTAACTGGAACAAAATTTTCACAATTAAACAGAAAGAGAGTGAGACTGCAGAAGATTACTGCGACCGGGCTCTGCAGGCTATCACCCAGTACACTGGGATAGAGGATATTAAAGATAGCACTCACCACCGGGGAATGATAGTCACAGTACTTGTGGACGGTCTGAAAGAGAGTTTGAAAACTCGGGTACAGACCTCACAGCCTGGCTGGCGGGGACTTACAATAGATACCCTCATAGAAACCGCCATTGAACATGATAAGAACATCTCCAAAAAGAGAGAAGCCCAGAGCGAGAAACTGATGGCTGTCAGTATACAAGCTCTGGAGGGAATGACGGTAACATCACAGCCAACAGACACGCTTGCACTTGCACACACACCCACTCTCACTAACCCCACTCAACAACAAACGCAACTCTATCCCACTAACCCGATGCAACCACAGGTCCCAGGCTATCCACCAACTTCTTATCCCCCACAATACCCTTACCCTCCCTATCCTTACCCATATCCACCACCTTTACCCTCTGCGCAAACCTCACAACACCACATGTCTTCACCCGAAACACGAACATGCTTTAACTGTAAACAAACAGGACACTTAAGTAGAAACTGCACAGTAAAAGGAGTAGGAATCCCACATCAGGGAAAATTTAGATATCCCCATAAAGGATATGCACAAAGGCCAGCAAATGTTCAACAGGCACCAGCTCCAATTGTAGCCGTAAATGCTTTATTGGAGAACGGTAGCCAATGCTAGGGGTCAGGTCATACCTGTAGTCTACAGATAGTCAGGTTAACGGGAAGTACTAGGGAAGAACCGGTCATGATGGTTGATGTAGCTGGTACTGAATATCCTTTTCTTGTAGACACAGGGGCGACCAGGTCAGTGATGAAATCTCCCGTTAATTTACAGGTGACCAATGAGACAGTACCAACAATGGGTGTAACAGGTAAAGTGGAACGTTTTCCTTTAACAAAGTCCACAGAGGTTACTATTGGGCCGTTGCATACCAGACATTCTTTCCTTCTGGCTGCTGCGGCTCCTACTAACCTACTGGGCAGAGACTTGTTATGTAAGATGGGATGTGTTATATATTGCACCCCTGATGGTGTATATTTAGATATCCCAGAGAGAATGGTATACGAGGTGCGGGATATGTTAGACACTCCTCAAAGGATAATGTATCACTCTACAGTTTTAAATGAAACCCCATCACAAGTAGACGAAATGTTGTCCCTAATTCCAGATTCCCTTTGGACTAAGGATGGACAGGACACTGGATTAATGGCAAATGTAAGCCCTGTAATGGTAAACTTAAAAAATGGTAGGCAAGCTCCAAAAATTCCCCAGTACCCACTAAAACAGGAGGTAGAATTAGGGTTGTTTCCAATAATTGAGCGATTGTTACAACAAGGAATTTTAGTCCGTACAGCTAGTGTAGCCAACAGTCCCATCTTTCCAGTGAAGAAGAGTGGTGGGAGGGGCTATAGGCTGGTACAAGACCTTAGAGGTGTTAATAAGGTAGTAGAGAGCCAATTCCCCGTAGTGCCAAATCCAGCTGTCATTTTGATGCAGATCCCACCAAATGCAACCCATTTCACTGTCATTGACCTCTGTTCTGCTTTCTTCTCTGTGCCTCTCCATCCTGACTGTCAGTATCTATTCACATTTACATACAGAGGTTTACAATACACATGGACACGATTACCCCAAGGTTTCATAGACAGCCCCAGTATCTTTTCCCAGGCATTGCACGACTGTTTACAATCTTTTCAACCTGCCAATGGATCTGTTCTAATTCAATATGTGGACGATTTATTGCTATGTTCTGACTCGTTTATGTCATGTTTGAATGATACTAAACTTTTGTTACTTCATCTCTCACAAACAGGACACAAGGTGGCTAAGGACAAACTACAGCCGTGCCAATCCAGAGTAAAATATTTGGGACACTGCCTAACCCAGGGGTTACGACACCTTACAACAGATAGAATACAAGCCATACAAAACATGACACTGCCGCAGAATCAACAGCAAATTCGTACCTTCTTAGGAATGTGTGGATATTGCCGAATGTGGATCCCAGGTTTTTCTATTTTGGCCTTACCTTTACAGGAATTAGTCTCTTCCTCAAAGCCCGATCGTGTCATACACACAGAGGAATCAGAACAGGCTTTCCTTAATCTTAAGGATAGTCTGACAAGAGCTCCTGCATTGGGAATACCTGATTATGAAAAACCTTTTGATTTGTATTGTACGGAAGCCGATGGTTGTGCTGCAGGTGTCCTTACACAAAAACATGGTGATGCCAGTAGGCCCGTAGCATACTACAGTGCCCAATTGGACACGGTAGCAAGATCACTCCCCACTTGTTTGAGAAGTGTAGCAGCTACCGCTCTATTGGTGAGTAAAAGTGAGGACGTAGTATTGGGCCATGATATGATTGTCTACACTCCCCATGCTGTATCTGCTCTGTTGAACTCAGCTCAAACCAGACACGTCTCCTCAGCTAGGTTCACCAAATGGGAACTAGCCCTAATCGCTCCTGCAAATGTTACTGTTAAACGTTGCAGTACGCTGAATCCAGCAACATACCTACCATATGTACAACATGATGTACAAAGGGTGGAAGGAGAAGAGTTGCTGGCGGGAGATGAGTTCGGCAGACATAATGATACACACGATTGTATGACATATCTGAATCAGACCTTTACTGCTAGACCTGACATACATGACACACCTTTAGAGAATGTGGATGTAACTTTTTATACGGATGGGAGTTGTCATAGACAAACAGACACAGGTGAGTTATGTACAGGTTATGCTGTTGTAAATGACACAGACATCATGGAAGCTAAACCTCTCGGTCCTCCTCACTCGGCCCAGGTGACAGAGTTAGTAGCACTGACTAGAGCATGTGAACTGGCAGCAGGCAAATCTGCTAACATTTACACTGATTCGAGGTACGCGTTCGGGGTAGTGCACGATTTTGGGGCTCTATGGCGTCTGAGAAATTTTATGACAGCAGCAGGCACACCAGTTGCACACTCCCAACACATAAAACATCTCTTAGAAGCAATCCAACTGCCCAAGGCAGTGGCAGTAATTAAATGTAAAGCCCACACATGTGAGGATGACCCGGTGTCACTGGGCAACAACAGAGCTGATGAAGCTGCAAAATGGGCAGCAGGATTAAAAATGTTTTCTCCAACTGAAACAATTATGTCATTCCAAACCGTTGACATGCTAAAATTAATTGAGATGCAAAATTTGTGTTCAATTCAGGAAAAATCCATTTGGAAGTCCAAGGGGTGTGGGCAAGAGTCCTCTGGGCTCTGGAGGGACGGACATGGTAAACCAGTAGCCCCCAAGGCATATTACCCCAGCATGGCTGAGGCAGCACACGGTCTGACCCACCTGGGTAAACAGGGTATGTGCAAGTTGGTGAGGGCATACTGGTGCACACCAGGTTTTTCTTCACAAGCAGAGAAGATAGCAATGTCCTGTCTGACCTGCTTGAGAAAGAACATAGGGAAAGCGATCCCTACCGAACCGTCCCACATTCCACCGACTGATGGACCTTTCCAGGTGATACAAATTGATTTCATCCAATTACCACCCTGCAGGAACCTTAAGTATGTATTAGTGTGCACAGACGTATTTTCTAACTGGGTTGAGGCCTACCCAGCGGCCACTAATACTGCTGCATTTACTGCCAAGAAAATAGTTCAGGAATTTGTATGCAGGTATGGTATCCCTAGAATCATCGAGAGTGATAGGGGTACCCATTTCACAGGTGATGTTTTCCAAAATATGTGTAAGCTGATGGGTATTAATAGCCGACTTCACACCCCCTACCGACCGCAAGCCAGTGCCAAGGTAGAGAGGATGAACGGGACTATTAAAAATAAGCTAAGTAAAATCATGGCAGAGACTGGACTAGGATGGCCAGAAGCATTACCCTTGGTCCTACATAGCATAAGGACCACTCCTAGACCTCCTCTGAATCAGTCCCCATTTGAAATATTGTTCGGTAGACAACCTCATTTGATTATAAGTCCACAGGAAGATCTATAGGGTAACAACGAGGTAACTGTAAAGTATCTTATATCAATGAGTAGGCAGTTAAAGCAACAGCAGCAGAAACTGAAATTGTTGTCTAATGATATGCCTGAAACTAACTGTCATGATGTTGAACCAGGAGAATATGTAATGATCAGAAATTTCTTGCGTTCAGGTTGTTTGACTGACCGGTGGGAAGGTCCATACCAGGTGCTGCTGACGAGTACTACATCTTTGAAGGTGGCCGAGAGAGATACCTGGGTCCATTCGACTCACTGCAAAAAGGTCAATCAACCGGTGGAGAAACAAGTCGGAGACAAGGCTGATAGTGTGGACCTGTCACTCGCGAGCTTGTTCCGGGAGGATTGAAAAGGTCGTAGTGAGATACCTGAACCGAGAGAAATTTTGCAGGACTTGTTGTTAAAATGGACAGGCCTGCTGTGTTCATTTTCATATTCTCTTTTAGAGTGTTCACCATTCTGGTCAGTCCAGGGATATCCAGTGTCTGTGATGGGGGACCGATTGAGGAAACGGGAGCTGATGGCAGTGCCGATGGAGTGGAGACAGGAGGAGTGCAATGCCAATCAGGGGAGTGTCTTTCCAATCTTAGTACTGTTATTGTTAAAAGAGCTATCATTCCGGATACTCGGGGAAGGTGTGGAGGGTTATCGTCTGAGGATTCCTGTATTTGTGAGCTTTGTGGGTCCCTAGTTGATGAGAACTGTATCCAACGGTGCCAACCAAAATATAATCCGTACTGGGGAGGGTATCCTTTAGAGGATTATCACAGCATGGTAGGCAAAGTGTTAAATCAAACCGATTGCTGGGTGTGTTCACATGTGCCACAGGGACAGCATAATGTAGGGTTGGTGCCATTTCCGCTGAATATCACGGAAATTTTAGAATTGCAAAAAGGGAAAACATTGGATGGAAAATTCCTCTCATCCAAACCACCTCATTTCAAACTCTATCAATTCCAAGTAGATAGATCACTCTTGTGTTTGAACATAACCAACCCCAATAAACCCGGAGGTTGGGAAGTGACGGGGAATAATCAGACGATGACCTTCTCACAAAGAGCTGATAATGAGTCCATAAACTATGATCTGCTACGCTCAATTAAATCCAGTGGGAAACATTTTAGGTACCGGTATACATTGAGTTCCACCAAAGAAATGATTGGTAAAGTACCAGATGGTTATTGTGCTAAAATAATACAACCAGAAACTTGCATATACCAGATGGAAGAGCCTGAGATAGGATTGTTTGCAAGAGAAATGTGTTTAATGATAATGATGCATACCATTCCTTATGTTCTCCCTGATAATGTATATTTTATATGTGGAAGAAAAGCGTATAAATGGCTCTCCCCGAGTTCCGATGGTTTGTGTTACCTGGGAAGAGTAGTCCCAGAAGTTATGACCCTCACACATGTTGAAATGCTGAGTATACATAAAAACACACCGTCACCATATCTTCACACTCAATATGAACACAGAGGCAAGAGAAATATGATACCTGGTGATATGCATAAAGCCGCTCAGTTAATCAGTGAGACAACTGGCTTCCAAGTTTTAGTCGCCCTGGATCCCACCAGAATTGCGAGGGGTACATAAAATTTTAGATATATCCAAGAACTTGCTAAATTGATAGATAATATCACCGAGATGTACGATGACACATTCAGGTACACAGGGAGAGAATTGCAAGCGTACAAGAAAGAACTGGTGCAACACAGGCTAGTGTTGAATTATTTAACAGCTGTTACTGGAGGGTATTGCATAACATTGGCCACTCAATTTGGAGTAAAATGTTGCACCTATGTCACCAATGATACCAGCGACCCTAAGGAGGTGATAGACCGGAAGATGGATGAAATTCTGCAGCTAAAGTGGGAATTTCGCAAGAACCATAACGCTTCAGTGGCTGAAGTAGGGGAAAAGATAGAAGGATGGGTGTCATGGCTGAACCCAGTGAAATGGTTCTCGGGTCTAGGGGAATGGGTCCAGGAAGTGATCGCCAGCATAGGCAAATTCTTGATCCTTATACTTATTGTCATCATAGTAATTGGCATATGCGTCCGGTGTGTTCCTATTGTGTTGAAGTGTGGAAAATGTAAAAACAGAGTGGAACGAAGGAATGAAACTATGATGGTGGTTAGAAATGATAATATGTATACCGAGGTAGATACAGAACTGCATTACAACCCTGAGCTAGGAAGTACCATCATTTAAATGTGTAATATTTAGACATGCATAGAGGATATTATTGAAATGTTATTTATAGAACACCCAGAAAATGTAAAGTCTCAAATTCCCCTTCAAAACTGCTGTTATAAGACTGGTGCATTCCCACACCTGTCACATGATCTCCCAAGATCCGCGGTGTGGGTATAATAGTAGTTTTATGTCCCCACCCAGAGACACATTATTGATGGATTAAGAACCACCTTGTGCCATCCCATAATAACACTAAATAATATATAAATGTAAGCCTAAATTAAATCCTAATAGCAGATTGTGATAGCATGTTGTTTGCTATCAAAGGGTGGACTGTCGAAGCTGAATAATTGGCTGAGCGCCATTTTGTCAAAAATCCATAGTACACAATCCACAGTGCAAAATTGCTAAAAGTAGCAATTTTGCTACTCACAACGCAAAGTTGCTAAAAAGTAGCACGAACAGCTTTTTCACAATCTTCCCCAAACACCTACCGACGGTGTTTAGCAGACATAAAATAACTTTGCAACACATTAAAATCACCACAAACATATTTGAGCAGTAGCAAAGTAGTGGTGTTTTCCCCTGCATTCACATTAACACATACGCGATGTAGCAAAAAGTAGCAAATTAGTGGTGTTTTCCCTGCACTTCATGTTAAACATAGGACAACGCAAAATAGCTATTTAGACGCACGCGTATGTATTGACTGTACCTTATGACCTAATGTTTGTACAATTTAGTTTGCGCTCATTGTTAGATCATAGCGTGGTAACATCTGTACTTTTACCTGAATAATAATAATCTTTAGCGCGTTGGACCGCTATTCCACTGTCTTAGAGTCTTATTAATGGTATATTTAAAACACAGCGCTAATTAGCGACACCTTATGGTTTTAGGAGGTATAGGCAGGTTTTGTCTTAGAGGTTCTAGGCAGGTGAATCTTAGAGGTTTATAGGCAGGAATGTACTAAAGGTTCAGTTGCACGATTCAACAGTTGGGGGCTCGTAGGTTTATCACGTTATCTGATACACGGTAACACTCGGTCAGTTCCCTCTCAGCAAAAGGGTGGAGGCGCCTTTTGAGAGACGCATTAGTCTTTCATTACCACAGTGTTGCTGAGAGCGTACTGCAGGTTATTGTGTAGAGGAAGCGCTGATCAGAATCCAGGGACAAGGAGAGAAAAGTTATTTTCTCTCATTGATAAAAGTTTAGAGGGAGTAGCATAATAGCGTTAAGGTAATAACACGTGGGTCTGGTCGCATCACTGTGTATACGACTAGTCGCACAATTGTGTACACGTACTTCCGGTTGTGCTGCCACGTGTTTGAACAAAGCCATTGAGGTTTACATTTTTTTTCTATTACCAATATCTGGGTTAAACGTGTATTTTTCTGCGCAGGAAAAAGTGTGTAACAGTGTGTGTATTGTTGATAGGGGTAATTTATTCCCTAAAGTTAAGGGTACCGTATGATCCTTAAGGGCTAGGTGCAAGGGTTAGCCTAGTCGCTCGGTAAGCAGCTTTACCGTTCTAAACACAGTAGCAGGTGTACATGTTGTCTTTGTTGTATAGAGGTGCGTGAGAGTGGCCGACATACAAACTCTCATAGGTTTGGAAGTTACCTTACTAAAGCTTATCCGGGTGTGGAAGTTGCCTGTTTCAAATCTTATCCAGGTGTGGAAGTTGCCTTACTAAATCTTATCCAGGTGTGTGGGCGCCGCCGACTTAAATCGTCCACAGGTAAGTGAAAGTATCTTGATTGTCTTTCACCGGTTTAAATTTTTATTGGAAAGCGTAGGAGTTGTCCCAGAATGGGAGCCATGCAAACAGTAGAAATGTTAGGCAATGATGTGCTGCTAATGGAGGCGCCGATCGGATCGGCCCGTCGTATCATGCATACCAAATATGGTACTTATGCAATAAGGTATTGTGATTTATGGTTTAATATGACGAGGAAGAGTGTCAGACCGTTTCCCAGAATTGGTAGTTTTGATAAAAATGTGTTAGATAATGTCCGGGATCACATCAGTTTGATGCGATCCCGAGAGAAAAAGATTAAATATTTTGAATGTTTAAAACTGTGGCAGCACGAGGGGGAAATGTGGCTGAAGGAGGTACCCGCGACGCAAACAGGCGTCGCGGGCACAGTCTCGGGCAATGCGCCGGTGACGCTAAATAGCGCCGCGGACGCATCGCTTAATAGCGCGCATGCACTGCAAGGTAGCGTCGCAAAAGGTAGTACAGATGGTTCACGCGCACCACCACCACCCTATGCGGATGGGGGTGTAGGTACAGTCAATGAAAAAAAAAAACATAAAAATGTAACAAACAAATTGTACTCTCTCTTAAGCAACCTTAAAGAAAATGTTTATGATGTGGATGATGAGCCTATTGTAATGTCTGCCATTTCCCATGCTGTGCAAATGATAGATGCTGCATCACCACAATCATGAGTGGTGCCGGCATCTCCATCGGTAACAGCAAGGGAAGTGCTAACACACTCTGCACCCATAGAGGAAGTTGTTAATACCATACGTAGCAGCAGCAGATTAAACCCCCAGCCACGTAACCAGGTCAAAGGTAGCAGCGCTACCGGTCTGCATCCCATTCGGACAATAACTGTTCCAAATGGAAATGCGGATGCAAATGGTATAGTGCCCACGAGGGAAGTAGTAATGCATTGTCCTTGGACAAGAGCAGAACTAAATTCCATCATAAATGATTTCCCCGATCCCAAAAAGGAATTAGCCAAATGTCAAAGATTTTTGAGAAATTTGGGTAGTTCACATGAGCCCACTAATAAAGATTGGCGTGTGGTGTTAAGGGCCTGTCTGCCACGCAATACCGACGTGACAAAATTTATCACGGATTGTGTATTGGATGGTGACGTCCCCTTAACAGATCAAGTAAACCAAGGTAACATTTCCCGCATAGTAACTCAATTGGGTATATATTTTCTAGTAGTAGTTAACTGGAACAAAATTTTCACAATTAAACAGAAAGAGTGAGACTGCAGAAGATTACTGCGATCGGGCTCTGCAGGCTATCACCCAGTACACTGGGATAGAGGATATTAAAGATAGCACTCACCACCGGGGAATGATAGTCACAGTACTTGTGGACGGTCTGAAAGAGAGTTTGAAAACTCGGGTACAGACCTCACATCCTGGCTGGCGGGGACTTACAATAGATACCCTCATAGAAACCGCCATTGAACATGATAAGAACATCTCCAAAAAGAGAGAAGCCCAGAGCGAGAAACTGATGGCTGTCAGTATACAAGCTCTGGAGGGAATGACGGTAACATCACAGCCAACAGACACGCTTGCACTTGCACACACACCCACTCTCACTAACCCCACTCAACAACAAACGCAACTCTATCCCACTAACCCGATGCAACCACAGGTCCCAGGCTATCCACCAACTTCTTATCCCCACAATACCCTTACCCTCCCTATCCTTACCCATATCCACCACCTTTACCCTCTGCGCAAACCTCACAACACCACATGTCTTCACCCGAAACACGAACATGCTTTAACTGTAAACAAACAGGACACTTAAGTAGAAACTGCACAGTAAAAGGAGTAGGAATCCCACATCAGGGAAAATTTAGATATCCCCATAAAGGATATGCACAAAGGCCAGCAAATGTTCAACAGGCACCAGCTCCAATTGTAGCCGTAAATGCTTTATTGGAGAACGGTAGCCAACGCTAGGGGTCAGGTCATACCTGTAGTCTACAGATAGTCAGGTTAACGGGAAGTACTAGGGAAGAACCGGTCATGATGGTTGATGTAGCTGGTACTGAATATCCTTTTCTTGTAGACACAGGGGCGACCAGGTCAGTGATGAAATCTCCCGTTAATTTACAGGTGACCAATGAGACAGTACCAACAATGGGTGTAACAGGTAAAGTGGAACGTTTTCCTTTAACAAAGTCCACAGAGGTTACTATTGGGCCGTTGCATACCAGACATTCTTTCCTTCTGGCTGCTGCGGCTCCTACTAACCTACTGGGCAGAGACTTGTTATGTAAGATGGGATGTGTTATATATTGCACCCCTGATGGTGTATATTTAGATATCCCAGAGAGAATGGTATACGAGGTGCGGGATATGTTAGACACTCCTCAAAGGATAATGTATCACTCTACAGTTTTAAATGAAACCCCATCACAAGTAGACGAAATGTTGTCCCTAATTCCAGATTCCCTTTGGACTAAGGATGGACAGGACACTGGATTAATGGCAAATGTAAGCCCTGTAATGGTAAACTTAAAAAACGGTAGGCAAGCTCCAAAAATTCCCCAGTACCCACTAAAACAGGAGGTAGAATTAGGGTTGTTTCCAATAATTGAGCGATTGTTACAACAAGGAATTTTAGTCCGTACAGCTAGTGTAGCCAACAGTCCCATCTTTCCAGTGAAGAAGAGTGGTGGGAGGGGCTATAGGCTGGTACAAGACCTTAGAGGTGTTAATAAGGTAGTAGAGAGCCAATTCCCCGTAGTGCCAAATCCAGCTGTCATTTTGATGCAGATCCCACCAAATGCAACCCATTTCACTGTCATTGACCTCTGTTCTGCTTTCTTCTCTGTGCCTCTCCATCCTGACTGTCAGTATCTATTCACATTTACATACAGAGGTTTACAATACACATGGACACGATTACCCCAAGGTTTCATAGACAGCCCCAGTATCTTTTCCCAGGCATTGCACGACTGTTTACAATCTATTCAACCTGCCAATGGATCTGTTCTAATTCAATATGTGGACGATTTATTGCTATGTTCTGACTCGTTTATGTCATGTTTGAATGATACTAAACTTTTGTTACTTCATCTCTCACAAACAGGACACAAGGTGGCTAAGGACAAACTACAGCCGTGCCAATCCAGAGTAAAATATTTGGGACACTGCCTAACCCAGGGGTTACGACACCTTACAACAGATAGAATACAAGCCATACAAAACATGACACTGCCGCAGAATCAACAGCAAATTCGTACCTTCTTAGGAATGTGTGGATATTGCCGAATGTGGATCCCAGGTTTTTCTATTTTGGCCTTACCTTTACAGGAATTAGTCTCTTCCTCAAAGCCCGATCGTGTCATACACACAGAGGAATCAGAACAGGCTTTCCTTAATCTTAAGGATAGTCTGACAAGAGCTCCTGCATTGGGAATACCTGATTATGAAAAACCTTTTGATTTGTATTGTACGGAAGCCGATGGTTGTGCTGCAGGTGTCCTTACACAAAAACATGGTGATGCCAGTAGGCCCGTAGCATACTACAGTGCCCAATTGGACACGGTAGCAAGATCACTCCCCACTTCTTTGAGAAGTGTAGCAGCTACCGCTCTATTGGTGAGTAAAAGTGAGGACGTAGTATTGGGCCATGATATGATTGTCTACACTCCCCATGCTGTATCTGCTCTGTTGAACTCAGCTCAAACCAGACACGTCTCCTCAGCTAGGTTCACCAAATGGGAACTAGCCCTAATCGCTCCTGCAAATGTTACTGTTAAACGTTGCAGTACGCTGAATCCAGCAACATACCTACCATATGTACAACATGATGTACAAAGGGTGGAAGGAGAAGAGTTGCTGGCGGGAGATGAGTTCGGCAGACATAATGATACACACGATTGTATGACATATCTGAATCAGACCTTTACTGCTAGACCTGACATACATGACACACCTTTAGAGAATGTGGATGTAACTTTTTATACGGATGGGAGTTGTCATAGACAAACAGACACAGGTGAGTTATGTACAGGTTATGCTGTTGTAAATGACACAGACATCATGGAAGCTAAACCTCTCGGTCCTCCTCACTCGGCCCAGGTGACAGAGTTAGTAGCACTGACTAGAGCATGTGAACTGGCAGCAGGCAAATCTGCTAACATTTACACTGATTCGAGGTACGCGTTCGGGGTAGTGCACGATTTTGGGGCTCTATGGCGTCTGAGAAATTTTATGACAGCAGCAGGCACACCAGTTGCACACTCCCAACACATAAAACATCTCTTAGAAGCAATCCAACTGCCCAAGGCAGTGGCAGTAATTAAATGTAAAGCCCACACATGTGAGGATGACCCGGTGTCACTGGGCAACAACAGAGCTGATGAAGCTGCAAAATGGGCAGCAGGATTAAAAATGTTTTCTCCAACTGAAACAATTATGTCATTCCAAACCGTTGACATGCTAAAATTAATTGAGATGCAAAATTTGTGTTCAATTCAGGAAAAATCCATTTGGAAGTCCAAGGGGTGTGGGCAAGAGTCCTCTGGGCTCTGGAGGGACAGACATGGTAAACCAGTAGCCCCCAAGGCATATTACCCCAGCATGGCTGAGGCAGCACACGGTCTGACCCACCTGGGTAAACAGGGTATGTGCAAGTTGGTGAGGGCATACTGGTGCGCACCAGGTTTTTCTTCACAAGCAGAGAAGATAGCAATGTCCTGTCTGACCTGCTTGAGAAAGAACATAGGGAAAGCGATCCCTACCGAACCGTCCCACATTCCACCGACTGATGGACCTTTCCAGGTGATACAAATTGATTTCATCCAATTACCACCCTGCAGGAACCTTAAGTATGTATTAGTGTGCACAGACGTATTTTCTAACTGGGTTGAGGCCTACCCAGCGGCCACTAATACTGCTGCATTTACTGCCAAGAAAATAGTTCAGGAATTTGTATGCAGGTATGGTATCCCTAGAATCATCGAGAGTGATAGGGGTACCCATTTCACAGGTGATGTTTTCCAAAATATGTGTAAGCTGATGGGTATTAATAGCCGACTTCACACCCCCTACCGACCGCAAGCCAGTGCCAAGGTAGAGAGGATGAACGGGACTATTAAAAATAAGCTAAGTAAAATCATGGCAGAGACTGGACTAGGATGGCCAGAAGCATTACCCTTGGTCCTACATAGCATAAGGACCACTCCTAGACCTCCTCTGAATCTGTCCCCATTTGAAATATTGTTCGGTAGACAACCTCATTTGATTATAAGTCCACAGGAAGATCTATAGGGTAACAACGAGGTAACTGTAAAGTATCTTATATCAATGAGTAGGCAGTTAAAGCAACAGCAGCAGAAACTGAAATTGTTGTCTAATGATATGCCTGAAACTAACTGTCATGATGTTGAACCAGGAGAATATGTAATGATCAGAAATTTCTTGCGTTCAGGTTGTTTGACTGACCGGTGGGAAGGTCCATACCAGGTGCTGCTGACGAGTACTACATCTTTGAAGGTGGCCGAGAGAGATACCTGGGTCCATTCGACTCACTGCAAAAAGGTCAATCAACCGGTGGAGAAACAAGTCGGAGACAAGGCTGATAGTGTGGACCTGTCACTCGCGAGCTTGTTCCGGAAGGATTGAAAAGGTCGTAGTGAGATACCTGAACCGAGAGAAATTTTGCAGGACTTGTTGTTAAAATGGACAGGCCTGCTGTGTTCATTTTTATATTCTCTTTTAGAGTGTTCACCATTCTGGTCAGTCCAGGGATATCCAGTGTCTGTGATGGGGGACCGATTGAGGAAACGGGAGCTGATGGCAGTGCCGATGGAGTGGAGACAGGAGGAGTGCAATGCCAATCAGGGGAGTGTCTTTCCAATCTTAGTACTGTTATTGTTAAAAGAGCTATCATTCCGGATACTCGGGGAAGGTGTGGAGGGTTATCGTTTGAGGATTCCTGTATTTGTGAGCTTTGTGGGTCCCTAGTTGATGAGAACTGTATCCAACGGTGCCAACCAAAATATAATCCGTACTGGGGAGGGTATCCTTTAGAGGATTATCACAGCATGGTAGGCAAAGTGTTAAATCAAACCGATTGCTGGGTGTGTTCACATGTGCCACAGGGACAGCATAATGTAGGGTTGGTGCCATTTCCGCTGAATATCACGGAAATTTTAGAATTGCAAAAAGGGAAAACATTGGATGGAAAATTCCTCTCATCCAAACCACCTCATTTCAAACTCTATCAATTCCAAGTAGATAGATCACTCTTGTGTTTGAACATAACCAACCCCAATAAACCCGGAGGTTGGGAAGTGACGGGGAATAATCAGACGATGACCTTCTCACAAAGAGCTGATAATGAGTCCATAAACTATGATCTGCTACGCTCAATTAAATCCAGTGGGAAACATTTTAGGTACCGGTATACATTGAGTTCCACCAAAGAAATGATTGGTAAAGTACCAGATGGTTATTGTGCTAAAATAATACAACCAGAAACTTGCATATACCAGATGGAAGAGCCTGAGATAGGATTGTTTGCAAGAGAAATGTGTTTAATGATAATGATGCATACCATTCCTTATGTTCTCCCTGATAATGTATATTTTATATGTGGAAGAAAAGCATATAAATGGCTCTCCCCGAGTTCCGATGGTTTGTGTTACCTGGGAAGAGTAGTCCCAGAAGTTATGACCCTCACACATGTTGAAATGCTGAGTATACATAAAAACACACCGTCACCATATCTTCACACTCAATATGAACACAGAGGCAAGAGAAATATGATACCTGGTGATAAAGCCGCTCAGTTAATCAGTGAGACAACTGGCTTCCAAGTTTTAGTCGCCCTGGATCCCACCAGAATTGCGAGGGGTACATAAAATTTTAGATATATCCAAGAACTTGCTAAATTAATAGATAATATCACCGAGATGTACGATGACACATTCAGGTACACAGGGAGAGAATTGCAAGCGTACAAGAAAGAACTGGTGCAACACAGGCTAGTGTTGAATTATTTAAAAGCTGTTACTGGAGGGTATTGCATAACATTGGCCACTCAATTTGGAGTAAAATGTTGCACCTATGTCACCAATGATACCAGCGACCCTAAGGAGGTGATAGACCGAAAGATGGATGAAATTCTGCAGCTAAAGTGGGAATTTCGCAAGAACCATAATGCTTCAGTGGCTGAAGTAGGGGAAAAGATAGAAGGATGGGTGTCATGGCTGAACCCAGTGAAATGGTTCTCGGGTCTAGGGGAATGGGTCCAGGAAGTAATCGCCAGCATAGGCAAATTCTTGATCCTTATACTGATTGTCATCATAGTAATTGGCATATGCGTCCGGTGTGTTCCTATTGTGTTGAAGTGTGGAAAATGTAAAAACAGAGTGGAACGAAGGAATGAAACTATGATGGTGGTTAGAAATGATAATATGTATACCGAGGTAGATACAGAACTGCATTACAACCCTGAGCTAGGAAGTACCATCATTTAAATGTGTAATATTTAGACATGCATAGAGGATATTATTGAAATGTTATTTATAGAACACCCAGAAAATGTAAAGTCTCAAATTCCCCTTCAAAACTGCTGTTATAAGACTGGTGCATTCCCACACCTGTCACATGATCTCCCAAGATCCACGGTGTGCGTATAATAGTAGTTTTTTGTCCCCACCCAGAGACACATTATTGATGGATTAAGAACCACCTTGTGCCATGCCATAATAACACTAAATAATATATAAATGTAAGCCTAAATTAAATCCTAATAGCAGATTGTGATAGCATGTTGTTTGCTATCAAAGGGTGGACTGTCGAAGCTGAATAATTGGCTGAGCGCCATTTTGTCAAAAATCCATAGTACACAATCCACAGTGCAAAATTGCTAAAAGTAGCAATTTTGCTACTCACAACGCAAAGTTGCTAAAAAGTAGCACGAACAGCTTTTTCACAATCTTCCCCAAACACCTACCGACGGTGTTTAGCAGACATAAAATAACTTTGCAACACATTAAAATCACCACAAACATATTTGAGCAGTAGCAAAGTAGTGGTGTTTTCCCCTGCATTCACATTAACACATACGCGATGTAGCAAAAAGTAGCAAATTAGTGGTGTTTTCCCTGCACTTCATGTTAAACATAGGACAACGCAAAATAGCTATTTAGACGCACAGCCAGCTTTTTAGTGATCTTTCCCAAACCCATACTGGCATGCTCACACACATATACAGAAGCCTTTCCAACTTAGTGCTGGTCGCTAAGTGCCCCACAGACCGTCAAACGCACAACACAATTTAATGTCATTTCTCCCCGCATACACATTTAAAAGCAATGGTCCCGCAGCACGAAAGGAATGATTATTATTTGGTTTAATCGCAATGTCAGCATATGAAGAAATTAATGTTTTCTGTAACTATGGTTTAGTAAATGGCAAATGGACCGTGATTGGTGCCGTACTGATCTACTCTTTTCCCACAGCGTGCCGGTGGCATCGGTGAGGAGATTAGAACATGCGGCTATGAAATATGAATGATAGAGAGAATAACTCCTTGAAATGTTGTATGCCATAGTTTAGACTAGATTTATTATGCAGCGGGAAAGTGGACACAATCGGGCTGTTAGAGGCTGGTTTGACTGTTTGCACTGACCTATGAATTGTACCGTAACGGAAGAAGCAAGAAGAGGAACCAATGAGAACCTGCCAACGTATTCTATTGTATTGCTTATCCCAGTACGGGTATATATGTGAGTGCTCTGAAACGAGATGCCAGACTGCGGTGGTCCTGTTATGCTGTTTCGATGAAGGTTTCATTACTGATGCCGGTATCTGGTCCCAGAGCGCACGCGTATGTATTGACTGTACCTTATGACCTAATGTTTGTACAATTTAGTTTGCGCTCATTGTTAGATCATAGCGTGGTAACATCTGTACTTTTACCTGAATAATAATAATCTTTAGCGCGTTGGACCGCTATTCCACTGTCTTAGAGTCTTATTAATGGTATATTTAAAACACAGCGCTAATTAGCGACACCTTATGGTTTTAGGAGGTATAGGCAGGTTTTGTCTTAGAGGTTCTAGGCAGGTGAATCTTAGAGGTTTATAGGCAGGAATGTACTAAAGGTTCAGTTGCACGATTCAACAGTTGGGGGCTCGTAGGTTTATCACGTTATCTGATACACGGTAACACTCGGTCAGTTCCCTCTCAGCAAAAGGGTGGAGGCGCCTTTTGAGAGACGCATTAGTCTTTCATTACCACAGTGTTGCTGAGAGCGTACTGCAGGTTATTGTGTAGAGGAAGCGCTGATCAGAATCCAGGGACAAGGAGAGAAAAGTTATTTTCTCTCATTGATAAAAGTTTAGAGGGAGTAGCATAATAGCGTTAAGGTAATAACATGTGGGTCTGGTCGCATCACTGTGTATGCGACTAGTCGCACAATTGTGTACACGTACTTCCGGTTGTGCTGCCACGTGTTTGAACAAAGCCATTGAGGTTTACATTTTTTTTCTATTACCAATATCTGGGTTAAACATGTATTTTTCTGCGCAGGAAAAAGTGTGTAACAGTGTGTGTATTGTTGATAGGGGTAATTTATTCCCTAAAGTTAAGGGTACCGTATGATCCTTAAGGGCTAGGTGCAAGGGTTAGCCTAGTCGCTCGGTAAGCAGCTTTACCGTTCTAAACACAGTAGCAGGTGTACATGTTGTCTTTGTTGTATAGAGGTGCGTGAGAGTGGCCGACATACAAACTCTCATAGGTTTGGAAGTTACCTTACTAAAGCTTATCCGGGTGTGGAAGTTGCCTGTTTCAAATCTTATCCAGGTGTGGAAGTTGCCTTACTAAATCTTATCCAGGTGTGTGGGCGCCGCCGACTTAAATCGTCCACAGGTAAGTGAAAGTATCTTGATTGTCTTTCACCGGTTTAAATTTTTATTGGAAAGCGTAGGAGTTGTCCCAGAATGGGAGCCATGCAAACAGTAGAAATGTTAGGCAATGATGTGCTGCTAATGGAGGATGCCGATCGGATCGGCCCGTCGTATCATGCATACCAAATACGGTACTTATGCAATAAGGTATTGTGATTTATGGTTTAATATGACGAGGAAGAGTGTCAGACCGTTTCCCAGAATTGGTAGTTTTGATAAAAATGTGTTAGATAATGTCCGGGATCACATCAGTTTGATGCGATCCCGAGAGAAAAAGATTAAATATTTTGAATGTTTAAAACTGTGGCAGCACGAGGGGGTAATGTGGCTGAAGGAGGTACCCGCGACGCAAACAGGCGTCGCAGGCACAGTCTCGGGCAATGCGCCGGTGACGCTAAATAGCGCCGCGGACGCATCGCTTAATAGCGCGCACGCACTGCAAGGTAGCGTCGCAAAAGGTAGTACAGATGGTTCACGCGCACCACCACCACCCTATGCGGATGGGGGTGTAGGTACAGTCAATGAAAAAAAAACCCATAAAAATGTAACAAACAAATTGTACCCTCTCTTAAGCAACCTTAAAGAAAATGTTTATGATGTGGATGATGAGCCTATTGTAATGTCTGCCATTTCCCATGCTGTGCAAATGATAGATGCTGCATCACCACAATCACGAGTGGTGCCGCCATCTCCATCGGTAACAGCAAGGGAAGTGTTAACACACTCTGCACCCATAGAGGAAGTTGTTAATACCATACGTAGCAGCAGCAGATTAAACCCCCAGCCAGGTAACCAGGTCAAAGGTAGCAGCGCTACCGGTCTGCATCCCATTCGGACAATAACTGTTCCAAATGGAAATGCAGACGCAAACGGTATAGTGCCCACGAGGGAAGTAGTAATGCATTGTCCTTGGACAAGAGCAGAACTAAATTCCATCATAAATGATTTCCCCGATCCCAAAAAGGAATTAGCCAAATGTCAAAGATTTTTGAGAAATTTGGGTAGTTCACATGAGCCCACTAATAAAGATTGGCGTGTGGTGTTAAGGGCCTGTCTGCCACGCAATACCGACGTGACAAAATTTATCACGGATTGTGTATTGGATGGTGACGTCCCCTTAACAGATCAAGTAAACCAAAGTAACATTTCCCGCATAGTAACTCAATTGGGTATATATTTTCTAGTAGTAGTTAACTGGAACAAAATTTTCACAATTAAACAGAAAGAGAGTGAGACTGCAGAAGATTACTGTGATCGGGCTCTGCAGGCTATCACCCAGTACACTGGGATAGAGGATATTAAAGATAGCACTCACCACCGGGGAATGATAGTCACAGTACTTGTGGACGGTCTGAAAGAGAGTTTGAAAACTCGGGTACAGACCTCACAGCCTGGCTGGCGGGGACTTACAATAGATACCCTCATAGAAACCGCCATTGAACATGATAAGAACATCTCCAAAAAGAGAGAAGCCCAGAGCGAGAAACTGATGGCTGTCAGTATACAAGCTCTGGAGGGAATGATGGTAACATCACAGCCAACAGACACGCTTGCACTTGCACACACACACACTCTCACTAACCCCACTCAACAACAAACGCAACTCTATCCCACTAACCCGATGCAACCACAGGTCCCAGGCTATCCACCAACTTCTTATCCCCCACAATACCCTTACCCTCCCTATCCTTACCCATATCCACCACCTTTACCCTCTGCGCAAACCTCACAACACCACATGTCTTCACCCGAAACACGAACATGCTTTAACTGTAAACAAACAGGACACTTAAGTAGAAACTGCACAGTAAAAGGAGTAGGAATCCCACATCAGGGAAAATTTAGATATCCCCATAAAGGATATGCACAAAGGCCAGCAAATGTTCAACAGGCACCAGCTCCAATTGTAGCCGTAAATGCTTTATTGGAGAACGGTAGCCAACGCTAGGGGTCAGGTCATACCTGTAGTCTACAGATAGTCAGGTTAACGGGAAGTACTAGGGAAGAACCGGTCATGATGGTTGATGTAGCTGGTACTGAATATCCTTTTCTTGTAGACACAGGGGCGACCAGGTCAGTGATGAAATCTCCCGTTAATTTACAGGTGACCAATGAGACAGTACCAACAATGGGTGTAACAGGTAAAGTGGAACGTTTTCCTTTAACAAAGTCCACAGAGGTTACTATTGGGCCGTTGCATACCAGACATTCTTTCCTTCTGGCTGCTGCGGTTCCTACTAACCTACTGGGCAGAGACTTGTTATGTAAGATGGGATGTGTTATATATTGCACCCCTGATGGTGTATATTTAGATATCCCAGAGAGAATGGTATACGAGGTGCGGGATATGTTAGACACTCCTCAAAGGATAATGTATCACTCTACAGTTTTAAATGAAACCCCATCACAAGTAGACGAAATGTTGTCCCTAATTCCAGATTCCCTTTGGACTAAGGATGGACAGGACACTGGATTAATGGCAAATGTAAGCCCTGTAATGGTAAACTTAAAAAACGGTAGGCAAGCTCCAAAAATTCCCCAGTACCCACTAAAACAGGAGGTAGAATTAGGGGTGTTTCCAATAATTGAGCGATTGTTACAACAAGGAATTTTAGTCCTTACAGCTAGTGTAGCCAACAGTCCCATCTTTCCAGTGAAGAAGAGTGGTGGGAGGGGCTATAGGCTGGTACAAGACCTTAGAGGTGTTAATAAGGTAGTAGAGAGCCAATTCCCCGTAGTGCCAAATCCAGCTGTCATTTTGATGCAGATCCCACCAAATGCAACCCATTTCACTGTCATTGACCTCTGTTCTGCTTTCTTCTCTGTGCCTCTCCATCCTGACTGTCAGTATCTATTCGCATTTACATACAGAGGTTTACAATACACATGGACACGATTACCCCAAGGTTTCATAGACAGCCCCAGTATCTTTTCCCAGGCATTGCACGACTGTTTACAATCTTTTCAACCTGCCAATGGATCTGTTCTAATTCAATATGTGGACGATTTATTGCTATGTTCTGACTCGTTTATGTCATGTTTGAATGATACTAAACTTTTGTTACTTCATCTCTCACAAACAGGACACAAGGTGGCTAAGGACAAACTACAGCCGTGCCAATCCAGAATAAAATATTTGGGACACTGCCTAACCCAGGGGTTACGACACCTTACAACAGATAGAATACAAGCCATACAAAACATGACACTGCCGCAGAATCAACAGCAAATTCGTACCTTCTTAGGAATGTGTGGATATTGCCGAATGTGGATCCCAGGTTTTTCTATTTTGGCCTTACCTTTACAGGAATTAGTCTCTTCCTCAAAGCCCGATCGTGTCATACACACAGAGGAATCAGAACAGGCTTTCCTTAATCTTAAGGATAGTCTGACAAGAGCTCCTGCATTCGGAATACCTGATTATGAAAAACCTTTTGATTTGTATTGTACGGAAGCCGATGGTTGTACTGCAGGTGTCCTTACACAAAAACATGGTGATGCCAGTAGGTCCGTAGCATACTACAGTGCCCAATTGGACACGGTAGCAAGATCACTCCCCTCTTGTTTGAGAAGTGTAGCAGCTACCGCTCTATTGGTGAGTAAAAGTGAGGACGTAGTATTGGGCCATGATATGATTGTCTACACTCCCCATGCTGTATCTGCTCTGTTGAACTCAGCTCAAACCAGACACGTCTCCTCAGCTAGGTTCACCAAATGGGAACTAGCCCTAATCGCTCCTGCAAATGTTACTGTTAAACATTGCAGTACGCTGAATCCAGCAACATACCATATGTACAACATGATGTACAAAGGGTGGAAGGAGAAGAGTTGCTGGCGGGAGATGAGTTCAGCAGACATAATGATACACACGATTGTATGACATATCTGAATCAGGCCTTTACTGCTAGACCTGACATACATGACACACCTTTAGAGAATGTGGATGTAACTTTTTATACGGATGGGAGTTGTCATAGACAAACAGACACAGGTGAGTTATGTACAGGTTATGCTGTTGTAAATGACACAGACATCATGGAAGCTAAACCTCTCGGTCCTCCTCACTCGGCCCAGGTGGCAGAGTTAGTAGCACTGACTAGAGCATGTGAACTGGCAGCAGGCAAATCTGCTAACATTTACACTGATTCGAGGTACGCGTTCGGGGTAGTGCACGATTTTGGGGCTCTATGGCGTCTGAGAAATTTTATGACAGCAGCAGGCACACCAGTTGCACACTCCCGACACATAAAACATCTCTTAGAAGCAATCCAACTGCCCAAGGCAGTGGCAGTAATTAAATGTAAAGCCCACACATGTGAGGATGATCCGGTGTCACTGGGCAACAACAGAGCTGATGAAGCTGCAAAATGGGCAGCAGGATTAAAAATGTTTTCTCCAACTGAAACAATTATGTCATTCCAAACCGTTGACATGCTAAAATTAGTTGAGATGCAAAATTTGTGTTCAATTCAGGAAAAATCCATTTGGAAGTCCAAGGGGTGTGGGCAAGAGTCCTCTGGGCTCTGGAGGGACGGACATGGTAAACCAGTAGCCCCCAAGGCATATTACCCCAGCATGGCTGAGGCAGCACACGGTCTGACCCACCTGGGTAAACAGGGTATGTGCAAGTTGGTGAGGGCATACTGGTGCGCACCAGGTTTTTCTTCACAAGCAGAGAAGATAGCAATGTCCTGTCTGACCTGCTTGAGAAAGAACATAGGGAAAGCGATCCCTACCGAACCGTCCCACATTCCACCGACTGATGGACCTTTCCAGGTGATACAAATTGATTTCATCCAATTACCACCCTGCAGGAACCTTAAGTATGTATTAGTGTGCACAGACGTATTTTCTAACTGGGTTGAGGCCTACCCAGCGGCCACTAATACTGCTGCATTTACTGCCAAGAAAATAGTTCAGGAATTTGTATGCAGGTATGGTATCCCTAGAATCATCGAGAGTGATAGGGGTACCCATTTCACAGGTGATGTTTTCCAAAATATGTGTAAGCTGATGGGTATTAATAGCCGACTTCACACCCCCTACCGACCGCAAGCCAGTGCCAAGGTAGAGAGGATGAACGGGACTATTAAAAATAAGCTAAGTAAAATCATGGCAGAGACTGGACTAGGATGGCCAGAAGCATTACCCTTGGTCCTACATAGCATAAGGACCACTCCTAGACCTCCTCTGAATCAGTCCCCATTTGAAATATTGTTCGGTAGACAACCTCATTTGATTATAAGTCCACAGGAAGATCTATAGGGTAACAACGAGGTAACTGTAAAGTATCTTATATCAATGAGTAGGCAGTTAAAGCAACAGCAGCAGAAACTGAAATTGTTGTCTAATGATATGCCTGAAACTAACTGTCATGATGTTGAACCAGGAGAATATGTAATGATCAGAAATTTCTTGCGTTCAGGTTGTTTGACTGACCGGTGGGAAGGTCCATACCAGGTGCTGCTGACGAGTACTACATCTTTGAAGGTGGCCGAGAGAGATACCTGGGTCCATTCGACTCACTGCAAAAAGGTCAATCAACCAGTGGAGAAACAAGTCGGAGACAAGGCTGATAGTGTGGACCTGTCACTCGCGAGCTTGTTCCGGGAGGATTGAAAAGGTCGTAGTGAGATACCTGAACCGAGAGAAATTTTGCAGGACTTGTTGTTAAAATGGACAGGCCTGCTGTGTTCATTTTCATATTCTCTTTTAGAGTGTTCACCATTCTGGTCAGTCCAGGGATATCCAGTGTCTGTGATGGGGGACCGATTGAGGAAACGGGAGCTGATGGCAGTGCCGATGGAGTGGAGACAGGAGGAGTGCAATGCCAATCAGGGGAGTGTCTTTCCAATCTTAGTACTGTTATTGTTAAAAGAGCTATCATTCCGGATACTCGGGGAAGGTGTGGAGGGTTATCGTTTGAGGATTCCTGTATTTGTGAGCTTTGTGGGTCCCTAGTTGATGAGAACTGTATCCAACGGTGCCAACCAAAATATAATCCGTACTGGGGAGGGTATCCTTTAGAGGATTATCACAGCATGGTAGGCAAAGTGTTAAATCAAACCGATTGCTGGGTGTGTTCACATGTGCCACAGGGACAGCATAATGTAGGGTTGGTGCCATTTCCGCTGAATATCACGGAAATTTTAGAATTGCAAAAAGGGAAAACATTGGATGGAAAATTCCTCTCATCCAAACCACCTCATTTCAAACTCTATCAATTCCAAGTAGATAGATCACTCTTGTGTTTGAACATAACCAACCCCAATAAACCCGGAGGTTGGGAAGTGACGGGGAATAATCAGACGATGACCTTCTCACAAAGAGCTGATAATGAGTCCATAAACTATGATCTGCTACGCTCAATTAAATCCAGTGGGAAACATTTTAGGTACCGGTATACATTGAGTTCCACCAAAGAAATGATTGGTAAAGTACCAGATGGTTATTGTGCTAAAATAATACAACCAGAAACTTGCATATACAAGATGGAAGAGCCTGAGATAGGATTGTTTGCAAGAGAAATGTGTTTAATGATAATGATGCATACCATTCCTTATGTTCTCCCTGATAATGTATATTTTATATGTGGAAGAAAAGCGTATAAATGGCTCTCCCCGAGTTCCGATGGTTTGTGTTACCTGGGAAGAGTAGTCCCAGAAGTTATGACCCTCACACATGTTGAAATGCTGAGTATACATAAAAACACACCGTCACCATATCTTTACACTCAATATGAACACAGAGGCAAGAGAAATATGATACCTGGTGATATGCATAAAGCCGCTCAGTTAATCAGTGAGACAACTGGCTTCCAAGTTTTAGTCGCCCTGGATCCCACCAGAATTGCGAGGGGTACATAAAATTTTAGATATATCCAAGAACTTGCTAAATTAATAGATAATATCACCGAGATGTACGATGACACATTCAGGTACACAGGGAGAGAATTGCAAGCGTACAAGAAAGAACTGGTGCAACACAGGCTAGTGTTGAATTATTTAACAGCTGTTACTGGAGGGTATTGCATAACATTGGCCACTCAATTTGGAGTAAAATGTTGCACCTATGTCACCAATGATACCAGCGACCCTAAGGAGGTGATAGACCGGAAGATGGATGAAATTCTGCAGCTAAAGTGGGAATTTCGCAAGAACCATAACGCTTCAGTGGCTGAAGTAGGGGAAAAGATAGAAGGATGGGTGTCATGGCTGAACCCAGTGAAATGGTTCTCGGGTCTAGGGGAATGGGTCCAGGAAGTGATCGCCAGCATAGGCAAATTCTTGATCCTTATACTGATTGTCATCATAGTAATTGGCATATGCGTCCGGTGTGTTCCTATTGTGTTGAAGTGTGGAAAATGTAAAAACAGAGTGGAACGAAGGAATGAAACTATGATGGTGGTTAGAAATGATAATATGTATACCGAGGTAGATACAGAACTGCATTACAACCCTGAGCTAGGAAGTACCATCATTTAAATGTGTAATATTTAGACATGCATAGAGGATATTATTGAAATGTTATTTATAGAACACCCAGAAAATGTAAAGTCTCAAATTCCCCTTCAAAACTGCTGTTATAAGACTGGTGCATTCCCAAACCTGTCACATGATCTCCCAAGATCCGCGGTGTGCGTATAATAGTAGTTTTATGTCCCCACCCAGAGACACATTATTGATGGATTAAGAACCACCTTGTGCCATCCCATAATAACACTAAATAATATATAAATGTAAGCCTAAATTAAATCCTAATAGCAGATTGTGATAGCATGTTGTTTGCTATCAAAGGGTGGACTGTCGAAGCTGAATAATTGGCTGAGACAAGTTCAGTTTAAAATATTCGCGACGACGCCATTTTGCGACTGGCCTCAAGACGCCATCTTGTGAGTGGCAGCAAGACTCCATTTTAGAAAAGGAAGCTTACACAAGCGCCATTTTGTCAAAAATCCATAGTACACAATCCACAGTGCAAAATTGCTAAAAGTAGCAATTTTGCTACTCACAACGCAAAGTTGCTAAAAAGTAGCACGAACAGCTTTTTCACAATCTTCCCCAAACACCTACCGACGGTGTTTAGCAGACATAAAATAACTTTGCAACACATTAAAATCACCACAAACATATTTGAGCAGTAGCAAAGTAGTGGTGTTTTCCCCAGCATTCACATTAACACATACGCGATGTAGCAAAAAGTAGCAAATTAGTGGTGTTTTCCCTGCACTTCATGTTAAACATAGGACAACGCAAAATAGCTATTTAGACGCACAGCCAGCTTTTTAGTGATCTTTCCCAAACCCATACTGGCATGCTCACACACATATACAGAAGCCTTTCCAACTTAGTGCTGGTCGCTAAGTGCCCCACAGACCGTCAAACGCACAACACAATTTAATGTAATTTCTCCCCGCATACACATTTAAAAGCAATGGTCCCGCAGCACGAAAGGAATGATTATTATTTGGTTTAATCGCAATGTCAGCATATGAAGAAATGAATGTTTTCTGTAACTATGGTTTAGTAAATGGCAAATGGACCGTGATTGGTGCCGTACTGATCTACTCTTTTCCCACAGCGTTCCGGTGGCATCGGTGAGGAGATCAGAACATGCGGCTATGAAATATGAATGATAGAGAGAATAACTCCTTGAAATGTTGTATGCCATAGTTTAGACTAGATTTATTATGCAGCGGGAAAGTGGACACAATCGGGCTGTTAGAGGCTGGTTTGAGTCTTTGCACTGACCTATGAATTGTACCGTAACGGAAGAAGCAAGAAGAGGAACCAATGAGAACCTGCCAACGTATTCTATTGTATTGCTTATCCCAGTACGGGTATATATGTGAGTGCTCTGAAACGAGATGCCAGTCTGCGGTGGTCCTGTTATGCTGTTTCGATGAAGGTTTCATTACTGATGCCGGTATCTGGTCCCAGAGCGCACGCGTATGTATTGACTGTACCTTATGACCTAATGTTTGTACAATTTAGTTTGCGCTCATTGTTAGATCATAGCGTGGTAACATCTGTACTTTTACCTGAATAATAATCTTTAGCGCGTTGGACCGCTATTCCACTGTCTTAGAGTCTTATTAATGGTATATTTAAAACACAGCGCTAATTAGCGACACCTTATGGTTTTAGGAGGTATAGGCAGGTTTTGTCTTAGAGGTTCTAGGCAGGTGAATCTTAGAGGTTTATAGGCAGGAATGTACTAAAGGTTCAGTTGCACGATTCAACAAGTGTCACTCCTAGATGGACCACGTGTTTGTGCCGCCCACTCGTGTCGCTTAGCATAGTCATCCAGCTACCTCGGTGCAACTTTTTGGATATAAAAACACTATTGTGAGGTGTGAGGTGTTCAGAATAGACTGGAAATTAAGGTTATTGAGGTTAATAATAGCATAGGAGCAGAAAAACACACAAATTCTGTGATTTTAGCTGTTTTTATGCTTTTTTTAAAAAAAAATACAGATCCAAAACACAAAACCCAGAACCCAAAACACGGAAGGGTGGTTTTGGCAAAACCAATCCAGATCCAAAACACGAAGAAAGATCCAGATCCAAAACCAAAATACAAAACACGAAAAGTGGCCGGTGCACACCCCTAGTAAATACTGAGTAAAAGGAATTAGTAAATCTATCAGGGCCAGGGGCCTTACCCTTGGGCAACTGATGAATTACTATTTGGATTTCCTCCAAAGACCATTGGGTATTCAGGGACGTCAGGCTATCAGTATATAGAGAGGGAAGAGATAGATCGTCTAGAAAGGAGGAAATTACATCAGCCGAGGGTTGAGGAATAGAGGAGTCATCGTGTAAATTATATAATTTTGCATAATAGTCCGAAAATAAATTAACGGTGTCAAGAAGGTTAAGACATTTTGAATCAGAGGGAGTTAGGAGACCTTTAATTCTGTTATGTGCCTGGCGCCCACGAAGCTTACATGCTAGGAGACAGGGAGGCTTTATTACCAGCCGTGTAAAATTTATGGCGGAGGCGGGGGCGGGTAAAAGCTAAATGCATGCGTGACATAAAAAGTTTCTGGAGCTGTAATCGCACTTCTTGGAGTTGTTTGCATAATGCTCTAGTTGGGTGGACCTGATTCTGGGACTCTAAGGACCGTAGAGTAGATTCCAAATCACTCTGTAATTTACGAGAGCGAGATTTAAGTTGAGCTCCCTTGTGAATAGAAGTAACACGAAGGACCGCTTTTAAAGCACACCAATATGTGAAAACAGAGGTATCAGCAGGATAATTAGTCTGTGTATATAGCATGAGAGAATCAGTAAGGGCCTTCATGGAGAAGCCAAGGGCGGGTAGGAGAAAAATTATGGCCTACGGTATATCCCAAATCCATAAAACAGGTGCGTGGTCAGACCAAGTAATAGGGAGGATTTTAACCTTTTCAGTAGATTGAAGGATTCTTTTATCTAGGAGAATAAGATCTATAGAATAGCTATAAGAATTCTATAAGAATAACTATTATGGACTGAGGAGAAAAAAGTGTAATCCCTCTCGTCCAGCAGATGGGTGCGCCGGGCATCATACAAATCATACTCCGCTAATAATTTCTTAAAAGCCAATGAGGGGCCTATGTCACGAGGGGAGAGAGGGTGGCCACGAGGAGAGGATCTAATTTGGGATCAAGGATTAAATTAAAGTCGTCCATCAATATAAGTGCTCCTTGACGAACCTTAGAGATTTCCTCAAAAGTTTCTCGTAAAAAAGGGACTTGACAGGAATTAGGGGCATAATGAGAAACTAGTGACAAGAGTTTCCTCAACTTTTCCGATGAGAATAAGAAACCTACCATTCTCATCCCCAATCTTCCTGTGTAATACAAATGGGGTATTGGCATGGAACAAAATGGCAACACCATTACGTTTGTACAGATTATTAGCAGTATAGCTAATGGTATCTATGATCTTTAAGAATGGGAGGATCTGAAGATGAGAAGTGTGTTTCCTGTAGAGCCACAATATTAGCCTTATGGTGGTGAAAAGTGGAAAGGGCCAAGCGTCTCTTAAGTGGGGAATTAAGTCCTTTGACATTTAGCGAAAGGACTTTAGCCATTGGGCACAATAATACAATGGAAAAATGAAAATATCCTAGATGTACATGTCACACAACAATACAAGAAAATAAAATAACGCATGACGTTAAAAAGAAAAGAAAATAAGAATAAAAAACAAAAACACAGAAAAAAGACAAAAAAAAACAAAAGGCCCAGTATATTGTGCCACAGTAGTTGCCATAAAAGAACAATACGGCAAAATGGTTAACATGTGAGGGAGGACTGCGTTATTCCCCACCCATGAGACCTATTATAGAATACAGTATAAATATAAAACATTAAATCACATCTACCATTCCTCCCGAACCAGAATGAAGAGAAATAATCTCAATACATACTATAACAAAGAGAGAGGTAGGGGAGGGAGAAACAGTTATAGAGATAAAATAGTGAAACCACTTAATCTAAACAGCATATTAAACACGGACTGTAAAGATATAAACCTCAAGCTGGAAATACTCGTAGCTGAAAAGTCCAGTATATAGCATCCATAATTAAGAATCTGAGCTAGAGATTTTGAGAGAAACGATGCTTCTGAGAAAGGACATTTTGCGTAGCAAATAGTCCTTTCAGAGAAGTAGCGAGAGAGCCCGTAACGGCCCAATGCAGAGCAGGACCAAATTCAGCTAAGAAAAGTCCAAAAAATACTGGAGCAATCCAAAGGATTAAGTTGACACAGCTTCATCCCACACGAGACCAATCCGATTGGAGAGGGAGACTTTGAGAAGATGAGGGGATAGAGACGGCAATTTACCATTCCGCCAGTAATTTGGCATCAGCTTCTAAGGATGGTAACAAACGTGGAGCCATCCTTCCACACAAAGAGCTTTACTGGGAAACCCCATCAGTATTGGATATCGTTATCCTGAAATACTTTTGTGATAGGTTGAAATGTTCTGCATTTATAAATAGCGTGGACCGAAAAGTCAGGGCAGAGTTGGAGATGATTCAGAACTTCCGTGTCCTCTGCCTCGCGTGCAGCTCGAAGTATATCTTCCTTGATATGAAAGAAGTGAAGCCGTAGGAGGACATCTCTGGGAGAACCTGCCGAAGCTGAGCGGGATTTAGGAATACGGTGGATAAGATCAATCAGCAAATCTCGGGCCTCTACAGAAGGTAGTAATTTCTGGAAGATGTTCAAAGCAAAATCCTGAAGATCAGTATTAGTCACAGATTCCGGGACATTGTTTCTCCTGGATCTGTCCTCCAAATCTGCCAATATGTCCTTAACAGTGTCCAGCTATGTCAGGACCGAATTATGAGAGGTAAGTAGGTCGTTGTGAGAGGACACAAATTCTTTAGCTTCCAAGTTGTTGGTGCAATCACGGATACCCGTCACCTCACCAGTGAGTTGTTTAATAGAGACTTGAAGGTCAGAGGTGAGGTCCATTCGGAATGCCTGAAGCATTTGATGGAGAGTACGAACTGTAAGCGGAGCGTCAGTAAAAGGGTCAAGGTTAGCGTCAGCGCCAGGAGAGGGGGCAACCTTGGTCTTCAGCGAAGATCTCTCAGAAGACATTGAATCAGGGGTTATCTGCGATACAAATTTAATCGGAGGAGCTAGAGTGGACAGCTTGCCTCATTTGATGGGCACACTGCCTCTTCAGATAGTAAATACAAACAGTAGCAAAAAGGTAAGTGGTTTCTGCTGAGGTCAATGCAATATCAGGTAGACATGAACTGTGGAGGTCTCATAGGGGAGGGTGAGAAATATCACTGTGAGAACATGTCAGCGGAGGGTGTTATTACCCTGCTGGGAGAAGTGAGTTAAGGAGCTGAATGGTCAGTCACTAGCACAAATATGATAGTAAGGACTGAAAGCCATAAAAGCTGTGTGGTACGTAGAGGCAGGTCAGACAGCATGCAGGTGTAATATAGTTGTGAAGCCCAGACCCAAAATGGCGCCTGCTCTTTCCAGGAAGGGACACCACAGACCTGGTAATCAGCAGCGCTGGAGAGAGGGAGACCAGGCCCAGCAGATCAGCAGAGAGGACTGGATGAATATTCTATTTTTAAATGTGTAATATATCATTCATCACTTACTTACATGATATGTTGGTAATAGTCCTGGTATACGGTAGATTATTTCTTAACTTCTAATCAACCTTCCTGGGAATGCTAAATGAGTACTTATAAACAAATGACAGACAATATAGATATAAGTATTATAACAACAATGGTACAAAGTTAATGAAGTCTTTCAATCAACATAACATGGATTAACGCTTTATTTCGTCGAAGAAGGGTATGACGGCACAGGACAAATTTGTATGATCTGTAGCTATTGTAGGAAGGAGGTTGTTGGACAGCAAAAACAAAATTAATTTTCACGCACAAATCTTTACAGGAGGTACTGGTTCAGGGAGGATGACTTTTCACCTCGGTTTGCCCAATGATACAGTGGTCAGCATTGTTAATTCACAGCACTGAGGTTATAGGTTAGATTACAACCAGGGCCATATCTGTACAGATTTTATACATTATCTGTGTATATGTGGGTTTTCCCTAGGTATTTTGCTTTCCTTCCACAATCCAAATACATACTGGTGGGATGATTGGCTTCTGACAATAGTGTGTGAGCCGGTCTGGTAAGGTTTATCAATTGTAAGCTCCTTTGGTGCAGTGCCTTATGTGATTGTCTAAGTGTTCATTGTAATGCGCTGCCTAATAAGTGCTATAGAAAAACCTGTTAATAACGAAAAAAATAATTTTGTCCTCCTTCTATTGACTTGAAATTTTCATAATGTTCAAAAAGTCCAAAAAATTTACTATAACTTTCTCTATATTGATACACATAGGATTCATAGAAATATTATATATTATTATTTTATTATTAGTAGTAATAATGAAAATAATTAGTTAACATGCATAATAAAAAAAACAATGGTGGTGGTCCGGGGTTCGTCCAGCGGGGCCGCAGCTTGTAGTTGTTGAAGATACTGCCCGGCCACAAACAGATCAGAGCCGCCCGTCAGTCATGTGACACGGTTGCCCCTCCAAGCCGCGCTGCTGTCACAGTGTGCACAGTGTTTGTACACTGTTTTGGATGCCTTATTACTGATTGGTGGAGGATGCTGGTCATCCACCAATCACTGTTCTGGAAGTATCTACGCACTGATTGGTGGATGGCTGCAGCTATCCATCAATCAGAGGAAACTGCAAATGCAGGGGGAGAGGTATGGGACATCGTGGTTATAGCTGAATGAGGAGGTAGAACAATTATCAAACAATTGTTTGAGCTGTCGAAGCTGGATAATTGGCTGAGACAGAATCAGTTTTAAAATTAGATCGGAGCGACGCCATCTTGCGAATGGTGACAAGACTCCATCTTAGAAATAGGTCACACAGCGCCATTTTGTCAAAACCACATAGTACACAAAACACAACGCTAAATTGCTAATAAATAGCAATTTGTCAAAACCACATAGTACACAAAACACAACGCTAAATTGCTAATAAATAGCAATGATATTTTTTTAACAATCTTCCCCAAACACATACCGACAGTGTTTAACATACATAAAAATGACTTTCCAATACATTAAAATCACCACGTACTTAAATAATGAACAGTGCAATATAGTAGCAAATTAGTGGTGTTTTCCCTGCATTCACATTAACACATACACGCAATGTTAAACAGTGCACAACGCAAAATAGCTAATTATTAGCACGTTCAGCTTTTTAACGATCCCTACACAACCAATACCGACTTAGGGCCTGATTCAGAGCCGGACGCAATTAGCGCTCGCTCGTCCAGAAAATAGGGGTGGCTATTCAAATGAACCGTTCGCTGTTTGCGGTCTGTTCATGCCTCTAGGTCTGAACGAGCGTACAAAACTTGCGGTCGTTTTTTGGGAAACTACGCCCCCTGGCCGCTCGCATCCTACGTCATGTCCGCTATTTATTAGATTAATCGAGTACATCGAACAGGGTATGAACTGCTCGCTATTCTTGTGGTTGGTTTTTGCTACCACAATTTTGCGAGCAGTTCTGGCTTAAAAAAAACCCAGTGACGTGGTCAATGACGCTGCTGTTTTAAATATGCACACCCATAAAACGCCCGTTTTGACCTTTAAGCACGCCTGCGATCGGATCTCCACTCCCCGTTTTCAAAAACCTTCCCCTGTTACCACCCACATACGCCTCTTTCTGTCACTCAAATTAGCAGGCATTCGCTATTTTGCGAGCACATGAATTTCAGCCGCACTGACTGGTTCGCGCATGCGTATAACGATCCGTACGCATGCGCAGTTGGGCAAACATCGCTCAGAGCGAACGAGCTGCCGCTTACGAGTGGCTCTGAATCAGGCCCTTAGTCCCATACACTCAGAGATACATTTCCAGCTTAGTGTTGCTCGCTAAGTACCCCATAAACCCCCAGACGCACAACGCTATTTAGTGTCGTTCTCCCTTTCATACATACACTTAAAGCAATAGTTCCATAGCGCAAAAGGGTTATTATCACATGATTCATTCACAATGCCAGCGTGTAAAGAAATGACTGTTTTCTGCAACTAATATTTAGTACATGATAAGCAAACCGTATTTGGTGGTGTACTGATCTACTCTGTCTCAACAGCTTTCCGATGTCATCAGTGAGAAGATCGCAACATGCATTCTCAACTTATGGACTGTAGAAAGTTAAAACACTAATATGTACTTTGTGATGTTAGCAGACTAGATTTGCAAGCGGTGAGAAAAAGGATACAAAGGAAGGTTGGATACCATTTGTATCCATTTGAAATTGTCCAATAAATGATCCTGTAACCAAGACAACTTTAAGAAGAACCAATGGAATCACGCCAAACTTATCTATTGTATTCCCAATCCCTGCAATGGTATAAATGTGCGTACAGACTTCAATCTGGAGTCTTCTTGCTGATGCTGTTGACGGAGGTTTCTTGCTGATGCCGGTAACTGGTTCCAGGGCACATGCGTATGGATAACTGTATCTTGGTCTGTATAATTTCTTTGCGCTAAATTGTCTTTAGAGCACAGCATGTAACCTACTGTTTTTATATTGACTTTGTGTGTTGGAAACACTTTTCAATGTCTGAAGGTTTTTATTTTACTGTATGACTGCGTACGCAAATAGCGTCAACTTAGAAGGTATAGGCAGGAGCGTATAAAGGTTTAGAAGGTATAGGCAGGAGTGTACAGAGGTTTAAAGTCAGTATCGTTAGAGCAGGGGGGCAATTTACAGACATAATTATGGGTGGAGGAGCAGTTATGGGACATCATTTTAATTGTGGTGGGGGGACAGTTATGAGACATAATTGTGTCAGGAGGTGGGCATTTGTGGGTCATTATAGTGTGAAGACTGGCCTGTATCTGCCAGGGAGTCGAGGATGGGGGGCTAAAAAAATGGGTATACTGTGCCCAGTGTCGTATCTATAATGGGTGCAGTGTGTGCGGGGTACACAGGCCCCCCGGGTCCAGGGGGCCCCGCACCGCACACACTGCACCCATATTATTTTAGATTCACCTGTCCGTGGTACCACGTCGGGTGTCTGCGCTGCTCAAAACACCGGAAAATGGCCACCGCTGCCATTTTCTGGTGTTCTGCGCATGCGCAGTAGACTCCGGGCACTAGAGTGTGGCCGGACTCTACTGCGCATACACAGAACACTGGAAAAATGGCCACCACAGCCATTTTCTGGCGTTCTGTGCATGTACAGTAGACTCCGGGCACACTCTAGTGCCTGGAGTCTACTAAGGCTCCTATGGCTGGCTAGCCGCGTCAGTCGGCTGCTGGCCACCGGGGAGAGAGGAAGGGGCCCTGCACAGGGAGTGCACACGGGCCCCCTCCTCCCCTAAAGACGCCCCTGACCGGGCCCCATGATTTCTGTTGCCACCCCTGGTTGTAATCAGTGCTTTCCTACACCAGTGTGCTGTCTGTCTATTGCAGCAATATCTGTGCATCATTACAGCCTGCTATGTCTTGCCTCCTGCATGCAGTCCCATTCATCACATACCATCTGTGTTCAGAGCTGCTACTGACTGTTCAAGTTCTAGCTGCCATTGCAGACACACATATTATTTATTTATTTATTTATTACCAGTTATTTATATAGCGCACACATATTCCGCAGCGCTTTACAGAGAATATTTGGCCATTCACATCCGTCCCTGCCCCAGTGGAGCTTACAATCTATATTCCCAACCACATGTACACGCACATATACACACTATGGTCAATTTTTGTGGGGAGCCAATTAACCTACCAGTATATTTTTGGAGTGTGGGAGGAAACCGGAGTTCCCGGAGGAAACCCACGCAAGCACAGGGAGAATATACAAACTCCATACAGTTAGGGCCGTAGTGGGAATTGAACCCATGACCTCAGTGCTGTGAGGCAGTAACGCTAACCATTACACCGTCTGTGCTGCCCAACATATCCCAGTGTGTTACGGACTGATCCATCCTGTACTCATCAGCACTTATTTGGACTAGGATTTTCAAGTATAGCTTAGCAAAGCCAGGTAGCATACTTAGTTAAACCTAGATAATGGAGGGTATCCAATTAGCCATGATAACCCGTTTTTTTATTGCGAATTCGTTTTCACCGTGATACGTTTAGTATCCAAACACAGGGGATGCCGGCACTTAGAATACCAGCGCTGGCATACCGACACCTGCCAGAAACCTGGTACTGGCATCCCAAAGGTAAGTAGCGAGGTTGGGGTGAGGGCTAGGGGTTAGCTTTAGGGTGCGGGGAGGGGGAAGCTAGGTTTATGCACTAGGGGGGAGGTTAGGTTCAGTCGCCAGGGAGGGAGGGTTAGGTTAGGGAGAGGGTTAGGATACCTACCAACAGGTGTCGGTATCTCAACCTTGTCTGGATGCTGGCGTTGGGATTTTGACAGCCGGGATCTCGAGAGCCAGCATCCCGTACCCATCCAGTTTCCACAATCTTTGAGAAGGTGAAAAGTTGTGCAAAACCCCCATATTTGTCTGAAAATGTCGGGACTTGGTGCAGAACCCTTGGGACACCCCCCTTAATGACTAATTAGGCAAAAAAGATTTTTTTTAATTAGCTTATTTGGGCCTATAATGACATGTCATTTTTGGGGTGAAAAAGTAAAATGTGCAGGAAAATGGGTTCAAAGTAGTGGGTTAGGTATTTTGGGGGCTGAATGGATGGGGCAGGTGTTTTAACATTGCAGGAGGCAGTGACTGGTGTATTTTTAAAAAAATTTAATAGTGCCCTAAAATGACTCAAAACTATACTTACCCCCAGTTTTATGTACCTCTAATTTAACTAGAACATTTCCTTTTAGCTTTCTATAATTTTATTCAGCCATTATACACAATTTAAGTACCCCAAACCCTTTAATTATGGCCACTAACAGACTTCTATAGTGTTACCCAATATTAGCTTACCATTTTTTGGGGTACAGGCTGATTTCCCCATTTTCACCTGTACTTTTTGCTTGTCATCCCTCCAAGAATTGTCATGCAAATTTGTTATCGCCGGTTTTGCAATAGGATTGCATGATAAACGGGAGTGCGCATAGATGTGATAATCAGCAAATTTGTGCGATTGGTCCGAAAGGATTCCTCCGGAAAAAACTTATGGTTATCACGGCTAATTGGATATGCCCCTTACTCTCTTCTCCTATATAGGTGATACTGAATGAGGAGAAGTGGCATTCACTCTCCTAGTTTCATTCATTCTAGTGTAAGCCAGTCCAGCCCTGCGGCCCCAGTTCCAGGTACACTACAAACTTAGAATTTGATAATAATCATGTGTTTAATACAAAACAACGTATCAATCTGCAGCACAGGTATGGTATCTTTCATACGGAAAACTGTTATAAAGAAACTTCTGAAGGTCATAAAAGAAAAACAACACATTATTGCTACTGCTCAATGATAGTGTCATACACACAGACATAATCATCACTCTTAAATTCAATCTGACGAGCACAGCTGAATTGCTTAATGAGGAAATGAATGCCATGAGTACTATGCAGGGCCGTAGAGAGCTCTGCCGGGCCCAGGTACAGAGGGGGCGTAGCCTAATCACGGGAGGCGTGACCACGCCCCCTTGAAAAAACAAAACAAAAATAAACACTTTTGCAGCGTGGCGCCGCACGCCGGTGAGGGGGGCGCCGTGAGCCCCTCAGCCCGTCGCAAAGCCAGGGGGGGCACGATCAGTGTGATCGCTCCCCCCCACAGGCATAGGAGACTGCTGTGACTGCTGCTCAGCAGCTACGAGCAGTCTCCAACTGCAGCTCAGCACACGCTGTGTGCTGGGCTGCTGTGTGGGAGAGAGAAAGGAGGGGGGGGTGGCGCCAGACCCGGGCCCCTGCCGGGCCCCTCAGGAAGCCCGGGCCCGGGTAAACAGTGCCCGCTCCCCCCCCTCTCGGCGCCCCTGGTACTATGATGAATATAGGAACATTTTAAATGTGATTTAGACACTTTTTACCACATTACAGAAAAAATCTCTATCTGGAAAACTGTTTGTATTTTAAATAGGCAACTATATTGATTAAACAGAAGCTGTCAGCTCTTGTATATTGGTGTTTCATTCATTTATTACTTATTGCCTTGTGCCCAGTGATTTAACAAAAAAAAATGGGCTCCTCTTTGACTTTGTTTGCCCAAGAGACAGCATTTTAAAAACTTAGGCCCTCATTCAGACCCACTCGCAAGTGGGCGTACGCACGTTCGCCGTACGTAAAAAAATATTTAAATTCAAGCACTCGCTCGTTTTTTCCTACGCAGCTAAAAATCCGCCCCAAACTCAGGCGACCCCTCCTCTGACTAACGAGCGTGCCAAATAGCGAGCGTACATCCCCGAAATGGCTTGAAGGGAACGCACACACAAGTACAAACCGGAAGTGGGACTGTCAGATTCCGATTACCTGCTCGTTTTTTCGGCCTACCTCCCTCAATCGTATCATGGCAATCAATGTATCAATTAGCTTAATTGTTGTTTTTTTTCAACACAATGCAATAAACTTTAATCTTGTCCGTGTTTGTATTTGCTCGCAGAATACGTACGGCTGAAACCTTCGCTTTTATTGTTCCAAAGACATGTTAGCCCCAATTAAACAATTGTTCTATTTGTTTGTCTCCCCACAATTTTTCTGTGGTTCATTTCTTTATGTAAATTTGCTTACGCATGTCACTGCATCAAGCCTATCATAACTCTCAAGAGATTTGTGGCCCTGTCGAACACATGACTCATACACTAACCAATAGAATTTGTCCTGTTAATTTCCCAAATACATTAGCCAATCAAATTTTTTTGTGGTGCTTTATTAAAAATATTTTGTCAAAAAAACACCATTGCCATCATGAGATCCGCCGCATTCACCAGGCGCGAACTGCTGGTGCTGACGGAGGTGATGGACAGGAGGATCACCAGTCAGCCTCCACCCATCTCCAATAGGCGCAAGCGTTCCGCATATGCGGAGGTACGTCGACGCCTGCGCTCCTTCGGCTCACGCCGACATATTGGCCAGCTGGAGCGCAGGTGGTCGGACCTGCACCGGCGGACGCCCCGCTTGCTGGCATGCTTTCGCATGCAGATTGCGGAAAGTAAGTGTTCTGGACTGTGGTTTTCAAGTTTATCTTGTGGGCCCTAACTGCGTGTGCATGTTTTCATGTCTGTCCTATTGAGTCATTGTAGTCATATCTGCATGTGCATGTTTTCTTGTCTGTCCTATTGAGTCATTGTAGTCATATCTGCATGTGCATGTTTTCATGTCTGTCCTATTGAGTCATTGTAGTCATATCTGCATGTGCATGTTTTCATGTCTGTCCTATTGAGTCATTGTAGTCATATCTGCATGTGCATGTTTTCATGTCTGTCCTATTGAGTCATTGTAGTCATATCTGCATGTGCATGTTTTCATGTCTGTCCTATTGAGTCATTGTAGTCATATCTGCATGTGCATGTTTTCATGTCTGTCCTATTGAGTCATTGTAGTCATATCTGCATGTGCGTGTTTTCATGTCTGTCCTATTGAGTCATTGTAGTCATATCTGCATGTGCATGTTTTCATTTCTGTCCTATTGTGTTTTTTTTTATTTTTTTTATTTTTTTTTGTTTCCTGTTGAAACTAACAACAATTTTTTGGTCATTTTTTAGGGGCACAGCAAACACTACGGCGGCATCGCCACACAAGACGCCGGTCCCGGCCCCTCTCTCCAACCCCCAATTCCTCTATTCCCCCCTCCTCCCCAGACCTTGTGGCCGAAATTTCTGGCCTACTTCCCCTCCAGCCCAATTCCCCCTCTCCTCCATCCGTCCCTCCTCCAAATACCCCCTCCCAGGATCGCGAAAACACCTTGCCCCTCGGGTTGGGGAATGTAGCCACCTCCGAGGTGGTCCAGGGAGTGGCTTCTGGCTCTCTCGTTTTGGAGAACGGTATGTTTTTAAAGTTTATTTTGGACACCACAAACTGTTTGTATGTAATCATGTGTCGTCCCCATTTTTTTTGTCTTTTTTTCGCCTTAGGGTATTTTTGGGGTTGTCTTTACCTGTTCCTGCTGATGTCACCATACACATATCACACCTGTGTGCCTTTTTTTAGGGCCCTTGTATTTTTGGCATACGACATTTTGGGGTTCTGGGTTTTATCCGTGTAATTTATTTTTGGCCCACAAGCTTGTAAGTTTGTGTTTGCTTGTTTTTTGTTTTTTTACAATGTTGCTTCATTATCGATTTATTAATCCCCAAACTTTTGTCACCCACAGAGGAACAGAGGCGTCGGGAACAGATTGTGAATTGTGTGGGCCGTATGCGGGAGCAGGTCACCGGGCTAATGCAGGGCCTTGACCATCTGTTGGTCCTCCTTAGGAATTAGTTTTTTTTTTTTTTTTTTTACAAATTGTTTCTTAATAAATCTGTTTAAAATCAAGCTCTGTCTCATGCGTTTGGAGTAAATCCAAGATTCTTTACACTGACATAAGTAGACTCTTCAAGCAAGGTTTGCCCCAGAAACTCACTACAGATTGTGTGTTGTATTTTGAATGCAAACAGGCACAAGAAACACCTCCCAGTACCAATGTCATTTTCCTTTTTTGTGGTGGTCAACATGATAGTTTACACCATTTTTCAGGTTCCTATTTGGTGGCCAAACTGCTTAGGACAATCTTACGAAGGCAACTGATTGTACCCGATTCCTTGTTGTGTTGGTTAGTACCCCGAAAACATATTACATTTTAGCTCCACTTGCTTCATTACTGGGTTACCCCTTAGGTAAAATTAACGTTTGGGAGTTTGTTTACACTTGCTTCTAACGTGCCCAAAAAGGAAACAAATTACACTCTCCAAATATTTATTCACAACAGAAATCAAAATACAAAGTGGTCACTCACAAACAAAACACACAGTGATAATCAGAAAAACTCCACATACCAAAAACACTAAACAAACACACAACAAATCAAGAACTGGTTGACGAAGGTCCATGCCCACATGATTTCTCAAATATGGCGTTGCAATATTGGTGTCAGAATATATTCCCGAAGTTTCCACAGAAATTTTTTTGAAGGGTAGCAGGAAGTAGTCATCATGGGAGTGCCAAAGATTATGCAAACAAACAGAAGATGGTGCAAGAATTAATATAAAAAAAGATGAACGTTACAAAACCGTAACACATTGGGTATTCACACTGTTGTTTGATCAATAATTACCTAAAATATCGGGCCACCACATCATCGCGTATGGCCCCCCCACATACTGACCTCCGACCAACCTCGGGGGGGCCATCCTCAGGTAAGGCATCCTCCACTCCTTATGGCGATGTTGTGAAAGATCCCACACAGGACCACAATTTTCGAAACCATATCCGGCAAATACATGAGCTCGCCACCAGAGCGGTGGAGGCATCTGAATCGGCCTTTTAAAAGGCCGATACAGCGCTCCACCACTTGCCTGGTGGCTGTAAGTGCGGTATTAAACTCACTTTGTGGACCTGGTGTGGGAGCCAAGTAAGGAGTGAGCAGCCAGGGCATGCAAGGGTATCCACTGTCTCCTGTGAAAAAGAATAGACAACATCAGGATCACTGTGTATCAAGCTTAACATTGTTATGTACTAAAGGTCTACACTTACCCAGAAGCCACGCATCACCAGCTTGTAGGTTGTTTAATTTGTGCCATATCCCTGATTGCCGGATGACAAAGGAGTCATGTGCACTTCCTGGTAATTTTGCATTCATGGACAGGATCTGGAGGGAGGCATCACATACCACCATTACATTCAGGGAGTGATAGTGTTTCCTGTTTCGAAATATGGCCTCCAGCCGTGCTGGAGGCTGAAGTGGTATGTGAGTACCATCCACAACCCCTATGATGTGTGGGAAGCCAGCTATTTGGTAAAAATTGGCCTTGGCCACACTAAGGGCACCCATATCCAAAGGCATTTGAATAAAATGATGGAGGTGCTTGAAAAGTGCCTCCATCACTGCCCTCAGGATCTGGGAAAAGGAGGATTGTGAGATGCCTGCCACTATTCCCACCGTTGTTTGAAACGATCCTGAGGCACAGAAATGTAACACCGCCATAAATTGCGTAAGTGGTGGTATTGCTGTAGGACTGTCAATTTGCCGCTCAAGATCACTCTCTATTAATGAGAGAGTGTCTATGATGATTTTGGGAGGAAGACGGTAGCGTCTTAAAACCTCATCATCGGGCATTCCAAAAAGGGTGACACGTGTTCGAAATATCTGGGCCTTGCACGCCTACGATGCCTATGCCTGGGACGAGATTGAGGTTGGTCGGCTTCCGGGAGCATGGCCAGAACAATCCGCCCTAGATCAACCTGAAATGGCAAGATTGTAATGTAAGGCTTTGGACCCACCCCAAAAGAAAATTCAAAACAACTTAGCTTGATGATACCATCCATTGCTGCTTACATGCCGGGGTATTGTCTTGATACGTCCAAACTGAAATGAATCACAAAAATTATTTGAAAAATTTCACTCTGTGCATTTTTGTTTCTAAATTTTGTGCTAGACCAAACTTAAAATATGCGAAACACACATTTGGCAAAAGAGCAAAACGACATTGCACACAGTACATCAAAATGGGTTGAAATGTTTGCCCAAAAAGCGAAAGGGCAACCTCAAAAAAATTAAAATGATTAATAAGCATTTAAAAATGCGCAAATTAGTTCGCAAATACAAGTCCCAATAGTAAGTAGTAAAAATGCGCTAATTAGTTCGCAAATACAAGTACCAATAGTAAGTAGTAAAAATGCGCTAATTAGTTCACAAATACAAGTCACAATAGTAAGTAGTAAAAATGCGCTAATTAGTTCGCAAATACAAGTCCCAATAGTAAGTAGTAAAAATGCGCTAATTAGTTCGCAAATACAAGTCACTATACAAACTGTGAAAAATGCGCTAATTAGTTCACAAATACAAGATAAAAAATGGACTTACCAAGAGCAAATATATAAGAGTCCAAATCAAAAGGTCTTTGGGTCCGAAATTAATCAAAAGCTAAAATATATGAAATTATGGAACCAAAATTTACAAAAATGAAGAAACACAATGAAACAACAATTGATCAAAAGTTAGACTTCACAAAACTTACCAAATCAAGAAACGAGGTAAAAAAAATAAAAAACAAAAAAGAGAACGGAAAATAAAAACGCAAATCTACCAAACAAAATAATCTCCAACCGCCAACTCCTTTATACGCAAACAATAAACTCCAGCCAAGGTAACCTCCAACAATCCAAAAACGCCACCTCGACTCGAGACACACCAAGCCATAAATAGTGTTTCGTTTCCCGCACAAATTAAGGAGGGATCATAGGAACGCACAATCAATGATGCGGCCGCAAAATAAGGACGCATGTATAAATACGTCACGAAAACACATTAAAATTCTGGTGTATTTCTTGTTTGGACCTCAGACATGGCGACAGACCAGGGAAACAATGCCCAAGAGTCAGGCGGTAAGTCTTTCATGCATTTTGTATCAATGATTAATTTGAAACATAAGATTGGGCAAGTTGTGATTTTGTGAAATCTGAATATTTACACAAATAGGTGAGGAGGATGACATGGAAGAGGCTGCTGGGCCCAGTATTCCAGCCAAAGCTGCCAAAAAAAAAAGGCAGCCACATTTCACAAGAAAGGAGATGGAGGTTTTGATACAGAAGTGTGTGGACATCCTGCCACAGGCAGACAGGAATATGAGTCTAAGCCAGAAGGGGAGAATGTGGGAAGAGGTAGCCGTTGCTGTCAATAGGGTGGGTGATTATGTCCGTCTAGCCCGGGATGTCAAACGGCGGTAAGTAAACACTTGCCCCCCCTAAAAACAAACACCATTTTAAACAAAAGGATAATGGCTTCCATTTTTTCCCACAGATGGGGCGACTTCAAATATCGCCTAAAGCAAAAACTCGCGGACAGGGCTAGGCATGCAAGGGGGACAGGTGGGGGTCCCACCCCTGTGTCATTGGAGTTGACCGATTTAGAAGAGCTGGCACAGGGGTGTGTGCAGCCTGTGGAGGTGTTTGGCGTGTCCAACATGGATACGGACATGCCAGACTTTGCGGCTCCTCATGTTGTCCCATGTAAATCTTTGGATGTCATCAACTCTGAAATGTTATTGTGCCAATATGTAGATTCTAACGTGAGGCTTTTCTCTTTTTTCCTAACAGAGACACAGGCGGATGAGTCTGCTCCAGAGGGGAGCCTTGGCCGCCGAATTTCTGCTGGCTCGGCAGGGGAGGAACCAGTACATCCGGCTGAGGACCCTGCAGAAGCCAGTCCAGGGCAATCCCCCTCGCAGGCAGTGTCCCTCCTCACAGAACTCAATTTCAAATCGGATTTCCATACGGAGATTCTGCAGAGGATGGACGCCAGTCTGCTATGGGTGGCTGAGGCCCTGGAGCAAAATGCTGCGGCCAACGTGACCATAGGTCAGGCCCTGGCGGAAAATACCAGGGCCAACATCCACATCGCCAATGCCCTGGAGCAGCTCGTTCGCCAGCACATGGTGGAGCCGACCTCCCTTCCTGCCGGAACATCAGGATCCTCCAACTCTGGCACAACATCAGCCAATCCTCCAAATGTGCCTAGCCCTGTGCCTAGTCCAGAGGCCACAACATCTGCCTCTGGACAGGCCAGCCCGATGACATCCCGGACCCGGTCTGGCGCCCTCCCTCCCCCATCCAAACGGGTGAAAAAACGGTGACAGCAATGGTGACTTTTCCCACAATCCTTCTGTGCTTGGCTCATATTCCTTTCTGGTCAAAACTTCCCTCTCCTTTCTTGTGAAATGTTTTTAAAAATTTTTTGTATGTTTATGTCAACAGTTATATTGGGCCAATTTGTTTGATTTTGGGACATATCTTTGGCAAAAAAAGATGTTCCCAAATTTTTTTTTTTTTTTTTGTTTGAGCAATAAATTGAAACAAAAAATCTGACATTGGATTGTGAAATTATTGTACAAATGGGTTACATTTAATCCTGGACCAAAAGGCAAAAACTGGAAAAAAAAAAAAAATGGGCTCTTTAAGGAACGTTTAAAAAATCATATAACAAGGCAAATTCAAGAGGCAAAAATAAAATGGTGCGAAAATTAAAACATGATGACATTATTGTTACAATAGGCCCTAACCACCAAATTGAGGGCAAAATAAACCCCCACAAATGTACGCAAATTGATTGTGTCATCCTGACATTAGCAGCTCTGATTTCCACCTGCGTACGGTTTTGTGCTATCCCAAAAAACTGATTTCAAAACACATACCAAGCCGGTTTTCAATCCAACACTAATTGCTTTTCAGCCCTCCCGCGATTAATCGCAACAACATCGTGGAGTCCCGGGACGGAGGAGAAGGCCATCGCCAATGTGGTCGAGTAATCCAGACCCTAAGCTGTGCGAGCATTTTGAAGGGAAAGAGGATCATCCAGTGACGTATGAGTCGGTCCGAACACATTTTACGCTCGCATTTGCTAATGTATGTACGCCCCAAAAACGCCTCGCCACGCCTGCGTTTTTCCATCTCCACCCCCGTCAACACCCAAAAACGCCCTGTTCTGTCAATCACATTTGACATGTCACTTCCTGTACGCTATTTGACGAACGAGACCAAAAAAACTCGCAATCTGCCGTACGCACATGCGCACTGTTACACCGACGCATGCGTGGTTATTCAACATCGGAACGCAACGAGCGTACTGCTGTTTGCGAGTGGCTCTGAATGAGGGCCTTACTCTCAATATACCACGCTCTGTACTGGTCAAAGGGCCTGATTCAGAGCCGTTCGCTATTTGCGGTCGTTCGTTCAAAAACAAGGGGTGGCTATTCAAATGATCCGTTCGCAAATTGCAGTCTGTTCACACCTCTATGTCTGAACGAGCGAGCAAAACATACCCTCGTTTATTTGTTAAAAACGCCCCCTGGCCGCTCGCACCATACGTCATGTCCGCTATTTATTAGATTAATCGAGTACATCGACCAGCGTATGAACTGCTCGCTATTCTTGTGGTTGGTTTTTGCTACCACAATCTTGCGAGCAGTTCTGGCTATAAAATAACCCAGTGACGTGGTCAATGACGCTGCTGTATTAATTATGCACACCCATAAAACGCCCATTTTGACCTTTAAGCACGCCTGCGTTCGGATTTCCACTCCCCATTTTCAAGCACCTTCCCCTGTTACCACCCACATACGCCTCATTCTGTCACTCAAAATAGCAGGCATTCGCTATATTGCGAGCACATGAATTTCGGCCGCACTGACTGGTTCGCGCATGCGTATAACGATCCGTACGCATGCGCAGATGTGCGAACATCGCTCGGAACGAGCGTACTGCCGCTAGCGAGAGGCTCTGAATGAGGGCCAAAGTTCACAGTAGAGATGTTTTGTATAGAGAAAGCTCATATGGAATGTTTTGCGAGAGCTCGATTTGGAAGAAGACACCAGTTACCAAGAGGCTCAGTGTTAGGGAAGGGAAGGCAAGAAAGCTGCCCAGAGCCATAAGCCCAGTCCATCTTATTATCTTGCCTTTTTCTAGGGCTTGCCCTGGGAGTTCTAGCTGTTCATGAGTTTCCTGTGCTCGTTTATCTTACTATCACCATGGCCACTTCATATCCAATGTTTCATTGTCTGAACCCACCTGTAATTTAAACTGGATAGCAGCATCACAATTTTAAGTGCTTACTCTTGGACCACCCACACTAGAAGGGAGGTCTTAGGATAGCACTAATTCCCACTGAAAGAGTGACTGTCATGCCTTCAGCATAGGGCTTATGTTGCACTAATTCACATTAGCAGCCCCACTTAGTGGTCAGGACAGCAGCAGTTTAAATCTGATCCATTTTGACCTTTTTAGCATTCCATAGCAGTCTAGCAATGCATTCTGGGCTAAAGGAGCTGTAAGCAGCCATTTCCTTTTTCACATGGTCCCATACAGTCATCATTACATATGCTCGACCTGGTACAGCATCCGATGGTGAGTTCTAAGCTTCAACTATGCCATAGATCTGCTTAGCCAGTTATGTTATGCATGTTAGCTGTACTATGTGACACTGTAGCCTGTACTTTGCATACTGTATGTTTCATGTTGTTTGCATATCCTATGTTATGTATATGTTTGCCTTGCATTCCCATGTACATATAGTAACTGCTTTTCATTGTTTGTTTACAGTTTTACCACATCACTTGCAACACATTACTTGTCATTACTTATCATCACTCATCAAATTACTTATCATTCCCATGCAAGTTCCTCTATCGAATAATAAACTCAGGACCTGATTCAGAGCCGCTCGTAAGTGGCCGCTTGTTCGCTCCAAGCAATGTTCGCACAACTGCGCATGCGTATGGGTTGTAATACGCATGCGTGAACCAGTCGTTGCGGTCGGAAATTGTGTGCTCGCAAAATAGCGAGTGCCTGCTAATTTGAGTAACAGAATGAGGCGTTTGTGGGTGGTAACAGGGGAAGGTGCTTAAAGACGGGGAGTGGAGATCCAAACGCAGGCGTGCCAAAAGGTCAAAACGGGCGTTTTAAGGGTGTGCATAATTAACAAAGCAGCGTCATCGACCACGTCACTTGGTTGTTTCTTAGCCTGAAATGGTCGCATGATTGCGGTAGGAAAATCCAACCACAAGCACTGCGAGCAGTTCAGATGCCTTTCGATGTACTCGATTAATCAAATAAATAGCGGAGATGACGTAGGATGCGAGCGGCCAGGCGGCGTCTTTACAAAATAGTGAGCGCATATTTCGTTCGCTCGCTCAGACATAGAGGCGTCAACAGACCGCAAAGAGCGAGCGCTCAATTTAAATAGCCGGCCCCTTTTTCTAAACGAGCGAGCGCAAATAGTGTCCGGCTCTGAATCAGGCCCTCAGTTCTTCAGATCACATCTGACTGGATTATTGGAAGATAAAGTATTGGTTATGCTGGCTGCTCCAAATTTGTCAGACACTTAGTGCAGGGCAGTACAGGGACGGTAAAGGCAAATTGGGAGGAGAGTTTAAATTAATCTAGAGTATGGTGTATTTTAAGGTGTTCACTGAGGGAACATGATTGTATTAGATGGGCATGAGACTTGCATGCTTGGCTTACCATCCTTCATCTCTCCAAAACCATCAGTTTTCAATGCGACCATAGTAATCTTGACTATCTCTATCCTGTAAAATTGGGAATGTTAGGACGTATGCTGTATGTAGTGGGTATAAAACTATGATGGGCATAAGGGTGACAGGCCTGCAGATAACTATGGACGAGGGGGGTTTACACGTGCGCTCCTGTATGTGAATATATGCTGCGGGGGGAAAAAAATGGGTTATTTGGAGAAAATGTATGCGTATATATGATGGTGGGGTGAGGGGTGAGGGGAACGGGGTGGGGGGGGAAAGAAAAAGGGGGTGGGGGAGGTTGCAGGGGCGGGGAGGTGGGAAAGCGGAATTGGGGTGGTTATGTAGTATCAATGGATGGCGTGTATTGGTGTTTGTCTACTGTGTAGGTGTTTGCGGTGTGTAATGAAAGGCCAGACACTTGAGATCGAATCCAACCTGTTTATTGGTGAGTCACAGTGCTCCCCAGGCGGTTCCGTGAATGAGATTGGGGTTGAGTGGTGGGTTTAGTGATTTCCTGGTCAGGGAGTCGGTGGGCCCTTTTAGGGGGCTCCTTTCCGTGCGGCCCTTCTGCACATCCCCTTTGCTGGACCTATGGTCACAGTCTTAGAGGACCAGGATGGTGATGATGTCTATGAGAAAGTCCCGTAAAGTGGCAGTGGCGGCGTCCCGCACTGATGTTGTAGTTACCTACCGATAGGTTGCAGGCTCTAGTCCTTGCACAGATGTCGTGTACTCCGGTATTGGTCCGGTGGTCACTGGCACCCTGCGAGCACGCAGGGTGTGCCGGATGGGCGCTCGTCACTGCTTCGAGATGGGGGATGATGCGGCGGTCCGCGTTCGTAATTCTGTGCCACCTTGCCGTGGAGTTGATGATGGGGTACAAGGTGGGGTAGTTCAGTAGTCCTGTGTGGAGGTGTGTTGCCTCCAACGCGTTTCAGCCTTAGGCCTTCTTCAAGGAGTTACTAATAGTATGAATGTGAGCGTGCTATATAGGTGGAAGGTGGGTGTGTGGGCGTGGCCTGTGGGTTGGGTAGCCTATCGTGACAGCGGTGTTAGCAGGTGTGGGCTGTAATGGGTGGGATGGGGCAGTGTGAGTGATTGACACAGATGCAGGCTAATCATTGGTGGTATTGATATATTATGCAAGCGGGAGGTGTGTGTGTCAGCGCGCGCGTAATACACCACGCGATAATGGCCGGGCTGCCCGGCGGTGAGCGTTGCCGTGGGAGCGTCGGGTATCCCTCTGATGTCACCTCCCACGTGCGCGTCGCTATCATGTGGTCCGTGTTGGCCGGGGGTGTGGCAAGCCATGTGACGCATAGACGCAGGTATCCCCCTGCGTCGAGCGTCACATGGTGTACATGGGCCTATCAGGGAGGGAGTTCGCGGTGGCAGCGATAACTATATATGGTGGGCAATTTACTGTTGTAGTCATGAGGCTGATAAGCTTGTCATGTATATGGTAGGCAAAGGACAGTGGTAGCCATTAGACTGATAAAATGGGCTCAAGACCATGTTGATACAGTATGCACGCACATGGAAGGCATGTGCTGTAATGGTAATGAGGTAATACAATTGGGCTCTGGACTGTGTGAGGTTGGCATAACGTTGTCTGCTATTCACTTTCACAATTATAAAAGAGTTGTACATGGAACCCCGTATTTTGGTTCTAATTCATCATCGTGTTTTTGTTTTGGCAAAACCATTCTCAGGTGTTTTGGTTCGGTTTTGAATTTCTTAAAAATCATTAAAAAAAAGAATCAATAAATCATGTAATTTGGACCTGTTTAAATGCAATCCAAAACCCAAGTTTGGTTTTTAAATCCAAGTTCTGAACTGACTGCAGAACCAAACTGGGACTCGGTTTGACTTGGAAGCCCAGAGTGATTTTGAACTAGTACTCGATTTGACTCAGAACCTCTAAGTTCAGGTATGTTCCTACTTCAGGAGTACCTGAACCACACAGCTCTAATTTTTAATATTCCAAAGTTGTTCATTACTTCCTTTTATCTGCATATCTGGTTGTGCTTCATGTATAGTGGTCTACAAGTCGCATTACGCATGAGTGCCGTGCGACTTGGTAGCACTGAGCGTCTTTTCGTGTGACCTTTTCCATTAAAATGCGTCTTATAGGACACACACTGATATACACAATGCCTATAATCTGTGTGCGACTGCGGTTATATCTGCATGAGAAATGCTATGTTATAGTGTCAGCGGCAGACAAAAAATACTCTCTTTAAAAATGGTTAATTCATCATTACCAATACCTGTTGCTTACCTTATCTGTCTGTGCATGTAAGTCTTCAGTTAGAGGGGTTCACCAACAATCCCTGGTATGAGGTTGAAGCTTCTGCCAGAACAAAAGACGACAAGTAATATCAATGATCTTCAGATAGTGGTGGGTGTGTGCATAGGTGCCGGAACGGGGGGTGTCATGGAGACGACTTACCCCCCCCAACATTTGAGAGATGCGCCAGGTGCACATTGAGTACAGACAGTGCACAGCTGGGAGCTCAGTAAGTCCCATGAGACTTAGCATAAAAGGTCAGAGAGGCATGTGCTGAGCTCTGATTGCGAGAGCTCATCACATGCTTCACTGACCCATGGAGATCATTGGGAGAGATGCATCAGAGCAAGGAAGCAGTGCCTGCGTAATGTTTGCTGAATGCTGAGTGTCCCAAGCCGCCACGCTGCCAATGCTGTGTGGGGTGAATGCCGGGCAAGCGTTCGCTGAAGTCTCCTCCTTCCTCCTGTTACGATCTGTGGTAGCAGTATATTGTTTGCAGTTCCAGTCTTGGTTGCTGCTGAGGCTCTGCACTAATTACTGCCTGTCTGTGTGTATCAGGTGCGCACTAATTGATTCTCCTGTCTGTGGACAGCCCAGGTGCTCAATAGTCTCTAATTAGGGAGGTTTGCTCTGGTTGGGCCCTGTTTTTGTTAAATTCCAGCCAGCCCTTCACTCCATCCCGGTGATAGCGTTTCACTTGTTTCCAGTTTCTGTTGGTCTCCTGTTCACAGTCAAGTTCCAGTATCCAGCCAGCTCCATTGTTCCTGCCATTTGTGTCATCTAGGTGGCACGGTCCGCATCTGCACTACTTGCCATTTGTGTCATCTAGGCGTCACGGTCCGCTTCTGCACTACCTGCCGTCTGTGTCATCCAGGCGGCACAGGCTGCACTCAGAGTCCAGAGTCCGCAACCTAGCATCCTTAGTATGCCATTCTGTGTACAAACTGCTTGTGTCATCCCGGTGGCATCAAGCACACCTGGGCGTCCTGAGTATGCAATCCTGTGTAAGACCGCTTGTGTCATCCCGGTGGCAATAATTGCCCCTGGGTGTCCTGAATATGCAATCTGGTGAATGACCACTTGTGTCATCCTGGTGACACTGGCGCACCACAGCATCTCCTAGCCAAGTCCTTCAAGCCCGGAGGCTGCAGCTTTACTCAGTGACTGTGTCTCAGCCAAAGGCTGCATCCTGCCAAAGTCTTCCTGCCCTCAAGGCAGCAACTCAGCCCAGTGGCTGCTACTGGCCCAAAGGCCACATCTCAACTTATAGGCCCACAGGCCTCATCCAGCCCAAAGGCTGCTACCAGCCCAAAGGCTGCATCTCATCTAATAGGTCCACAGACCTTGTCCAGCCCAAATGCTGCTACCGACCAAAGGCTGCATCACCACTTACTGGCCCACAGGCCCATCCAGCCCAGGGGCTGCTACCGGCCCAAAGGCTGCACCACAACTAACTGGCTCTTAAACAACATTTGGGAGACAACACTTCCATCCCTTCAGGTAACCACCCGGCCGCATTTAGCCAAGGAATTCCAGCCCTCAAGGCTGAGCAGGACTTTTCCTCTTGGCTACCACTGAGCCATAACAGTATCACCGGCCATAAAATTATATACCCTCAGGGGTTGACGTCTCATCATGGACCCCGGTCAAAACCCGGCTCAGATCCTGGCTGGCCAAATTCAGGTGTTGACACATAAAGTGCAAGAGCTGTCACTCCGTGTTGAGGAAACTTGTGGTGCCACTGCTTCCACTATAGTGGAACCCAAATTGAACTTACCTGACTAGAAACCGGAAAGATTTTTGGAACTTTAAAGAAAGCTGCAAGCTCTACTTTAAGCTCCGGCCCAGGTCCTCGGGTTCTGAGACCCAGCAAGTTGGCATAATTATTTCTCTCCTTCAGGGTGACCCGCAAACATGGGCCTTCAGGCTTCCCTCATCCAGTCTGTCTCTGCTGACCGTGGATGCATTCTTTGCTGCTCTTTGTGTACTCTACGATGACCCTGACAATGCAGCCTTGGCAGAAGCAAGTCTCAGATCCCTGAAGCAGGAGAGTAGAGCTCCGGAAGACTACTGCTCAGAGTTCCGCAAGTGGGCTATTGATTCAGGTTGGAACGACCTGGCCTTGCGTAGTCAGTTCTGATGGGGTCTATCAGATGAAATTAAGAATATCCTGCCCCAGTATCCTGCTACAAGTTCTCTGGACAACCTCATGAGCTTGGTCATTTGTGTGGATCGTCGCCTCCGGGAGCGCAGATTGGAGAAAAAGTTACCATCTCAAACCCCTCGTTCTCCATTACAGACGGCTCCCACTGACTCCCATGAATCCATGCAGCTGAGAGCGTTTCGCCTTCCACCTGAGGAGAAACGTAGGAAACGGTCATTGGGTTTATGTCTTTACTGTGGAGGTAAAGGTCATGTGGCTTACTTTTGCCCTTTGAAATCGGGAAAAGGAAAGGTCTAGGTGAGCTTGGGGAGATTCATCTAGGCCTTGCATCTGTCTCCCAGAAAACTCAGTCCTTATCCAAGCAGTAATTCGTCTACCCAGCACACAGGTGTCCGTTCCAGCATTTGTCGACAGTGGTGTGGCGGATAATTTTATAGACTTGTCATTCTTCCAAACCCTGAACCTGATTTCGCTGTCATTATCCACTCCTGTGTCCGTGATTGGACTAGATGGAACCAGTCTTTCTAAAGCCCCATGCTTTCCAGGACTCCCCTTTTGCAGCTATTGGTGGGCGCTCTACATCATGAAGAACTTTCATTTCTGCTCCTGCAGTGTCCTATGGCACTGGTGGTCTTTGGGTTACCCTGGTTGAAGAAGCATAACCCTGTGATCCAGTGGCAGACCAGTGAAATTCTGGAATGGGGTACATCATGCTTCTCCCAATGTCTGTCTCGGCCTATCCGACTGGCTGCTGCTCCATCTATTCCTGCTCCATATCATGATCTTGCCGAAGTGTTTTCTAAGAAAAAAGCACCATTCCTACGACTGCGCCATCGATTTGCTGCCTGGTGCCAGACTTCCTAAAGGCCGATTATATGCCATATCCATACCAGAGGACAAAGCAATTCAGGACTATCTAAATCCCCGGTGGGAGCAAGGTTTTTCTTTGTGGAAAAAAAGATGGATCTCTTAGACCCTGCATTGACTTTCGTGGACTGAATAAGATCACAGTCAAAAATGCGAATCCCTTACCGCTCGTCTCTGTTCTATTTGATCAACTGTGAGAGGCTTCCATTTTTTCTAAAATAGACCTCAGAGGCGCATACAACCGCATTCGCATTAGAAAAGGAGATGAGTGGAAAACGGCATTCAATACTCATTCTGGACATTTTGAATATTTTGTCATGCCGTTCGGCCTCTCCAACGCCCCAGCCGTCTTCCAAGATTTTATTAATGAGGTGCTAAGGGAATTCCTGGGGGTCTTTGCAGTGGTCTACTTAAATGATATCCTCATCTATTCAAAGTCTGTAGAGGAGCACTGTAGGCATGTTCGACAGATCTTGCAAAGACTCAGCCAACAACTTATACGCCAAATTAGAGAAGTGTGAATTTGACGTGAAGGAGGTGTCATTTTTGGGATATATAATCTCTTTGCAAGACTTCTCTATGGACCCTGGCAAGGTGAGAGCCATTATGGATTGGAAACAACCCACAACGCTAAAGGCCATCCAGCGGTTCCTGGGGTTTGCTAATTATTATCGGAGGTTCGTTAAGTCCTTCTCCTCGATTGTGGTGCCTATTGTGGAATTAATGAAGAAAGGAGCTGAGGTAGTAAAGTGGTCTTCTGAGGCTATTTGGGCTTTTAATACCTTGAGAGAGGCTTTTGTATCCGCTCCTGTCCTCCGGCATCCCAATCCTGAGCTCCCGTTCGTTGTTGAGGTCGATGCATCAGAAATTGGAGTTGGCACTATCTTGTCACAAAAAGATATCAAGGATGACAAGCTTCACCCATGCCCCTTCTTTTCCCGGAAATTTGATGTGGGCAGCTGAGAGCTTCTGGCCATCAAATGGGCCTTTGAGGACTGGAGACACTGGTTAGATGAGGCTAACCATGTGGTAACAGTTCTCATGGACCATAAGAATCTAGCCTACATTGAGATGGCAAAAAGACTGAGGGGGTCATTCAGACCCGCTACGATCAGAAATTTCTCTCTCCTTGAACACAGCCAGGTCGGTAGTTTGAGTGACAGATGGAGGCGTTTGTGGGTGGTAACAGGGGAAGGTGCTTGAAAACGGGGGAGTGGAGATCTGAAAGCAGGCGTGCCTCATTATACGAACGGCGTTTTATGGGAGTGCATACGGATTATGGGAGTGCATAATTAACAAAGTAGCGTCATGGCACATGTGACCTGGGAGGTTTTTACACTGACATGATCGTAGAGCTTAAGAGAGGGTATGGTCAACCTTAAACTCTATGACCAGTTCCGATGGTTCCTGATGGTCTCGATTAATCCTTATATGCCCGGAGATGACGTGCAATGCGTCCGAGAAGGGGGCGTATTTTTTTGTCTTCTGACCGCTTCCTCCCCTTGGTCGGCCAACTACCGATCCGAACTTAGGGACGCAACTTGCGAGGGAATCATTTGCATATCCGGCCCCTTTTTCCGTACGACCGTGTGGCCGCTTCGACCGATTCTCTGAATGAGGTCCATAGTGTAACTCTTCCTTCCACTCATGTCTTTTCAGCAGCACCGGATTAAGGACAATATCGGCCTTTGGATGAAACTGATGAAGGGCCTGTTATGAAAAGTGAAGATGTGACTGGCGCTGTGTGGCTGCAGCCAAAGCCATGTGTGTGTGAACACCCCCTACACTATCAGCCCCAATGTCTTCCTAAATATATAAAAGTAGATGAATTATATAATTTTTGGAGGAAAATAAAAATACAAATGTAATACTTATGCTTTATGGCCAGCTGGTCATCATCATGCTGTCATGATGAAGATCCTATATATATATATATATATATATATATATATATATATACTGTATGTAATTAAACATACGAAGAGCTACATTCTAATTCGTTTACAGAAGATCTAACTTGCAACTGGTTGGAAAAACTTCAAATCCAAGTAAACAAATATAAGGAGTTAATACAGTTCAAAAAGAACAAATTGGCAATTGTGAATAAGGATTACGAAGAGAAACGGGTTTACGGTTGGGCAACCACTCCAGTCAACAAATCAAGACAATATAACCGATTTAGGAAGAATAAACATTTCCCGTTAGATACAGACAATTCCGTTGAATCAGCATCTTCTAATAGTGAGGCAGAATGTGTTGGAGCAAGTGGAACCACAATATCAGCACATTCTCCTTTAGGGATTACAATAAGAGCCACCAGAGATCACATAAACGATCCATTACTCAAAGGGGTGGACAGTGTGCGTCAGAGGAAAGCGGAATCTAAGGAGGAGAAGATAATATTTAACCTCTCTTCACACTCCCTGACGGATGATGAACAAAAAGTCTTAAAACGTGGATTAAGGGCCTGATTCAGAGGCGCTTGCTGTTTGCGAGCGCTCGCTCTGAATCAGGGCGGGGATTTTTTTCTCTTTCGGCCTCCAGGCCGCTCGCTAAGCTGTGGGTGACCTGGCGATGGTCGCGATTATCGCGACCATCGGGCTTGCGAGGAGACCCTTTGGTAGGGTCTCAGCTCTTGCAAGCCCGAGTGGACTTCCTGCTCTAATAGAGCAGGAAGTCCACTACTGACATCATGAGTGATGTCAGTAGGGCCGCCCACAAACACCAGGCATTCCTAAGGGTATGCCTGCGTTTGTGCAGCCACCCCCCCCTCCCCGCCTACAAAACAGCGAGCTGTCAATCAACATCAACAGCCGCCTTGAGCTGCCGTCGCAGTACGGGTCTCGCACATGCACACGCCGGAGGCGGCGCATGCGCAGTCGGGGACCATCGACCCGCTTGCGAGCGCTGTACACGAGCAGGTCTTAATCAGGCCCTAAGTTTTGTACCTACCAGCACACACAACTGCTTTCAAAGTAAGTTTGATTTAAGCATATTCAATCGACAACTTCGGCTTAAGGAGTTATTTGGAAACTGCAAAACCCCTAAATTTAACATTACCACCGCAGAAATCTAAATCCCTTTTTAATCCACCCTCAAATAATATGAACATCAAAACATTTACCAAAGCTATGTCAAAAACCATAGAGAAGGTTGCAGTTTTGCCCACTGAACCTGTAAAATAATTGTCATACCAAGAACGCATTGCGTTAAAATGCCTTGCTGGATATGATGATATAGTTATACGCCCAGCAGATAAGGGTGGGGGAATCGTGATCTGGGACATAAATGATTATAAACGTGAGGCATATGGCCAACTAAATTATACTAATTATACTAACGTTTGGAGAAAGACCCTACCATTGCCTGCTATAATGAACTTAAAGACCTTTTGGATGAAGCAGTAGATAACGAAATCATTACAAAAATGTGGCAGCTTCACTCCTTAATGAAACACCTAAAGTACCCCTATTTTACTTGTTGCCTAAACTTCATAAAAATAGTGAACAGCCTCCGGGAAGACCAATTATCTCGGCTAGAGATAGTCTATACTATGATGTATGAAGATATCTGGACACATATTTGCAGTCAGTAATTCAGGGGGAACGAACGTATCTTAAAGATACAACAACGTTCCTCAATTAACTTAAAATGCTCCATCTGGATGGCGACGATTGATGTTGTCAACGTATATACCAGTATCCCCCATGTGCGAGGTATTGACTCCATGAGAAGACTCCTGATCAATAACCCCTATTACTCAGGACCAGATATTAGTTTCTTTCTATACTTATTACAATTAACTCTTACCAGGAACTTTTTCATCTTCAATAGTGAATTTTTTATGCAGCAGCAAGGATGCGCAATGGGATCATGTGTGGCACCTGCATATTCTAATTCAATTATGTTTTCACTGAAGAGGGATTTATTCTTTAGAGATTGTACTGTGGCAAACAAATTCTCTTTCTTTAAAAGATACATAGACGACATCTTTGTCATATGGACTGGTACTAAAGAAGAATTCATTTTGTTAATGACCGATATCAACCAACTGGATACAGATATAAAGTTCACCTATGACATTAATGAGAACAGTGTTCACTTCTTGGATGTGTTAGTACAATGAAAAGATGGTGCACTAATCACATCAATATACAATAAACCAACAGACTGTAACTCTTTATTAGCAGCAGCAAGTCATTTACCACCAGCATTAAAGAGGGGTTTACCCTTTTCACAATTTTTAAGGCTACGACAGATTTGTGAGAACCCAGAAGATGCTGTCAAACAATTTCAAACAATTAGATGTGATGCAGAACTGGTTCCTTCAGAGAGGATACTCTAAATCAACTTTATTAGCTGCGAGAAATAAGGCAATGAACATTCCAAGAGAAGATTTATTAAGGAAGACTACACAAATGACTAAAAAGAACCCAATGATTTGGATCAATCAGTACTCCACGGCGAGCGCAACTATCACCAAAACTGCAAGGAATTACTGGCCGCTATTGAATAATGAACCTGATCTGCCTTTACTCAAGGATGCAACCCTAATACCCTGTTATAAGCGCGCTAGAAACATCAGAGAATTGGTAGTGAGAACCGATATCTCAGGTTGGGATAAAAAAATACCCGACCAGCATTTTTTAACAAAAAAATCTGGTAATTATCGTTGTTTAGGTTGCACTACATGCAGCTTTCTGGAAATTGGGGATACATTCCCACATCCTCATACTGGCAAGAAGATAAAGATTCATCATGTATTTACTTGCTCTACGAAGTTTGTGATTTATTTCATCCACTGCCCCTGTGGTCTCCTTTACATAGGAAAAACTTTGTGCCAATTTAAAGAACGTATGGCGGTGCATAGGAATGCCATCCGTCGGGCCCTAGAAGGTAGACCTACAGACCAACCAGTTGCAAAACATTTTCGGGATGCAAAACATAACTTATCTTAATTACGGTACAAAATGATCGATTCAGTACAAGAGAGCCTGCGGGGAGGAGATCGTTCCAAGCTCCTATTACAGAAAGAGGCTCACTGGATTCACAAACTGGATACCCTGCAAAGTGGTGTCACAAGGTGCAGACTGACACTCCCCCACAGTGACAGGAGCCGGGTGCTGCACTGTAGTATTAAGTGCAGCACCCGGCTCCTGACACTGTGAGGGAGCCGACACTGCAACTCAAGCAGTCAGCAGCACCCCCTGCACCTCCCCCCACCAGTAATATTAAAAATGGGACGACGGGGGATCGGGCCGCGAGGCCACACCCCATCCCGCCATGCCCCTGTCCCACGAGACCACGCCCCATTCACACGAGGCCACGCCCAAACATCCCTCCCCACAACGGGTGACACCGTGGGGAGGGATGCCACTGAACCTGCGCCCTAAGGGACTATGGACCTCATTCAGAGTCGGTCGTTGCGGTCGCACGGTCGTAAGGTAAAAGGGGCCGGATATGCAAATGAAGCGCTCGCAAGTTGCGTCGTTAAGATGTGATCGTTAGCTGGACAAGCGAGGGGAGGATGCGGCCGTAAGACTAAAAATACGCCCCCTTCTCGTTCCCATTACACGTCATTTCCGGGCATATAAGGATTAATCGAGACCATCGGGAGCTGGTCGTAGAGCTTAAGGTTGACCATACCCTCTCTTAAGCACTGTTTTGTGCATGAACAATAGAGGAGTCTCCAGGAACGTTGCACAGGCGCCATGTTCCCGGAGACCTGTGCATGCGCAGTACACTCTAGCACAATGCCAGAGTCTACTGCGCTGCCAGAAAGGAGGGGGCTCACATGGAGCCTGCACACTGGCACTCTCCTTTCTTTAACCGCCTCTGGTTTATGTTCTTCCTCCAGATTTGGAACATAAAAATAAGAAAAGTTAAATTAAATAACACCTTCTTTAATGTAAAAAGATAATAAATCGAAATGGTATCTTACTCACACTTCTGAGGCAGCTATTCTTGCATATAAAGGTACTCAACTCAAAGTGACCCTTCAGATGAAATATATCGTTCAAATACTTCTTCAAGTTGTTATCCTCAAACAGAAACAAATGGGGAATATCTCCACAGTGTAATATGTCCCAATTTAAGACATTGAGGACCCCATTCAGAGCCGCTCGCAAAATGCGAGCGCTCGCTCTGAATGAGGGCGGCCGCATCTAAAAAATCATTGGCCTCCTGGCCACTCGCTAGGCTGTGGGTTACCACCCACAGCCTTGACGAGCGGCCAGGATGATGGTTGCGACCAGAGGGGCTTGCGACGAGACCCTTGTGGTAGGGTCTCGACTGCCGCAAGCCCCAGAGAGCTTTCGGGTCTAATAAAGCCGGAAGCTCTCCCACTGACATCACTGGCAGGCGTTTGCTTGGGAACGCTTCCTTTTCTCAAGCCATCCCCCACCACGCCTACAAAACGGGTCGAGCTGTCGATCAACATCAACAGCCGCCCCTTTTGTAGTGTGCCACGGAGCGAGAGAATTTCTCTCTCGCTCCGGGGCTTGCGCACGGGCAGTGCGGCCGCTGCGCGGGCGCACAGCCAAACATCGACCCGCTTGTGAGCACTCAGGCACTTGCGAGCGGGTCTGAATGAGACTCTCAGTCCCTTTATGCCAATAAAATTTAAAGACATATAAATATTGCCCAAAAACAAACAAGTGGTGAAGCAAGTCATCCTACCAGAAATATAATTATCAAGTGTCTTCACCAAGAGTAGCGAATGGCATCTCCTGGGAATATGTGGAGTCTTCAGGATGTACCGGATACCAAAATTTAGTGGAAGTTCATGTCCCTTTGTTCATCGTTAACGTGTTCCAGAAGACATCTTTCTTAAAAAGGGCCATCTCACCTCTTTGTCTGTTATTCCTAAGGCTTACTGACTTATTTGTTCACAATTGTAAAAATCAACAGAATATTCTGGCGCTATATAAATAATTGTTCATATTAATAATATATCTGTAAATAATTACTAAGTACTGTATAGTGCATAATCATAATGAAAGTTAGTCATAAATTATTGCAACACCATGGACACTGAGAATAATACAAATCAGTCATCCATGGTGTAGAGCTAATTTATGACTCTTACCTTCAAGATTAACACTTAATGTAATTATATGGACAAGAATTGTAACTATACATCTTTAAACCTTTAATAAACATGCTATTTGCAATGTATTTTATACCAGTAAAGGGACCTCATTGTTGGCTGGTGTAACTGTCAGCCAAATTGCATAGTCAGTAGACTGCAACTGGTCCATAGCCAGTCATATCATGTATAAACTCACAGAAAACCAAGTGTACCGTTATAGGATAATGCGGAATCGGTATGTAATACTGCCGGCCACAGTTCGAATCCCGGCAGCGTCAGGCCGATAGAGGAACAGATCCCGGCAGCGGCAGCCCGACAGCGCTGGAAATCCCGATCGTCCCTAGGTAAGTATTAACTAACCTAACCTACCCCCCTAACCCTCCAATAGGGGTGCCTAACCCTAACCTCCCCCCAAGTGCCTAACCCTAATCCCCCGTCTAAGTGCCTAAACCTAAGTCCCCCGGGGGGGTGCCTAACCCTAACCTCCCCCCGGGGGTGCCTAACCCTAACCCTCCCTCACCCTAGCCTAACCCTAATCTCCCGGGGGGTGCCTAACCCTAAGTCCCCCCCGGGAGCCCTAAACCTAACCCTCCCCCCACGCGGCTGTCCGCTCACGGCGCCCGGCATCCCTTCGATCGGGATGCCGGGCGCTGGTCTCCCGGCGTCGGTAAAATGAGCGGCGTCTACATCTAGACGTCGGTCATTTCACTCTTGCCGTGATATGACAGTCGGGAAGCCGGCTGTCGGTATAATGTCAGCCAGCTTCCCGACTGCATCCCGATAATTCTGTCTCTCCCCAAAGATGTCTCCTGTCTTGCAACTTCCCCCTCTATCTCCCCCTCCTTTCTCTGCTCTGCCAACTGCAGACCCAGTAAAGACCAGTTCTCTCACACACACACTTGCAGAACTTACAACCCCTGTTTCCTGTGTCAGGTTAGACTATATATATGTGAATGGACTGAGGCTGAGGACACATGTGTTGGAGACTGCTGAATGGAGAGGTTCAAGCCAGGCCTATAATTCCAAGGACAATAAGTATCATTATTATTATTACATTGCTTACATTGAACCATTAGGATATACATATATATATGTAAACTGTATTTTATAAGTGTAATTGAATATATAGTTTCGTAGTTATTTGTATCAGGTTTATGTATGTACTGTGTAATCCTATTTTGATAAACTAATATTATACAGAGAACTCTGTGGGTGTATGTTATTTTATGTGGGTAGACACCTGACAGATAAATCTGCAGATCGAGTGATCTGCAGATATATCTGCAGATGATGGTCGTTCATACACACTGAACGGCCATCATCTGCTTGTGCCCTTGGGTCCTGGCGGCCGGGGGGCGGGTTGGGGGCGTGTCCTGCCCCCCTCCTCGCGGCTGCAGCTGTGTCTGTACGGGTGTTCTGCAGACATATCTGTCCATCGGCTGTGCAGCACAGCCAATGCGATATGACGATGAACGCTGATGTTCACCGACATATAGTGGGTACACACTGCCTGGCGGGCAGCAGATACATTGGCCGATCAATTGATCGGCCAATGTATCTGTCAGTGTGTACCCAGCTTAAGTGAAAGCAAGGAACAGGATAAGGTAACAAAGAGGACATAACAATCCTTTTATATGTACATGCCCCATAGACAGTAAAACAATGCAGTCAGCCACATACCATACATGCCTACACTCCCGAAAGTTGCGGGAGGCTCCCGTTTTTTCAGGTAACCCCCCGCACTCCCGGCAGTGTAGGCACTTCTCCCGCATCCCGCCCACTTCCTAGTGAAGTGGGCAGAATGGGGAGACATTTACCAGAAATTTGCGATCCATCGTTAGGGGGCGATGCTTAATGACGCGATTCTAGTATAATCGTGTCATTTGGCCTCTAATGATGCAGATGGACCGGCCCCACCCCCATCACTGCCCGACTGCTACCTCTCCCCAGGCTTCTCCCGGGAGGGCAGATTAAAAGTCGGCATGTATGCACATACCTCATTGTTCAAAACATAGCAAATACCTCTCTGTCAAACATATCACAGATATCAAAAAGTCTGCCATATTGCACATATCCTATAACCACTCACCATACTCTTTACCCTGCCACATTGCACAGAACCAATAATGCAACAGACCCAATGTTATACAACCTCCTTACTCCTGTCTTACTGGCCTCATTCGTTATCACAATGTAAAATACTGATATATACCTATGTTGAATTTACCAAAAGCCCCCTAGTTGGGTGCAACTATGCTGTCTAAACATATTTTGATATGGTTACTTTGTGTCTACTCTCCCGGGAGTCGCGGGCGGCTTGCGGTTTTCCAGGGAACCCCCCGCACCCCTGAAAGAGTAGGCATATCTCCCGCATCCCGCCCACTTCCTAGTGAAGTGGACAGAATGGGGGTATTTTAGGACAAATTTGTGGGTCCGTATATAGGAGGTACAGCTAAATGACACGAATCGCGTCATTTAGCCCCGCCCCCTCCTCACAGACCCACAAATCGCGGGCTTTCCAGTGAATGGGGCGGGGCCTAATGAAAGCTGAAGCCTGGCCCCATCCTCTGAACCCGAGATGACCGGGCTGCTCCCGGAAAAGATGAATGAAAAGTCGGCAAGTATGCTTTGTGTGTGCACTCGGTGCTAGGAAGAGGAGTACATAATGAATGAATTAGATCAGCTGTTCCTCCAACGGGGGTAATCGACTGGCCACATCTGCAATTAAACTGTATTGTAGAAATGGACAATGCATCAAAGAAGAAAAGAGAGTAGATAGAGAGGGTGACATTCTGTATGTATGAATAAAGGATTGCACTTATAAACAATGAAGATCAATAGGCAGTAATAAAAGCGATGACCTTCCTGTGGTCAGCTTTCACTCTGCAACCTGTTTTAGATGGAATCCATCTACAGGTAATAGGAAACACCATGGGCCTGATTCAGATTTGGAAATTTAGTAAGATAGAGCAAGTAACTGTTTACCTGGACAAACCATGTTACAATGCAAGGGGTGCAAATACATACAATATTTTTTGGCATGCAGAGTAAATACTGGCTGCTTTTGCATGTATCCCACAAATGCTGGGCAGCTTTATTTTTCCACTGCAAATTAGATCTCAGTTTGGACACACCCCTCCCAAATCTAAATCTCTCTGCACATTTTATATCTGCCCCACCTGCAGTGCAGCATGGTTTCACCAAGATGCACAGTTACTTGCTCTTTCTTAAGCGGGGCATACACGGTGCGATAGTACCGTGCGACGCGATTTTGCGACATATTGGTTGGTCCCCATACACGGTGCGATCGGGTGGCCGACCGTCCAATATGCCAGCTCCCCCCTAGCATAATGCTGAATGTACGACCCAACAGGTGCACGCTCAGTTTGATATCAGGCCCATACACAGTGAGATATAGCAACCAAATCGTACCAATCTGTCAGATCGGATTGGTGTGCATGACTCTATTCCGAAATCTAAATCAGGCCCAATGTTATAATAACTGAACACCACTTGTAATTGTAAACCATAAAACATTTATTTTGTGGAATTCTTTATCAGAAAATTCAATGGAGATATAAATTAAATCCTAAGGCCCATAGCTTTTACATCTAGAATTGTTGCCCTTTTTTAATCAAACCTGTGAGTCATTTTATGGCAAATGTTGAAGGACTGACCACACAAAATGGGCTGTTTTATTGGTGGAGGAAATAGTATTCTGCAATGAAATTTTGGTTCCCACTACATTTGCTTCTTCCAAGAAAGGAGATGACCTGAAATCCATGGAAAATTGTGTAATACAGATTTGTTGTCCAGCCAGATCAATTAATAGTTGATTGTAACATGCACACTTTACGAAAGTCAGTTGATTTCACAAAAACATAAATCAATGAAATCTGCACTTATTTTAGCCTTTGGATCTAGATCATGTACTGATTTCCAGTCCCAGAGAAACTAAAGGGCTCCAGAAGCACTCATGTCACATGCCAAAGGTGTAGATAAATGTCCAATATGGCTCCTCATGGGAGAGACCTTATTGATCAGATGGACATATTTGTACAAATACACAGAGAAATATAAACAAATAGAAAACAGCACTAGTGGAATGATAATATAGGTGCAACTGTACAAATCTAATACATATACATCAAATTGGATGGAAAAATGTCAATGCGGCTTGGTTATACTTATAAAAGCTTATTTATTACACATAACATAAATAAAATAATTTGGGCATCGATTGCAATTAAATTCTTAAAACTCCATATACTAAATGTTCATAAAACATCAGTTCACCACCAGCCAATTACATTTTCAAGGAGGAACGATTAAGCTGGCCACGCATCTAAAGATTATCTGTCCAACTAGCCAACTAGTTGATTGGTTGGAATGAAAATCTGGTAACGTATGGGAGTAACTGATGTTCAGCAATTTGCTCCTAAATGCCAGAAAATAGATGAAAATGGTCATCAGACAAGTTTGTTAAATGTTTGATCTAAACAATTTGTTCAAACAACAGTTTTTGTCCATTTTCTGGCGTTTGGGAGCAAATTGCTGATTGTCATTTGCTTTCATACCTTACCAGATTTTCATTCCAACCAATCAACTAGTTGGCTGATTGGACAGATAATCTTCAAATGTGTGGCCAGCTTTAGAATCAGGGAGGATTACAATCCTGCTGGCCAAATTTATTCACGGTTGATCCTGTTTCCCCTTCAGCTTAAGGACCCGGACGCGATGTCAGTGATGGATGAAGTGCGGTTCCATGCCCCTCACGGTAGTGTCTAGATGGCCTTCACAGAGAGGACCCTGACGTCACCATTGCTGTCAGTCATTCCCTACCATCCACGTGGACATACAGGGGTAATACAATCCTGTGGCGAGCGAAGCGAGTCACTGGGCCCGAAGCGTGGCGAGCGAACATATTTCTTTAGATGGACTTTATGGGCATGGAACTGCACTTCCGCCCTCACCTCACGTTAATTCCAGGTCCTTAAAATGAAGAGAAAATAAGCTCTACCATGCGCTGTTATTTTGTCTCAACTGACTCCCTAGCCTCCAACATGACCCCTACCCCCAGGTACAAAATGCTCTGCTCTTGGACTTCCCGCCTAATTTATGATTGCTGTCACCTGTGTTGAACTAGGTCATTGATGAGAAAGGTGTTTCAACAAAGGTGGCAGCAATAATAAATTAGGTGGGAAGTCCAGGAGTAGAGCATTTTGTACCTGATGGAAGGGGTTATGTTGGAGGGTCTGTGACTCATCTGGCCACCAATAGAAATTTGTACGCTCGCCACGCTTCGGGCCACAGGTTACTATTCCCACTCTATATATTCACGTGGATAGTAACTGATGACGTCAGTGTCTGTTTGTTGCAGGGCATCTAGCCACACCCCTATACTCACCTATGTGCCAATTGTATACTTGCCAACTCTCTCTCATTGTTATGGAGGCTCCCGGAAATAGTAGCAATCTCCCTGTCACCCTGAAGAGTCTAGTAATCTCCCTGATTGCACCTTACCCCCATTATGAAGCTGTTATTTAAAAAAACAACAACAACGGATATCTACATTCAAATGGGATTAGTATAATTTCCATGCATTGGTTACAAAGCACAATGATCCCTAAGCATTTTCTGAAAAGTATTAGTGTGTTTTCATCAACAAATAGATCTCATTGACTGCTTTTGGGCTTGTTTACTTTTGGATGTAAAGGCTTGTTTACTTTTGGATGTAAAGGTGCCCATCCACTTGCCGTTGATATCGAGCTAATTGCACGATTACATCGTAATCGCTCAGTTATCGGCTGCAAATCAGGCATTTAAATGTCTAAAACGACCAGTGAGGCGTGCGCCTGCTGGTCGTTTCCGACATCTATCATCGCCCGAACATGACGGTCAACCTGACGACCGTCGTCAGTTTGCCCATGTTCGGGGATGATTGATGTGCATACACTGAACGTTCAGTGTATGCACATCACCAATAGAGATGACGGCACGATTACGATGTCGTAATCGTGCCGTCGTCCCCGCATCTACAAGTGGATGTGCACCTTAAGACTATATTATGACACACCTCTCAGATGTAGCAATACACGTCCACTGTAACGTGCGCTCATAGGTGTTACTTTCACAATCTCCCTTACATGTTTTTTCAAAAATAGGCAAGTATGGGCAATTGTGGCTCAATTTATTCTAGATTCCCAATTTTGGATATAGAACTTCAAAGAGCCAGGGGAGAAAGGGTAAAGACATATCTATGAGTCATGTCACTACTATTTATTTCACCGAAAACAGAGTAGTTACAGAATATTGCACAGAATAATGAATAATTACACCCAGCTTTGATGAAATCATGCAGTAAGGTAATAAGTAGGAGAGAATTCATTTATACTGGATTTTCCCATGCTCACATGGAAGCTGAGGACAGTGTGCTATGTGCCCGCCGTGCAGCAGCAGCAGTACTATGGCCATATACAAAAAATAGGCATAATAGTCACAGTAATGGGCGCTGGTGTGTATCGACTACAGGCGCTGTGTGTTAGTCAGTGTTTCACACACACTCCTCCTCTCGCGGAACAACTTTCCTGAGCACTCTCATGCAGCAGCTGTTGTTTCTAGCCGGCTGACTTTCAATGTCGCACAGCGGCGGGCGGAGCGCTTTCCCGGTGACCCTGCTGCGGCTGTCAGGGGCCGAGCTCCGGTTCATCATGGCGACTACGGAGGAGGGCGGATGGACGTACTGATGACCGTCCGTAAGATCGCCTCGATCTGTACGATGGTGAGTGATACGGGCAGGGGGCGACTTGCTGGGTGTATACATGGATGCAGCCTGCAGGGATGGGAGGGGGTAAGAGAGATATAGGTGTGTGATGGGAGTGGGGTAGAAATATTTTCTGACATATCCACTCTGTGATCTGTCCCCATTATCACTGCCCAGGTAGTAATGGTGACACTGTGTTACTATATAGAAACAAACTGCATACGCCCTATAGTTACCCAGCTCTGTGTACCTGCACCAGCACTCAGCCCTGTATGATTCTTCCCTGTCCCAGGTCCGCCTTTTAATAATTTAGTTTTCATTTAAGTGAGATTTTATTTTGGGGATGATGATGCTTATTTTGGAGATATGGAATGTAGGTTGGTTCTTCTGGTGGTGAGAATACAATAAATACTGACTTTAAAGTCACAGATAAAATATGCATTTAAACAGCAGAACCCCTACCAGGGTGTGCATTACTGTATGTTACTGCTGCATTTGTGGTTCCGTATTTATAATCACTTATACCTGGAATCAAAGCTGTGTGGGTAGACCTGTGATATGTTACCTGGCCTCTAGATGATGGGGATGTTGTGACAGTGTGCTCACGTATGCATCACTGAGCGTGTGTGCTTATCTATCCAGTGCTGTGAGTACTTATGTATACAGTATTGAGCATGTGTACTTATGTACTGTATAGAGCTTGTGTATTTATTTACTGTGTACAGTATTGAGCTTGCATGCTTATGTCCTGTATACAGTATTGAGCCTGCCTCCTTATGTCCTGTATACAGTACCTAGCCTGCCTCCTTATGTCCTGTATACAGTACCTAGCCTGCCTCCTTATGTCCTGTATACAGTACCTAGCCTGCCTCCTTATGTGCTCTATACAGTACTGAACCTGCCTCCTTATGTCCTGTATACAGTACTGAGCCTGCCTCCTTATGTCCTGTATACAGTACTGAGCCTGCCTCCTTATGTCCTGTATACAGTACTGAGCCTGCCTCCTTATGTCCTGTATACAGTACTGAGCTTGCATGCTTATGTCATGTATACAGTATTGAGCCTGCGTGCTTATGTGCTGTATACAGTATTGAGCCGGCGTGCTTATGTCCTGTATACAGTATTGAGCCGGCGTGCTTATGTCCTGTATACAGTACAGAGCCGGCGTGCTTATGTCCTGTATACAGTACAGAGCACGGTAGTTTCTTGCGCTTTGGATTTTAATAAATCGGGAACACCACTAAAAATGATGATGAAAAAAATTCTTTGATCAACCTGTCGTTTAGAAAATGTTCCACTTTTTTTCCCTTTATCTAAAAACTGCTTTTTTTTCAAAAGCCAAAATCATGTCAATAACCTCTGTCAGAAGTTGTTTAAAAAAAATGTCAACAATTTGCTCAAAATTGTCACCTTTGAAGCATACATTGTGTTGTGCTGTGACTACAAAGTAAATAGATTATATTGTGTCTTCCTTCTTAAAGTGATGGCATATAACCCCCTCAGTAATGTAATTGAAATAATTGAGGTATTTATATCTGTCTGAAGCTGGGTACACATTCAACGATGTGTACCCAGTCGACCTGTTGTGCGATGGGATCCGGCAGGGGTCCCGGCATCGGCAAGTACATATACACTTGCCGATGTCGGGAGTGTCATTGTGACGGCGGGGGCCATGCTACATTCAGCAGCTTGGCCCAGGTCCGACGGGCGATGTCGCTGACAATTCGTGAGAGCGCGCATAGTCAGCGACATTGAGTGTGCGCACTAACCGATGTTGCTGACATGTCGTCCGATTTGGCCGGATCGGACGACATATCGTCTAGTGTGTACCTGCCATAAGTCAGCAAGCTGTTGTTCTGTCTTTTGTTGAAAGCAGACATTGTTTAGGAGGCTCCAGCTTGTTTATCTCTCATCACTTTGTGGCATAAAGCAAGTGGTTTTCGGATTGGTTTTCGAGTGTCCTAGGTAACAGATTTACTATTTACAGACTGCAAATTGGTGGGTTCATGCACTGGGACATGGCCAGTGTTTGCACAGAAAGCTTTACTGTAATGCTATGCTTTTATCATTTGGGCATTTACTTCTTTATAAGCACATTTTAGATGACGTGGTTTAGGCTAAAGCTATTTGAGTGAGGAAGAGAAAAATGAAACTGTACAAATCTACTAAATAAAGTTGGGCATCCACTATACAATTTTCTGTCAGATATCTGTCCAATCTGGCTGGTTGGAATGAAAACCTGGTAATGTATGGGAGCAAATGACAATCGTCTATTTGCTCACAAACACTGGAAAATAGCCAAAAATGGTCATTCAGACAAATTGGTTAAAACACACAAAATGTAACCAATTTGAACAATTTTTTTTTTGTCCTTTTTTTCAGTGTTTAAAACCATATGATCGACTGTCATTTGCTCCCATACATTACCAGGTTTTCATTCCAACCAGCCAGATTGGACAGATATCTGACAGAAAATTGTATAGTGGATGCCCAGCTTTAAGGTGCATACACCCTAGACGATATGCTCCCTGAGCCATATCGTCTAGTGTGTCCCCGGCAGGGTGTGCTCAATGTCGTTCATGACATTGAGCACAGCTGCTGAACGATATCATTAACAATATCGTTCAGCGCCGGGCTCTCTCCCCCATTCCCTGACATGCAGCAACCTGACGACATCGTCAGGTTGGCCTGCATGTCAGCCCGATGAACGATGATGACGAATGACCCGCGGGAACGCGCGTCGTCGTTATCGTTCATCTTTTTGGGCTTAAAAATGGACGATAAAGTGGACGACTGAACGATAACGATATCGTTATCGTTCAGTCGTCCACTTTATCGCCCAGTGTGTACGCACCTTTAGGCTAGAATAAGATGAAACACTATTCACTGCTAGATTTCATATAAAAATGTAGATTTGTGTGTAAGTATACCTTTTAAATTTTGTTCATGCTGTAATTTTAACGTACCTACAGTATGTGCTTCTAACGTCTATCGGAATATTCTCATTTACATTGCACTCGGTGTCACTGCTGTTATAAACAGGTTGAGTCTCCCATATCCAAAATACTTGGGACCAGGGTTATTTTGGATAACATAATACTCAGCTTTTTGGAATAATTACATATCATAATGAAATATCTTGGGAATGGGTCCCCAATATACACACAGAATGCATTTATGTGTTATATACACCTTATACACACAGCCTACAGGTAATTTTATACAATATATTCAATAATTTTGTGGCTCAAACAAAGTTTGTGTACAGAAATGAAATTCATTTGTTTCATATACACCTTATACACACAGCCTGAAGGTAATTTTATACAATATTTTTAATAATTTGTGCCTTAGACAAAGTTTGTGTACATTGAACCATCAAAAATCAAAGGTTTCATTATCTCAGTCATGGCAAATAAATTCCGTATTTCGGAATATCTGGATACAGTGCTAATGCGGAGTTGTTCTATTACTAAATATAATTAACCAGATGAAGTGTAATTAAGAGAGTAAATTTCATTTAATAATTATGAATAATATATATTGGAAAAATAAAATGCAGATATAAAACTTCATACATAAAAACATACAGGCCAATCTGTGATTTAGGCTACCCTTGTATAAGATACTATTAGTGGATATGGATGTCAGTAGCTTGGAACTCTAGGACTACTTTAAATAAAAAATGGCAAAGTACTTTGAATTCCCAGTATGGATTAGTCTCCACCAACTCACGATAAATAGGGATCCAGATATTTCCAAGACTTCATCGTGTCAATATAGTGTCCCTTGGAGTGGTGAAACAGAAGAATATCCAAAGAAATTTCTTTAGGAACAGCTGTATGAATTCATCCGTCGCTTGGTGATTGCCCAAACAAGAAACTTGTATGGTCTGCGGAGTCTATTCCAGAGTGAGAACTGACAGCAAGGAAATGGAATCCAAAATGTATCTTCTTAGAAGGTGGGGTGCTGAATCTACTGACGCATTTCGCTGGGTAACCCCCAGCTTTATCAAAGGTGCTTGTATGTCTGAATATTGAGGGTATTTATACACAGTCAATATGACCGCCAATTACCCGCACATGGAATTAATTACAGTTCATCTCTATATATACAATAAAAAAGAAATAGTTTTACTCCAATAGTGAATCTTAATAATGAGGCAAACCTTATAACATTAAAATAGTGTAGATATAATGAGCATATTAAACTTAAAATCTACTTTCTACTTCAGGGTCCATAGGGTATCCACAGGATACCTTGGGGTATAGGTGTGACGTCAGTCATCGGGCACCATAGAGTTAAGCTTTCAGCCTCCCAGGATGCACTAGAGTCCCCCTCCTATACCCCGTCCCCGAGCCAAGGCACCTCAGTTTCGTTTGGTGCCCGGCCGGAGTCGGGTGCACCTGTTGGAGTGGGGGCTAGAAGAGCCCCTGAAGCTTTTTCTTCATGCAGCTGTGGCTGCACATCTGGATGAACAGCATGGACAGTCAGTCCTGACGTCCCCCGCCGGTACCAGAACGCCGGTACCGATCCGGGCATGCTGGTGAGCATCTGGGGTCACAGCTAGCGGTGACCCCAGATGTTCCGGACCATGGCCAGATTCAAGGGGGACAGCAGGTAAGCAGCGGGGTCCCGCGGTGGGTCCTCGCTGTTACATGGTCCAGAGTCCCCAGGCAGGGGGCTCCCTGGGGACTGGCTGCAGCGTGGAGCCAGGTATGAACCTGCGCTTCCACTACCCCCTGGGACAGCGGACCGCAGCAGAGCGGTAGCGCTGCGGCGTCCCGGGGGTTAAATGCCAGGAGAGCGCGCCTTCCCTATCTCACAGCCGGCGCCTCCCCCGCTGCACACAGCCTCTCTGCACACTGCCGACTGGTCCTGTAGCAGCGCTCCTCCCCCAGGCCAGCCTCCTCTCTGCTTCTCGGCGGCCATCTTTCCAAGCATGGTGAGCGCTGCTGGAAGCACTGGACGGAAGCATCATGGTCTGGGTCCCCCCGCATACCTCTCCTCCGATTTGGGTCAGGTCTGTGTATGCTGCGCTGTGTCCTACCAGGCCCTGTGTCTGCGTAGTTGAGTGATCAGCGCTGTTAGTGCAGGAATTGATTTTTCTTTGCATTGTATGTGACTGTGCTAGCGCTGCTGCCTGTATCTTCTATTCTGACTGTCAGCTTTATTACTGTGAACGGCGATGCCACAGTCTTTCCTCTTTCGGGTCAGTAGACCATTTAGAGGAGGCGTGGAAACAGCCTGGCAAAAGATACCAACCGCAGAGGCGCCTGGCAGTGGCTTATCCGTTCGCGGATAATTATTTTGCAAAGTGGGAATCCCCTCCACAGGTTGATTCTCACATGACCCGTCTTGCCCGTAGTGCCACTTTGCCGATGCCATCCATGTATTCCCTTAAGGATGCTACGGACCGCAAGGTGGAGATCTGCCTGAAGTCCGCTTATTCCCTTGCGGGGGGGGGGGCAGCACGGCCGGCTATGGCCATTTGCTGGGTTGCCAGAGCGATGGAGCGCTGGGCGGATTCATTAGAGGCGTCTTTTGATTCCAACTGTCCGGCCGAACAGGCGGAGTTGATTGGTAATCTCCGTGATTCGGCCACTTATATCAACGAGGCGGCCTTAGACATTAGTACTCTGGTGTCTAGAATTTCTTCAGCAGCGGTGGCTGCTCGTCGCACCTTGTGGCTGCGATCCTGGAAGGCGGACGCTGATTCCAAAAAGGTTTGGAGGCGTTGCCATTTACCGGAGAAGTTCTCTTCGGTCCGGATCTGGACAAGATTGTGGCCACGCTGGCGGCAGCCAAATCGGCTTGTCTCCCGTCGGCCGCTGCTCCTTCTGGTTCGGGACCATCGTCCTTTCGGTCTTATAGGGCCCAGGCCAGGCCCAAACCACAGTCTTTTCCTCGACAGGCTGGCCCTAAGAAATCGGCCAAGCCCCGGAAGCAGGCATGGAGTACCAGACGTCCGGCCCCTAAGCCAGATGACAAGCCTGCGGCCTGACGGTCCGGGCCTCCCTTTGGGGGATCCCAAAGTGGGAGGCCGCCTGCTGCAGTTCGCCCAGTGTTGGTCGGTCACTACGACAGACACTTGGGTTCTCAAGATGGTCTCCCACGGGTACGCCCTCTCTTTCCAGCACAGACCCACGGCTCGATTCTTCACCACGGGTCTACCATCAGACCGGAACAAGGCTACGGAGCTGCGGAAGGTATTGCACACTATGCTCCAGGCTGGAGTTATAGTGCCTGTTCCATTCTCCCAGAGGGGCCAGGGTTTCTATTCAAATCTTTTTGGTACAGAAACCCAATGGGTCGTATCGTCCGATTCTCAACCTCAAAGCTCTCAACAAGTCTTTGCGGGTACCGAAGTTTCGGATGGAGACCCTACGGTCCGTCATTCTGGTGCTGGAACCTGGGGACTACATGGTGTCATTGGACATACAGGACGCTTACCTGCATGTCCCTATTCTTTTGCGCCATCAACAGTTCCTCAGGTTTGCAATCCGCAGCGAACACTTCCAGTTTCGGGCATTACCTTTTGGCCTGGCGACAGCACCACGTGTGTTCACCAAGGTGATGGCGGTCATGGCGGCCTCTCTGCGGCTGCAGGGAGTCCGCATGTTGCCGTACTTGGACGACCTTTTATTGGTGGCAGGATCTCCAGAGCTCCTTCTACGCCACTTGGACCTGACCATTGCGCTACTGCAACGGCACGGCTGGCTAATCAACTGGCAGAAGTCCACTCTAATCCCGTCTCGGCGGATTCTGCACCTCGGAGCCTTATTGGACTCGGAACAGCAAAGGATCTTCGTGACGGGGGAAAAGATCTCTGCTTTACAGTCGAGGGTGCGCAGTTGTCTGCACAGCCGCCGGGTGTCTCTACACTCGGCGATGAGGTTACTGGGCTCCATGGTGTCGGTGTTCGACATGGTGGAATATGCCCAGTTTCACTCCAGAACTCTGCAGCACCTGATCCTGTCCAAGTGGAACGGGCTGCCTCAGTCTCTAAAATCCCAGACAATAGTGCTCACCCCGGAGGTTCGCCTGTCCCTTGCCTGGTGGTTACAGACGACCCATCTCAGCAAGGGACGTCCGTTCTGGGTTCCAAATTGGGTCCTGTTGACAACGGACGCCAGTCTTCAGGGCTGGGGAGCAGTTTCGGGTCCACACTGGTTCCAGTGCAGGTGGACGCCGACAGAAGCGGAGCTTCCAATCAATATCTTGGAACTCCGTGCGGTCTTCAATGCTCTTAAGCAGGCACATCGGGTTCTCCAGGGTCGTCCGGTACGCTACCACGGTGGCCTACATAAACAGGCAAGGAGGAACCCGGAGTCGGGCGGCTCTCGTGGAGGTCTCTCGGATCCTGGTATGGGCGGAGCGCAATCTTCCGGCCATATCAGCGGTCTTCATTCCGGGAGTGCTAAATTGGGAGGCGGACTTTCTAAGTCGCCAGGACGTTCATCCGGGGGAATGGTCCCTGCACCCGGACGTTTTTCAACTGCTGGTGGACAGATGGGGTCTTCCAGAGATCGACCTCATGGCGTCCCGGCACAATAACAAGTTGCCGGTATACGGGTCTCGCACAATTGACGAAGGGACGTCTCTGTTCCCTCCGGTCTCCCTTCTTCCACGGGTAATCCGGAAATTCAAACAGGAAGGAGGGACGCTCCTGTTGATAGCTCCCGCGTGGCCCAGACGGCACTGGTTCTCAGACCTTCAGGGTCTGTCCGTGGACAGTCCTCTGCGGTTGCCGTTACGACTGGACCTTCTGTCACAGGGTCCTTGTCTTCACCCGGACCTGACTCGGCTGTCTTTGACGGCGTGGCTGTTGAGACAGCCATGCTGAGGTCCAGGGGGTTTTCCAGTTCTGTAGTGCGTACCATGTTACGAGCTCGGAAACCGTCTTCCGCAAGGATATACCAACGCGTGTGGCATACGTTCTTCCAGTGGTGTCGACCGAGAGGTTATGCACCGCGGGAGTTTCGTCTGTCTCGGATACTCGCCTTCCTACAAGCGGGACTAGATCATGGGCTTCGCCTTGCTTCTTTGAAGGTACAGGTTTCGGCCCTGTCTGTCTGGTTTCACCATAGGATTGCTACAATCCCGGATGTGCGTACCTTTATGCAAGGTGTTCTCCGCATTCAGCCGCCCTTTGTTCCACCTGTGGCGCCTTGGGATTTGGCTGTGATCCTGAGGGCTCTCCAGGGACCGCCGTTTGAACCACTGGGCTCAGTGGATCTTAAATGGCTAACAGCTAAGACTGTTTTCCTTCTGGCTATTGCTTCGGCCAGACGTGTTTCTGATTTAGGGGCTCTTTCTTGTAGACCCCCTTTCTTGGTTTTTCATGGGAACAGGGTAGTGCTCCGCACTGCTACGTGGTCCTCTGTCCATACCTTCGTGAGGTATTACAGGTTTGACACCTTCGCCTCTCAGGATGCTTCCTTCGGGCGGCGGATTCTCCTTTCTGCACAGGAGCGTCCCCACCCTTAAAGGATACTGCTTTGGGACATCCCCAAGGTATCCTGTGGATACCCTATGGACCCTGAAGTAGAAAATATGAGATATGGTAAGAACTTACCCTTATCTCTATTTCTACGAAGTCCATAGGGTTCCACAGGACTCCCGCCCTGTCGCACCTGTGCTGCAGATGGGCTTTGCTCTGGTCACCGGTTTTTCCGTCTCCCTCTGGTGAGAATGTGATTCTTGTGTGTGTCCAGATCTTTTTTCTCTCTCTTCCTTCTCCTCCTCCGGCCTATGGCTTGGTAACTAACTGAGGTGCCTTGGCTCGGGGGCGGGGTATAGGAGGGGGACCCTAGTGCATCCTGGGAGGCTGAAAGCTTAACTCTATGGTGCCCGATGACTGACGTCACACCTATACCCCAAGGTATCCTGTGGAACCCTATGGACTTCGTAGAAATAGAGATAACAAGGGTAAGTTATTACCATATATCATATTTTTTCATTTATGTATCACACCGATCATGTGATATAAACAAAAGATCACGTGGTATAACTAAACCACGTGGTCCTTTGTCCATCAATACAGGGACGGCCCACTTCGCCCTATACTACGGCATCCAAATAGGACGGGGGCGAGAGATTTCTGTCTGCAGCTAAACTTATGTCCCACATCAATACTCCACACCTGGAGCGGCGCACAACGGCACCACTCCGCATCCTCCTCCCATTCGTATCACGCGTTCTGCAGGTTGCGGGTGACAAGTGACTTTATGTCACATGACCACCCTCACATCAATACTCCATACGTGGAACGTCACGTATCACCACCAATCGGCGTCCCCCCTCACGTTCGCATCTCGCGTGCTGTGAGTTCAGGGTGGCATGTGGCTATATTATGTCACGTGACCACCCTAGTAGTTTTGGTATATGCCCTTAATAAAGATGTCGAATTTAACATTCTGTAGCGAGAAGGTTCATATCCTCTTTTGTATACATATATTTCTAGCCATTTAGACATAAAATATATAGAAGTAAAAATAGCTAACAGCCAACAATTTAAGTATAATAAATAATCTTATAGTTACCACAATCTTAATAACAGTTGCCCTTAGTCAAAATGGCTGATTTTGTATCAATTAGTGTAATATAACATTTCTATGAACATATGTAAATACCATATTGAATATATGGAGACAAAATAAGTATAGTACTTTTAGATGTATTCTATTAATATAATATTATTATTACACACAAATGAAAAATATAATTTTTTCTCCTTGAGAGATGTTTACTTTATTGGAAAAAAAAACAAAAACATCTAATATATTAAATCAAAAACACTTATATAGATATAATTCATTTTAATATCATACATCGAAAATCTTATGATGGACATATACATTCCATCACATGACTACGTCACTTGATTATCAATATTAATACAAATATGACACACTAAAAGTGTCATATTTGACACTTTTATTTCCCCCTTTTTTTTTCACATTTATATTACACTAAAATTAGGATGAGGTTTAATTCAATTCAGAGGGTTAGGATATAGTCACGGACCCAATTAGTAGGGCCTTATAGTATCCGCTTACTGTGGTCATTAAGGATAGTGTGTCATACAGGTTGAGTCTCCCATATCCGTTATTCCAAAAACCGGAATATTTCGGTGCATATGTAACGTCACCTGACGTCATGACGTCACTAGTATCAGCGGCCAATGACTAGCGGCGTGGGCGTGGTCCACACGCCAGGCCACCCCCCGCATCACCCGCCGGACCCCCAGCGGCAGCCGCCGGACCCCTCGTGACAGCCGCAGCACCCGCCGGACCCCTCGTAACAGCCACCGCACCCTTCCGCCTCAGTCGCCGGACCCCTCACGACACCCGCCGGACACCTGTATCACCCGCCGGACACCTGTATCACCCGCCGGACACCTGTATCACCCGCCGGACACCTGTATCACCCGCCGGACCACCGCAACACATTCCGGACCCACCCGCAGCACACGCCGGGGCCTCCCGTGACACCCGCCGGGCCCCCCCCGGGTATTCCGAAAACCGGAATAATCCAAAATCCGAAATCCTCGTGGTCCCGAGCATTTCGGATATGGGAGACTCAACCTGTATTTGTATTAATATTGATAATCAAGTGACGTAGTCATGTGATGGAATGTATATGTCCATCATAAGATTTTCGATATATAGATATAATTCATTTTAATATCATACAAGTGTGTTTGATTTAATATATGAGATGTTTTTGGTTTTTTTCCAATAAATAAAGTAAACATCTCTCAAGGAGAAAAAATTATATTTTTCATTTGTGTGTAATAATAATATTATATTAATAGAATACATCTAAAAGTATACTATACTTATTTTGTTTCTATATATTAAATATGGTTTTTACATATGTTCATAGACATATATGTTATATTACACTAATTAATACAAAATCAGCCATTTTGACTAAGGGCAACTGTTATTAAGATTGTGGTAACTATAAGATTATTTATTATACTTAAATTGTTGGCTGTTAGCTATTTTTGCTTCTATATATTTTATGTCTAAATGGCTAGAAATATATGTATACAAAAGAGGATATGAACCTTCTCGCTACAGAATGTTAAATTCGACATCTTTATTAAGGGCATATACCAAAACTACTAGGGTGGTCACGTGACATAATATAGCCACATGCCACCCTGAACTCACAGCACGCGAGATGCGAACGTGAGGGGGACGCCGATTGGTGGTGATACGTGACGCTCCACGTATGGAGTATTGATGTGAGGGTGGTCACGTGACATAAAGTCACGTGTCACCTGCAACCTGTAGAACGCGTGATACGAATGGGAGGAGGACGCGGAGTGGTGCCGTTGTGCGCCGCTCCATGTGTGGAGTATTGATGTGGGACATAAGTTTAGCTGCAGACAGTAATCTCTCACCCCCGTCCTATTTGGATGCCGTAGTGTAGGGTGAAGGGGGCCGTCCCTGTATTGATGGACAAAGGACCACGTGGTTTAGTTATACCACGTGATCTTTTGTTTATATCACATGATCGGTGTGATACATAAATGAAAAAGTAGATTTTAAGTTTAATATGCTCATTATATCTACACTATTTTAATGTTATAAGGTTTGCCTCATTATTAAGATTCACTATTGGTGTAAAACTATTTCTTTTTTTATTGTATATATAGAGATGAACTGTAATTAATTCCATGTGCGGGTAATTGGCGGCCATATTGACTGTGTATAAATACCCTCAATATTCAGACATACTAGCACCTTTGATAAAGCTGGGGGTTACCCAGCGAAACGCGTCAGCAGATTCAGCACCCCACCTTCTAAGAAGATACATTTTGGATTCCATTTCCTTGCTGTCAGTTCTCACTCTGGAATAGACTCCGCGGACCATACAAGTTTCTTGTTTGGGCAATCACCAAGCGACGGATGAACTTATACAGCTGTTCCTAAAGAAATTTCTTTGGATATTCTTCTGTTTCACCACTCCAAGGGTCACTATATTGACACGATGATGTCTTGGAAATATCTGGATCCCTATTTATCGTGAGTTGGTGGAGACTAATCCATACTGGGAATTCAAAGTACTTTGCCATTTTTTATTTAAAGGAGTCCTAGAGTTCCAAGCTACTGACATCCATATCCACTAATAGTATCTTATACAAGGGTAGCCTAAATCACAGATTGGCCTGTATGTTTTTATGTATGAAGTTTTATATCTGCATTTTATTTTTCCAATATATATTATTCATAATTATTAAATGAAATTTACTCTCTTAATTACACTTCATCTGGTTAATTATATTTATTAATAGAACAACTCCCCATTAGCGCTGTACTCTTTATCTATTTGTATTTCTTCCATTGAGTGCGACTACACTCACTTATTACAGCTGCTGTGGAAACTGTGCACATCTGAGCGCCTGTTGTGAGGTTCTCCTCACATTAGTTCATTTGTTTTAAACTAGTTTTATTGTTTGTTTTTCTGCATACTTTTTGCCTTTTTTTCACTGTACTCTTACCATGTTAGAAAGTTCATTTCTATAAGATATTTTTTGGATAGATATCAAATGTTTATTCTGTTTAATGACAATTTGAAGTGTCCACACACTGGCTGTCATGCTCGCCATTCTTCAGAAAAATGAGTGTTAAAATCTCATTTGCCGTTGGTACATCTTTTAAATTGTTTGTTTATTCTGTAATTTGAATGTACATACGGTATCGTATGTGCTTCTAACGTTCACCTGCCAGATGGAATATCCTCATTTACATTTCACTCACTGTCGCTGCTATTATATACATGGAAATTGCACCTGCCAATTACATGTAAAACATATATTATCTGAACTAACTACATAAACTAGTTTTATTGTTTATTTTATTTTCGCAGCCTTGTAGCCTTTTTTTTCTATACTCTTACCCATGTCTGTAATTTCAGTTCTATCTTCTAGGTACTTATTAAATGTTTATTCTTATTAATGACAGTGTGACGTGTCCATGCATTGGTAGTAGCTTGCTCAAAGTTCTTCTGAGATGTGTGTTGATAATACTGAGTTTTAAAATCTTTGGAAAACCTTGTGCTTGGTCCTTGCTTGTGTGCTAGAAACTACATTGTATTCTGCAGAGCATTAACCCTTCTAATTGTGCAGCAGTGTCAAAATTAATGCTTGTCTGTACTTGTAAGTTAATGTACTCATGAATTTTTGTAGACTATCAGCGGCAAAATGCATTTATTAGACTTGTTTCCCTTTTATGATCTTCTGTTACCCATTTGTTCATAGGGCGGAATTCAATTCTTTCTAGCCCCTATCGCGCCCGACGGAGCTATTCAATTCTTGCTCCTGTCGGGCAGGATGAGCTGCCAGCGCTACATTTCAGCTCGCAGCCCCTGAGGGATGAGAGCTGAAATGTGCGAAAAGTGACATGTTTGGGCGCCCAAACATCACTTTTCGCGATCGTGCCCAGCACTTTGGTCGGGTTTAGCTACTTTACGCGGCTAAACCTGACCTCTATGGGCGTGATCAGCACGAAAATCTTGGACAATTGTATAGCGGCCCGTGATCTCCTGTCACTTTAGACGGGAGATGCGGGCCACAAATACAATTAAATTCCACCCATAATGGTTAATTCCCTCAACATCGGTTCAGTTTGTATAGAGTGCCAGCAATGGAAGCAACACAGTATAGTGCTAGGTATAAAATATTAGATTTGCTAAGCATATTGGCAGCTACCAAAGTGAATTTCTACACACGGATTCGTTATGAATATTTCCTAACCTTGTAACACACATTTATTAACGGCAAACTCTGCAATACATAGTGTTCACGGTAGGCTGTTTTTAGCGGCGCCCTGCTAAAACAGACTGCCCTGAGCTTTTCCCACCCGCGGGCCGCAGTGTCCCGTGGGAGAGAAGTTCTGGCGACTGATCACCGCCGGGTAAATAGATACTGTGCATGCACGACATCTATTCACCGTGAGGGAAGAGCTTGGGGGAAGACCAGCATCTCCGTAAGTGCTGGGCACACCCCCAAGTGTGTTCCAAGAACACGCCCCTTCCCCGATCGACCATGCCTCCTTTTTTTGGAGTACGCGAGAGAGATGCCCTCCCCGCGAGTCTGCGCCTTGCCCTCCCCGCGCTCTAGCGGGCACACCCCTAAGTGTGTCACAAGGACATGCCCCCTCCCCAATCGGCAACACCTTCTATTTTTGGAGTATGCAAGGGAGATGTCCTCCCCGCCAACAGTGCTCTGAAATACAAACATTTTAATTTTCTGGAATCAGTCTAGGATGCACCATTTGATTCCCATGGTACTTATTTGCTTTCTTTGGGAATTTACAGTACATGGCCAAAAGTATGTGGATATCTCTAATTTTGGCCATTCCAGCCACACCCATTGCTAACGGATGTATAAAATAAAGCAGACAGCCATGCAGTCTCCACAAACATTAGGAGTAGGATCGATTGTACTGAAAAGCTCAATGACTTTCAACATGACACTTTCATAGTATGTCACCTTTCTAACAAGTCAATACTACACGTCTGCCCTACTAAAGCTGCCGTGGTGAGCTGTAAGTGCTGTTATTGTGTCTTACAGCTAGAAGCAGCAGCTCAGTACAAAGTGGTATGTCACACAAGCTCACCTCCCGTGACTGTATAGCATGTGGATACTGTATAGCTATCACTTCCAAACTGTCTCTTGAATGAATGTCAGCACGAGAACTGGAACTTCATGGATTCTGTTCCCATGGCTGAGCAGCTCTAACAAGTCTCAGATCACCATGCACAATGCCAAACTGTTGGATTGGTGTAAATCACACACCATCATTGGACTCTGGAGCAGTGCAAATTTATTCTTAGGGAGTGATTAATCACAATCTTGTAATCCGATTCAGGCCGGTATCCAGTTAGAAGCGAAAAAATTTTGGACGCAAAAAACTGTTCTTTTTCACCGATTTCCGGGTCTCTTTCAATCATTTTTTTTCCGTTGTGTCCAGTTAAACCCATTTTTTTTTACGTCTGAAATCTTTGTTTTTCTCACGAAAACGCATAGGATCCGCGGACCTATGTTTTATCACTGCCGCGATCTGGAGATAAATGGCTTCTACCACGGATTCGGTTTCGCCTGCCTGAGTCAGGCGAAACAGTCACCGGTCAGTGCCGGCATTGGGGCTAATTGGATAGCACTGGACGAGGTAATTAGCCACTGTAATTTACCTGCGCTAATAGGATACCGGCCTTAGGCTTATGACAGGAGAATGCTTCCTGCCTGAATGTCTACTGGCAACTGTTACATTTGGTGAAGGAGAAATAATGATTTAGGCTGGGTTCCAGTGATGAGGAATCTTTATGCATACAGTGACATTCTAGCTAATTGTGTCCTTCCAATGTTGTGGCAGCAGTTTGAGGATGGCCTGTTTCTACAGTCCGGAGTAGGGCTCTGTAAGCCCTGCTCCAGAATAGGTGATGTCATGCTTAGGGGGTGGGGCTCTGGGGCAAGGAAGTAGAGCACTACCCGCAGTCCTTCGGGCACTACATACTGCATGCCCAGAGCCTCCAAAGGATGCCTCGGGCACCCTGCTATCCAAATGCAGGTGCTGTGGGGTAGCAATGGTGTAGTGTATGTACATATGTATGTATATGCGTGTGTGTATATATAGCGATCCCGCTAGGCTGTAAACAGCATGCGGGTGCCGTGTCCCGCGGGTGTGGAAAACTGCAGTGTAATGGTCACCGCCGGTGAATGGATACTGGGCGCATGCGCCCAGAATCCATTTGCACTGACCGCAGCCAGTCATGCCCGTAAGTGCTGGGCACCCCCTTCCCCCCCCCCCCAAAAGTGATGAAAAGCCACGCTCCATTTTATTTGGCCACGCCCCCTACTGGGGGTACGCAAAGATGTGCCTTTTCCCTAGGTCCGGCACTGGACCTAGAGTGAACAATATATATAATATATAATTACACACAGACACAAACTCACACTATATGAGATGTTTCAATCAGACTCTTTGCCACAGATGTATAAAATCAAGCACCTAGCCATGCAGTCTCCATTTGCAAACATTTGTGATACAATATGGGTCTGAAGAGATCAGTTACTTCAAGCGTGGTACTGTGATAGGATGCCACCTTTGCAATAAGACGGTTCGTGAAATTTCATCCCTGCTGGATATTCCACGGTCAACTGTAAGTGATATTATTAGAAAATGGAAGCATTTAGGAATAACAGCAACTCAGCCACAAAGCTGAACACCACGTAAAATCACAGAGCGGGGTCAACAACTGCTAAGGCGCATGGTGCTTAAAAGTCGCCAACGCTCTGCTGATTCCATAGCTGTAGAGTTCCAAACTGGCATTAATGTAAGCACAAAAACTGTGCAGCGGGAGCTTAATGGAATAGGTTTCAATGGCCGAGTAGCTGCATGCAAGCTTCACATCTCCTAGTCCAATGAAAAACGTCAGATGGAGTGGTGGAAGCACACCGACACTGGACTGTGGAGCAGTGGAAACGTGTTCTGTGGAGTGATGAATTACTCTTCTCTGTTTGGCAATAAGATGGGCGAGTCTGAGTTTGCCAACTGTGAAGTTTGGTGGACGAGTGATAATAGTATGGGGCTGTTTTTTCAGGGTTTGGGCTAGGCCCCTTATCTGCAGTGAAGAGCAATATTAATGCTTCAGCATAACAAGACATTTTTGGACAATGCTATGCTTCCAACTTTGTGGCAACAGTTTGGGGAAGGCCCTTTTCTATTCCAACATGACTGCACAAAGCAAGGACTATAAACACAGGGTTTGGTGTGGAAGAACTTGACTGGCCCGCACAGAGCCCTGACCTCAACCCCATTGAGCACTTTTTGGGATGAACTGGAACGGAGATTGCGAACCAGGCCTTCTCATCCAACATCAGTTTCTGACCTCATAAGTGCTCTACAGAATGAATGGGCACAAATTCCCACAGGAACACTCCAAAATCTTGAGGAAAGGCCCTCCAAAAAGAGTGGCAACTGTTATAGCTGTAAAAGGGCGACCTACTCCATATTAAAGTATACATCCTTACCCCTGTCTATTCTTTGTTCCGGGCAATGAGTCCTGTTATGTATAGCAGAACATGGCAAAGAATCCTCTCTGCCGCTATGTATGTATTTGTGTGCATGTATGTGTGTGTATGTATATATGTGTGTGTATATGTGTGTGTGTGTGTATTAGGGGTGAGCGGGTTCGGTTTTACTCGGATCTTTAAACGGCATTTTATTGGCTATCGCCTATCATGTGTTTTGGATAGCCAATATAATCCGAATTTGCTGTAAAGTGGCGATAAGAACCGAGTAAATCCGAACCCGCTCACCCCTAGTGTGTGTGTGTGTGTATATATGTGTATATATATATATATATATATATATATATATGTATATGTATGTGTGTGTGTGTATATATATATATATATATATATATATATATATATATATATAATTTAGTGTTCCCTCTAGCTCCGGCGGGAGGCAGGGCGCTGGAGCTAGAGAGGGCATGCCCGTGCGCGGCTGAGAAGGGGGCGTGGTCATTGGAAAAGGGGGCGTGTCTATAAGACGCGTCCCCTTTTCGTCACTCTTGGGGGCGTGCCCGGCACTTACGGACACGCCGGGCAGCCCCCAAGCCCTGCAGACAGTGAGAATAGATGCCGGGCGCATGCGCCCGGCGTCTATTCTCCGGCGGTGACCGGGTCACCGCATGTTTCTCCACCCGCGGGACACTGCGTCCCGCGGGTGAGAACGGCTCCCGCAGGTTGTTAGGGCAGGGCGCTTTTTGCCCTCCTCCTGGAGGGCAGGGTGCTTTTTGCCCTCCAGAAGGAGGGCAGGGCGCCGCGCCCCGCTAAAACAGCCTAGCGGGAACGCTATATATTATATTATATACACAGTCAGGTGCATAAATATTGGGCCATTGACAGAATATTCATATTTTGGCCTCTATTCACCACCACAATGGCTTTGAAATGAAACAAACAAGATGTGCTGTAACTGCAGACTTTCAGATTTAATTTGAGTGTAATTGCATCCAAATCAGGTGAACGGTGTAGGAATTAGAACGGTTTCTATATGTGCCTCCCACTTTTTAAGGGGCCAAAAGTAATGGGACAAACTAAACAATCCTAAATCTAACTTTCACTTTTTAATACTTTGTTGCAAATCCTTTGCAGGCAATTACAGCCTGAAGTCTGGAATGCATAGACATCATCAGACGCTGGGTTTCATCCCTGGTGATGCTCTGCCAGGCCTCTACTGCAAATGTCTTCAGTTCCTGCTTGTTCTTGGGACATTTTCCCTTCAGTTTTGCCTTCCTCAAGTGAAATGCATTCTCAATTGGATTCAGATCAGGGGATTGACTTGGCCATTGCATAACATTCCACTTTTTAGCCTTAAAAAAACTCTTTGGTTGCTTTTGCAGTATGCTTCAGGTCATTGTCCATTTGCACTGTGAAGCGCCGTCCAATGAGTTCTGAAGCATTTTACTGAATATGAGCATATAATATTGCCTGAAACACTTCAGAATTCATTCTGCTGCTTTTGTCAGCAGTCACATCATCAATAAATACAAGGGAATCAGTTCCATTGGCAGCCATACATGCCCACGCCATGACACTACCACCACCATGCTTCACTGATGAGGTGGTATGTTTTGGATCATGAGCAGTTCCTTTTCTTCTCCATACTCTTTTTCTCTTCCCATCACTCTGGTACAAGTTGATCTTTGTCTCATCTGTCCATAGGATGTTGTTCCAGAACTGTAATGGCTTTTTTAGATGTTGTTTGGCAAACTCTAATCTGGTCTTTCTGTTTTTGTGGCTAACCAATGGCTTACATCTTGTGGTGAACCCTCTATATTCACTCTTGTGAAGTCTTCTCTTGATTGTTGACTTGGACACATATACACCTACCTCCTGGAGAGTGTTCTTGATTGGGCCAACTGTTGTGAAGGGGTTTTTCTTCACCACTGAAATAATTCTTCTGTCATCCACCACAGTTGTTTTCCGTGGTCTTCCGGGTCTTTTGGTGTTGCTGAGCTCTCCGGTGCGTTCTTTCTTTTTAAGAATGTTCCAAACAGTTGATTTGGCCACACCTAATGTTTTTGCTATCTTTCTGATGGGTTTGTTTTGATTTTTTTCAGCCTAATGATGGCTTGCTTCACTGATAGTGACAGCTCTTTGGATCTCATATTGAGAGTCGACATCAACTGATTCCAAATGCAAATGTCACACTTAGAATCAACTCCAGACCTTTTACCTGCTTAATTGATAATGAAATAATGGAATAGCCCACACCTGTCCATGTAATAGCTTTTGAGTTGATAGTCCCATTACTTTTGGCCCCTTAAAAAGTGGGAGATACATATAGAAACCGTTGTAATTCCTAGACCGTTCACCTGAATTGGATGTAATTACCCTCAAATTAAATCTGAAAGTCTGCAGTTAAATCACATCTTGTTTGTTTCATTTCAAAGCCATTGTGGTGGTGAATAGAGCCCAAAATATGAAAATTCTGTCAATGTCCCAATATTTATGCACCTGACTGTACTGTTACGAAGTTTTAGCCAGGTGTGGAAAGAATGCTCTCAAAAATAGAAGTGTTAACACTATAGTTTATTTTCATAAAGTAACAAACCGCAAAGTGAACAGAAGAGAAATCTAAATCAAATAAATATTTTGTGTGACCAGCCTTTGCCTTCAGAACAGTGTGTGTGTGTGTGTGTGTGTGTGTTTGTGTGTGTGTGTGTGTAAAATATATATTACTCTGTTAACCAACTAAGACTAACTCTGTAGCAGTGACCCGCTGTGCACGGGCGGGTTACCTGAGAGAGCGGCAGCACCACCGGGTGACACGAGCATACCGCAGGCACTTGCGGCCCCTGCACTGTGCAATATATGAGAGGTATACTTTCTTTCTTTTCAGTGGATCGTGTGTCATTCCAAAAGTTGAGGTGGACCCTGCTATGTCTATTGATATCAGAATCCCTCCACCACCTTAGGATACACATACTCCATGATAGTTAACTTCTTTCCTATGTCACCACCAGTGCTGCACCGCTCACTCCCCACCAAGGATAATTAGTATATGAGGAGGAGCAGTGTACAATTTCCTCAACCTCTTTTCATCTTCAGATTATTTATTCGATATTCGGGGTAATCTCATTGTACCACTTGTACTGGATGTCCTTGCACTGTTACAACAAGGTCCACCTTTACGGTGGTGTAAAAGCAGATATCCTTACACTCATTCACCTCCCGGAGCAGACTATGGGGTACGCTCACTCCTTGGGTTCATACTTTACACACAAGGAGCAGTAGCTACACCATTGCATGCCATAGAGGGATCTGTTATTTTCTATAAGTTTCTTCATATATACAATATCTATCGTATGCCAACATTTTGAAAATTTATGATATATTTAGCTTTATGCCATGAGTTGATACCTTGATATTTGTTTCATTTATTTGATGGAGTGGGACACTTATGTATAGCTGAGACAACTCCGGATTGCCATATGGAATGTGTAATTGCATCATAACTGCTATTTTGAGTTTGAGCGGAATCTACATCTCTATAATATCTATATATTGCTGTCACTCCGCAAAGTAATATTCATTAGAACTGTTCTACCAACAACTATATAGTAATTCAATAATTTTTTACTAATGAACTTGGTGACTGTCTGCTGCAATATAATTGGCGCATTTGTGCTTCTAGATTGAACTATATTGCCTAATATATTTTCATTGCTTTTTCTTATATTGAGCTGTTTTTGTTTTTACTCCTATATGTCGGTTTTGAATATATTCTTTAAATATTTAAATTAACTATTTAAAAGTTACGTTTTAAACGTAATTGATAATGAGTGCCCCCCCCCCAAAAAAGTTCCTTTTCTCAATTTTTGTTCAGTAAATTAATACCCTGAGCCACAAAACACATGGATATCTATTGTCCTTCAGTGCCCTTTTCCCTTAAGTCAGTGCCCTTTTCCCTGTGGCTCACGGTTTCCATGACAATGCTTTCCAATCTGACTTTTCATTCATTAATAAATTTATTCAAATTTTTTTTTTTTTTTAGCAAAACATGTGGGGTCAATACATGGTAAAAATCCATTCAATCTAAAAGCCAGGGAAGATTTGCATCCATCGACGTCAGTAGAAGTAGCTCAGAAAGAAGTAGTCTGCTAACAAACAGCTATGAAAGAAAGGAGCTCCAGTTAGTGTAACAAAAAGCAACTCATTGTTTCTAAACCAACCAAGACATCATCTGGGCTCTGGTTGAAAAAAGCCTGCCTAAATTTATGCTTGGTAAAAGGTAATTTGTATGGCTAACTATTAGCTAGACACATTACCTGGGTATGTTAAACAAAGTAGTGAACCATCCCAAAATGTTAGAAGCCACAGCGTTATCAGCAGTACGGTTTTAGATGCCAACGCTACCTGGTTTTATGTTGTTTTGTGCAGTTATCCGCATTGTAAAACATATAGTGAAGTGTTTTTACTATACAACACTGGACCAATTATTTTGTTTAGTATACAGAACAAAGTCCATTAAAGTGAATAAATGGTATAAAATGCAGAATACTTTCTGCGTATTTGTACAATGAAGAGCCCATTATGGCTTGTGCATAAAACAGACACCACTTTAGAGATTTGTTTGTAAAGCATACCTTCAGTCTGGGACTAGTAAAAAAAAAACAAGAAAAAACCTGTCCCCCCCCCCCAATGACCTCATAACCCCCTTGTTCTTTCCCCCACATTATGCTCCCTATCTGCACTACCATTCGCCCCTACAATAGCAGTTGGGAGCTGTCAGCAACATCTAGCAAGTAGATCCTAGCATTGATTTGTTGATTAGTTTTTATTTTTAACTTGATGCTATGAGCAAGTAAGGGTATGTGGAGCTGTCTGCTACCTGTAAATTGCAGAGCTTTCCCACTCGTAATGAACAAATGCACTCGCATATTCCCACTCGCAATGAACAAATTAAGCTCTAATCCACAGGTTCTCAAACTCGGTCCTCAGGACCCCAAACAGTGCATGTTTTCCAGGTCTCCTCACAGTACCACAAGTGAAATAATTAGCTCCACAGGGTGGAACTTTGTGTCCGTAAGTAATGAATACACCTGTGCACCTGCTTGGGTGACCTGGAAAGCGTGAACTGTGTGGGGTCCTGAGGAATGAGTTTGAGAACCTCTGCTCTGATCCAATAAGCTTTGGGGAAAATGGGAGCGATTGTTTTTTACTTAGTTAAAAATTGTCACAAAAAATGCATCTGCAGAATTGTTGTTTGTTGTCCTACATTAATGGTGCTGTCCTGGATGTATAACACAGCGCATATTCCAATTGAACAACCAGTATCAGTTTATTCAGCTGAATTATACGGAATCGGTATGAAATACCGCCGGCCGCATGGCCGTCGGTTCGATGCCTGGCAGCGGAAGCCCGACAGCGCTGGAAATCCCGATCGTCGCTAAGGTAAGTATAAACTAACCTAACCTAACCCCCTAACCCTCCTTAGGGGTGCCTAACCCTAACCTCCCCCCCAAGTGCCTAACCCTAATCCCCCCCTTCCCCGCTGCCTAAACCTAAGTCCCCCGGGGGGGTGCCTAACCTCCTCCCGGGGGTGCCTAACCCTAACCCTCCCTCCCCCTAGCCTAACCCTAAGCCTCCCGGGGGGGTGCCTAACCCTGAGTCCCGGGTGCCCTAAGCCTAACCGGGAGTCCCGGGTGCCCTAAACCTAACCCTCCCCCCCGCGGCTATCCGCTCGCGGCGGCCGGCATCCCTTCGATCGGGATGCCGGTCTCCCGGCGCCGGGGAAATGACAGGCGTCTACATCTAGACACACGGCATTTCACCCTCGCCGGGATATGACAGTCGGGAAGCCGGCTGTCTGTATTAGGGCAGCCGGTTTCCCGATTGTATACCGAATTATGCACATCTATTTTCCAGTGATTCCATGGCCACATGGTGGAATGGTATAATTAGTATTATAGATACGAACTAATACGACGTACTTGAGTTAAAAAAATTAGCATGAAACAGCGCTGCTTCTATGTTCAGGATTCCTAGTTATTGTAGACTTTATTACAAACGTCTTGAAAGATAGTTCTTATCCTAAGGAAAAAATATATAATACATATCCAGAAAGGAGTATATGGACTCAATTCAGTGTAGTCCACCTCTATAATATATGTCCAAATCAAAACACACAAACTCCAATCAGTTTACCCATGCTTGGGAAAAAGTCATAGGCAAAACTAGAATGCCAGGTGTATGTTTAAAAACCTTTTCCTTTATTAAAAATGTTCATGAAAAACCCTTCATAAGGGGTGTATGTAGTCCCCACATCAGCCAGTAGTGCATAAGTCAGACACGATAACTTATTGTGCTCACCGGACCCTCTAGGAATCTAATTTCCCTGCAACAGAAGCCTTGTTTTACTGAATTGCATGTTTGGAAATGAAGGGTGTGTAGTAAACGTCTACATTTCACAGTTTGTTTCCTTTTCTGAGCTGCTTGTTCCTTGCTCTTGTTTTGCTGACTGCTTTGTTTAGCCTTAAAAACTTTGGTCACAAAGTGAAACAAATCAATATTAAGGCTGATATAGTGATAATTTGCTAGATGGTGCCAGACAAGACTGCAGATAGTGGAGGCCGTTTGCCCAAGGTAATGGTTTATAGCAACGTGTTCATTACAGATTGCTTTATTACGGTCTGGCCGAATGGGCGACTCGCCGACCTATCTAACGATTGGTAAATGCATGCACACTTACCAATCGTCCGCCAGATGTGTGTGGCCAGCAGAGCCTTTTGAATACACCCGCCGACTTGTGACATCATATTCAATGGGTGCTGCGCCCAACATATTGTGCGGTCGGCGGGTCAACCGTACAGTCAGATGAAACGAAATACAGTATCTACTAGATATATCGTCATCGTCTGTGCTGCAGAGCCGATCAGATATGTCTGTGTGCTACGTCAATCAGACATATCTTGTGTTCACAACCACTGATGCACCATCGACATATATTTAGAAGCTGGAACAATCGATATATGGTTCAGGTGTGTCCCCAGCATAAGCTTTGTCATGTGTAATTCCCAATGCAATTCTATCATATGAGTTCTACACTGAATTTTGCTACAATGTCTGTGTGTGACTGTTATCTGGCCACCTTTTATTTCTTCTGACTGGAAGCAGCCAGGCTGTCTATCTCAGGATCCCAGACAGTGAAACCTAGGTTCAGTAGACATTGAAGTTCAAGAAAAGCTGCAGTAGTAATTATTAATAGAACCTACCATGAAAACTTATAAACTGTGTGTAATATATCTATGATGGGCGATTTATTTGTTGTGTGTGTTGTAGTTCCTGTTCCTATTTAATTGTTTTGCGCGACCAGCCTCAAGGCTGCACCTATTGTGGGATTCTGGGCCTGATTCAGACCCGGTCGCAAGTGCTGAGCACTCGCAACCGGGTCGATGGTGGTCCACAGCGCATGCGCACGACGGAGCCGGCTCAGACGTGCGCATGCACGAGACCCGGCTAGCGACGGGCAATCCGTCACTCCGGGTCTCGCACCAAAGGGGGCGAGCTGTCGATGTTGAGTCACAGCTCGCCCCCTTTGGTGGGCAGGCCAGGGGGGGTGGCTACCCAAACGGAGGCGTTCCCATGAAAACGCCTGCCGTTTGGGGGCGACCCCACTGACATCACAAGTGATGTCAGTGGAGAGCTTCCGGCTCTGTTAGAGCCGAAAGCTCTCTGGGGCTTGCGATGAACAAGACCCTACCACAAGGGTCTCGTCGCAAGCCCGATGGTCTTGACCATCGCGACCATCATCATGGCCGCTCGCTATACCCACAGCTATGCGAGCGGCCAAGAGGCCGCTCCAAAAAAAAAAAAAGCCCATCCCTGATTCAGAGCGAGCGCTCTGTCAGAGCGACCGAGTCTGAATCAGGCCCTCTGTTTACACCCTCCTATGGTGCGATCAGAAACCTGCGTAAACTAGGGCTTCAGGGATGGTCGCGAGTGCTAGGCACGCTGTAACCGCAGCACGCCCGGCACTTAGCAGAGGAAAATCTGCTTAACTGGGCCAGTTCCGTGCCCTGGGCTACAAGGAAGGGGCTGTCACGGGAATTAAGGGGGTGATTCAATTAGTTGTGCAAAACTGTTGAACAGCTCCTGGGCTCTTTAGATGGTAGCTACAATACACACAAACTATTAAATCTCCCCCCATTGAGTCTCATATTGCATAGTTGACCCTGAGCTATTATTTTTCCAGTAAATATATTTCTTTGTGATGCTGTATAAACCCAGACACTCCGCTAATATTGTGATTGCTACGGACCAGGAGAGTGGCAGGCCATGGAAGTAAAATCAACTGTTCTATGTGTATATATTTGTGCAGTCCAGGTCTCCACCAGATTGCACCACACCTACAATACTAATGCATATTGTTGCTGTTTAAGTATGGCTTACCTCTAGTTATAGTAAAAGTAAATTGGCTCAGTTATATATGTAATAAGATGAAAATCAACCAATGGGGGGAATTCAATTAACTACAATAAATTGCCGCTATCTGATTAGCCCAGAAGTACGGCTGTCCGCAGCATTTATCGGGGATTTTTCGGGGACCTCAGCATGCTCCGAAAAAATCCCTGATAATTAGCCTGTTTACGGGAGGCCACCAACTAAAACACTTAGATTCTGTGATAAGTTCACGGACCTATGTGTAATTCTCTGTTTTCGGACACAAAAAACGTGCTTTAGTTGAATTGCATGAAGCTACAAAATGGGCAAAATTCAAATTTTTCACCCACGAAAAGTAATCTGGACAACTTAAATTCACTCCATTGTGTGCAAATATATAATACAAGTAGTGATGAAACTATTGACTTTGATAAATAAGGTGAATGCAATGCCACAAATTGTTTTTACTTTTCATAAGCCTGAAGTCCATGCATTCGTGTCACATCGTGCCAGTGTAAAAGCAGAGTGGGCAGGGATCTTCAGCCTTCCATCTGCTGTTATGCATTGAGTTCCCTCTGTTACCTGCTGGAGCCACAAGGGCCCCAGGGACTGTAAGCCCACCTTTGCTGCAAGACTTGGGTGGGGCACGTTTCCATGAGGCTCTCTCCAGGAACAGAAATCTTCAGTCCCTTCTGTACCTGCTGAGAATAGTAGCACTGAGAACTAAAGGGAAGGTGTGAGCTGTAAATGTAGATTTACGGTAAAGATGACCAATAAGTGTTTTACTCTCTGCCAGAAAGACAAATGCGAAAAGACAAAAACCTAAAAATATTATTATATTTTTGCTGTGTGCTTCATGCATGTTCCCTATAACTTGAGCCTGCATGGGCACCCTCTGCTAGCGGGAGCATGGTAGACTTTGGGCCTGATTCAGTACGGATCGCAACTTCGTTTGCAATAGCGATTACGCACGCAGTCTCACTGCGAAGATAAGCTAATGTCTGCGATCGCTATGCAATACGCAGCCTAACATAAGGACGCCCAGCTTACCTTGCACGTATCTGTAATACTAAGCAAGACTGCAAATCCATCGGTAACATCGAGTACCATCGGAGTCTCGCGCATACTTGCACAAGATCTGACCTTACTCAGAAATTACTAACATTGCACGCAGTGCAAGCCCAAGCTGCATATGGCATCGCAATGGCTAATTTATGCACGCCTCTGTAACGGCGTTCAAACGCACTGGCATGCCTGCGTTTTGCCGACCATCCCCTTTCACCACCCCCAAACTGTACTTTCTGTCAATCTGATGGGTCTGCGTAGTCACTGCCCAATCGCAGTGGGGTGTTTGCGCACTGTGATGCATGCGCAGAACGCAACAACCGTCCGATTGCGTGCGGAATCACAGTTGCAATCGCTGCTGAATCAAGCCCTTTGGCCTTTATGTACCGGCAACATGTTATGCAGATAAATGGTTATCTTGGCTGTACTATACGATTATACTATAAATATTATTGCCAATTTACTTCCATTGTGTGTGTGGAAATTTTACACATTTGCACAAGTGTGACTTTTATGATAAGTGACATTTGTATTGTTTAGATTACAATTGCAGCTACTTAAACACATTTCTTATACAGTGTAATCTTCATTTAGATGTCTTTTTCCTTTTGTCGTTCAGTTGTGTATTTAATTATGGAACACATTTTGTGATGTCCCATGAATGTCTTGAGGACAATTTAGAGGGAGGACATCAAGTTACCACGTACCAAAAAATTATACTGTTTTCCGTGGGACGTCTGTGCCGCCGCTCCGCCTCCCCTCCGATGCCGCAATGCCAGTATTGATCTGGGGATCTCTGTGGGCGTCCCGGGGGTCAGTCAGCGCTTGCCAGGGCCCCCGGACTTCAGGGGACAGGCAAGAGCGGGTCGCCGCTCGCGGTGACCCCTGCGTTAAAAAAAAAAATCGCAGTCGATACCTCCGGTCGCAGGGGAAGGACCGGAGGTGCTGGATGTGGACGCAAGCTCTGGCCATCGCTATCCAACTTGACCACCAGGGACATTTTGGTGTGGGAACCAGCGTCCCAGGGGTTAATAACCGGCCAGGGGAGGCAACTGCTCAGCGCGCCTTTCCACTGCGGTCTGGTTTCCCTGAGTTGCTCTCCTCCTCCGGACACACCTCCTCTGATGTGTTCGGCGGCCATTTTCTAAGTACGCTGTCGCAGTTCTCCCAGGACAGTGCGTGGTCCGGTCCCCCTGCATACCTCTCCCCAGGGTCAGCGTATGTAGTGCTATTTCCTACCAGACACTGGGTCTGCGTAGTTGAGTATAGTGCTGCTTTGCAACGTCTTACTGCATTGTATGTGACTTGTGCTAGCATTATCTGTCAACTTATGACTATACCTTTTCTCTCTGTTCTGCCCTAATACAGGTGTTGTTAGGGTAGCTTATACCTGACTTCATATATACTAATTCAATATATCTGAGGTCTGTCACATACTGTTGTGTGCTGCACTGTGCCATATATTGGCAAAGAGTTCCTGCAGCTTCCATAAGCATAAGACAGGACCAGTTTATTGCTTCCTGTTAGTATTTATGTATAATATAATATACTCGTGGTTGCTTTGTGCACAGTGCGCTATTGTGCGTCATTCACCCCGCAGACATGTCTGACAAGGGTAATGAGCACAAGCCTGTACTAATGTCGCAATCTTGCAGATTATGTATTGCAGTTTTCAGTGAGGAGGATGTGGTTCAGAATGGGCTATGTATGAGGTGTTATAACCTGCCAGGTTCCTCGAAGCTCCTGACATCAGTACAGGCGCCCTTTTGGGCGGTTTTCTCTGAGATGGTGGCTGCCTTGGTGCGTGCGGTCAGATCCGCATTGGTGATAGAGGATGACGAGCCAGTCCCTAAATCCAAACATTCGCTGTTTAAACTGGTAAATGTGACTTCGGCTGTTTTCCCTCTGGCAGATCAGCTGGTGGATCGCATGGCAATCGCCTGGTAAGAGGCATCAACCTCAGAAACGTTTGACCTCCTGTTACCCATTTCCGGAGACTCATTGTAAGAAGTGGGAATTCCCCCCCCCCCCCCCCCCACCCCCTGCTGTGGATTCACACGTTACAAGGCTAATAAAGAGTGCAACATTACCTATACCTTCCATATCTTTCTTAAATGATCCCACGGATAGGAATGAGGAAATTTGCCTTAAGTCTATATTTACTCTTTCAGGAGCTTTTGCCCGCCTGTCCATGGCGATCTCCTGGGTAGCTAAGGCTATAGAGATTTTGGCTGATACATTTGAGGACTCCTCGGAAGTTCCAGAGGATCAAGTGTCACTGATCTACCATATTAGGGATGCGGCTGCATATATTGGTGAGGCCACTCTGGATGCTACTGACATCCAGGGTCTCGACTGCGGCCGTGTCTGCTCGCCGTTCCCTATGGTTGCACTATTGGAATGCAGATGACGATTTTAAGAAAAGCCTTGAGGCCTTACCCTATAATGGAGATTTTGTTTGGTCCAGGCCTGGACAAGATTGTTGACACGTTAGCCAGATCAAAATCTGCATTTCTGCCTTCAGCATCTGCTCCCGCAAAGGCTCATAGCTCCTCCTTTAGATGCTTTCGTCCTCATGGGAAAGTCAAAGAGCAGTCCTTTCCTAGGCAGTCTGCTGCCAAGAAGACTGTCAAGCCTAAGAAACAGGCCTGGGGCACAAGACGCCTGACCTCCAAACAGGAAGATAAACCTGCAGCCTGACGGGGCGGGCCTCCCTCTGGGGGACTCCAGAGTGGGAGGCTGACTCCTTCAGTTCGCCCAGTACTGGAGTCAGACTACCAAGGGTGCTTGGGTAAGAGAAGTGGTCTCTCAGGGGTACGCCCTCTCATTTCTCCGAAGGCCTCCCCACCAAGTTTTCTGCACAAGCCCTCCTTCGGACAAAGCCAAGGCCTTGCAGATCCAGAAAGCTATACAGTCCTTGCTGCAAGCAGGGGTAATTGTACCAGTTCCACTATCTCAACGAGGGACGGGTTACTATTCTACTTTTTCTGGTTCAGAAACCGAATGGGTCTCATAGCCTATCCTCAACTTCAAAGCTCTGAACAAGTTCCTCAGGGTGCCCAGGTTCAGGATGGAAACCTTACGATCCATCATACTGGCTACAGAACCTGGGGATGGATGGTATGCATCCTGAATGTCCAGCGATACCTTCAAGTTCCCATAATGCCTTCTCACCAGCGTTATCTGCGGCTTGCTATACTGCAACAACACTTCCAGTTTCAGGCGCTGCCCTTTGGCCTGTCCACGGCTCCAAGGGTTTTTATCAAAATTATGGCGGTCATGGCAGCTCACCTGCGGAGCCAGGGTATCCGGCTCCTGCCATATCTGGACGACCTCCTCTTGTTGGCGAGTTCTCCAGAAGTGCTTCACTACCACCTGCAACTGACAGTTTCTTGTATACAAGCACACAGGGTGGTTAATCAATTGAAAAAAGTCCTCCCTAATTCCCTCACAGAGGATGGTTCATTTGGGAGCACTTCTGTTCTCTCATCAGAAGTGAATCTTTCTAACTCCAGAAAAGATCTCCACGCTGCAGCTGCGTGTATGCAGATGTCTCCGCTGTCGCCTGGTATCAGTCCACTCGGCGATGCAGGTTCTGGGATCAATGGTGTCCACATTCGACATGATGGACTATGCTCCGTTCCATTTCAGGCCCCTGCAGGGGCTGATCCTCTCCAGGTGAAACTGATTACACCACTGGATCAGAGCTCAGACGATGGCACTCTCTCCGGAGGTGCGTCTGTCCCTCTCTTGCTACAGACTTCGCATCTAACCAAGGGTTGCCCCTTTTGGATCCCGGACTGGATGCTCCTAACAACGGACTCCAGTCTCCGAGAATGGGGTGCAGTGACCGGTCCACACTAATTTCAGGGCTGGTGGACAACGGTGGAGGCATCCTTGCCCATCAACATATTGGAACTGTGGGCTGTGTACAGGGCCCTCATGATGGCAAAGCACATTCTTCATGGAAAGCCAGTGCAGGTTCAGTCTGACAACACCACCACAGTGGCTTACATCAACCATCAAGGAGGCACTTGAAGTAGGGTAGCAATGACAGAAGTGTCATGCATTCTGACATGGGCAGAATCTCATCTCCCAGCCATTTTGGCAGTGTTCATTCCGGGAGTTCTCAATTGGGAAGCAGACTTCCTCAGCCGTCACGACGTGCATCCAGGGGAATGGTCTCTTCACCAAGAGGTGTTTCAACTCCTAGTGGACAAATGGGGTCTCCCAGAGGTAGACCTTATGGCCTCCCGACACAATCACAAGTTTCCAGTGTACGGGTCCAGAACAAGAGATGCTGAAGCAAGCCTGGTGGATGCTCTGTCAGTAAAATGGACCTTCCAGTTTGCTTACCTAGTTCCTCCAGTCTCCCTGCTTCCTCGAGTTCTTCGGAAGTTCAAACAAGACGGAGGCACTGTCCTGATGGTGGCTCCAGCTTGGCCCAGACGTCATTGCTACTCAGATCTTCGGAGTCTCTCCATCGACACTACGTTTCTGCTGCCTCAACGTCCGGACCTGTTGTCTCAGGGTCCTTACCTTTACCCGGACCTGGATCGTCTGTCTTTGACAGCGTGGCTCTTGAGACATCCCTCCTAAGGTCCAAGGGATTCTCTAGCTCTGTCATCAACGTGATGCTTAGAGAGCGTAAGCCTGCCTCCGCCAGGATCTACCAGAGAGTGTGGCATACTTATTTCCAGTGGTGTCGTACAAGAATATACGGCCGTCATGTGTTTCGGATTTCCAGAATACTGGCATTCCTTCAAGCTGGATTGGACCTTGGCCTTCGCCTGGCCTCATTGAAAGAGCATGTCTCTGCACTGTCAGTGTGGTTCCAACATAGAATTTCTCCGCTTCCGGATATCCACACCTTCCTCCAGGGTGTCGTCCGGATTCAACCTCGCTTTGTCCCACCAGTGGCTCCTTGGGATTTGGCAGTAGTTCTTTGGGCTCTCCAGGGTCCTCCATTATATCTTTGTTTTATCCTCCATTTGAACCACTAGATTCGGCCTCCTGGTCGCTAGCTAAGCTGTGGGTTACCACCCACAGCTTTAGCGACAGACCAGGATGATGGTCAAGACCAAGGAGCAGGAAGCTTCCCACTGACATCACTGCTGATGTCAGTGCGGCCACCCACAAAACGGCAGGCGTTTTTTTAGCCACCCCCTCGCCCTGCCTACAAAACGGGGCGAGCTGTTGATCAACATCGACAGCCGCCCCTTTTGTAGTGAGCTCCAGAGCGAGAGAATTTCTCTCACGCTCCAGGGCTTGCACACGCGCAGTGCGGCCGCTGTGCGTGCGCAGGGCCTTAACATCGACCCGGTTGCGAGCACTCAGCGCTTGCGACCGGGTCCGAATGAGACCCTATATCTTCAAGGCTTAGTAAATAGACCCCTTAGTAATATACATGTCTGTTTATGATATCTATAACTTCACTTACACACACCTCTCTTTGTAACGCCGTGCCACGTCAGTAGGTCTAAATAAGTCTCTGCTAATAAGGCACTCACGAGAACCTTTTCAAATTACTACAAGAGCTGTGCAAGATCAGGCTGTTGATGTGGAAAAACACCTACATGGAGCAGCTTTAATGTGTGATGTCTGTAGAGCTCTCTGCTGTACATCTGCTTGGTGTCAGAAACAAAGTGAGACGTTATTTCTATATTTATTATGCATATAATAGTACCTGTGGGAGGTCTTGAAAAGGGATTCCGGACTATACTTATAGATAGACAGTAATTAGATATACACCAGATGTTAGACAGGGACAAAAGGTTGACAGGGACAAAAGTCAGACACGTTAAAGGTCGACAGGTACAAAAGGTCAACAATTTTATTTTTTATTTAGGGTTAGGCACCAGGAGGGAGGGTTAGGGTTAGGCACCAAGGGAGGGTTAGGATTAGGGTGACGATTAGGGTTAAAAAAAAATAAAAAAACCATTGTTGACCTTTTGTACGTGTCGACAATATTTGTGTCGACCATTTTCATGTCAAACTTTTGACCATGTTGACCTTTTGTACCTGTCAAACTTTAGTGTGTCTGACTTTTGTCCCTGTCGACCTTTTGTCCCTGTCCAACTATTGACTGTCTAACATCTTGTGTCTATCTAGACATTGTCTAATTACTGTCTATCTCTTTTGCCACACCCCTTAAGTGTTGCCAGAGACTTTCTATAGTTAGAATAATATTGGTGTTACAATAGATACCTGTAATATTGGAATATTGTTTTTTTTAACCAGGGTCGAGAACCCCCCCTCCCCCATATAGAAAAAGTAAGCTCTCACAAGCAGGGCCCTCTTCCCTTATGTGCTTTTCCTTCCCTCACTCATACGATCATCTACTCAAAACTCTCCACAAGGGCACTTAACACTCGGTAGCTGACGCCCTATTGCTTTTTTGAGTGTTATGATCGCTGCAGCAATGTTTATAAACCATGTTTTTATTCTGTGTTGTCTTGTACTGTAAGTCGCTGTTTTACGAGTTTGCTCATTTGTTAATGTACTTTGTGAGGCGCTGGGGAACCCTTGTGGCGCCATATAAATAAAGGATAATAATAATAATGTGAACTGGACATGAAAAAGTGGCTGTTTTCTTTTCCCGTTTTATTTCTTTGAAAATAGCTTCATATATGCGACCAGGATACAGATTGTAGTTTGCTACCTGCTTTTTGTCTTTGTTAGTAATTGTTTGGTTGCTATGCACTTGCTTTCTTGGCCATCTTTCTTATTTGCATAGTGGCAAAAGACTGTAACACGATCTTCTCAGACTGGTTACTTTATATTTATTTATAAACCCTTATTTATATAGCACATGCATATATAGTGTTGCAGAGACTATATCATTCACATAAGTCCCTGTTCCAGTGGAGCTTACAATCTACTAGCTTCACACACATAGTTGCTTGTCCAGGAATTGAACTGATGACCTCAGGGCTGTTAGGCTGTAATGCTAACCTCTACACCAACCATGCTTCCCATTTCAACTGGGTGCCTGTTTTGCTGGTAACCCAGGTGACCACCTACCATTCCAGTTGTAGTGAGGGCTGAGATAATGTGAGAGCACTGGGCTATGGGGCTATATGACAGGTCCTTCTAGTGGAAGCCAAGACTATACTAATACAAATGTGTAGGGTTCATTTAATGCTATCTTCAGAATCCTTTTTAGCATATTTGATAGGTTCCTGGGGCATATCTGCTCTGTGTGTAGCATGTAGCTGCTCTTAACCACTTGCTTGGCGGCTGGGCTTTCCCTGATATCATATCTGATGCGACCAGTTAAAAATGCCCACTTGGCGGCTGCAGGAAGATAATCTTAAAGCAGCCGCCAATCTAAGAGGGGACCGCCTTACCCCTCTGTACCCATGGCTTCCCCTCCTAGTGTTTCCCAATCACTGTGGCAAGCAGTGATCGGGCAGTCCGCTGGCACCCCCTCTCAGTAATCAGAAGCAGCCGCTTGTATATCCAGCTCTGCCCCCCACTGTGTATTCCCGGCGGTTGCAGAGAGCAACATCTCCAGTGTATGCCTGGCTGCTGCAGAAAAAGCCAGCTCTGACTGCCTGTCCCCACTGATATTACTCGGTGGTTGCATAGAGGATCAGCGGACGGTATATCCAGTACTGCCCCCACTGTGATACCTAGCGGCTGCAGAGAGCAACATCTCCAGTGTATGCCTGGCGGCTGCAGAGAGCCACATGGAAAGATGGGATGGCAGGCAAAATTGGGATCTAAGTTCTAGAAGTACAAGGACGTTTAAACCACATTCCAGTTACTCTTCTTTAGTAGAATACCTCAATTGTCTGGGAAGATGAATGATAAAACAGACTATATATAAAGATGCAGGTTGCGATGCTAGTCTATCCAACACATGAGTTAATCATTCATTTCCCTATGGATTTCCTTGGGCACTTTATACCAGTAATCACATGGTGTGTTGTTAAGCTATTCACTTGTTCAATAGATTGGGAAATTGTGCATGTGGTTTTTTTTTTTTTTTTTTGACTGGAGGTTAGTCCTAATTCTCACACACTGATCTGGTGCAAAGGTCAGAATTAACGTAACCAGCACAAGTCCTACATGTGCTGCAGTGAGTGCTTTCTGAGATATATATTTGTTTATATCTATTAAGAACATGACTTTTGACATTGGAGACAGAACACACATTGCTCCTTCCCTATCTATAGAGAGAGCCTATGGGATTTATCTCACTATGCCCCTGCTTATTAATGCAGAAACTGTATGACGTGGGAAGTGGCATTATCTACCAAATGTCATTTATTATTTTTTTATATTAGGGCTATTGCTTCTTCTAAAAGTCTGCTTTGTCTACTCCACAGCTATTGTTATTTCCCAGTAAAAATAAAACTAGATTCCGTTACATGGAAATAATACTGATTGGAAATCATTTAAAAGTTACATGAACAATAAGTTGCATTTTACCTTTTACTGCGGCATCCCTTTCAGACTGGGTAAACGGTTCTCCATTTGTGGGTGGACAATTTGTTGTTAGCCAAATATTAGCAGCAGGAAGTTGTTTGTCACCTCTGGAGACTGTAAGGCCACTTAGGAAATTACAAAGTGTAGCACAAATTATTTTGTGACATTGCGTGCCTACATTTGATACTTTTACAAGTAAGGGCTGAATTCAGTTCGGTGCGAAAAGTCACGTTTGGCGAAAAGCGTTCGCCAATGTGATCTCTTCGCGCATACCAGAGTATCGCGCTATTCAATTCCCGGAGTTTTCGCACTTGCGAAAACCCCATAGGCAAAAAGTTTTCACCACCTCGGAGGCAGGTGAAAAAATGTGCAAAATCCCTATTTTTACCTTAAAATGTGGGAACTTTGGTTCAGAACCCTTTGGACACTGACCCAAAATAATCCTCCCGCTCCCATAATGACTAGGCAAGAAAATTGTAAAATTAGCTTAATTCCCCCCTAAAATGACATGTTATGGGTTTAAAGTACTGGGTCAGGTATTTTGGGGGGCTGTATGGGTGTTACAGGTATTTTTAGGTTTGCAGGTGCCTGCAGCAGGTGTATTTTTAAAACATTGTAAAAATGAACTTTATAGCCACAGAAATATACTAACACCCATTTTAATGTACCTCCAATTTAACTTCCAAAATAAATGGCTTTACATTTTTTTTCAACACTTATGCAAATATGCATATAACAGTAATTTGACTCAATGAAGGAACCCAAAATACTTTTTATTAGGGCTTATTAATACACTTCTATATTGACTTCCAGTGTCAGTTGGGCTTTTTATGGGGAACAGATGATTTCCCCAAAATACATTGCATCCGGAAATTATTCACAGCGCTTCACTTTTTCCACATTTTTTTTATGTTACAGCCTTATTCCAAAATGGAATAAATTAATTTTTGTCCTCAAAATTCTACACACAATACCCCATAATGACAACGCGTAAAAAGTTTTTTTTAGATTTTTGCATATTTAATAAAAATAACCCCAAAACCTAAGATATCGCATGTACTTAAATATTCACAGACTTTGCCATGAAGCTCAAAATTGAGCTCAGGTGCATCCTGTTTCCAATGATCATCCTTGAGATGTTCCTACAGCTTAATTGGAGTCCACCTGTGGTAAATTCAGTTGATTGGACATGATTTTGAAAGGCATACACCTGTCCCACAAGGTCCCACACTTGACCGTGCATGTCAGAGCACAAACCAAGCATGAAGTCCAAGTAAATGCCAACAGTAAACCATCCGGAGACCATTCATATGTGGGGTTGCTTCTCAGCCAAGGGAGTGGGCTCACACACAATTTTGCCATGAATAAAAAATTGTACCAAAACATCCTCCAAGAGCAACTTCAAAACATCCTCCAAGAGCAACTTCTCCCAGCCATCCAAGAATAGTTTGGTGATGAACAATGCCTTCTCCAGCATGATGGAGCACCTTGCCATAAGTGAAAAGTGATAACTAAGTGGCTCAGGGAACAAAATTTCGACATTTTGGGTCCATGAACAGGAAACTCCTCAGACCTTAATCCCATTGAGAACTTGTGGTCAATCCTCAAGAGGCGGGTGGACAAACAAACACCCATAAATTCTGACAAACTCCAAGCATTGATTAGGCAAGAATGGGCAGTCATCAGTCAGTATGTGGCACAGAATTTGATTGACAGAATGCCAGGGCGAATTGCAGAGGTCTTGAAAAAGAAGGGTCAACACTGCAAATATTGACTCTTTGCATAAACTTAATGTAATTGTCAGTAAAAGTCTTTGACACTTATGAAATGCTTGTAATTTTACTTCAGTATACCATAGTAACATCTGACAAAAAGGCCTAAAAACACTGAAGCAGAAAACTTTGTGAAAATCAATACTTGTGTAATTCTCAAAACTTTTGGCCATGGCTGTACAAATGTATTGGTATTCTGCTGTGTGCAGAACCTTTTCTACAGATTACTAGTATTTTGCACTCTTCCAAATATTTTTTTTTGTGTGTTGCCTAAAATAAACTTGTTTTTTTTTGTTGCTTTTCCACAGGGCACCAATGCCTCAACATTGGAAAAAGAGATCGGCCCAGAACAATTTCCTGTAAATGAACATTATTTTGGCTTGGTCAATGTAAGTTTTTTTTTTTTTTTATTATTTCCTTAACTTGTTTCACTGTTCTTTATTTCTCTCTGGCCTCCACATTGTTAATTTATATAGTATACTATAGCTTTATTGTACAGTTACAGTACATGGCTGTTTGCTGATTACCTGGTTGTAAGGTCTGTCCCTTTTAGTAGTATTAGCACTATAATGGCACACCTATCCATTTCCTGAAGTAGCTGCCCCAGTAGTCACTGAGCTGCAGGAGAGAAGGCAGCGGACATTGGATCACATGTTAGATTATTTCTCTGGCTATACAGCCAGTTGCTGACTAATTAGGGATTACAACAATAGTAATAACAAGCACTATTGAACAAAAGCATAACATTCTATCTTTTTAGTAAAGATTGGATATACCAATATACATATTGTGATTGAAGCAGGAGATGTTAAACGATTTAGACTGCACTATGGTCCAGGTGAAGACACACGTCACTGGCCCTATCTGACCTTACCTTTGTGCTGGTAATGTTCTTTCTCCTAGGCAGCTCTGGGAGGCTGTTCCATAGCAGTTACTGGCGTTCCCCGGCTTCTTCTCAGCACATGCGGTAGTGACGGCGCACCTTGATGACTTCAAACACTTGGACCTGGCAGTCTGACTTTGGTTAACACTTGTGATAATGCTGCCACTCCACTCCATTCACACCGGACTGGTGCTTTTTAAGAATGTGGGAATGCTCCTAGGGTTTGCTTTAATACTAAAGAAAACTTTATTTAAAATTGAAGTTTATAACCGGAAATGCTGAGAAAAACAGCCGTTTAAAACAGGTGTTTTTCTCTGCATTTCCTGTTTTAAACTTCCGTTTTAAATAAAGTTTTTTTTTTTTTAGTATTTGAACAAACCCTGGAAGCATTCCCACATCCTTCAAAAAGCACCAGTCCGGTGTGAAACTGTTTGGAGAGTAGAGTGGCAACACTATCACAAGTGTTAACCAAGACCGGAATTACGAAAATCCGACCACCAGGCCCAAGTGTTTGACGTCATCACGGTGCGCCATCACTACCACATGTGCTGAGAAGAAGCCGGGGAACGCCGGTCATCACTATGGAACAGCCTGCCAGTGCTGCCTAGGAGGAAGAACATCACCAGCACAAAAGTAGGGTCAGATAGGGCCAGTGACATGTGTCTTCACCTAGACCATAGTGTGGTCTAAAACGTTTAATATCTCCCACTTCAACCACTGGATCTAAAAAGAGTGTAAACATTGGTGCAGGTTGAGTCTCCCATATCCAAATATTCTGAAATACGGATTTTTTTTAGCATGACTGAAATAGTGAAACCTTTTGTTTTTTGATAGTTCAATGTACACAAACTAAGCAATTATTAAAAATATTGTATAAAATTACTTTCAGGCTGTGTGTATAAGGTGTATATGAAACATAAATGAAATTCATGTATGTACACAAACTTTCTTTGAGCCACAAAATTATTGAAAATATTGTATAAAATGACCTGCAGACTGTGTGTATAAGGTATATATATTACATGAATGCATTCTGTGATTAGATTTGGGTCCCATTCCCAAGATATCTCATTATGGTATGCAATTATTTCAAAATACGGAATATTCCGATAACCAAATACTCCTGGTCCCAAGCATTTTGGATATGGGAGACTCAACTTGTATATCCAATTTTTACTAAAAAGATAGATTGTTATGCTTTTATTCAATAGCGCTTGTTATTACTATTGTTGTAACCCCAAATTGAACGAGCTGCTGTATGCACAGTTTCAGCACAGATCACAATAATTTTTATTATGCTGACTAATTTCGGCCAGTGTTAACATAATTTTCCTGTCCAACATGTCTCCAATAAAGGTTTCCAGTACTAGGGTCAGCTTTGCTGTGATTGTGACAGTCTGTTGTCAGTAGTAGTTTGGCTAGACCCATTAATGGCGAAATACCCCTTAAAGAGCATCCATTTACGTTGCAGAGGGTTACTAAGTCTCTTACACTAAGTTGTTTCTTAAATGGGGCAAAGGCGTATGCATCCTATAGCTTCTCTGCTGCTTGCATAAGTGGGGACTCACAAGAAATAATTAAGCAGTGAGGCTTGGAGGAAGAAATGATTTTCCCTGGACAGTTTATAAAGTTGTCTTTCATCAGGGGCTCTGTAATACAGTAACCACTCAGTCAGTTAACACACTTCACTATTAACTCTTCAGTCATTACCTGGAAAGTTATTAATTTCAAAAGGTTTGTAAAATCTAGTCACTTCTGTTGAGAATCCCCAGTTGTTTTTAGTGTCCGGTTATCAAACCCGAGTAGGTAAAGTTTTATCTGGCTATTGTAAGCTAGTGACACAAATGTAAACACAAAAAGAGAACAAATCCCCTCTTCTTAACAAAAAATAATTAAAAACACGGTTTTATTGGATATGCTTTAAAATAATGGTATCAGACCTATATCATACAATAATTATATAGTGATTGACCAGGTTGAAATGTAATTTCAATAAAGTCTGTATAGGTGTGAGCTGTATTAATAAATGCAGAATTACAGATACAATAATGGTGCATACACACGTAACGATTTTGCAACCAGCGATTTTCTTCTTCGGGGTCCACAGCAAATACGTTGGGGTTATGTGATTTGGAGTCATCCAGGCACCAAGCAGTTTAACGAGCTCTCAGCTCCCAGGATGCCCTTGGTCCTCCCCACATATACCCCGGCTATAGGCAGTCAGTTGTTCTGTTTGGTGCGAGAAGGCACCACATGGACAGTGGGACTGCAGGAGCATTCTCAGAGACGAATACAAGAGAGAGAGTTTTTTTTTTTTTTTTTTCTCCTACCCCACTCTCCTCCTGAGCAAGCGGCATGTGCTGACTGAGGAGAGAACTGAAGCAGCTAACCGTCCGTCAGACGCCCGTGTCGCGGCTCCATCTACCCCCGCCGGTGCCGCAATACTGGTGTGAAGCCAGTGATTTCGGTAGGGGCGCAGGGCCCTGGACTGCAACTGGTATACATGGGGATGCAGGTAAGGTGGTTTCGGTGGCTGCTGACGCCGGAACCACGTGGCGGTCCGTGCCCCAGCGGTGGAGACTGGCCGGGGGAACGCTGCAGTGAGGAGCCAGGTAAACTGTCTCCCACACTAGGCCACCGGGACGTGAGGAATTCCTGACAGCTGGGGACTAGTTGGTGGCGGCCATGTCAGTGTGCTGGGTGGATCCATGCATCATAGGGGAGCTTCGCTCTCCCCGGCGGCCCCTCCCCCAACCCTCACGCCGGCCCAGTCTAAGGTTCCTGCGTCTGAGTTGCTCCTCCTAGCCTCCCTCTATATCAGTCAGCCAGAGATTACTCTCAGGTGCTCTCAGTGGCTGTACACTCAGGAGGCTGGATCAGTCTCACTGTACACCTCTCACACGGTGACAGGTTATTACAGAGCTCTCTATCCTACTAGGCCTGAGACTGTTCGTAGTGGACTAAGGGCCTTATTCAGAGGCGCTCGCTGTTTGCGAGTGCTCGCTCTGAATCAGGGCGGATTTTTTATTTTATTTTCTGCCTTCAGGCTGCTCGCATAGCTGTGGGTGACCACCCACAGCTTGTGCGAGTGGCCTGGTGATGGTCGCGATTATTGCGACCATCGGGCTTTCCGACGAGACCCTGTGGTAGGATCTCATCTCCGGCAAGCCCGAGTGGACTTCCTGCTCTAATAGAGCAGGAAGTCCACTACTGACATCACGAGTGATGTCAGCAGGGCCGCCCACAAACGCCAGGCGTTCCTAAGGGAACGCCTGCGTTTGTGCAGCCACTCCACCCCTCTTTGCCTAAAAAACGGGGCGAGGTGTCAATCAACTTCGACAGCCACCTGGTCTTGTAGCGAGCCACGGAGCGACTGAACTTTAGTCGCTCGCTGGGGCTCGCGCATGCCGGAGGCGGCGCATGCGCAGGGGCCAAACATCGACCCGCTTGTGAGGTCAGTGCGCTCGCGAGCGGATCTCAATCAGGCCCAAAGAGCTTAAAAAATTGCATATGCTCATATATGGTATTTTATGCATTGCTTGAGAATTTGAAGTCTGCTGTGTGTGGTACTGCCTTTTATGTCTGAATAACTGTCAGTTATAACCTATCACTGCTGTTTCTCCCTATAACCCTCTACTACAGGTGTGTGGGGTAGTTGGGGTGAAACAAAATCACGTGTGCTCAGAACTTTGCATAAGAAATCATTGTTATGTTTAAAGTATCTGAAAGACAGGTGGTTGAAGCCCCTGTGCTGGTGTCATGTATGGCCTGCAAAGTGGGGTTATCCCTATAGAATTTCATACAAAATGGATTATGTGGTAACTGTTTCAAAGAATCACCACATCAGTCAAATTTACCAGCCTCTGGACCAGAACTCCCTTGGGCTGCTTTTTTCCAGATTATGGCACAAGTGGCGGAACGATTGGCAGCCCCAGCGGCCCCAGTTTTTGGGTACCCTCCCTCAGCAGGTGTAGCCGGCTATGTTTATGCCCTCTATGTTTCCATCTTGGATGGACATGTATGCGCACTCATGTCGAGGCATGGCGTCATTTTCAGCAACCGCTACAAGCCGTTAGATCAATGCAGCCAAAGACCAGAAGGCGTTCGGCCCTTCACGCAGGCCAGGCCACAGACTCTGGTACATCCTCTGAGGAGGAAGAGGTACATAATTCCTCTCAGGAGTCTCTCTCCGGAGAAGATGAAGATCATTTTTCTGCAGCAGATGTACCTTTTTTAATTAGTGCAGTCAAAGCTGTACTGAACATAGATGAGGGGGAGCCACCGCAAAGAAAGGCGCCAGTATTTAAGCGCCAGAGAGTGGTCGGTGCTGAGTTCCCCAAATCAGAGCACCTGTCGGAGCTTATGGGGGAAGCATGGAATACTGTGAATAGGAAGTTCCAGCTTACTTAAAAGGTTGCAACCTTTTACCCATTTCCATCAGAGGAGTGTGCCAAATGGGACATTCCGCCATCTGTAGACGCACATGTTGCATATCTGGTAAAGAGTGCCACATTGCCATAATGTCTGCTTCCTCTCTAATAATTTCAAAGATAGGAGACTTGAAGCCTTTCTCGAGGCAGTATTCTCACCCTCAGGAGCGGCCACTCGCCCAGCTATGGCTACGGCTTGGGTTTCCAAAGCCATTGAAGAATGGATGAAGACACTGGCAGCATCTCTGCCAGAAGTGTCCAAGGAACAGCTGGAGATTATTTCCTATGTCAGGGAGGCAGCGTCTTATTTGGGAGATGCAGCATTGGATGCTGGTATACTGTCTTCCAAAGCATCGGCTGTCTCGATTGTGGCACGCAGAGCCCTGTGGTTAAGGGATTGGAAAGCGGATGCAGGGTCCAAGAAGGCCCTAGAATCCCTTCCGTTTATGGGAGGTATTCTGTTTGGCACGGAACTAGGCAAGATTGTGGCTATGGTGGCAGCCTTTAAAATGGCGGGACTACCATCATCATCTGGACAGACCTAGACGGTCATCCTTTTGGACTTTTCGGCTGCAGGGAAAGGCCAGAGGTCAGCCCTCATCTAGAATCAGCTCTGGCAGAAAACCATTGTCCAAGAAACCCTGGCCGAACATACGTCCGGCTTCCGGGTCCCAGGATAAACCAGTGGCCTGATGGGATGGGCCTCCCCCAGGGGGACCCCAGGTTAGGAGGCCGACTTCTTCTTCGGTTTTCAGATGCCTGGCATTTCATGACAACAGACGCCTGGGTTCGGAAAGTGGTCTTTCGGGGCTACGCCCTGACATTCTGGAGAAGTCCTCCCCAGAGGTTCTTTTGCATAACCCAGGTAGTAGGTTCTGCAAAGGCCTCAGCCCTTCAACAGGCTACAATCCCTGCTAATATCAGGAGTCATTGTCCCGGTTCCGGAGAATCAATTACGGAAAGGGTTTTATTCCAACCTATTTTTGATTCAGAAGCCAAATGGGTCCTACCGGCCTATTTTGACCCTAAAAGGGCTCAACACATTTATCCGAGTGCCCAGGTTTTCTATGGAAACACTGTGGTCGATTGTGTTGGCAATGGAACCAGGGGATTTTATGGTGTCCTTGGATATCCAGCATATGCGTATCTGCATATACCAATCACCCTGTCCCACCAGCAGTTTCTGATGTTTGCGGTAGGGCACTAACACTTAGTTTCTGGCACTGCCCTTTGGCTTGGTCGACAGCTCCTCGGGTGTTTTACCAAGGTTATGGCATGAATGATGACATGTCTCAGACGCCAGGGCGTCAGGATTCTGCCATACCTGGATGATGATCTGTTACTGGGGCTCCACAGGAGTTACGGTATCATCTGGGACTAACTGTTTCCTGTCTGCACAGTCACGGCTGGGTCATAAATTGGAAGAAGTCGTCGCTTCTTCCAGTGCAGCAGATGGTACATTTGGGGGCACGCTTGGACTCCTTGGCTCAGAGGATGTATCTGCCGGAGGACAAGATTGCGGCCCTGCAGTTGCGGATATGCAGATTGCTTCACAACAGGCGGGTGTATGTCCAGTCGGCAATGCGGGTGCTGGGGTTGATGGTGTCCACCTTCAGCATGGTGGAATATGCCCAGTTTCACTCCAGACCATTGCAACAGTTGATTCTCTTACTCTGGAATGGGGAGTACCGCTCAATAAAATCTCAGATGATCCATCTCTCACCAGAGGTTCGGTTATCCCTGTCATGGTGGTTGCGGACGTGCAGTCTCAACCAGGGTCGCCCATTTTAGGTGTCAGATTGGGTACTTCTCACAAACGATGCCAGTCTTCACGGCTGGGGGGCGGTGACGGGTCAGCACACGTTTCAAGGAAAATGGACGAAAGCAGACAGTCTTCTGTCTATAAATATCCTGGAACTAAGGGCAGTACTCAGAGCACTGGTACAGGCTTGGGGAATTCTAAAGGGCAGACCTGTTCAAATACAATCCGGCAATCTCACCATGGCAGCCTACCTCAATCATCAGGGAGGCACACGGAGTCAGGCAGCCATGGCAGAAGTATCAAAGATTCTGGTGTGGGCGGAGCGGCACCTTCCGACAATATCAGCCGTGTTCATACCAGGGGTCCTAAATTGGGAAGCGGACTTCCTGAGTCGGCAGGAGATAAATGCCGGAGAGTGGGCTCTGCATCCACAAGTATTTCAGAGCCTCGTGGACAGATGGGGTCTTCCAGAAATAGACCTCATGGCCTCAAGGGGAAACCACAGGGTGCCCAGATATGGATCCAGGACCAGGGATACGATGGCCGAGTTTGTAGACGCACTAGCATCTAGGTGGGATTACAGACTAGCGTATCTGTTTCCGCCATTTGCTCTTCTTCCCAGGGTCATCAGAAAGGTCAAGCAGGAAGGCAGTACGGTAATACTGATAGCTCCGGCGTGGCCCAGACACCATTGGTTCACCTATCTACAGTCTCTCCATAGACACTCCGTGGCCTCTTCCGCTAAGGCGAGATCTGTTAATACAGGGTACCTGCTTGTATCCGGGTCTGCCTCATCTGTCTTGACGGCATGGCTCTTGAGGCCTCCGTCCTAAGGAAAAAGGGGGTTTTCTTATTCGGTAATACAGACAATGTTGAGGGCACGTAAACCTGCCTCGCCCCGCATTTATTATAGAATTTGGCACTCTTTTTTTTCAGTGGTGTGAACTGAGAAGATATGACCCTGAAGTATTTAGGGTCTCTAGAGTGCTTTCCTTTCTTCAGACTGGTTTAGAACGGGGGCTCCGTCTGGCCACCTTGAGAGTTTAGGTTTCTGCTCTTTCGGTCTGGTTTCAGTGAAAAATCGCTCCACTGCCCGATGTGAGGACGTTTTTTCAAGGCGTTGTAAGGGTTCAGTCTCCCTTTGTTCCTGCGGTAGCCCGTGGGATCTGACGTTGGTTCTCAAGGCTCTACAGGCTCCGCCGTTTGAGCCCCTGAAATCAGTAGACCTCAAGTGGTTGACAGCGAAGACAGTGTTTCTTCTCGCTATCGCCTCTGCCCATAGGGTCTCTGATTTGGCAGCTCTTTCCTTACGCTCTCCCTTTTTAATATTCCATTGGGATAGAGCGGTACTTCGTACTAGGGCGGGATACCTTCCGAAAGTGGTATCCTATTTTCATATGAATGAAGAAATTGTGGTCCCAGCTTTTCAGACTACAGGCCTCTCGGTAGGTGAGGTTTCTCTGGATGTTGTCCGTGCGCTACGTATTTATGTGGATCGTACCAACAGCATGAGGAAGTCTGATTCTCTTTTTGTGCTGTATGGCTGTCATAAGCATGGCTGGCCAGCCAATAAGCAGACACTGGCCAGATGGATTCGTATGGCAATTTCTCAGGCATACACGCAGGCCAATCTGGTGGTGCCAGACTCCGTAACGGCACATTCTACACGGTCAGTGGGACCTTCGTGGGCAGCCCGCCGGGGTGTCTCTGCTGAACAATTGTGCAGGGCAGCCACATGGTCTTCCGTCCACACCTTTGTCAAATTCTACACATTTGACACCTTTGCCTCTCAGGATGCCTCCTTCGGGCGTAGGATTCTCCTTTCTTCCGAGACACAGGAGCGTCCCCGCCCTTAGGGGAACTGCTTTGGGACATCCCCAACGTATTTGCTCTGGACCCCATGGACCCTGAAGAAGAAAATAAGAGTTATGGTATAACATACCTTTTGTTAACTGTCTTTCTTCGAGGTCCATGTGGTCCACAGGACACCCACCCTAACTCACCTGGTATTATTGGGTAATCTTTTTTGTATCTCTGTGAGTTCCATCTGCTGTGAGAGATTGGTCTAGAGAACAAGGGTTCTTCCTTCTTATTCTTTGCCTTCTCCTGCTTGGGCTTTTGTAACGAACTGACTGCCTATAGCCGGGGGCGGGGTATATGTGGGGAGGACCCAGGGCATCCTGGGAGCTCAGAGCTCGTTTAACTGCTTAGTGCCTGGATCACTCCAACCACATACCCCCAACGTATTTGCTGTGGACCCCATGGACCTTGAAGAAAAACAGTTAACAAAGGTATGTTATACCATAACTCTTACTATCTGTCAGATTTTCCCTTGAAAAAGTGAACACTTTTTTGAAGTGTAATGAACGATTTTTACAACGATGTGCGAAAATTGTTCCTTCCCTTAATGAAAATCGTTATGTTGGACAGTCTGAAAAGGACGATAAACTTCAAACGAGAGCACGCTTGAACGATTTTCGTTCATCATTATAACTCAGAAACTGAACAATTTTTTGAACGATAATGACATCGTTAACGACAAATCGTTCAAAAAATCGTTACATGTGTGTGCACCTAAAAGTGTTTTATATTTCATTCAGTAACATAAAATTATATCTGCTATATAGCAATAAAGAGACAGCGCTTGATGATCAGACACTTTCTTTATTGTTTTAAATAAAACAAGGATACTTTGTTGTTAATCGTACAAACCTTGACCAATGCTGGGTACTAATTAGCCGATTTATACCCAGCACGATATCATAGGGCAGCGGAACCCGGCGGGGGCAGGATGCCGGGAGAGACGGCGGGGGGAATGCTTCATTCGGCAGCATGGCCCCCGCTGACTATAGCACGGTGCGACGGACGATGTCGCTGACATCGCCCGGGAGCTTGCATCGTCAGCTACATAGCCGGAACGCAATGGCCGATTTGGACGATATGGCACCTGATCCGCCGGATTGGACATTATATCATCTATTGCAGATGTTCCCAAACTTTTTTGAATCACGGAACCCTAGAGTAACAGAATTGTTTTCACGGCACCCCTAAGTTTAAGTTTGTTATTGAGAGATTCAGAAAAAAATTCGTAAAGTGAAGTGCTAATTGTGCTTACCTGTCATCCTTAGGTTCAGCTATGTGGTGGTGAACAGGTTTGTGCTTCTGTTTGTCCACATATTTACAATTACATTGACCATAAATAATTTGATTTGCTGCTGGACCACCAACCTGAGGTACCCCTGTAAGAGTCCCGAGGCACCCCAGGGTGCCACGGCGCCGCACAGTTTGGGAACCACTGGTCTAGTGTGTACCTGGCTTTAGCAGCTCGGGACCTATGTTGTATAAATCACTGTATGCGTAATTTGATCTACTTATCATACTCCTACTGTGATTTATACAGCATAGGTCCCCAGCTGCTTAGTCAAGTTATGGATATTTATTATTTTATGTCACTGAATTAAATAAGAAAGTTATTGTTTATATTTGTTATCCTGCAACAGCGCACACATATACAGACTTTATTGAATAATAACTGCACAGCAGTTTCTGATCAACTCTTTTTCTTTTCACAAAATTCTTAATTGAAGCTTATTTAGGACACATTATTGCAAACTATACAGCAGTAAATAAAGTATCTAAATACAAATTGTAGGCAAAATAAAATATATATCTTTTATTTCAACCTGGTCACTTACTATATAATTATTGTATGACATGTCTGAAACCATTATTTTAAAGCATATTCACTAAAATAATGTTCATTATTTTTTGTTAATAAGAGAGGACCTGAGTGCACCTTTTTCAAATTACTCCTTTTGTGGTTTATATGTATGTTTGAGTCAAGTAAGTGGCACTGCCAATATAAACTGCCATATACAGGGGAATTCAGTTAGGCTCTGGGTCTGCCACGCTGTGAAAAGGTCAGGATTTCACGCCTGGAGCGATTTAATTAATCAGCCTTTTCCCTACGTGATAAACCATGGGTTAACATGCGTTAACCCAAAGATTCTGCGCAAAGTGCTGGAATACATGGGTTTCACTATGTGTTAAAATGCAGAGTTTGCATTTTAATGCAGATTTTTCCTCCTTCGCAGCTCCTGAGGCTACGAGTAAAATCCACCCTCTGCGGCTTTGCTCGCGGGGTTCCCGCAGCTAATTCAATCAGGCTGCGCTTTCAGTTAGCTGCGGGGTAAACCCTAATTGAAGCCTAATTGAATCTCCCCCATAATGTCTTTACAATAAAGAATTGGTGGATGTCGCGTAGAAAATTATTTGTCTCACTAATTTTAGGAGGTCAATCCAATTAGGTGCAAGTTTGGTTTGTAAAATTTGCAAACGTCACATGAGTGCGCACTCCAGAGAAATGTGAAATCCAATTAGAAATGTAAGTTTGCATTACTTGCAGTGAGGGTGTGCAAATTTTCTTTAACATTTGACTTGAGAGAAGGGCATGTAAAAGTGGGGAGACCATCCTGGACCCCAAAAAAAGTGACAGTTTCATTAGCAGAATCATATAAGAGGCTGTTAGTGGGCATAAGGAAAGTACTGGAGGTTTTTAGACGATGATTTGTGCATTTTTTTTTTTTTTTTTAAGAAAATTCAGAGAAAGCTAACTTTTCATTTAATCACAAATTAAATAGAAAAATGCCAAAAAGTACAAAAAAGTGATTTTGTGGTAAGTTGACGCTACTTTTAAAATGTGTGTTTTTTTTTTACATTTTAAATTATTTCTTTCTTACTGTTCATTATTGTCTAACTGTATCTTAAAAAAACTTGACATTTATTTTTCAAGTAAAAAAATGCTTCAATTAATTTTGGGATGCCTAAACTAACAAAAAGTAGACTTGGGGCTAATTTGAGGCTGTTTTTTTTTTTTTTTTCTATTAAACAGCAATAATTGCGTAATTATTAGCCCAGTTAAGCGAATTGAAAACTTCCATTTGCTTAATTAGTCATTTGGGGGGTGTTCAAGGGGTTCTGAAGCAAATCCTGACATTTTTGCCTTTAAAATACTGTTTTACACCCTCGGGGTGCGCAGAAAAAAAATTGAATTTCATGTAGGAAATCAATGTGAGTTTGGAATTGGATTGCAAGTGTATCTTTCAATGCAAGTTGCCTGTGCGAACGGCTCGCAGGACTCGACTCGCACCTAATTAGATTGACCCCTAAACCTTGGTGTGGGAAATTTCTCCATCTCTTTATACAGTGCATCTGGAAGGTATTCACAGCACTTCACTTTTTCCACATTTTATGTTACAGCCTTATTCCAAAATTTAATAAATTCATTTTTGTCCTCAAAATTCTACACACAATACTCCATAATGACAATGTGTAAAAAGTTTTTTGAGATTTTTGCAAATTGATTTAAAAATACAACTACTAACAAATTACATGTACATAAATATTCACAGCCATTGCCATGAAGCTCAAAATTGAGCTCAGGTGCATCCTGTTTCCACTGATCATCCTTAAGATGTTTGTACAGCTTAACTGGAGTCCACCTGTGGTAAATTCAGTTGATTGGACATGATTTTGCAAGGCATACACCTGTCTATATAAGGTCCCTCACTTGACAGTGCATGTCAGACCACAAACCAAGCATGAAGTCCAGGGAATTGTCTGTAGACCTCCAAGACAGGATTGTCTCGAGGCACAAATCTGGGAAAGGGTACTGAAAAATATCTGCTGCTTTGAAGGTCCCAATGAGCACAGTGGCCTCCATCGTCCGTAAATGGAAGAAGTTCAGAACCACCAGGACTCTTCCTAAAGTTGGCCGGCCGTCTAAACTGGTGACCAAGAACCCGATGGTCACTCTGTCAGAGCTACAGCATTTCTCTGTGGAGAGAGGAAAACCTTCCAGAAGGACAACCAACTCTGCAGCAATCCACCATCAGGCCTGTATGGTAGAGTGTAAATAAATAAAGTTACCAGGCTATTCTGCCTTTTGAGAAAGCCGCTGCTCGTGGTGAAATGCATTAAGGATTTACTGTCTGACGTCCCACTCTGCATATCTGCACCCCCGGAGCTACTACCTACCACCCCGTGGAGATCGCGCAAATTAAGCTTCATACATCTTTCTTCAGCCGCTCTACCTGGCGTGCCCGAAAACGACTCGCGTGTTGCTGGATTTCCCCTCTAACCCACATTAACACTTGGCAGCTGGGTTACGGCTCCCACAAGTGTGGCACAGATACAACACCAGTAGCAGACGGATCATGCAGCTGACCGCATAGGTCATCATCCAGCTGGAACAGCGATCCCACTGTGCTGCCGAAGGACACATTATTTACAGCACTGACAGGTCTGTCCATCCGAGGAGGTGACATTTATGGGTATGTGAATTTCATGTGGACACTGTTTCAGGCTACAATACAGCCACGCTACCTCTTGTTATACCCAACAGCAGAGTTTACAAGACATCTTATTTACACTACTGTCTGTTTTTATTTCCATTCAATTATATGGATAATCTCATCAGCTCTACAAGTGACTATATTTTTGTGTAAGATTGTTGCCAATTTTTATCAAAATTACTTTTACTTTGTTGTTGCCATTTTGATACATCATTTAGATTTCTGTTAGTGTTATATCATGTATTTTGTGTTATAAGAGCTACACTATTAGATATCTGGATATATACCAGTACTTATTCTCATTTTTATCATTACGTATTAAAATCTTTTTTACTATTAACGATATATTTGATTGATGTGTGTTTGTGCAGCACTCTTCCACCTATTTTTTAATTTACTGTATGGTAGAGTGGCCAGACAGAAGTCACTCCTTAGTAAAAAGCACATGGCAGCCCGCCTGGAGTTTGTCAAAATGCACCTGAAGGACTCTCAGACCATGAGAAACAAATATCTGTGGTCTGATGAGACAAAGATAACTCTTTGGCGTGGAAACTAGGCACCGCTCATCACCAGGCCAATACCATCCCTACAGTGAAGCATGGTGGTGGCAGCATCATGCTGTGGGGATGTTTTTCAGCGGCAGGAACTGGGAGACTAGTCAGGATAGAGGGAAAGATGAATGCAGCAATGTACAGAGACATCCTGGATGAAAACCTGCTCCAGAGCGCTCTTGACCTCAGACTGGGGCGACTTTCAGCAGGACAACGACCCCAAGCACACAGCCAAGATATCAAAGGAGTGGCTTCAGGACAACTCCGTGAATGTCCTTGAGTGGCCCAGCCAGAGCCCAGACTTGAATCCGATTGAACATCTCTGGATAGATCAGAAAATGGCTGTGCACCGACGCTTCCCATCCAACCTGATGGAGCTTGAGAGGTACTGCAATGAGGAATGGGCGAAACTGCCCAAAGATAGTTGTGCCAAGCTTGTGGCATCATATTCAAATAGACTTGAGGCTGTAATTGCTACCAAAGGTGCATCAACAAAGTATTGAGCAAAGGCTGTGAATACTTATGTACATGTGATTTCTTAGGTTTTTTTTTTAATTCAATTTGCAAAAATCTCAAAAGCTTTTTACACGTTGTCATTATGGGGTATTGTGTGTAGAATTTTGAGGACAAAACTGAATTTATTCCGTTTTGGAATAAGGCTGTAACATAACAAAATGTGGGAAAAAGTGAAGCGCTGTGAATACTTTATTGATGCACTGTAGTAATGACACAAAAGTGCCTGTGGATCTCAGCACTCTGAAACCCGGCTACTGCATTTCCATAGCAGCAAGTGCACATGCTGACCTGGTATGTTATGCCTGTCACCTGCAAATTACATGGGTATCCTTATGGACCACACATCAGTAAGCCTATAAGACAATCATAGGTGTAGCTTTATAGGCACTTAAACAGCACCCGCAGTATTTGTGCTGCTGCTGCCACCATCTGTCTGTACATGGCCTTTCAGTCATGGCTACTTTGATTGCAATTAATATGGTTTATTCTATGTTTATTTTTTTACATTTGTTTCTTTTGTTGGGTATATCCAGTTTTCACCTGGTGCTGACTGTTTGGTCTCAGCTATTACAACCTAATATTAGCTCTATGTTGTTGCTGATGATTTGTGATAGAAAATTTGGAGCTGTAACTGAATTTGGTTCTAAAGACTCTTCGAATGTAGAGAGTGTTTTAGTGGTCACTATAAATAGAAAGCACTAAAAATAACCTCAATGTCTAATTTCAGTTACATGCATATTACTGTTGCCAGGCTATGCATATTTCCCAATGACTGACTCAGAATATATTGTTGAGATTTATTCCAAGAAATATTCTACATTCCTCAATCCTTATTATATGCACTTTATTATACATTAATAAGATTCTGATGCATTACCCTGCGTACTAATTATTTTTAGCAAGGAATTACTGGCCTGATTCAGCAGAAGACGATGTTCGGGTCTGCGCATGCTCCAGGCCCATACTGTGCATGTGCACTACGTGTCTGTGTTGCTGCTCGCAGTCCGGCAGCAGACTGTCAGTGATTGACAGTCTGCTGCCGTTTCGGGGCGGGGAGGGGGGCGGCAAAAGGCTATGTTTTCCGAAACAGTTCACTGCTGTTATGGGGGAGTGACAAGGCCAGTATCTGTCGGCTGACGGAGATTTCCTGGCCTCTTTTTACCATCTGCGGCGACCATGGGTAACTTAGCTGGCCGATAGTCTCGCTGATGATCTAATGTTGTGTTCTAGAATGCAACTTGGATCAGTAATGCATGCAGGAGGCATGACTCCTCCTGCTGCATTACCATATTAGAGCTACCATGTTACCAGCTGCAATAGCTAATGCGTTCTTAGCTGAATTAGGCCCTAAGGCGTTTGAATTAGTTTTATTTCAGGTTCCTAGTGAATAGTCAATATAACTTATAGCAAAACTGTAGCCATGCTATAGTGCTCATGCACTCACTTATTAGTTTATAACCATTTTAAAAAGAAAAAGCAGCTTCATTTAAAAATGTGACTTTTTTTTCTTCTTTGTCTTCTGCCTCCCAGTTTGGCAACACCTGCTACTGCAATTCTGTTCTACAAGCACTTTATTTTTGTCGCCCGTTTCGGGAAAAAGTTCTGGCATACAAGGTCCAGCCACGGAAGAAGGAAAGCTTGCTCACATGCCTGGCGGACCTGTTTAACAGCATTGCCACGCAGAAGAAGAAAGTGGGGGTTATACCTCCCAAAAAGTTCATCTCCAGATTGAGGAAAGAAAATGGTAAGTAAATAATAAAGGCCAGATCACCTTTAGTGGATGTTTTACATGTGTGCAGTAAAGGCAAACGTAGGCTTAATATTGCAGATATTAGAATCATTTATTACTGTTGTACAGTGTTAAGACGCATTTGGAAAATGTATTAGAAGGTAAGGCCTGCATTACTTCATCCTCTGCTTTTTATGTGACTGCCACTGAGGGAAATTTACAAACAGACTTGAAAATCGGCTGTAAATAAGAAATCTTTAGAAGATTTTATCAATAAAACACTCTCAGAAGCATTTAGCTGCTTTTCCAACCTGCACCTGTTAAAGATTTGAGTCCAGGACCATCATCGATGATGCATATGACAGTGACTTTCTACCAAAGTGGTGATGTCCTGGGCACAGGAACTGACAATCTTTCTATTTACAGGATGAAGATTTATATATGCTCATCCTCTCATTCTACAATACCTATTTAGCAGGGGGATGTAGTCAGGAAGTCAACATTTGACATTCACAAAGTCGACACTGACATAATGTTGACATTGTCAATGTCGACTAATTGATTTAGGGTTAGCTAGCAAATAGGGTTACTGTTAGAGTTAGGCTTAAATATCATTGTTGACATTGAGATTCACAATGTCCGCATTATGTTGGTGTCTTCTTTGTGGACGTCGACCTGTTATACCGTACCCTTTAGCAGAGAGAATATTTTTAAGAAGCTTATCCAACATGTTTATTAAATACAATTTATTTTAAGGCTGAGCGGCTGCTAATTTCCCAGTTAGATGCAGCTCTTTACCTCACTGTATAGTCAGTATAGACAAGCGGATAACTGCCCCTTGTCTGCATGTGACAGAAGTGAAGGTTGCTGCTTCCGGATCCACCCCTATTCCTGACCTATTCATTGTTCCTGTTACAGCTTAAACTTGTCATATAGTGATCACCAACATTTTACCTGTCACTTATTACAGTATTGGTTTCCCGCTGCACATGTCTTAATAATATCTCATGAAGAAATATTGGCTCCTTTATACACCTTTATTAAAACCGCTAAAATAATGTTTATGTATGATGACCAAATTTATATAGGGTGCGCCTCCCATTCACCTGAATTGTTATATTTTCCCAAAATTCTGCCATGTGCGTTTGCAGTTACTGCAGCCCTTAGACACTGACCTGATCCAGTCGCACTACCAGAGTGTTACTAGAACCTTAGGGCAGAAGAGATTACTTACTAAAGCCTGAATATTATTCCCATACGGCCTAGACTGCCTTATAAGTAGACAGAGTACATTTAGTCTTGGAAGTTATTTTATTGATTTCTTCAGTAATAGGTCTGAGTGCCGGCTGAATATCATCGTTTTCTTTACAGCCAATAGGAGATTACTAATTTCTGGGCATACTTATTCACACCTTTAGTGGGTTTGTTTAAATATGATAACTAGGTGGTTTCCCATATTGGCTTTCCTTAAACAAACTTGCATGTAAACCACCAGACATGGTTGTATCCATCTTATTTAGCTGACCTTCAAGTGAATGAAATCCTCATTTGGCCAGCTAGCCTCTTTGTTTTATAAAACCTAGCATAAGGACATACAGGGTAGACTCGGAGTAGCTGACACGAAGGTAGAGGGGGTACTGCTTGTAAATTCTTACAGTCTAATGGGTAGTGGTACAACTGTATGCAGACGACAGGTGCTCTTTAAATTAACCGTAAAATTCTATGTGATAAATAGGGATCGTATTCATACATTTCATGAACAACACCACCCTCTAGTGGAGAAATGAATGTAATAAAGTAATAGTGTTTATTTCTGCTTTGCATCGCAAATCTTTGTTATTAACCAATATGGAAAAGAGGAGTTGATGGAGAACATGGAACTAGTAGCTAAAATGTTTACAGGGTATAAACATATTGTAATATAATTTAAAATGTTGCTGAATGGGAAATTTGAGGAATACTATAGGTGCCCACACACTAGGCGTTCAGGTCACGATCCGATATTGTGTCCGATTTCTTCCCCGGCAGTCGTGGGACACGATTTGGTGTTAAAAACTATCCAAATTGACCCACGATCTATCGTGCATCCTGTACTATTTCCAGTGCATCTTGACTGAGATTCTCAGATCTTACCTGCAGCAGGCAAGATCTGAAGATGCAATGTACGACTAGCGGTTATGCACATAGGCATCGTAATCGTGAGTGGAGACTCACGATTAGGACATATTTTACACGATCTGTCGTCCTGATGCGTCGGAATCGGGCTGATCGTGTAAAATATTGCCTAGTGTGTGGGCACCTTAACTATAAATCCCAGATATACCGTATATACTCGAGTATAAGCTGAGTTTTTCAGCACATTTTTTGTGCTGAAAAAGCACCCCCTCGGCTTTAACTCGAGTGATGCCTGCATGGTACGCAGCTTAGTAGCGTACCATGCGGGCCGCGATGTAGACTGTGTCTCTGCGACACAGCTGCACCGCGTGTGTAGCGCTGACCGGACGGAGTTTGGTCAACACTACACACTGCCAAACACACAGCCACCGGAGCCGGCAGCTGTGTGTTTGTTGTAATCAGCAGCCGATGAGAGTCTGTCAGACTCTCATCGGCTGCTGCTGCTCCCACTGCGGGAGCCATCTTCCGGCTCCCGCAGTGGATAATGGGAGAGACATCGTCATGACGACGTCTCGCCCATAATGCAAAGGGGCCGGAGGATCCAGTAGCAGCGTTGGGACCAGGAGCGGGGTTTCAGGTAAGTGTTTTTTTTTTTTTTATATTACATCTCTCTACTGGGGTCACTACCAGGGGGGGGTATTACTACTGGGGTCACTACCAGGGGGGGGTATTACTACTGGGGGCACTACCAGGGGTGGTATTACTACTGGGGTCACTACCAGGGGGGGGTATTACTACTGGGGGCACTACCAGGGGGGTATTAGGTACCTCGGCTTATATTCGGCTTGACTTATACTTGAGTTTATACGGTACATTGAATTTTAGTTTCTCTGATCATATTCAAATAAATCTCCCAAGGGAAAAAATTTTTTTTTTTTTTTTTTACTGTGTAGATATCCATTTGTTCTCATTATGCAAATGTAAAGGACCGTTATACCACCGTAGACGAGGTGTGCTTGTATTCACACCAGGGGGTTTATGTAATAGCTCACCACTTCCAGCCGCTGCAGGAACCCCTGCGAGTCTTCCTGTATTTTTAAAGCGGTAATCATTTTAGAGGCAAAACCAAGCTGATTTTGCCATTTAAAATGATTCCCGCTTTAAAAATACGGTAACACCGCAGGAGTTCCCGCAGCGGCATGAAGTTGCGCGTTATTACTTAAGCCCCCAGAACTCTGTTTGGAAACTTTAAAGGTGTATGCAGTCTGTTGGATTAAATCTTCCTACATCTGCATCTTGGATTACATCAGTGGATTACCAAGATTTTAAATAAAGGTTACCTGCAAAAGTCTTTATGCAAAATTGTGATGCACAAAGTGGAAGTTGTTCATAACCAATTTATTGGCCTATCACAGGTACTCATAAGGGAGGGTTTAATCTAGACAAGAAAAAAAACAAGCCAATTCCCCTAGCACACTGCAATGGGCCAGCAAAATAGACATGCATCGTACCTACATAATAATAATAAATGCAGAGTACTCCATCACACACATTTGCAAATATATGATAGTTACCTGCCCCATCAAGGTGCCACTGCTCTTACATATTAAGAGCTATATACACCACCTATATACAGTCAGGTCCATAAATATTGGGACATTGACAGAATTTTCATATTTTGGCTTCTATTCACCACCACAATAGCTTTGAAATTAATCAAACAAGATGTGCTTTAACTGCAGACTTTCAGATTTAATTTGAGGGTAATTACATCCATATCAGGTGAACGGTGTAGGAATTACAACGGTTTCTATATGTGCCTCCCACTTTTTAAGGGGCCAAAAGTAATTGGGACTTTCAACTCAAAAGCTATTTCATGGACAGGTGTGGGCTATTCCCTCGTTATTTCATTATCAATTAAGCAGGTAAAAGGTCTGGACTTGATTCTAGGTGTGACATTTGCATTTGGAATCAGTTGCTGTTGACTCTCAATATGCGATCCAAAGAGCTGTCACTATCAGTGAAGCAAGCCATCATTAGGCTGAACAATCAAAACAAACCCATCAGAGAGATAGCAAAAACATTAGGTGTGGCCAAATCAACTGTTTGGAACATTCTTAAAAAGAAAGAGCGCAGCGGAGAGCTCAGCAACACCAAAAGACCCAGAAGACCACGGAAAACAACTGATGTGGTTGACAGAAGAATTATTTACCTGGTGAAGAAAAACCCTTTCACAACAGTTGGCCAAATCAGGAACACTCTCCAGGAGGTAGGTGTATATGTGTCAACATCAACAATCAAGAAAAGACTTCACAACAGTGAATATAGAGGGTTCACCACAAGATGTAAACCATTGGTGAGCCACAAAAACAGAAAGACCAGATTAGAGTTTGCCAAACAACATCTAAAAAGCTATTACAATTCTGGAACAACATACTATGGACAGATGAGACAAAGATCAACTTGTACCACAGTGATGGGAAGAGAAGAGTAATGAGAAGGAAAGGAAATGCTCATGATCCAAAACATACCACCTCATCAGTGAAGCATGGTGGTGGTAGTGTCATGGCGTGGGCATGTATGGCTGCCAATGGAACTGGTTCCCTTGTATTTATTGTTGATGTGACTGCTGACAAAAGCAGCAGAATGAATTCTGAAGTGTTTCGGGCAATATTATATGCTCATATTCAGTCAAAGGTTTCAGAACTCATTGGACGGCGCTTCACAGTGCAGATGGACAATGACACGAAGCATACTGCAAAATCAACTAAAGAGTTTTTTAAGGCTAAAAAGTGGAATGTTATGCAATGGCCAAGTCAATCCCCTGACCTGAATCCAATTGAGCATGCATTTCACTTGATAAAGACAAAACTGAAGGGAAAATGCCCCAAGAACAAGCAGGAACTGAAGACATTTGCAGTAGAGGCCTGGCAGAGCATCACCAGGGATGAAACCCATCGTCTGGTGATGTCTATGCGTTCCAGACTTCAGGCTGTAATTGCCTGCAAAGGATTTGCAACAAAGTATTAAAAAGTGAAAGTTAGATTTAGGATTCTTTAGTTTGTCCCATTACTTTTGGCCCCTTAAAAAGTGGGAGGCACATATAGAAACCGTTGTAATTCCTACACCGTTCACCTGATTTGGATGTAATTACCCTCAAATTAAATCTGAAAGTCTGCAGTTAAAGCACATCTTGTTTGTTTCATTTCAAAGCCATTGTGGTGGTGAATAGAGGCCAAAATATTAAAATTCTGTCAATGTCCCAATATTTATGGACCTGACTGTACATTTTTCCCACCACCTGCTTACATTAGCGCTTTCATTTATATTTGAGAATACATATTAAGAGCTATATACACCACCTATATACATTTTTCCCACCACCTGCTTACATTAGCGCTTTCATTTATATTTGAGAATACACATTAAGAGCCCCACAATGTAATATATTCAATATAACATATATTTGTGTTTATAAATTGAGAGCCAACTCACCTGGAGCCACCCTAGGTTCTCCAATATGGCACTACACTGATCATCATTCCTGCCAGATGCATCAGTACAGTGATTGACAACATGGAAGTTGCTTATAATCATTTTATTGGCCCATCACAGGTACGTGTAAAGGAGGAGTTAATCTAGATAGGAACAGAAGAAAACCAGCACCCTGCAATGGGCCAGCAAAAGAGACCTGAGTCCTACATAATTATGCAAACGTGTAACCGTTCTCATTCAAAGTATTTCATGGTTTATAAAATGTGTAAATCCTGACTGCAGTTGAAGAAAAATTACCCCACTACCCAATTAAACAGAGCATTTGAACAATAACGACATCGTTATCCTTCAATCGCTTGTTAATCGGGCACAAATCGGGCAGCTTAATGTAAAAAACGACCAGCAGTGCGCGCTCCCGCTGGTCATTTGTGACATCTATCATCGCCCGAACATGCTGGTCAATCTGCCGATAACGAGATATTGTCCATGTTAGGGGATGATTGTGCCTACACTGAATGACTGATCGCTCAGTGTAGGCACAGCACAGACTGTGAAACAACTGCACGATTACAATGTTGTAATCGTTCACTCGTTTCACAGTCTGCTAGTGGATACGCACATTAAGAACAAAAGTAACAGGTTAGGGATTGTCAACTGTCAGATTGGTTGCCAGACTTCTAGGGTGATACTTATCAGACAAAGTTTTTCCATTAATAAATACATGAATAAATCCTACTTGGAATTTTAATCAATGCATTCCATAAAATTGGGCTGTAAATCACTGCTTTGTGTCATTGACTTATACAGAACTGTTTGATAACTACATGCAACAGGATGCCCATGAGTTCCTAAACTACCTTCTCAACACTATTGCCGACCTGCTGCAGGAAGAGAAGAAACAGGAGAACCAGAATGGCAAGCTGCAGAATGGGAGCTTAGAACTGCCGGAACCAGATAAGCCTGACCTCACTTGGGTTCACGAGATCTTCCAGGGAACCCTAACCAATGAAACCAGATGTCTTAACTGTGAGACTGTGAGTTGCACAAACTGTACCATGAACTAGTTTTTGGTGTTCATGGTTAGAAGTTTCTAATGCACAAAATGTAATCTATTATGATGCATTTCTAGAATAGCTGTTGTCAGATAGGGGTGTGGATTGAAAGATCTACAGTAAAAAGCTAGACAATGTCTAGATAGACACCAAATATTAGACAGTCAAAAGGTTGACAGGGACAAAATGACGACAGGGTCAAAAGGGCGACATGAAAAGGTAAACACAAAAATGGTCGACACGTTTTTATTTTTTTATTTCTTCTAACCCTAATTTTCACCCTAACCCTCCCCTTGGTGCCTAACCCTAACCCTTCCTCCTGGTGCCTAACCCTAGCCATCGGGGTAGGTGCCTGACCCTAACCGTCCCTCCTGGTGCCTAACCCTAAGCCCCTGGTGAGTGCCTAACCCTAAAAAACCCCACAAAAAACGTGTCTACCTTTTGTCCCTGACGACCTATTAACTGTCTAACATCTGTTGTCTATCTAGACATTGTCTATCTTTTTACTGTAGATCTTTAGACCGGATCCGTCAGATAGATATCAACTTGGATCCTCCAATATAGGTTTTGCTGAGTGGCAGATTTTACATCTCTAACTGGAAAGATGGGATTGTAATGCCACGTACACACTAGACGATAAAAGTGAACGATAACTGTATCGTTCTTATCGTCTAGTGTGTATGAGCCGAACGACCAACGATGCGCGCTCCCGCGGGACGATAACGATGTTTGCTGTAGCCTGAACATACAGGTAAGTCCAACGATATCGTCAGGAACTGCATGTTCGGTTTTGTGGCAGACTGATGTCACTGAACGATATTGTTAGCGATATTGGTTAGTGTGTATGCACTATGTTGTTTGGCTGGCAGTCCAAGGGCAATCACTGACAATATCGCTCATGGAGCATATCGTCTAGTGTGTTTGAGCCTTAAGAATACTTTGCTATACAATATCTCACTGTCACTCTCTCTTATGATGGCCAAAGTATGTGCAAGATATGGGACAATATGGTATTTACATTATAATGCAGTGTAATGAGTGGTTAAGCAGATCTTTGTGGTAATTGGGTTCCACTTGGGCTGTGTCATGAGCTGACATATTGTGCTGCTCCACTATGGATTCTTCCCCTAGGAGTATAGCATTTACCTCTGTTCCTCCAGGGAGCTGAAGTCTGCATGTGAGCTGAGATTCCATGGAAGTGAGTGCCCCTTATATCAGAGGATTAACACTGGATCTCTGCCTTGCCCCATTGCATTCTGGGCCTGATTCAGACCCACTCGCAAGCGGCTGTCCGCTCGCAAGTGGTTCGATGTTGTGCACTGCGCATGCGCACGAAGGCGAGAGCTCCGTCGAGCGCATGCGCCAGACACGACGAGCGAAGGACTTTCCTTCGCTCGTTGTGTCTGATCAAAGGGGGCGTGCTGTCGATGTTGATTGACAGCACGCCCCCTTTGGTGGGCGTGCCGGGGGCGTGCCTCCCTGACGGGGGCGTTCCCAAGGGAACGCCTACCGTCAGAAGCCGGCCCACTGACATCACTAGTGATGTCAGTGGGAGTGATTTTGGCTCTGATAGAGCCAAAATCACTCCGGGCCTTGCGGTTGAAAAACTCAACCGCAGGCTCCGGCTCGCAGTGGCGATGGTCGCGATGGTCAAGACCATCGCGGCCATCAAACTGCACGCTCGTATAGGCTGTGGGTGGTGACCCACAGCTATACGAGCATCCAGGAGGACGCTCCATAATTATGGAGGGCGGCCCTCATTCAGAGCGTGCGCTCTGCTCAGAGCGTACGGCTCTGAATGAGGGCCTCTGACTTTTCTGAGTTTAGACTTAGCTAGCCAGGAAACTGGGGAGACACATAACTAATAGTAGTTCGCTTGCTCGCTCCTCTTCTTTCAGTTGTGCTCTCTCGCTCTCTCTCGCTCCATTTAATCTCGCTCCTTATCTCACGAACCATTGCTTCTGTAATTGTGTTATAATAGTAAGGGTATATTTGTTTGCAGTGAGGGTGCTATGATCTGGGGTGTGTCTAAGCAGTGCAGTATCTTTGTCTTTTAACATTTAAGGTGAACCTGTAATTCCAAGTTTGTTTAGTTTGTGAATTAGAATCAGGGGCTCTTTAAATCTCCTCTTCTATCCTTTCTGTATAAGTGTACTACATCAACGAGACCTCATTTTCAAAAGATAATTTTTGTATTGTGTTACCATGGCTGATGGGTAGTTTGGTGAAAATAGTTTTCTTGGTAAAGTTTTATGCAGATATTCAATCAAGGTAATTTGGCCAGTGGGAGCAGTGTTCCATTGGAGGCTGTGAGGCTGTGGCACACCTTTCATACTACAGTGGACAAGCTAATAATATAGATACAGCTAGTCATGCTAATAAATGCAAATCTTCAGAGAAATAAAATCTTCCAGGAAGTACCATGGAAAAAATAAAATGCCTTTTAAATTGGGCTAATTGTCTCTGTAGCCCTTCTAACCATCTGCCAAAGTTTAGGTAGGCAATAGGGACATTGTACTGGACACATGCTGTGTACACTTTTTCAGTCAGTTGTTACTGTTGCATTTAAAGGTAGTTTGTGCAACATAGTTTTTTGCTAGTTCCAACAAGCTCCATATCAATATTTTGTAGTATGTTGTACCATAATGGCAGTGTTACAGTGTATATTATGGATAATTGATTTTACTTTGACAGAAAAAAACATAAGGCAGCTTTCACTCAAATTAATGAAAATATTCAGGGATATATAATGCTCTGCATAACCTTATTTTTATTGAACATTTCTAGGAAAGTAAACTGAGAATAAACTCTCACTATGATGTGTATAACTGGTTCAGTCATTTATATATTAACAGTGGTTTTTCCCTGGTAACAATCTGTCTTATCTATTCAAGGTTAGTAGCAAAGATGAAGATTTCTTGGATCTGTCAGTAGATGTGGAACAAAACACTTCCATTACACACTGCTTAAGGTGAGCCAGAGGCCTTTATGCACTATTTCTTAGGTCTAGGTAAAAAAAAATATTTTGTGTGTGTGTATATGTATATGTGTGTATATATATATATATATATATATATATATATATATATATACACACACACACACACACAAATGTCCTGACTGAATCACTTTATTTTATGTTACATTATTTTCTTGACTCTATTTAATGTATTTACAGATTGAACTTGTTAGTGTGATACTTTGAGATTGCGGATTTGAATAGAAACATTTTGCTTCTCAGTCCAGCACTGTTCCGTGCTTCTAATTATTCTAAAGTAAATTTATTTATTTATTTTTTCAGAAAATAATTTTACTGTTATCTGAACCTCTAAGCACATTTTGTACACGTCATTTGTACTTTTCGTGCTTATTTGCCACACATGGCTTTATGGCACTTCTTGCAGAAATCCCTGGTCTTGTTGCCTTGGCACAGACCTATTTGACACTTGTTCCGCTTTTTAGATTACCTTGGTCCTGCTACCTCTTCTTCTTGCCACTCTCCTTCTAGATCTTTCCCTCTCTCTAGTTCATTCTCCAGCTGAAGAATGAACTTTTTCCTTTTCACCTTTGTTTGTTACCTGATTGTATATGACCCAGACATTGATTGCTGCCATGCCCATCGGCCATCTCCTAAATTTGCAACATTAGTGGTGTACTTACGAGCCATTTGGTCAATAGCCCCCAACCCATACTTCGTGGCATTATAGAAGGTTACAGTTTCTGGTTTCTTCTTTTCTCCTTTGCTCACTGCTAGTTCAGCATGCAGTATACTTAGAAGAACAACATTCTTATTTTTACTTCCTTGGTACACAGTCAAGATGCAGTCTCTGTTGATCTGCTGCAAGATGGTAGTGAAGTGTATTTCTGCATTGGGCTTCTTCACCCCATCGGGATGTACTAAGCATCGCATTCTGATTACCGCGGTATGTATCTAGAATATTACAAAGGACAGCTCTCCCAATAAGAGCTGTTCTTTGCAATGCCCCCTGATAGAGGGAATTCCGGGTTTAACACCCAGAAGTCCCTCCGATGTCCTTCTGCTCTTGGGCAGAAGGCCACGGGGGTTGCTGGGAGGGTTCTGTTTGGATCCCTCTCATGGGAAGTGCACCCAAAAAAAGCCCATAGGCTTTTACTGGGTAACACCACCTGAAGATGGCGTTACCCACCAGGATAAAGCACTGGAATGCATCGCATTCTGGTGCTTTGTTCATATGGAAATTGCGGTAAAACCCTGGAAAACTGCATTTTCCCCTTTAGTACATCCTCCCCCAGGGATTTAACAGCAAATTTAGTTTATTGTTTCCAACAAAGATGTTTTCTTCTCTTCTTGGCCAGCTGAAGAGACGTGTCTGTCGTCACGTTTCTTCCTTGGTTTAGAAATGGCTCCATTAAGGGGAAAATAACTTACTCTCCTAGTGACTGCTTTTCTGGACAGGCGTCCTTCTTACCGTGGTACGGGAAGGCATTGCAGACATACTTTGTCACTACGTCTGCAGTGTTCAAGAATTTGAGTTCATATTTGTCGTGTTTGTTTGGCATAAATTTTATACCCTTGCACCTTGTTTTGCTTGGAAGTAATTGCTCATCAATAGTTTAATTTTCACTGAGGTGGTAACAACGGAAACAGTTTCCCACAAACTTCTTCCAAATTTCAGAGACAAGAGCAAACTTGTTAGCTGGCAGATGTTCAGTTTGGGTTTGATTAGTCGCTGAAACTGAAGAATCTGAGAAGCTCCTGAAATCTGTCCCTTGGCATTGTGTCTCTGATATATTTTGGCCCCCAAGAAAGCAACCAAAGATTACGCACAGAGATACCTTTCGTACAAACACCCTGGTCGTACATAATGGCAATCATTGTCTCCAACTCCTCAAGTGATATGGTCCAATCATTGTTCTTCAGTTCTCTCCGAGCATTTGATTCTGTGTGCCTCTTCATGAGACGAAGCATCGGAGTAGGTAGTGTGACCTCCTTGCTCCTTCAGGATGTTCACAGCAGCCCTTCTTCCAGACGACGAGTTGGCAATCCACCACTCTGCACTTCTCTGGCTACCATCTTCACTGCTGAGGCAATTCTTCACTCATATTACGATCTTCATCCTCACTTGCTCTGGCACAAAATCACTATCTCAATCTGATATGTCATTTTCTATTTCAACATCGGAATTCTCTAGAATTCGCTAGATCTCGTAACTAGAAAGGCCAAGCTGATGCAACATGATTAAAGAAGTCAGTCATGGGCAAAGAACACTGCTTAAATGATGAGGTGAATGCAATGAGGGTAAACTCGGACAAGTTTGAACACGCACATGACCCAACATGCTTCGGTTTTTGTATTCAAATCGGCAATCGAAAAGTATCACACGATCAACTCAAATCTTTGACTATAATAATATAAGTTCCAGAAAATGTAAAACTAAAATAAAGTTCTTCTTTAAGTTACATTTTGAAGTTTTTAATGCATTTGTTATGAGGGGGGTGGGGGTCAAAATAACCCCTTCCTTCTAGGTATACTACATGAAATGTCCATGAACACACAAACATTTTGTAGCTTACAATATCTCATCGTAAAAAAGGAAAAAAAACAAAACAAAAGTCACGATATTTGGAGGAAAAAAAAAGTAAAAATGAACGGTATATATTATTAGTGAAACAATGAAGGTTTTTGACCCCTTCTGCCAGTCAACACGAAAAAAATATTTTTTTTCAAATGTATTTAATAACATTCTATTAAAGACTTTTTATATTCTGCATGGTCATTCAATTGTCTGACATTTTTAAGAACATTGTCAAATGTCTTCAGCTTTATAGAAGTATCCCCCTATTGAGACATTGTGTGTTAGTCATACACTTCTGTCTTGTGTTCCTGCAGGGGATTCAGTAATACAGAAACACTATGCAGTGAATGCAAATATTACTGTGAGCAGTGTCGAAGCAAACAGGAAGGACAGAAAAGGTGAGTCTGCTCTCTTACTGTCACTGTATGTATTCCTGTATCATGGTGTTTGTACAGTAAACCTCTATTGAGGGCTTTGCTTTGAAGATTATGAGGGTGCAAAGGGTAACACAATAATGAGCTGGCCACCTGTGTATGTGTGGCTAAACTGAACGCAGATCCTAGCTTCCAATGAACATTGGTCATTTAGCAACCCATCTGCTACAAACAGTTACACTAGCAGTGATTTTATTTTCGACCTCATTAATATGTATAATTCTCACCAGGAATGAATACATTCAGGATGTTCACATGGTCGAAGTTCACGCAGAAAACAAAACCAGTATAAACTAGGTGGACAGAAGGAGGGACATACTTGCTACACAGGGTAGAGAGGGCCCTGTTTGTGCTAACTTACAGTCTATTGTTATCTCTCATAGTGGCTGCAAATTGTGTCATGGTGGCCCATTCCCATGAAGCAGCATCACACTGTTTTTGGCAGGGCAAATCATGTTGCCACACACACCCACCTTCCTAGTGTTGCCGCTGTCTGTAGGATCAAACATTTATCTTTGGGGGTCAATCCAAATAGGTGCGAGTTGCTGTTTTCTCTCTGAATTTTAATATTGCGAATTCATTTTGCAATCCAATTAGCAACTCGCACTGAACTAGTCAGCGTAAACTTGCATTTTTCCATTTGCACCCCCCTTGAGGGATGGAAGGGAAAATCTTTATTTTAAGGTTAAAATGTCAGGACTAATTAGGCAATTGAAAGCTTCCAATTGGCTTAATTAGTACACTTATTACATGTCATTTTTTGAGGTAAAAAAAAAATTCTCTCAAATTTCCGCAAAGTCAACTTTTTCCCTAGTTTGGACACCTCACATTTTGGTATAGTATTTTTAAATAATTGTTTTTTTATAATTTAAAAAAAAGAAATGTTATTGTTAAAGGAGATGCAGTCAGGAAGCTGACGGTCAAAATGCCGACCGCCGGCTTCCCGACTGACAAATCCTGGCAGGGTACTAAAGACAGACGTTGAAATCCTGACACCTGTCATTAGACCTACGCCGGGAGCCCGGCATACCGAACGAAGGTAAGCCGGGCGGCCGCGGAGGGAGGGTTAGGTGTCAGCGCTCCCCGGGGGACTTAGGGTTAGGCACCCCCCGGGAGGGTTAGCATTAGGCTATGGGAAGGGGCGGTTAGGGTTAGGCACCCTTCCCCCCCTCCCTCCCGGGGACATAGGTTTCGGCTGCGGGGACGGGTGGGTTAGGTTTAGGCACTTAGGGGGGGTTAGGGTTAGGCACTAGGGGGAAGATTAGGGTTAGGCACCCCTAAAGGAAGGGTTAAGCGGGGGGCAGGGTTAGTACTACTTTCCAAAAACCCCTGACTGAATCTTCACCCCTGCCGGGCTTCTCGCGTCGGGATTTGAACCGTCGACCGCATAATACACACCGGTCCCTTTTTAACTTGCCTACTTTTTTTTTTTGCAGTTTTTGTTTAATTAATTTGAGATTAAACAAAAAAAGTTTGCTTTTTATCTTTTTCTTTTTTGGCATCTATTTTTAAAATGGCACAAATCAGCCATTTGGCACCATTTAAAAACCTACAGTACTTTCCTTATGCTCACTAACAGTCTTCTATATGGTCCAGCTAACTAAATTATCAATTTTGGGGAGTCCAGGATGGTCTCCCCATATTTGCATGCACTCCTCTCACGTTGCATTTGGCAGTCAGTTCGCAAACCCCTGCTGCGAGTACCGCGGATAGGCATTATTAATTGGATTGGAGAATTCTCGGGTGTGCGCAATCGTGCGAAGTCTGCGAGTTTCATGAAATAAAACTCGCACCTAATTGCACTGACCCTTCGGTGTGAATAGATGGAATTACATGTAATGTGAAAAGTATGACTATACTTCACAATTATAATTATTTTTAACTACATGGCACCTTGTGCTGCTCTAATGAAGAAGTGGTTTTGTGCAGTACATTATTTCTTGTAATATCTATTTCTTATACTAAAATACAATTATGCAGGTTCTTGTCTACAAGCTAGTACAATATTGCATGGCTCTATTCCTTGTGTTTACATTTAAATTCAAATATTTTATTAATGACCTAATGTACTGACCATCATGGGTTTGTTTGTTTTGTTTTTCATTTTAATACTGATTCTCTATATCTTGCTGGCCCTTAAACATTTGTCATAGTATATGCCTATGGTTATCTACATGATTTGTGTAGGTCCCAGTAACATGAACACGAGAAAAGTGAAGTGACTTAATTTCCTTCTGATGTATGAAGTACCTTTTAGCCAATATGTCTCGTTCATAAATTATTGTTATAGATTATCAGTGTTTAATCTATTTTCAACTTGTTATGTTGGGCCCATATAAATGAATTTGACCAGCGCTGTATTCTGACACTGATAACTATTAATCCTTTCCCCTTCATATTGCACATATTATTCTACCACTTAACCACGTGTTTTTGCCATCTCTCCCTTTAATTCTTTGTACCCCACATTCAGTAATCTTTCACAGTAGGGACTATATTAGAGTTCTACTTCTGAAAATGTTTGGATAGTACAAGTATGTCACAGCATCTCTTCTTATATTTTATCTCATTGTCCGTTCTCCCCATGTGATAATACGATGAAGTGCAGCCATTTGTGTTTTTTTATCTGTTTGCAGGATGAGAGTGAAGAAGTTGCCTATGATATTAGCCCTGCACTTGAAAAGATTTAAATACATGGACCAGCTGCACAGATATACCAAACTCTCTTACCGTGTGGTGTTCCCACTTGAGCTGCGGCTTTTCAACACTTCCGGGGACGCCACGAACCCTGACCGAATGTATGACCTTGTGGCGGTGGTGGTCCACTGTGGCAGGTGTGTAAATCTGATTATTGATAGAGTAGATATTAGGGATAATGTACCCATTGTGTATGTGACGATGACAGTAGAAGCCTTGAGCAGACCATTACAAGGCACGTGGTCTGAGTAGCACATCGCCATTATAATGCTGTAATAGTACGCCTTCACTCTTCGTGATATCTTATTAATGCCTTTTCATCTTCCCAGTACTCTGTAATCTGTTACTTCACATTCCTTGTATTGTGTAGCAATGATCAATGTTAGAAAACTCCTTGATGCTTTCAACAAAAACAGTATTAACTATTGATTAGAATTTGCCTTGGTGGAACTTCCAAATGCTAAATGGGTACAGATGTGCCCTCATTCACTATTGCTGCAGTTGCGCCAAACAACCCTTCTTGGCGCACCAGTTCCCGTGCATCTTGACTTGCGCTGAGCATATTTTTTGCCCGAAAATATTAGTTGAATTCGGATGCGACAAACCGCTTCCTGACACTGTGCTGATTAATTTGATGTTCGACACTAGTATATCTTTGTGCGACTGAGGGCCGTATTCAATTAGAGGCGAAAAGTGCAGTTTGGAGAAAAGTTTCCGCGGATTTGGACTTTCCGCCTGTTTTCAAAGTATCTCCATATTCAGTTCCAGGACGATTTCGCCTAAGCGGAAAGTCGATGCATTGTAATAGGCGGAAAAGTGTCTCCTATGAATAGCAGGAGAAAAACAGTGCAAAATATTTATTGTGGGATGCAAACGTGGGGAAACGACTCAGAGCTCTTGGGACAGCCCCCCAAAGGACAAATCAACCAAAAAAAAATAAATTACCAGAACAAAAAAAGGGGCGAAAAAGTAAAAAGTGGAGGGACAACTATAAAAACTAGCGAAATAGACTTTTTGGGGTGCTGTATGGAGCGGCCAAGTGTTTTTGGGATTGCAGGTGCATATATGAGGGTGGTTTTTGGCGTTTTTTAAAAGTTCACTTTAGAGACATAAAAAATGCTAACGCCCATTTTCAAGTACCCCAAATTTGACTGAACTACTTATTTTCACCAAAAAATACAGCTTTATGCCATTCTGCAACACTTTTGCAAAGACGCTAATAAGAAGCTATTTTAACTACTTAAGTACCCCAAACACTATTATTAGGGCTTTTAGTACACATCTACATTGGCTCCCCATGTAAGTGCATTTGGGGTACAGACTGATGACAAAAAGTCGGACAGGAAAAACTTTTCTGACTTTTTGCCTCGAATTGAATACGAGCCTGAGTCTGAATCTGTATACGAAGTACTATGTTGCAGCGGCCACAGCTTTTTTCCATGCTAAGGTTCGATGTGCTTCATATACAGACTCAGGGCCTGATTCAGAGCCGGACGCTCTGACCATAGCGCTCGCTCTGAATCAGGGCCCTCCTCCATTAAAATGGAGCGTCCTCCTGGACGCTCGTATAGCTGTGGGTCACCACCCACAGCATATACGAGCGTCCAAAAAGATGGTCGCGATGGTCTTGACCATCGCGACCATCGGACTTGCGACGGAGACCCTGCGGTAGGGTCTCCCTGCCACAAGCCCTGGCGTGATTTTGGCTCTATCAGAGCCAAAATCACTCCCACTGACATCACTAGTGATGTCAGTGGGCCCGGCTTCAGACGGTAGGCGTTCCCATGGGAACGCCTCCGTCTGGCAGGCACGCCCCCGGCACGCTCACCAAAGGGGGCGTGCTGTCAATCAACATCGACAGCACGCCCCCTTTGGTGCGAGACCAGGAGCGACAGCTTGGCTGTCGCAGTCCGGGTCTCGCGCATGCGCACGACGGAGCTCCCTCCGTCGTGCGCATGCGTAGTGGGGAACATCGACCCACTTGCGAGCGTACTGCCGCTTGCGAGTGGGTCTGAATGACCCCTTCAGTCACACACACATCTACAAGTGTCACATATCAGATCAATCAGTGCAGTCTCAGGAAGCTGTTGCATCCATTTTGCAACTAAGACACATTTATTTTTGCGTCTAACACACGTTGATGCTGTTAGGAAAGTACACCTAGGGGAAATGATGTACAGGGTTAACCCCTCTGATTGAATTGCTGGTCACGGGTAATTAACTGTATGTTCATTAAAATTGGTGCAAAATAAAAGTGGTGTTACCCATAGTTACTAATCAGAGATTTGCATTCAATTGTTAAGCTGCACCAGAAAATTAGTTACCGTATATATAGGTACCTACTTTTACCCCCAAAAACTGGGAAAATGTATTGACTCGAGTATAAGCCTAGTGTGGGAAATGGCAGCAGCTGGTAGTGCCCCCAGTAGTAATTCCCTCTGGTTGTGCCCCCAGTAGTAATCCCTCCTGGTAGTGCTCCCAGTGGTAATCCCCCCCCTTTCAGTGTCTCCTGTAGTAATCCCCCCCTGGTAGTGCCCCCTGTAGTAATTGCCCCCTGTAGTAATCCCCCCCTTGTAGTGCCCCCTGTAGTAATCCCCCCCTGGTAGTTCCCCCTGTAGTAATCCCCCCCTGGTAGTTCCCCCTGTAGTAATCCCCCCCTGGTAGTTCCCCCTGTAGTAATCCCCCCCTGGTAGTGCTCCCTGTAGTAATCCCCCCCCTTGTAGTGCCCCCTGTAGTAATTGCCCCCTGGTAGTGCCCCCTGGAGTAATCTTGCCCCCTGGAGTAATCTTGCCCCCTGGAGTAATCTTGCCCCCTGGAGTAATCTGCCCCCCCAGTAGAGAGAAAAGTAGTAAGAATTAAAAAAAAAAAAAAATCACTTACCTGAAACTCCCGCTCCTGGTCCCGCCGCTGTCCGCTCCTCCGGCCGCTTTGTATGGGAGAGACGTCGTCATGACGACGTCTCTCCCATTACCCACTGCAGGAGCCGGAAGATGGCTCTCGCAGTGGGAGCAGCAGCAGCCACTGAGAGTCTGACAGACTCTCAGCGGCTGCTGATTACACCAAACACGCAGCTGCCGGCTCCGGCGGCTGTGTGTTTGGCAGTGTGTAGCGCTGACCGAACTCCGTCCGGTCAGCGCTACACTTGACTCGAGTATAAGCCGAGTGGGTACTTTTTCAGCACAAAAAATGTGCTGAAAAACTCGGCTTATACTCGAGTATATACGGTATTTGTAGAATACAAGAGTGATGCTAATATATGTATAAACTCTTGTTATTATATGTATAGATTGTGAGTTATGTCATTTAGAATCATAGTTCTTATGCCCTCACTTCAGTCTTCATTAGGAATATTGTGTATTATCCGAAATAATGTACCCCTTATTGTAACCTCTTATAGTTATTAGAAGCCAAGTTGAATTTCTGTCACCTGGTTAAAAGTACACTTCGATTTTATATTGTCATAGAACTCCTCTGGCCTATGCTCTCTTTACAATTTACTATCATTATATAGTACTGCATACGAGCAATGTGGACCTGGCATATGCCGAGTCAATCCAGCCCACTGTAATACCTACCTGTGCCGACGCTCTCCTGGTCTGTCTTGTCTCTGTCACAGCAGTGAGAGCCTGCAGCTCGTGACCCTACTCTCTTTTCCATCTCAGAGCATCCTATTATATTAAGATACTGTGCTGATTTGTTTCCTGTAAATAACAGCTGTAATTATGGGAGGATGGTTGGACTGTCCCTCCTTTCAATCAGGGAGGATGGTTGGACTGTCCCTCCTTTCAATCAGTTTTGCCAGCTGTTCTATCACTCTTGTTTCCATCTTTTGAAGTAAATACTATCCGGATTTTCACTCATTCTCTCTGTGTTGATTTGATCTATCATTATTCCTGGACCACACCAACAAATCATTTAAACTTTTTTTTTTTTTTTTGTTTGGATACTTCTGTATCCACTGACATCCCCACTGTCATCTTGGGTGAATTCAACAAACCAATTTTTCCACTCTCTTCTTGTGCCTCCAAACTACTGTCTCACATCCTCTCTTGGCCTCACCCAGTATACTGACTATTCTATGGTTGTGATGGCCACTGCCTTTATCTTCTGTCTTCCAGACATGTCTTTTTCAATTTCTTTAAAACTTATTTCAAATACACTGCTATCTTATCAGTCCTAATGCTCTTGACAAACAAACATACTTACAATTGAATTCCTTTACTGTACCCAGTGGCATCTTCTCTTCCCTTGATCTCACAAATAAAGTTGAAGGTTTGAATGTAATAACTTCTGAGTTGGAAAAAGTGCAGAGTTTTTGTTGATTTTTGTTGTGGAATTTAAAACAGCTTTGTTTTTTTAAAAGGTGAAACCAACCCTTGTCACTTTTATATCCAATGGCACAATCGCAGACAGATTGTCACTTTTTGCTAAAATCAGGAGCTATTCCGTTTGTCCTAAATGTCTGCTCCACTGCTTTATATTTGCACCTTTCTATCCTAGCTCATTCAGGCTTCTCTGCCCATTAAGGGCTACTTTGGGATTGCATAGGCTCTTTGCAATTCCTTCCCTCATACAACAAGTCTTTCCTCTAGACTCCAAACTTTCCAGCAAGCTTATCATCTTCCTGTCCCCAGGCCAACATTGCTGTATGACTAGATCATATAGCCCCACAAAGCACTTTTTCCTATTGCATTCTGGCTGGAAAAATATGCACTTTCCCTATAAGTTGTATTAGTGCAAGCAGGGCCCCCTTACCAGTTTGGGGGAATGTAATAGGGTCTGATTTTTTTTAAAGGCAAAACCAAGTTGGTTTTACCTTTTAAATATATTGCTGCAAAAATGGGCACAATTACAGATTCTTACCCTATTAAATTGTTCTTTGTCTGATAATACTCAGCCTTGTTTTATTGCTGTGTTTTAATATGAAGCGGAGTGTGCTGGTGCTACATAAATTAAGGTAAGTACAGAGATTGTCTGCTTTTATATATGTATTTGCATAGACAAAATAAAATCTACACGCCTCTGCTTTTAACATTTACTCTTCTTCTCTTTACCGAGACAGTGGCCCAAACCGCGGACACTACATCACCATTGTAAAGAGTCATGGATTCTGGCTGCTGTTTGATGATGATATTGTAGAGGTTGGTTTTTTGGATATTTTTTGGGTTATCAGATTGTGTGTCTTATCTGCCAGATAATCTCTGCATTGTCTACAACATAGAACATGCAATTCTATGCTCTAGAGGGGTTGGGTTTGAGATCCCGGCTCCTTACCCCTAACCCTCCACCCTAGTACCTAAATTCCCCTCCCCGCACCCTAAACCTAACACTCCCTCCCAGGTGCCTAACCTCCCCCCTAGAGCTTAAACCTAATCTCCCCGCACCCTAATCCTAATCTTTCCCCCCCCCCCAGTGCCTAAACTTAACCCCCAAAGTGCCTAACCCTTACCCAGCACCCTAACGCCCGATACTTAGCTTCGGGATGCTGGCGGTCGTGATTCTGGCGCTGTCGGTATTTCTGCGCCGGTCTTTCGCCCGTCGGCATCCCGCACGGCAGGATGCTGACTACATGCCATTCTAGACCATGTGGGTCCAATATGCATCTCTTATCTAGTGCGTCCTGTTCTTGCTAATGATGATTGACCATATCGCCAGGCTTCGCATTTTCGTCTCTCATTTTGCCATTTGCATTTGCAATCCACTTAACACTAGTCCTGGAACCAGAATAAGGATGGCCTCTAAGGTGCAAAGCAAGATGATGCCAGTATACTAAAATGCATCCCATAAATGTAAAATTTGTTCAGTGACCGCATTGCAGCCTACTTCCTAACCGTTCCTCCTGCTGATCTATTTTGAAATAACGTTGGCTCGTCCAAGGGCAGACATAATATGTTGAGTGACTCTAATATTATATTTGGTCTATTTTACCTAAACATAGTGTTTTATTGCTAAATAAATAATGCATCTTTTACCTTTTTATTGTTAGTATACTTTTGCCTCATGAAACTATAGATGTTCGCCAACGATTAGTGTTATTTATTTATTATGGGATACGGAGTAGACACAGGAATTATAGTGTTCCCTTTTTATACCACCACCTTATACTACAGTGAAAACTGGCTTTATCTCGAGGGAGGCATTATAAAGCAGGGTAACCTAGAATGTAATTAATTTTAGTGTACTTTTGCACACCAATTACCCCATGTTGGTACATAAAAGTGGCTCTGTATAAGGGAGAGGTTTATAAAGAGGGAGAACTGTACACTTTTCAGTTATGCAATTAAAATGAAGGAACATTTTTAGATGTGAACATTGAGCCGTGGATCTGATTTAAATATATTTTGTTTCTCTGCTACTAACTATGTAGATTAAGTATTCCTATCTTGGAGATATAAACTTCAGGGAAATGCCTTTTACTGGGTGCAGTATGGTTTCAAAGCTATTTTGCAGAGATTAATACTCCTGAGTTAGAAGTGACATATTGGCATATTGTCTTTTTAACGGAGTTTATTAAAACTATTTATTGTTTTTAGTGAGTTAGGTGTTCTACAGAGTCACAGTCTATGTACATTTTGTGTGCTCAGATTTTAAACTGGATCAGAATTAGACATACATCTTTGGTGATCACAAAGTCATTTTTCCTGCGTTCCATTTATGTGTCATTGTAGTAAACATTGTCAGATAAAGCTTTTCAGTATCTAAAAATATACATCTTAAGTACTTGTTCACTCTTCCCTCCTTTTGACCACAGAAGATCGATGCCCAAGCCATTGAAGAGTTCTACGGTTTAACATCAGACATTTCCAAAAACTCTGAGTCAGGATATATCCTGTTTTACCAATCCAGAGACTAAACCCCATTCTGGGGAGAAAGTAAATGCCTAGTACTGGAGAAGGTTAAACTGTTGGACAGTGAAGGAGGAATCAATGGTCCTAGCATGGACATAAAGGATTCACACAGCTGCCACCGTGGATATCGGTTTTCAGTTCCTGGAAAGACTGTTTCACTTTTAATTTCTCCGGTCTCCACAAGTATACAAAGCTGATCTTCTCCAGAAAGCCATTTCAATCTGTCTTCTCTTTACCAGGCCCAGAAAGGTCAAAACCTTCCCTACTCCTTGTAGGCTGAGAAGAGTGCTTTGGCGCTGTTTTGTTGGAGAGTCCGTGGGAAAGATGACATCCACTGCTGAGTGTAAATGACTCACTCCGACCCAAGCAAAGAAGATAGCACTTTGTAAGACAGAGGACAGCTGTGGTTTTGGTGCTCAGTTCATTCACAATCAAAGATTTTAAAGTTTAAAATTGTGATTCATAACAATCAGGTTATTGTTTCATATCACTTGTAATCATGTCTGCTTCTGCACCATCTTCAGTGATTCCTGCCTTCCATTTGTTTGCTGTAACACTCCTTGTAGTGAGTGTTAATAGGCTGCTGTTCTGCACACTAAATAATGGGATCACTAATTTTTATTTTTGTTATTTAATTTTTTTTTCAGTATATGTTTGAATTTTAGCACCTTTTTATGGTTGAAGACCTTCAAGTGTTGCTTCAATAATGGACGTGGGCTGACCAGAGTGCAAGGCTCGAGGGTTCCCACCCCAATTTAACAAGCCCCCTAATCAGTAGGGTTTTTAGGCTCTAATAACGTGAGCAGAGGTGAGTTGATCAGCATTTATGTTTGAGTCACATGTGCTCTTGTTTATTAGGTGCCAAAAACACCTGGATGTCTGGATAAGTGCTATAATTGGTTATATCTGCAACCGCTGTTCATAAACCTACAATTACAAGAGACTCCTTAAAAATTTCAGTAGGATTAAAGTGTCAAAACCCATAAATAAAGCAATTAACCCATCTATTTAGGATTTCATTTGTGGTTTTTAAGCAACATGATTTTTACTCCTATAGTAACAAGTGATATGAATGAGATGCAGGTGCCTGGACAGGTAATGTTGTGTACTGTCTCCATCATATTTGCATGGGATAAGACAGTTTGCGACTAGAGATGAGAAACAAGTTTTATGGCAAAACAGGCTGTTTTAAGCTGCATTCACATGTAAAGATTTTTCTGTCCAACCATCCAACTAATTGATTGGTTGGAATGAAAATCTGGTAACATATGGGAGTAATTGATGATCAGCAATTTGCTCCTAAATGCCAGAAAATAGATGAAAATGGTCGTTTGATCTAAACAATTTGTTCAAACAACAGTTTTTGTCCATTTTCTGCCATTTGGGAGCAAATTGCTGATTGTCATTTGCTTTCATACCTTACCAGATTTTCATTCCAACCAATCAACTAGTTGGATGGTTGGACAGAAAATTTTTACGTGTGTATGCTGCTTTAAAGGGGCCTATATCCATTAGCAGATAAATTGAACGATAGAATGATATATCGTTCAATCGTTCAATTTATCTGCTATGGATAGGCCCTGAATGATGACAGATGCGCACTCCCGCGGCCGATAAATTGAATCTTTCATCTCTCCAACATGTTGGTCAGTTATCGCATATTGCTATTAGAAATATCTGGCAGTTTATATGCGGGAAACGACGAAAGATATTAGCAGCAGCTACAGAGCGCTGCAGAGAAAAAAAATCCACTCTCTGAATGATGTCGTGCGATATCGTTCATCGTTTGCCAAAATCTGTCATGTACAGCCACCGGAATTTTCAAGGGATATCTTTTGTCTTTCATCGCTCAGAAAAACATCTGCTAATGGATAGGCCCCATTACAGACATGCAATGTTCCAGTGATACCATCTCTTCTTTGTTTGGCTTGTGCATCACTTCCGCACTATATTTGTAAATTCACCTTTCCAGAATTTCACTATGCTTTGAGGTAAAACTGGGAACACTTAAAACGAAATGTGCATATTTTCATCTCTAAATGCGGCATGTGGTGAATATTTTGCGGAACAATATTGAAAATCTCTTTCCTCTCTTATTGGCTTTGAAATAGGTCTGACTATCGTTAAATTTAGTGTTTATTCTCCATACTTTTATAATCTCATTCAGGTTGATTTGATCAAGTAAACTAAAACTTTTTTATTTTTTCATATCTAAGCTTTTTGCTGTCATTATAGCATCACCCTGTAAGGCTTATGCCTAAAGCTGGCCATACACGGTACAATTATCGGGGCGATCCGCCCGATATCCGCAGATCGCCCCGATAATTGTAGCGTGGGGGGGTGACCAAGGGTTAAATATTGCTCGATCGGGCATGCCGGGCTGTCCAGCATGCCCGTCCGATGCGATATTTACCGGGAAACTGTCGGCCGCATCGGGCAGTGTATGCCCAGCCGCGGCTGACAGACAGACAGATATTTCCTGTGTTCCTTCCCATTGAAGGAATAGGGAAATGTCTCCTCCCCCGGGGGGCGGAGCGCAGATGTCGGGGCTAATACACTGTGAGTGAAATCTCAGTGTATGCCGCGGACATCTGCGGCTGGCAGGCTGCCAGATAAAATGTCTGTCGGTCTGACAGACATTTTATCTGACCGTGTATGCCCAGCTTAACATGACTCAAATTTGTAAATCTGCCCTAACAGTACAGCAACCAATGAGATTTTTGCTTTCATTTCTTTGCCTGCACAAGGCAGATAAGTGTCAATTGCTAAGTGGGTGCTTTGGTTTCTGAACAGATTTGCACTTTGAGCAGTGTTAGCAAAGTATTTGCATTGTGTCATTCATATATAAATCTAACAAGCAATTTCAGTGCACACTTGTACACACTGCCTGGAGAAGGCCATGGCTAGCTGTAGCTATCTCTATACAAACTTTGTTTTCTAATAGACACACCGAGAGTGCTGATAATAGCAACATGTTCTGTTCATGAAGACTTGCAGCATGAGGTACATACACCTTTTCTTCTTCTATTATATCAGGGATACCATTTTCCCATATTATTAATGCAGCTGTGCATGTGAGGGGTGCTTAAATAAAAGCATATGGCAGAGAATAAAGTTTTCTTGAAGCACCAACACTGTCTGCACCTTGTTCAGTAGCACTAAAGGCCTTTGTCTAAGAGTAACCTTGTATGTACAGAAGTCCAGGACCATTCCAGGACAAGTGCAGGCCATGAAGGTCATAACTACTTTTATTCTAAATAGGTCTACTTATCATTGACTTCATTATGTATGATTACTCGGTTGTCCTAAGGTTTTTTTTGTTATATAGCCTTCTGTATTCCTTTTATAGTGTTCTTAAAATTCTCTCATATTTGTTAGTTTTATACAGGGATTTCTCCTTTCGAATAAGCCTATATAAGGTCATATGTTGATTTGAGTGGGATTATTTAGGTGCATTAACTCTTAACAACAGGATACATAGTTGCTTTGTGCAGTCTAGTTGAAAGCTAACTAATAAAAATAAAGTGCCTTGTTACTGCTAGAGATCAGTTGTTCAGTTCTAGTTTAGTCTTTTTCCACCAGGTTCGGATTCAAGCACGTGGCTGGCAGCAGTGAAGTGTCCTGTTTAGCACTTCTCTGCTTTGAGCCATTCATAGAGCAGTGTACCATTGGTGAAGTGTATTACTTCTCCAGCGGTGCGCCTGCTCCTATATGTATTGCATCACCATACTTTTATATGGTGAGTGCAATTCACAAAGGAACGGAAATCGCAGCTTTCCGTTCCTCTGCTAGCACCGCACTCGCCATTTCAGGATGGCGTTAGCATTGCTGTCAAAGGAGAAGAGCAGCGAAGACTGCTGTCTTCCTGCCTCCTCCCTGTTGTTTCTGTCCACACACACACTGCTGCAGGGCCCCCTCGCTATACCCCTACACCCGCCGCCTACAACTAAAGTAAAGTGACTGCTGCCCCCCTTCTTACACCTGCCACCTCCTACTTATTGCCCCAGTGCCCTTACGCTCTGTCCCTACCCCCACCGCCCACCCCCCCCCCTCCTGCTGTTGACACAAGATGACCTCTTTGCGCACAGATCACAGCACAGGATCCATCGGCCAGATGACCGCAGCGCACCGAGAGAAGACCGGATCGCCGGGCCTGCAGTTGCCGCAGCGCATTGCATATCAGGTAAGTATACATGAATTGCTATTTATCAAAACTAAAGATCGCATCGAACTGATGTGGTCTACAGTGATAAGTAACAATTCTTTAATGCAGATGTACATGAGTAGACCCCATGTATACTACAACGAAGTTAAAGTTCGATCCTTGGTGTCTAAACAAGCCAGGCCTTTGGGAGAATCAATAGTGATTATGACTGAGCCACCTGGGATGAAGCAGAGAGCGTTATTATCTGACTTGCGCAAAGACCAACGCTGAGAAATCCTGTCCTACGACATCATTTGTTAAAGATTGCCTTGGCATACAGTATGCTTGTGACATAACCAGACGTGTCTGTTGACTAGTGGTAGAGACCCCAATTGCCTCTGCTGGTTGGACAGAAGACACAGGTAAGTGCAGAGTAAATATTTAAATTTAGTTTACATCAAATACATTTCTGAAGTTTTCTTACTCCCTAAACTTTGCCAGGAAAGCTTGGCCTGCAGTACTATTGCCATTCTCATTCTGTAAGAGCAAGCTAGCACTCATATTTTGGCCATACACCTGCACGATTTCGGGCCAATTGCCTGATTTCCAACGAGTCTTACGATGGATCCTGTGGAGATCGTGTATTTTTAGTGTAAGTTACGATCCGATGCGCGCTCCCGCTGCTCCTATAAACGGATCGTATGATCAGATGTGCAGCACATATGTCCCTTCCTATCGTCTGCAGATCATACCGTTTATTTTGTGCATGCGATGCTTCGTGTGTCCATTCAAGTCATTTCAATGACTTTTTCCCTGATGAGCGCATGAGGTGAGGCACACGATCGATTGTGCGACAGATCGTGTGCTAAGAAAAACAACAAATATGCTGCCGGGACTGCCAGGGAGCGTCGGGGAGTCGGATGGTGAATCTGATCTGATGCTGGTCGCGCAGGTGTATGGCCCAGCAATAATGTGACTTGTTTCATACAAATAATGAGGCTAAATTTACTAACATGAAAATGTTCATAGCCACGTATGATCGTGTTAGAAAATCTAATCCAGTTTCATTTTAGTATATGACTAATTACACAGGAATAGCAGAACATTAGTACAGACTTCTCTTTTTTTTTTTTGCAATGCAGTTACAGTACTCTTCCCTCACTAATATACTATTAAATGGTTTTCCAAAGTGATATGTCAGAACCTGCCTGCATCTGCACTGTCTTGTATTATTCATTTGTGCCATAAACTACCTAACTTGTGTAAAAAGCATAAGACGGAGGTCCGATAAGAGTGGGCTGCACCATCCTTCGTACCACACATCGTTGTGCTTAATCTGCTACCTTATACCAATGAATTTGCAGCAGAAATAAAAATCCTAAGTGCCAAGTACACTATATGCGACTTTGTATCTGGCTAAAATACAAATAAGACGCTAAATTTAGGGAACCATACGAAGGTCCGTGAATTACTACCTGTTGCAGTGTCTAAGTCGCGCCCTATGGCGCAAGAAATAGATATATGAAGTACAGTTGTGTTCTTATATAAGTAATAGTATTTCTCTCTGACCATTTCTGTTTGATATTTCTAGCAAAAACTGCTGCTATAGCTACTACTGTTATATTTGTATATGGCTGGAGATAACAATATCCCAGCACACTTTTTTCTTTTTACATTGTGCCTGTGCATGCAGAACACAGAGTCTTTATCAAAGCTGGAAAGGAAGCACTGAAGAGGAGCCGGCCACGGGAGGTAAGTAATTAGGGGCACTGGGGGGGGGGTCTCCTGTAAATTTCAGACTCGGGGCATACTGGGGCAGCACATTGCGCCATATAGGATGCACTGTGGGCCGTATAATAAGGGGGGTGGGGGTATATAGGTGGGGTACAGTGTGGCATATAAGGGGAGCACTGTGGGGCATATTGGGAGGTGCACAGTGTGGCATATAGGGGGCAGGGGGCACTATTTAGTGGGCATAGTGGCAGGGTATCAAGTTTTATTTAAGGTCCCCCCCCCAGTCTTAATCCGGCCCTGCAACTGCATATAGTGACAGCACATCGCCACTAATTGAATTGCCCATGTATTTCTGTAATCCAAGAACACACTCTAGGGCAGATGCAATATGCCATGAGCTTCCCCCGTTGGAGCCTGGATGCACTTCCAGGTATTCCGTTAGGTAAAATATTGGTATTTGCAGCCGGAGCCATTTTCACTGCATAGGGGATCGCAGACGCAAGTTGACACACCCCAAGAACGATCGCAACACGTCTGTGTGTTCTTTGCCACCACTCCCTGTTATATCCCACAAACTCTCCACAACTGTCAATCACACTACGAGTAAGAAGTCGCTGCAGGTGACTAAGGTAATGTACCTTGAAACATGCGCTGTGCGACTTACATGCATGCAGAGATTACCGATAATCAGTCAACTGTGTAACTGCCGGCACTACGTACATCTTTGAATCAGGCCCAAAGTTAGGTCTAACCACTTAACTGGCTAACATTTTTTGTGAAAAAAATGCTCAGAAATGTAGTTTTTTTTTTTAATGATTGGATTAGGTCAAGAACATTTCTTTAATACTTATCCAACATGATTTTATTTAAAAAGAGATTATTTTTTTAAGCACATACCATAAAAATAGCAATTTTTATGATCTACTGTAGTGATGGCCATCAGCAGCTGTATAATCAATGGGTGATGGTTTTCAAATATCATTAGAAAACCATTGATGTTTTAGCTATCGATTGGTTGAATTCTGCACAGATCCCCAGTGCCAATGTTTCTTTAACATTGGGGGTTGGCATCGGTACTCGCCAGCAATGGCAAAACCACTTTCCATCGATGTTTGTAACTGGTTTGTTGATCATCTCTGGTGTACTGTATAATTTATAGCAGTGGCGTAACTATAGAGGATGCAGGGGGTGCTCTTGCTATGGAGCCCAGCGGCCCACCAAGCAATCCGCTGCACCCTGCTAAATCCTCCAACTCCTGGCCACCGAACATATTAATTACAAACTAGAGCAGCCGTGGTGCAGTGGATGGCTTCGCTTCTTAAGCCCTCCCTGCGCCACATAGTGTTTCAGCCCCTCCTCTAGTCCATGTCATGTGATGTGACGCAGCGTCATAGGTGTCGCCACGTACGGCAAGCTGGGCTCTACACAGGTGGGTGCCTGCTACCGGCATTTATTCAGTGATGGACTGAGGAGGAGGCGCCACTGACTTACTACTGGAGCACTGCTTCTGGCTACGCTGTACTGCCAGCAGCACCTGACCTGACCTTCCTGTCAGTGGGGAGACGATCCGTGGAAGATGTAAGCCCCCCATGGAGGAGGAGGTGAGGCAGACGGAGAGAGAAGGTAACTAAACTACAGAACACTAAACATGAATGGGGGAGGGGAGGAGCAAAGTAATGGACATAGAGAGGGGGGGTTATAATAATGGATGTAGAGAGGGGAAAAATAATGGACATGGGGGATGGATGGGACATAATGGACACAGGGAGAGAACATAATAATGGTCACAGGCGACATATGTAGTGAGCACAGAGGGGGGAACATGGGTAATGGACACTGAGAGGGGACATAATAATGGAATTGGTATGACATACCGCCGGACTTAAGCCCAGTGTATATAATACCAACACCAGGAGGGCAGAAAACTGAAAATCCAGACTAAGGGAAGTTCTAACCCTCTCCTCTCCCAAATCCCCCTCCCCCCTAAGCCTCCCTTAGGGGTGTCTAACCCTGAGCCCCCCCCCCCCCCTCCCTAGGGCCTAACCCTAACTCCCCCCAGGAGTGCCTAAACCTAACCCTCCCCTTCCCTCTACCCTAACTCTAACTCCCAGGGGGATGTCTAAGTCCCCCCAGGAGTCCATAAACCTCACCCCCCCCCTTCCTGCGGCTAAGAGGTCCCAACGCCCGGCTTACCTTCGTTCGGTATGCCAGGCATTGGGATTTCGGCACCTATCATTAGTCTCATTCCGGGATTTCACAGTCGGGAAGCCGGCGGTTGGCATTTCGACCACCGGCTTCCTGCCTACATATCAATGGACACAGGGGAGACATAATAATGGACACAGGTGGGTGGGCATAATAATGGACACGGGGGACATAATAATGGACACAGGTGGGTGGGCATAATGATGGACACAGGAGGGGGAAAGGAGAGACAATGCATACAGATGATAGGGTAGCACAATACAGAACATACAGATAAGGTCGGGAGCACAACACAGAACATACTGCAAATATACGTGTATATAAACATACACGTAAATATATGTATATACTCTGAGACCTGAGTTGGGGGCTCCTTAAACATTTTTGGGGCCCACAACGTCCTAGTTATGCCCCTGGTTTTTAGCATACCATCACTGATGAGAGGTCCCATCTCGATAGTCTTGCTCAATATGGGATTGCCAAAATCAACATTATAAATTAAATTATCTTTTACAATAATATTGATATTAAAACAATTTATAATAAAATTAAGTAAATATGAAAATTAATATTCTATGCTGGTGGCACAGTTGGAGGGTCCAAAGCTCTCCTGGGTTTATATGTCCCCGGCAGCTGCTCCTCTCCGCAGTCACTGGGTAGACACTGGGGCCAGCGCGCTGTGAGTTTAGATTTCCCCAGCGGCTGCATCAGATGTGATCATGTCAAGGAAAGCCCAGCCTGGCAAGTGGTTAATAAGGCATATTAAATCAGAAAAATATAGCTCAATTAGTAATAGGTATATGTAAATTAGAATTCATAATCATATGAGAATGAGCAAATTAACTACAATAGCATTAACATATACTGTAAGTCACGTGATCGGGACTCCCATCCGCACAGGCATATGGGAAATCTCTATTAGGAAGCTGGTGAGTTGACCGGCCAGTGGAGATTGTGACTCGCTAATATACATGTCACGCGGGATCACCATTCAAAGAAAACATAAGAGATGATCTTTCATTATGATCTGCAAACGATCCATTAAAATAATATAGCTTAAACCAGAGGTTCCCAAACTCTGCCATTACAGACCAGGTTTTAAGGATATCCATGCTTGAGCACAGGTAAAGCATGGATATCCTTAAAACCTGGTCTGTAATTAGCACCTCAGTCAATTTGATTTAAAAACCTGGGCTCGAGCATGGATATCTTTAAAACCTGGACTGTAATGGCAGAGTTTGGGAACCTCTGTCCTAAGCAATTAAGTGGTTTTGGAAAGAGTGGTAATCTTAGCTTCACTGTTCTACATTTCATTGTTAATAGTTTCCATAACTTGAGCTATGACAAGTCTTCATTGGCTTCTGACGAGCAGAAATTATTTCTGTATCTCCCTCTTAGCTACAGTAGATTGATGCCTTTGTATGATAATGCATTTGGCTAAGAAAAGAAACTGTAGATGCTGGAGCCAAGCAATAAGGGACAGGTAGGCTACAGAGCCAACTGGTGAAAGTGCCACATGTCTTCTATCCTCAATATAGAAATAAATAAAGGTTGGTTTTTATTTTATATATTTTATTTGTAAAAAAGATTTCGTATACATACAAGATATGTACTTTGATACATAACTCCAGTAGAATTATGCTATAATCAAGCCTTTTATTTTAAAAGTTTTGTTGTTCCACATGTCGGAATAACTGAAAACATTTTTTATTTTCCATATATAATTTTAATGCAGCACTGAGGCTCAGGTATCACTGCCCAAATACACCCATCAGCCCTAACATTAAAACCACTTGCCTAATATTGTGTAGGCCCCCCTCGTGCTACCAAAATACTGAAGGTGTCCTGTGGTATCTGGCACTAAAGCTGGCCACACATCTAAAGATTATCTGTCCAACCAGCCAACTAGTTGATTGGTTGGAATGAAAATCTGGTAATGTATGGGAGTAACTGATGATCAGCTATTTGCTCCTAAATGCCAGAAAACAGATTAAAATGGTCGTTCACACAAGTTAGTTAAATGTTATTTGTTCAAACAACAGTTTTTGTCCATTTTCCGGCGTTTGGGAGTGAATTGCTGATTGTCATTTGCTTTCATACCTTACCAGATTTTCATTCCAACCAATCAACTAGTTGGGTGGTTGGACAGATAATTTTTAGATGTGTGGCCAGCTTTAGACGTTAGCAGCAGATATTTTAAGTCCTGTAAGTTGGGAGGTGGGGCCTCCATACTGTAGCTCAGACTTGTTTTTCCAGCATATTCCACAGATGTTCGATCGGATTGATCGGCAATTTAGAGGCCATGTCAACACCATGGACTCCTTGTCATGTTCCTCAAACCATTCCTGGACAATTTATGCAGTGTGCAGGATGCATTATCCTGCTGAAAGAGGCCACTGCCATCAGGGAATACTGTTGACATAAAGGGGTGTACTTGGTCTGTAACAATGTCTTGGTAGGTGGTACGTGTCAAAGTAGCATCCACAATAATGCCAGCAGAATTGCCCAGAGTATCCCACTGTCTCAGCTGGCTTCCCTTGTACCCATAGTACTTCCTGGTTCCAGCTTTTCCCCAGGTAAATGCAGCCGGCCATCCACATGATGTAAAAAAAAAATGTGATTCACCAGACCAGTTGTACTTCCATTGCTTCGTGGTAGAGTTCTAACACTCACATACCCATCGTAGGCACTTTTGGAGATAGACTGGGGTCAGCATGACAGGTCTGCAGCAAGCAGTGAGGCACTGCATATTTTGAAAGCTTTCTATCATAGACAGCATTAACTTTTTCAGCAATTTGTGCTACAGTAGCTGTTCTGTGGAATAGAACAGACAGGCTAGCATTGCTCCCTACGCACATCAATGAGTCTTGGGTGCCCATGACTCTCTAGACGTTCACTAATTGTCCTTGCTGTGACCACTTTTGGAAGGTACTTACCACTGCATGCTGGGAACACCGCACAAGACCCTGTGGGGGTCCCTGCACATTCCCTGCACCCATATGTTTTAATTACTCACCCCTCCGAAGTCCAGCACCGGGCTGTCTCGCCGGAGAAAACACCTGAAAAATGGCCACCGAGGTCAGTTTTCCGGTGTTCTGCGCATGCGCACTAGGGAAATAACCCTACTGCGACCTGCGCATGTGCTGTACTGTAGTGCCCAGAGTTTACAAGTGCTGGGCGCTGACTGTGTTTGCAGAGAGAGGAGGGGGTCTGGACAGAGAGTGCACACGAGCCCCCTCTGTTGAAATGACCCTGCATCAACTTCAAGAACTAACTGTTCAATTGGTGCCTAATATATACCACCTCTTGACAAGTGGCATTATAGGGAGATAATCAATGTTATTCACTTCACCTGTCAGTGTTTTAATGTTATGGCTGATCAGGGTGTGTGCTGATGCAATCCAATCTGGCTGGATGGAATGAAAACCTGCTAATGTATGGGAGCAAACAACATTCGAGCATATATTCCCAAACACTGGATAATGGACAAAAACGATTGTTCAAATTGGTGAAATTCGTTTGATTTTGTCTGAACAACCATTTCTTAGATCACAATGACCATTGTGTGCCACAATATATCAGCTATTTGACATTAATGAATATACAGTGTTAAAGCATTTCAGATTCCAATTGTAAAGGTGCCTACACACTATGCGATGTGCTCACAATACAATATCGTGTCAGATTTCCCTTGAACTCTCCCCGGCAGCCGTGGGCACGATTTGGTGTAATAAGTGTCCAATTTGACCCATGATCTATCATGCATCGTGTCCGATGTCCAAATCGTGAGATCGTGCACGATAAATCGTTAGCTTACCAAACAGCTCATGATGATTTGCTAGATTTCAAATAAATTTAAATAATGGGCGGGCTTAAGTAGGGGGTATATAAAGCGGCAGCCATTTTAGGTCTCTGCACTTCGCTCTGAGACTAGTGAGGCTTGGTGTATACCTGCTGAACACTGTACATTGCTATTGTGCTTTGTTGAGCTATTGCCTGGCTCAACAAAGTGTGTTTTACCTGCATTCTATCCTGCATTCTGTGCTGATGGATCCCTATCAGTATAGAGTTCTGCTCGCCTATGCTGGGGTTAACGTGTTGAAGGAGAGGGCCCAGCAAAGGAGGAGAGCATTCTGGACCAAGGAGTGGCTGCTGCAGAGGGATACTCACTCTCACATGTCCCTGCTGATGGAGATTCGAGAGAACAATCCGGACGACTATCGCAACTTCCTGTGCATGGATGACGACACCTTCCAAGAGTTGCTGCATCTAGTGACCCCCTATATCCAGAAGCAGGATACTAAGCTGCGGAGGGCAATCCCTGCTGAGGAGAGACTGGTGGCTACCCTGAGGTACGTAGCTACAGGAAGGTCAATGGAAGACCTGAAGTTTGGAACCCTCTCATTCCCTCAGGCTTTGGGCGTCATCATTCCGGAGACCTGAAAGGCTATTGTCAAAGCTCTGCAGTACCAGTTTTCTAAGGTAAGAAAAATAAAAAAACACTACACATTTGTTACTTGTGAAAGAAAAAAGTTTTTTTTTTTTTTGGAAATGTAGAAAAGTACTGTATAAACATGTTAAAACCGTGTTAAATTTGCTGCCAATATGGCTGCGAGTGATAAAACTGTCTTTATGACAACAGTATAAACATTTGCATTCCAAACATGGAAAAAATAACTTAGCAATCTTATAAATTAAATAAGGCTCCTATATGTCTTTATAATGTAAAACTGCATTATCCCCAAATTTTAGCAGTCCCAATACCTAGCCTGTTCTATGGTATACGGTGGGTCAGATGCTGGATTGAATAGGCCAATACACACATGGCGCAAGTACACATTGTGGCCCCGGCTTCCAACAATCTGTCCTCGCGCTATGTGTGTATTGGCCGTGTCCCATCAGCATAGTCACCACCGTATACCACAGGGGAGGTATTTGGGAGTGATAAAATTTGGGGATACTGCAGGCAACAGCAATAATAAAAATTAATATTTTGTAAAACCCTGGAATATCCTCCTCTGCTTCTAAAAGGGCACTATATATAGCCTGGCTTGCGGTGGGGGGAGTAGGGCAAGTGGGCAGAGCAGAGGGTCACCAATATAGGTCGCTAGATACAAATTGTTATGTAGCGCCCTGATGAGCAACTCATTACAATTGTAAAGCGCAACGGAATATGCTGCGCTATATAAGAAACTGTTAATAAATAAAATAAATAAATAGACCAGAGGCTGGAATTCTGTTTGTGTTTCAGCACTCATTTTCCGCATGGTGCTGTTTATAGAGGTGGTGATCTAGGTAGTCTGGGGGCCATTTTAAAAGCTCTTCTGCCTGCTGTAAAACATTGTCTGCAGGCTCCCTGCTTTGCTGTTTTTTCCCAGGGCACTTTCTCTAATGCTGGGAAGGTGTAGTAGGTGCTGGGGGTGATGTGGTGGACATGGGGAAATTGACATATCCCCCTCATTGTCACCAATGATGCTTAAATCAGGCATAGACACCAATTTCTGTCCTTGTGTTGGAGTCTGTATTGAAATAAAAGAAAAAAAATGAATGTTCATGTTTTAACCAATATATATTTTTATTTCTAGTTTCCTACAACCGTCACTGAGTGGAAAACCATCGCTGATTACTTTGAACGGCGTTGGAATTTCCCTGACTGCGGGGGAGCCATCTATGGGAAACATATCCACATCACCCCACCTGCCAACAGCGGATCCTACTATTACAACTACAAGGGGTACTTCAGCATCGTTCTCATGGCGGTGGTGAATGCAAATTCTGAGTTTGTCTTTGTGGATTTTGGCCAGAATGGACGTGCTTTGGATGGTGATTCCTTCAAACAGACTGCTTTCTACCAGAGGCTCACCTCCAAAACACTCAACTTGCCATCAGTGGAGAAGACAAAGCATGGCCTAAACTTTGTTTTTGTGGCTGACTAGGCTTTCGCGTTACCTGAAAATGTGATGAAGCCATATGCTCAAAGGGGCTTGACCATAGAAAAGCGAATCTACAACTATCGGCTTTCTAGGGCACGCCGGATTGTGGAAAATGCATTTGGAATTCTCAGTAACTGGTTCCGCATTTTCCACACCAGCATAAACTTGCATGTGGACAAGATAGACTGGGTCGTGTTTGTGTGCTGTGTAATGCTTAACTTTTTACGGTGCAATACAACCCAACAAAGGGGCATCAGGCACAGCTATGCCAGAAGACCCAGACAATCCAACAGAGACCCACAGGGACAAACCACAGGGACTACACGGGCCAAACAGGTCAAAGAGGTGATGGAGGACTATATGGCCTATTTTAATGGGCCAGGTGCAGTGCCATGGCAGGAGGACTTTCTGAGATAATTGACAATAAAGTGGACAATTGTAAAACGTAAAAATTTATTATTTTATTTTTTAACAGTTTCTTATATAGCGCAGCATATTCCGTTGCGCTTTACAATTGGAACATTAATAGAACAAAACTGGGTAATAACAAACAGATATATAGGTAGGAAGCCCTGCTCGCAAGCTTACAATCTTAAGGGAAATAGGCATTGATACACAAGGATAGGTGCTATATATTGCATTTTGGTCCAGCCAGAATGCACAGTTTCTTGGTTGGCTGCATGATCCAGTCACACAGGAATATCGACCAAATGTCATGAGGATGTGAGAGAAAGATGATGTGTGAGATTGTGTGTGGACTGTAAAAGGGGATGTAATTAGATATGGAAGCTATGAAGGTTATGTGGGAGGTTCTGGAATCTGAAAAGCTTGCCTGAAGAGGTGAGTTTTCAGGGAACGCTTGAAGGATTGGAGACTAGAGGAAAGTCTTATTGTGCGAGGTAGGTTATTCCATAGAGTGGGTGCAGCGCGAAGAAAGTCCTGTAACCGTGAATGGGAGCAAGTAATGCATGGGGATGAGAGACGCAGATCTTGTGCTGATATATTTTGAGATGAGTGAAGAGATGTATGTTGGTGTGGTTTGGTTAATAGCATTATGTGTAAGTGAAAGTATTTTGTATTGAATACGGTAGAAAACCGGCAACCAATGGAGGGACTGACAGAGCGGGGCAGCAGAAGAATAACGTTTCGCAAGGAAGATAAGCCTTGCAGCTGCATTCATAATGGATTGTAATGGTGATAGCCTGTTTTTGGGAAGACCAGTAAGGAGGCTATTGCAATAGTCAATGCGGGAAATAATAAGTGCATGGATTACAGTTTTTGCAGTGTCTTGTGTGAGATATGGTCGAATTTTGGATATGTTTTTTAAATGTATGTAACATGATTTTGAGACAGATTGAATATGGGGAACAAAGGACAGTTCAGAGTGAAGGATGACACCAAGGCAGCGAGCTTGTGGGGAGGGGTGGATGGTCGAGGTATCAACAGTGAAAGAGAGATCAGGTTGGTAACTGTTATTGGCCGGTGGAAATATAATTAATTCTGTTTTAGAAATATTAAGTTTCAGGTGGCGAGATGACATCCAAGATGAAATGGCAGAAAGACATTCAGTGACACGGACCAATACACATGGAGATAAATCTGGAGAGGATAGGTAGATTTGATACATATCGCATACAGATGGTACTGAAATCCAAAAGTGCGGATTAGTTTGCCAAGAGAGGTGGTATAGATTGAGAATAGTAAAGGACCTAAGACAGAGCCTTGCGGTACTCCAACTGATAGAGGTAGTGAAGAGGAGGCAGAATCAGAAAAACAAACCGTAAAAGAGCGATCAGATAGGTAGGAAGAAAACCAAGAAAGAGCTGTGTCCTTAAGACCTAGGGATTGCAGTGTTTATATGAGAAGAGAGTGGTCAACAGTGTCAAAAGCAGCAGAGAGATCTAGAAGAATTAGGAGTGAGTAATGGCCTTTAGCCTTGGCAGTGACAAGATCATTTACTACCTTAGTCAGTGCTGTCTCTGTGGAGTGTTGGGAACGAAATCCGGACTGAAGTGGGTCCAATAAGTTGTGCGAGTTAAGAAAGTGTGTGAGGCGGGTGTAGACAAGTCTCTCAAGTAGCTTGGAGGGGCATGGGAGCTGGGAGCTGGGAGATAGGACGGTAATTTGAAAGAGTATTAGGGTCAGAATTTTGTTTTTTCAGAATGGGAGTAATCACTGCGTGCTTGAACAGTGATGGAAAGTTGCCAGTAGAGAGAGAGATTACAGATTTTAGTTAGGGTTGGGATAAGCACAGGAGACAGAGCTTTACTGATTTGTGAGGGTATAAGATCTAGAGGAGAGGTAATGGAGTAGGAGGATGAGAAGAATGTAGATACTTCATCTTTGTTTGTGAGATCAAATGAAGAGAATGTGCCAGAGGGTTCAGGTAGGGAATTGAGCAGGTCACTAGCTGAGGAAGAGTCCACCATTTCATTTCGGATCTTATCAATCTTGTCCCTAAAATAGGAAGCAAGATCTTGTGCACAGATAGTAGCAGGTGGTTTGGGTGATGGAGGGGTCAGAAGCCGTTTAAATGTATTAAAAAGTCACTTGGGGTTAGAAGCTTGAGCAGAGATTAGAGATTGGAAATATGTTTGTTTGGCAGTGTCCAGAGCAGTACAATAAGAGTTGTAGATAGTCTTATATGTGAGGAAGTCACTTGGAGTATGAGACTTTCGCCACTGACGTTCAACTTTATGTGAGAGTTTTTGTAGATGCCTTGTTAAGCTAGAATGCCACGGTTGATGTCTAACTCTACGTGGTGTGTGATGGGTAGCTGGAGCTACTTCATCGAGGGCTTTTTGTAGAATCTGGTTTAGGTGTGATGCAGCAGTCTCAGGAGAAGTGAATGTAGAAATTGGTGAAAGTTGTTGTTGTAGAGAGGTAGATAGTTGTTGAAGGTTAATTGCATTAATATTTCTACGGGGTTTAGGTTTGGTAGATTTCAATGATGTTGATGTAATGGAGGAGAGTGTGCAGGTGATAAGGTTGTGATCTGAGAGAGGGAAAGGAGCATTAGTGAAATCAGAAACTGAGCGTAGTCTGGTGAATACAAGATCAAGACAGTGGCCCTCCTGATGAGTAGAGGAGTCAGTCCATTGGGAGAGGCCAAGAGAGGATGTTAAAGAGAGTAGTTTGGAGGCATGAGGAGATTGTGGACTGTCAATGGGGATATTGAAATCACCCATAATGGTGGAGATGTCTGAGGATAGAAAGTGAGGGAGCCAGGCAGAAAAGTGTTCCAAAAATTGTTGAGGTGGCCCAGGTGGCGATAGATAACAGCAACTCGCAGAGAGAAAGGGGTGAAAGTCCTGATAGAATGTACTTCAAATGATGTAAATGTGAGTGATGGTACCTGTGGTAGAATTGTGTATGTAAAAGATTGGGAGAGTAATATTCCTACCCCACCTATTCCTACCCCATTCCTATTCCTACAAAAATAGGAGTTTTTGTAAAAAACAAAAAACAACCACGGTGTCTATGCACCGTCACTACTTGCCAAACCTGCCTCGGACGGTCCACTGTGAACTTCAGCCACCTCCTCTTCTCCCTCTCACTCAGCCATAAGGACAAGAGACTGACACAGTGGTTCTTGTTCCATGATAAAGGACATACAGTAAGAGTATAGTACCAAAGGGTAGGCTGATGCACGAGAACGTTTGGACTCCTCCGCCTTCTTTCGTTCTTTGACAAAGACTGTTCGGAGAGTTTCGATTTTATTTCTCACCCATTTCATGGATGCATCAGTACAGTATTGTCGGCTATATTCCACCAATTCCTCCAATGCCAATAGATTTTTGGACTTATTGGAATAGGCGCGACAGCTAACCCTCCATAGACACTCCTTTGCCTCCAAACACTCCAGGAAGCCGATGATTAACTCACGGTCCTTATCCAAAGACATAGGGGGGAAAATTTTTTATAAAAATATGGATGCATACAATGTTCAATACACTTTTAATAGTTTGTTGATATGTTTGGTTGTTTAGTAATGTTGTGTATAGTTTATATTTTTTAAAAGGTGTTTATGGTTTGGTTCTGGTGTGGTTATCCAGATTGCATTTTACAATACATTTTTAAAATGCAGGTAATTATTTTATTCTGTTCAAAATATGATTTAAATATATAGACACATTACACATAGGTGGTCAGTGGGTGGGTGATGCATTATACACATATTGGTGGTGGGTGGGTCATGCATTCTACACATCTAGATGGTCAGTGGGTGGGTGAGTCATGCATTCTACACATCTAGGTGGTCGGTGGGTGAGTCATGCATTATACACATCTAGGTGGTCGGTGGGTGGGTGATGCATTATACACATATAGGTGGTCAGTGGGTGGGTGATGCATTATACACATATAGGTGGTCAGTGGGTGGGTGATGCATTATACACATATTGGTGGTGGGTGGGTCATGCATTCTACACATCTAGATGGTCAGTGGGTGGGTGAGTCATGCATTATACACATCTAGGTGGTCGGTGGGTGGGTGATGCATTATACACATATAGGTGGTCAGTGGGTGGGTGATGCATTATACACATATAGGTGGTCAGTGGGTGGGTGATGCATTATACACATATTGGTGGTGGGTGGGTCATGCATTCTACACATCTAGATGGTCAGTGGGTGGGTGAGTCATGCATTATACACATCTAGGTGGTCGGTGGGTGGGTGATGCATTATACACATATAGGTGGTCAGTGGGTGGGTGATGCATTATACACATATAGGTGGTCAGTGGGTGGGTGATGCATTATTCACATATAGGTGGTCAGTGGGTGGGTGATGCATTATACACATATTGGTGGTGGGTGAGTCATGCATTATACACATCTAGGTGGTCAGTGGGTGGGTGAGTCATGCATTATACACATCTAGGTGGTCAGTGGGTGGGTGAGTCATGCATTATACACATCTAGGTGGTCGGTGGGTGGGTGATGCATTATACACATATAGGTGGTCAGTGGGTGGGTGATGCATTATACACATATAGGTGGTCAGTGGGTGGGTGATGCATTATACACATATTGGTGGTGGGTGGGTCATGCATTCTACACATCTAGATGGTCAGTGGGTGGGTGAGTCATGCATTCTACACATCTAGGTGGTCAGTGGGTGGGTGAGTCATGCATTATACACATCTAGGTGGTCGGTGGTTGGGTGATGCATTATACACATATAGGTGGTCAGTGGGTGGGTGATGCATTATACACATATAGGTGGTCAGTGGGTGGGTGATGCATTATACACATATAGGTGGTCAATGAGTGGGTGAGTCATGCATTATACACATATAGGTGGTCAGTGGGTGGGTGGGTGATGCATTATACACATATTGGTGGTGGGTGGGTCATGCATTATACACATCTAGGTGGTCAGTGGGTGGGTGGGTCATGCATTATACACATCTAGGTGGTCAGTGGGTGGGTGGGTCATGCATTATACACATATAGGTGGTCAGTGGGTGGGTGGGTCATGCATTATACACATATAGGTGGTCGTGGGTGGGTCATGCATTATACACATATAGGTGGTCAGTGGGTGGGTGGGTCATGCATTATACACATATAGGTGGTCAGTGGGTCAGGCATATTCATTGGTGGACAGGGTTTGCATATATATTGCTGCTCAGCAGCACTTGTATCAAATACTCCCCAAATAATAGGTCAGGTGTGCTGAACAAGGATTCGCATCCGTCTTCATCCAAGTCACAATGCTGCACAAAATGGAGACTGGGCGTGTACAGGCTTATGTCAGTCAAGTGATGGAATGGACGATAGATCATGCAATAGATCACGAGTGCAAACACACGTACGATCCGCACCACATTGTGTCCGAGATTGCCAGATCCTACCTGCTGTAGGGAAGATCTGAAGATGCGATGTACGACCAGCGGGTACGCGCATCGGCATCGTGAGTGGACACGATTGGACATATTTTACACAATTTGTCATTCCGAGGATTCGAAATCAGGCAAAACATGTAAAATATCACATAGTGTGTAGGCACCTTAACAGTACAATGATGGGAATAAGAGTTTGGTCACACTGGGTTGAACTGTCCCTGATGATGGGAAGGGGGTTACAAAGATGTTGCTATTGGCAACTGTGCAGCTGAATTAAGTGTAGCATGTGCAAAAATATATTTGTGTAGCTCAGAAATAGGTATCTGGTTTGTCACCATTTGTTTGGCTTAAACTACAGCTAAACAATAATTACTTATTCACAAGTTCCTTTATGCAGCTTGTCTTACAAACATTTGAGGACTATTAATCACAGGTATATCAGAGGCCACTACAAGTAGGAGTTATACATGAATTTGTCATTTTTATTTCTTTTACACAAAACACTAAAAGAATAGTAATGGCACCGCTGTCCTTGTTTAATGTAAAATGTAGCATATATTTGTCACTAAGGTAAGGTTCATATAACTATACTGGCATATATGTTTTTAGGGATTCAGGGCCTGGTTCCAAAATTTACGCTAATGCAATCGCAACTGCAACCTCTTACGGATTGCATTAGCGAAAATATGCTCATGTCTTCCAAAGCTGCTCCGCGCGTGAGGGCGCCCACTGCTGCCTTCTCATATCTATTTATGCACCAGCATAAACGTCGGGAACATTGATGCAGAACGGGCAGCCATGCAGCTTCTGAGTGAAGTCTGACCTGTCTCAAACACTGCTTCTCTCCTGACATACAGAGAGCTCTTATGCTGCCAAGGAGATCGCGGTGGCTAATTTATGCTCACCCATGAAACGGAGTTTAAACTGTTCCGACACTCTTGCGTTTGCCTAGCCACCTCCGGTTACCCCCCCCCCCCCAAACGCTGACTACCTGCTACTCACTTTGCGAGTGAATCCCCTGTGCGAGCTTAATCGCAAAACGATTGCTGCAAATGTGCAGGACGGCTTTCACACATACAATAACTAAAAATCGCTTGATCTGTGTAAATATTGGCATTGTGTAAATCTCTGAATCAGCCCCTCAGTTTTCTGGTATTAACTAAAAAAAAACCCCACATACTGGTGTTTTCATGGGATTTTCGGTTTTCCTGTTTTTAATCCACAGTGAAGCTTAAGAGCCTTTTTTTTTGAGGGCAGCAGACCCACACTGCAACTTCCCTATAATTCCAACGTCAGTGCCCTTGGATTTCCTAGGGCGTGGGAAGCAGTGCGGAGTAGTACCGGAGCCGAACTGCTGCTGATCCAGGGAGGATGAAACAAAGCTGATCCACCGTGGAGAAGAAATGAGAGAGGGACATGAAACAAGGAGACTGTGTAGAAGATAAAAATAAAAGGGTGACTGTTGTAATGGTAAACAGCATGATTGGTATTACATTTATTTTACGCTTAATGATGGACCCTCTATTATTAATTCATATTTTTAAGGTGCCAGAAGAGCACTTTACCGCCGTTCCATTCTCTCCTGGTTTGTTTAAAATAAAAACATCACAAATGATGAGCATTAAAAAACAAAGCATGCAATAAATAGTGGAAGTTATGTTGACAAAGTTATGAGGCTTGTAATACAACATAAGAGGTGATATAAAGGACCTTTCACCCATATTTAGAATAGTGACTTATTCCTAGAATGATCCGCCAAGTGCTGTTACATGTGCCTGGACCTCCTGCCTTTGGTACAGCACTACTAATCTAGAAAGAAACTTCCCAAATGCCATGTACACAGCTTACACCACATAGCCCTACCTGCATAGCAAGGCCTGGGGAGACTGGCCTGCTGTGTGCATTGTTATGACAATGTTAGTTGAGGTGTTTCAGCGGAGCAGGATGATGATCACATCTTTGATGCATTTGATTTCAACTGACACTTTATTCTCAGATATTTGCTATAGTTACTTGACATCACCATCTGTTTGTGGTGTTTATTAATTACAAAACATAGAGCGGGGGTCCTCCTGCACCCCACCATTACCTGACACACAGCTGTCTTCCACTGTATCTGCAGTGATCCAACTAATGAAAGTTATACAGACTAAGGAGGGAATTCAATTAGACGCGGTAATATACAGCAGGCTTATTAGTTCCTCAGGGCTATTCAGGTAGTCCTGAAGTGAGGTAGCTGGCAGCACTTATTGGGGATTGTTTTCACCACTGCACAGGCAGTGAAAATAAGTCCCTGATAAGTGGTTAATGGGTGCCGCGACCTTGTTAATGCACAAATTTGTGAACTTTTTAGGGATTGTGTATGTTAACCCATGTTAACGTCCATTTGCGCGTCAATTTAAGAGGCGTAAACAAAGGTATTGGGTAAAAAAGGGAGACTAATTGAATAGCCTAGGGTGATAAAACCTGAGGCTACCTCCCTTTTTCACCCCTGTGAAGTTATCGGGGCTAACTGAAGTCCACCCTAAAGGTGAATATGACCATTTAAGATTTCCTTGCCACAGACTGGGGGCAAAGTCACTACGGCACTTTTTATTATGGAAGGTTGATTATATGGTACCTCATTTTGAGTCAGATTCTATGCCGAAATTCATGTAAATGGTCGATGTTTTTGCAATGGTGCATGTGTCATTAAAAGTTGCACAAAGCATGCGCCCCCTGGTGTGTGCATACAGAGTCACAGTACCGATAGAGACTCGCTGTCTCTGAAATGTTTTGGGTGTTCCTGACTGGGAAGTGGATATTCAGATGCTCAAACAATACTCTGACAGAGATTCTGCACCTAGCGTGGGGCTGATGCAAGGTTTGATGGTGCGACCGATGTTTGCGTCTAAAGATGCAGCAAGCAATATTTCAGCATCTAAAGATGTTCAAAGTGGGATTAGCATAAAGTTGCAAATGCTACAACGGCAAAATATGCATGCAAGGATGCATCTTCTTTCATCTGGGAATCCGCCCCATAGTATCTATGAATATGGGTAAAGTAGTAGTGGTAAACAGGCACATAGAGACATGTACAAATAACATATGCACAATACTATTAAACACAAATTGAAACATAAATAGTAAAAAAAAATAAAAACAAAATTAGTAAATGTTATAAGCCGTGTTACCAGGGGTTCTATTTATTAACATTAGTTTTGCTAAAATAAAGTGAAAAAGAGTGTTTTCACACCCTTTTCACATTATTTTAGTATCACCTATAGTTATTACAGGGCAATTGGAGTAGAATTCGTAAAATTCTACTCCAACCCCTAAGTATCACTTATTTTTAGTAAGCAGATCGCATTTCCCATAATTGTAATGGGAAATGTGATCTGGCCAAAGTTACTAAAAATAAATTGTAAAAAAATATCGGGGAAAGCCCTGTGATAATAACGCCACCTGGAGGTGGTGTTATCCAGGGTCTCCCCCGGTTACCTGACTCCTGCCCTGCTCTAACGGGGAGAGCAGAGGCGAGAGTCGGTCCCAGTAATCAGCTATGTGGTCTAAACAGACCACAAGCTGATCACTCAAAATAATAAAAAATGTACTTACCTGACTCCAGGGACCGGTGATTGGGCCTTCGGTGATGACTCCACTCCAGTCAGCTGGTCTCCCATAGTGCACTGCTGCCCGGTCATCAGGTGATTGGCTCCCAGTGCAGTATGGGAGATCACCGGAGCACCGATCATACAGGTAAGTGTAATTAAGGGAGGGGGGGGGTCGCCGCGGGCCAGTGATTGCAGGAGCGGGGGTAGCAGCGGTGGCCGGTTGGCGCATGCGCGGGTACTTTGTCACGGTATTTTTTGCGAAAATAACGTGATAAGGCTCAGCAGGGGATTCGCAGGGACAGAGCTTTATTGCAAGCTCTGTCCCTGCAAGGGATTTGTAGTAAATCCCTGTGATATTGCCTGAATTCGCAATGCGAATTCAGTTGTTAATATCACACTACAATCTGCATTCAATATGCGGATTGTAGTAAATAGAGCCTCAGGTCTCTAGATGCAAAATGAACTGAATGATAACACATACACCTGGTAAAGGTGCCTCTGGTTCTTCTGGTGCACATGTGGTTGAAGTTGAGTCACTAAATGATTGAACACATTCATCTGTGTGAATTAGTAATCGCAATTAACTACTCCTTACATATGTATAATGCATAAAATATCTGTATAATAATCTCATAGGGGATTTCAGGTGTTGAAGTCAACAGCCATTGCACTAGTGTGTGTGTGTATGTGTGTGTATATATATATATATATATATATATATATCTATCATACTTGCCTACTCTCCTGGGAGTTGCAGGAGGCTCACGATTTTTCTGGGAACCCCCCCGCACCCCGAAAGAGGAAACAAAGCTCCCACATCCCGCCCATTCCTAGTGAAGTGGGCAGGATGGGGAGATTTTCCAAGCAATTTGCGGGTCCATAGGGAGGGGGCGGAGCTAAATGATGCAAATTGTGGCATTTGGCACCGCTCCAACCTCACGGACCCGCAAATCGCTGGGTTTTCCTGTGAAGGGGGCAGGTCTAATGGCGGCTATAGTCAGGCTCCGCCCACCGAAGATGAAAGCAACAAAAAGTTGGTAAGTAAGATGTGTGTATATGTATGTATGTGTATATACATATATATATATATACACACACACACACACAATTGCTCACACAAAGATATCAAATGTAATAAACACAGTGTCGAGACTACTTTGATGATTGTTGTGTAATAAATAAAATTGAATGGACTGCTATTCTGGTTTTATTAACAACCAAATAGTGTGTTTGAGTACAGCAACAGTTGCAGGATGAGTATTGCTTGAGAAGCTATACCGGTGGGACAGTATGTGGTGCTATATCATAAATGATTCTATACAGTCTCTCTTTGTTATAGTGTGTTCTTTTCCAGGTTATTCTTTGGAAATTGTCATATGAACTGGGTATTATTTTTACCCAGAAGATGTTCCAGTAACTGATCAGAGGTCACAATCTGACAGTTATGAAGTTCTACACGTCTGGTCACAGTAAAGTGTATCCTATAATATTTCCCTGCATTTGTTGCCTGAACAGAGTAGAATATTCTGCAACAGGTTATGAGCCCAGCCACCACACAGCAGTGACAAATGCACAGTGTATGTAACTGACTCAACACTATTTGAAAGGGGACAAACAAAGTAAAAAGAAATCTGGCACCTGAGAGATTACATTAACAGTAGCTAAACAAGATATTGACAATTATCAAATTTGGAAATTTAAGGTTGAGATGCTATAATCTAGTAATGACTAGGACAGTGGTTCCCAAACTGTGCACTGTGGCACCCTGGGGTGCCTCAGGTTGGTGGTCCAGCACCAAATCAAATTATTTATGGCCAATGTAAATATGTGGACAAACAGAAGTGCAAACCTGCCCACCACCACATAACTGACCCTAAGGATGAGAGGTGAGCACAATTTACTTCACTTTACTACATTTTTTTCTGAATTTCCCAATAACAAAATTTTGGCTAGGGGTGCCGTGAAAACAATGCTGATACCCTAGGGCACCGAGACTCAAAAAAGTTTGGGAACCGCTGGACTAGGAGGTTATTCCTACAGACAGATGTTAATAAGCAACAATAAATGTATCATTTGAAAAGAACCTGCTAATACACAAAATAGTATGCATTAAAGAAGCTGCATGTTATTTAAATAGCTGTTTCTAGTGAGAAAACTATAGCAACTGAGAGGGGACATTCAGGAACATGTAAATAAAATAAAAAAACAGTAGTGTCTCCTGTCAATGTGCGAGTATGCAGTAACATATATATTTATGCAGTACTGAACTTTATTGTGCTGGGTGAGGCTGGTGAAGGGGCTTCCCAGACCCTCAATGCCTGCACCCTACTGATTACCCCTGCAGCGCAGGCACTGGGCCTGGTCACAATCACCAGAATGGCCTGAGGCACAGGGAGGGAAAGCGGCTAGGACCCCTCAATCTTGGTGCCTGGTACAAGTGGCCTCATAGTACACCCCTGTTCCCAAGCAGAAATCCAACACTAATCGGTGTTGCTCAATCAATTTATAAGTAGCAGCAGGTGCTAGAAAGGTAAAACAAGAAAAGAAAACAGAAAAAAAATCCCCCTGCACACTTATATATCCGTAAAACAGCTAGAATTCTGCTAAATGAAAGTCCCTGTATTGGGTCATATCCTCAAGCAGGGGTGTATATATAATGGGTGCAGGGTGTGTGGTGCATGTGGGCCCCCGGGTCCAGGGGGGCTGCACCGCACACCCTGCACCCATATTACCTAAAACTTACCTCTCTGAGGTCCCGCATCGGGTGTCTCAGTACTGCACAAAACACCGGGAAAATGACCGCTGCAGCCATTTTTCCGGCATCATGTGCAGTGGGGAAATCTCTGGGATAATGGCAGCCACTCCATTTCCCCGGCGATCTGTGCATGCGCAGTAGGCTCTGGGGACATGTGCATTCCCCGTCTGGGGCCCCCTCCTCTCTCCCCAGTGGTTGGCAGCTGACTGACGTGGCTGGCTGGCCACCACAGCATCAATCAATACGTTTCAATCCTGTCCAGAAACTTTTTTAAGAAGGATCTTGAAAAAACTTCTGGACAGGAGCGAAACGCGTAGAGAATGGTTAATTGCCCATGACCCCTTGCTATACACTGGCCTGTGGACTTGATACGGAAACTCCCGATTACTTCCAACTACTTTGTGTATCTCCATAGCCCACATGGCTGACGGACCTGGCGTTCATACATTTAGCCAGAGGGAATAGCAATGAGTCTAGCCAGCATAATGTGCCACATCCCCTGCTCTCTGTGATCGGAGAGGAGAGAGACACTGCAGGTCTCTAATCAGCGGTGCCGAAGGAGCAAAGCACGACAAGCAAAGAGGGATTTGGTACACACTGTTGAAGGAGACCATATCCAAAAGGTCTGCCTATCTCTGGAGCCTGCCAGTACCTTCTAATTTTGTTTCAATATTGGAGTGACTTTCAAAGAACCAGCATTAAAATGTCAGACTCTATTTATATATACAAAGTATCGGAGAACTGTTATAAATTGAGATACATTGTGCACATAACAATTACCAAAATCAGCCAGTGAGCATATAGTGCCAAACTCTATCTATACACAGAGTATTGGAGGATTGTTTTAAATTGACATACATTGCGCATTAAGGGCCATATTCAATTTTGAGCAAAAAGTCAGTTGCCGGACTTTTCGCCGTCATCTGAGGTTTTGCCAGCGATAAAGTATCGCGCTCATCCCCGCTATTCCCCAAATTCATTTTCATTTTGGCGAAAACAGGACCCGGCGCAAAGGAAATCGGCGAAAAGTCCTGTCATTTTTTGGGAAATCAGCCTGACACCCCCCAAAAGATGCTATGACATGGGGGGATCACTATGGGTACCCCTGAGTAGCCCTGCTAAAGGTATGTGGGGTCTTTAAATGGTCTTAATAGGTGCTATATAGCGACTTTGGGAAAGTGGTAAAGGATAGCATTTAGCAACTTTTTTGGGAAAAAATAAGTTGTCCCATCAAATTTGGGGTACATGAAAATGAGTACTAGCATATTTTAAAGTGGCTAATGTGAATTTTTAAAAATCGTAAAAATCCACCTGCCGCAACCACCTGCAATAAAAAAAAAAAACCCACCGGCCGCATACTTGGGGACCCCCCTCCCCTCTCCCGAGTCTGTTTTGCTAGTTTAGAAGTTTATCCCCCAATTTTTTTTTTATCACCACCAAAATGAAAGTACATTTTTGGGGTGTCCTTTAGTGTTGTTTTGTTTAATTTTTGGCACAGATTACCTTTGGGGACCTGTCCCATGGGTGTTGGGTGGTTTTTTAAGGTTTGTACCCCAAAACCCCAATTCTGCACTTCTTTCACCACCTATTCAAAGGTTATACTGTATCGCAGGGTTCGAACCTCTGACTTTCCGCACCGGCGAAAAGTCGGGGAAATTGAATACAGGGATAAGTGAAATATGCGAAAATGATGTCATCCGCTATAAAGTATCGCCGGTAATGGCTTTTCGCTCCAAATTGAATATGGCCCTAAGTATCTACAGTAATTGGACTATATTGGGCATTAGATATAATTAATTAATATTTATATGTGTGAAACAAAGTATTATGATCAATAAATGCTTGTTATAATAAAGGAAGCCTTTTTATTGTTGTTCTCTCAAACATATCCCTATTAATCATATACTCTGAGCACTAGCGCAGTTAATTTGGGTTTTTGTTTTCTATATGTTTATAATATATGCCAGAAGAGTAACTGTCCATATGAACTAGCAGCAGTGCTAAGTGAATTGGTGTTTGCTCATTCTTAATAAATTGCCTAATTAGCATCAGGATACCAGCCTTCAGTACTTCTACTGAGAAGCTGATTTTCAGTTGGTGTTGCTAAGGTGTTAGTTGTGAACGCAGAGGAGAGTGTATTGCTGGCCATACATCTGCACAACCAGCATCAGATCCGATTCACCATCCGACTCCCCGGAGCTCCCTGGCAGTCTCGGCGGCATGTTTGTTGTAATTCAAAGCACACGATCAGTCATACGATCGATCGTATGACTCACACGCTCATTAGGGAAACACTGAAATGGCTTGAATTGCCGCACGATGGATCACATGAACAAAATAAACTGCACGATCTGCACACGATAGGATGGAACATATGAGCTGCACATCTGATCATAAGATCCGATTTAAGTAGCTGCGGGAGCGGGCATCGGAACGTATCTTACTAAAAACATACACGATTTTCACAAGATCCATCATATGACTCGTCGAAATTCAGGTTAAATCGTGCAGGTGTATGGCCAGCTTATGTCTGGGTGCTGCTAAGGTGTTAATGTGTAGTGAATACAGGGGGGTGGAGAGAATGTGTCTGTGTGCTGCTGTTGTGCTGGCAATGAATACAGAGGGAAAGTGTGGGTGTTGGCAGTGAATGCAGGTGGGGGGGAAGAGTGTGTCTAGGTGCTGCTGGGGTTTTGGTAGTGAATGCAGGGGGGGAGTGTGTCTTGGTACTTCTAGAGTGCTAGCAGTCAATACAGGTGGAGAAGGATGTGTAAATTCTCCTGTAGTGTTGGCAGTGAATGTAGCGGGAGAGTGTGTCTGGGTGTGTCTAGGATGTTGTCAGTGAATGCATGTGGGGTTGGCAGTGAATGCAGGGGGGAGTGTGTGTCTGGGTGCTTCTAGAATGTTAATAGTAAATGCAGGGGGAAGAGTGTGTGTCTGGGCATTTCTAGAGTATTATTAGTCAATGCAGGTGGAGGGGGATGTATCTGGGTGCTCCTGGATTGTTAAAAGTGAATGCAGGCAGAGGAGGTTCTTTGTCTGAGTGGTGTTGGAAGTGAATGTGGTTTGGGATGACAGTGTGTGTCTAGGTGCTGCTGGGGTGCAGGGCCGCCATCAGGGGGGGTCTGCCGGGCCCGGAGATAGTGGGGGCCCGGTGACAGCAGGGCAGAAGATGTGAAGAATCAGGCTTCGGCCGCCTGGGAGAAACAGCGCAGCGCCGCCGACGGTATTTGAAACATGGCACCATCCGCGAGCATTACAGCTCGCGGACCGGCGGCCAATCAGGAGTGGCCGCGATGGCTGCTCCTGATTGGCTGCTGGTCCGCGAGCTGTGATTGGCTCGCGGCCAACGCCATATTTGAAAGACCGGCGGCAGCGTTTCTCCCAGGCTGCCATTGTATATCTGCGCCGCTGTCTCCCGGGCCCCGCTGATGCTGACAAACAAGGTAGGACTCAGAGTCCCTGCCTTATGCCCCTCCACCTAGTGCAGCTGGCCTTCCCTACCCTAACCCTCTACTCCAGCCAGCCTTCATCTGCCCTGTGCTCCCCTTGTCCAGACAGCCTTCTGTGCCTTGTGCCCCCCCAGTCCAGCCAGCCTTTCCTGCCCTGTGCCCTCTAATCCATCCATCCTTCCCTGCCCTGTGCCCTCTACTCCAGCCAGTCTTTTCTGCCTTGTCCCCCCGTCCCAGTCCAGCCTTACCTGCCCTGTGCCTCCCCCCTAGTACACCTAGCCTTCCCTGCCCTGCCCCCCTCTAGTCCAGCCAGCTTTCCCTGCCCTGTGCCCCCCAATTACGGTCCAGCCTTCCCTGCCCTGTGCACCCCCAGCTCAGCCTTTTCTGTGCCCTCCCAGTCCAGGCTTCCCAGCCGTGTGTCCCCACGTCCATCCTTCCTTCCCGACCCCAAACTTTGAGAATTTTTAAACTGGTTTAATCACCAATTGACGTCCCACCCCACAGTGTAACTCCACCCACATTATACACAGCTCCGCCCACCTCTGCGCCATCCCCCAGGGGGGCCCTGCCTATTTTGTCAGTACCGGGCCCCACGATTTCTGATGGCAGCCCTGCTGGGGTGTTAGTACTAAATGTTTGGGTGGGGCTGTGTGTGTCTGGGTGCTGCTTGGGTATTGGTAGTGAATGTGGTTTTTAGGGAGAGTGTGTGTCTGAGAGCTGCTCGGTCTCAGGTGTTGGTAGTAAATGCGAGAGGGGGGGTGGAGGGGGGTGGGGAACCAACAACTATTTTGTCTTCAAGCTCCTGGTATGAACTTACACCCCTGCTACCAGCTACTAAAATCATATATGCCTTTCAGACAAAGACACATATGGGAGTAGATCTATTAAAGTCAACAACCAATTTTACATAGATGCCTATACAAACCAGAGATTTACTAAAGGTCGGTTTTAAAATTGCCGAAAAATGATGGCTAACCTGCCCAAACAATAAACCTGCCTTTGGCAGGTGAGTTTAGGAGAAACACTGCACAGATCACTAAATCTATAACCAGACCCTGATTTCTCAGCCTGCTCTGGTACTGGAAAATCAGGGGAAAAACTAGAGTGGCGTCCCACTGCTTTTCTAATAACCAGTACCAACTTGAACCAGCCACACAGAGTGGTGTCTACATGCCAAAACATAAACCTAGCCCCAACCCAGGGCTGGAAGTTGGAACCCCCAACAATAAAATAAGGTCCCCCCTCCCAAGGATCAACCAGTCCTAGGCTAAAAGTTTAGGCTTATTACCCACACCATTGGTGCAGGGTTAATAGTGTAACAATACAAATTATTATTGTTCTTTATAGGCGGACTACGGGTCCCAACCAAAACAACAAGTGCCAGCATGCCCGGACATTAAGGGCCCATTGGTACCTGTAATCTGCCTGTGAAAAAAGTATTACAATAAACACAGGATATGGACACCGAATGTGTTAATCCTTCATTACAATATATATTTAAAAAAACAAAACAAAACAAAACATACACAAACTTACCAATCCTTGGATGTTCTTGGTCTACTTTGTTCACAGCAGTAGTCCACTCTTCATAAAATAGCAAAACAAACCCCCATTCCCATGGACTGGTCACTCCAAGGACAGTGTCAATGAATTTAATAGGGAAGCGCTGGTTGGCTAAGAGCTGGACAGTTTTTATGGCAGTGTTCGCTTGCAGCCAATCAGCAGGCAGTGCATAGAAATCGTTTGGACCCCATGCCGGTTTCCCCCCCGATTTTACAGTACCAGACCAGGCTGATAGGTCTGTGGCTGGTTATGGATTTAAGGGGGACCCCACAGGTTTTTTATTTTAACAGTTTCATTGCTTTTAAAGTTTTAACCCTAAGAAGCCTGCACAGATCATAGTTTTGTTGGGTGTGCCATCGTATTGTAAGTTCTGTATGCCATCGGTTTTGAACTGAAAGATCAAAATCAACTACATTTAGAGCTGCAAAAAACAGACATTGATGTCATGTTTCAATGGAAGCTGAAACTCGACGAATAATAAATCTGCATTTTGTAGACAGCAACACGGCATCGTATTTTTAGCAGTCCGTTTCCGTCGATTTTGAAACATCGGCAAACCGACCTTTAGTACATTTACCCCATGATGTAAGTTACTTAAATCAGTTTAAAAGACTGATTCATTTTTACATATACATATTTTTCTGGTTTACAGTGTGACGGGGAATCTTGTTTTTCTTTTGAAATCCAACACTGAACAGGACAAAAATAAATTTTCTTGACATTTAGTTCAGTGTAGAGTCGGGCGCCATGAATGAGAGCACACAGAAACGAACAGAGAAGGTAGGGTAAACTACCTGTACGATTCTCTTATACATAGCAAGTGTAAATAGAATACATGAACCCACATCCTAGGAAGAAAGATCTCATCTTTTAGAAAAAGAAGCTAACAGGTGGATAAAAGTGGCTGAAGAGGAAATCGTCTATGCACGACACCCAAACCTGGTACTAACTACCATGCCAGCAGGGAGAAAAGCCTTAGGTTACAAATGGGCATTTAAAGTCAAGTGTAACACAGACAGCAAGACTGATCAATGCAAAGGGACTGATGTAGAATTGAACATAATGTGGACGGATCTTGTGATTTTTAGTGCTGCTCATATTCTGTAGCTGAAAATCTACTGTATGAGCGATACCGAGTCAGGAGCATCTCAGTTGCAAATCACTTGCCACTGAGTGGGCATATGGGCATAACAGGGAAGTATAAGGGCATTCAGAAATAGTATAAGTTGAGAGGGTGTGCTGTGGAAGTTGTGAATATGCAGGTATAGGACTGGTGAAATTGTGCACTGATAATGCTTGACTCGCTTCTCTCCCCTATGCTCTCACTCTCCTGCCCAGAACAAGCCAATTCCCTATACAATGCCTCCTTTACTTCTGCTCTTGACTCTGTTGCTCCAGCAATCACTACTCACCCTGGCATTCAAAATGCATCAGATACCTACAGAAATGTTCACTTACTGCCACTGACCGTGGAGGAAATCTCACTCTAAGGCAGACTTCCTCCATTTCAAATGTATGCTCTCATCCTACAGTGCTGCCCTTTCCCTCGCTAAACACTCATATTTCAAGAACCTCATCTCCTCCCAGTCCTCAAGCTTCTGGCATCTCTTCACCATTTTCAACTCCCTCCTCTGCCCACCCTGTCCTCACCTCCCCTCCTCACTGTCTGCCCTTGACTTTTCCACCTACTTCACATCTAAAATTGACTCCATATGTCAGGATATCATATCCCACCAGACCCTTCTCACTCCGCCCCCTCCTTTCCCTGACCACCCCTCTCCATCCATCTTACCAACTCTGACATATTTCTTCCCTGTATCTGGAGAGGAAGTAATGGCTATCATCCGATCTTCCTCCCCTTCCACCTCCCCCCTTGATCCTGTGCCTTCCCGCCACCTCTCTCATTCTGCCTGTTCCCATTTTGCCCACCTCCTCAATCTCTCCCTCTCATAAGGTACAGTCACTTTTGCATTCAAGCATGCCCTTGTCTTCCCCATGCTTACAAAAAACCTACTCTTGATCCAAACACTCTCTCCAACTACTGACGCATCTTTCTCATCTCTTTTGCCTCTAAACTCCTTGAGCATCTTGCTTGCAACCGTCTTACTATCTTTCTTTCTTCCCACTCCCTTGGTCTACGTGACACTGCCCTCTTCTGGCTCTCCTCCTACCTATATGAAAGTTCCTTCTCTGTCTTCTATCATGACTCCTCTCCCACCTCTCCCCCACTTCCACTAAAGTTAGGTGTTCCCCCAAGGTTCCATTTTTGGATCTCTCTAATGCTCCCTCTATACATATTTTTTAGGTGAACTAATCAGCTCTTTTGGCCTCCAATGCTGATGATACTCAGATCTACCTCTCCTCCCTGACCTCTCTCCCTCTTTCCTCACTCATATCTCCAACTGTCTCTCTGCTATCTCTTCCTGGATGTCTCAGTGCTTTCTTAAACTTAACATGTCTAAGTTTATGCTGATCATTTTCCCACACTCCTGCGTAAGCTCACATTCCACAACTTCATAATGTATTGATGGCACAACCATCTCCTCTAGCCCCAAAGTGCGCTGTGTTGAAGCTGGATTAGTGGCTGAGACGGAATCAGCGTAAAAATTAGTGTGCGAATGGCAGCTAGACTCCAATTTAGAAACAAGAATCTGCAAGACGCCATTTTGCGACCAGCGCCATTTTAAGTTACAACTCACGAGCTAAGTACAGATGGCAATGTTATTGATAATCTACCAAGGGCAACTGGAAGAACAGCCTCCTGAGAAAAAGTAAATAGAATAGACAATACACCAGAATACTGTGAGTGTTTTACATACAAATTGGGAATCCCTGTATGTAGACAAGTATAGTTGTGGCAATTGTAATATAACCCAGGCATTGATCTACACAATTGAATTTGTCTGAATCCTAAACAGGTTTTAGTCCCACACCCAGACAGAATGGCCCCGGTTTCACAACTGGGGGTAACACATCTGCATTGCAGTTTGAAACTGTGAGTGAGGAATGAGATGTGTGTGCGTATGTATGTATATATAAATATATATATTTATATATATATATATGTGTGTATGTACATGTATATATATGTATATGTTAAGTCCATCATAGATAGAATCTAATGCATAAAAATGGCACATTACACACAGTTGAGCTGCTAACATGATGCTCAGTAGCGAATGCACAATATCCTGCATGCGAACGCTGTTTATTAGCTGCATGCGTGCACATCTGCCCCAAATCAGATAAACCTAACTAGCGTCTTTTCCCATATCCCTAATACTTACATAATGCACACTTACACAAAAGGTTCCATAACTATAAAGTAAAAGATTCAAGTTTTATTCATTTATTACAAATGCTGTGAAATAAAGACTATTTTGGTATCTAAGGTTTAATACATGATAAGTAAGCCGTGTTTGATATTATACTGATCCGCACTTTATCCATAGCTTCCCGGTATCAACGGTGTGAAGATCGGAACATGCATTCGCAACTTATGGACCGTAAAGACATAATGAACCGAAATTTATTTTTGTGCACACAGGGGAAATAGAGGAGGCAACAAGCTGTTAGAGGCTGTTCTGTGTCCATTTGAACCAACCTGTTAAATGCTCTGTAACAGATGCGTCCCCCTTGGGAACCAATGGCATCAGCAACAAGCCTTTCTATTGTGTTGTCTATTTCTGGGGGGGTATAAATATGTGTGCTCTGACCCTGGGTTTCAAGTCTTCTTGCTGATTGCTGATTGCCGGAGGTTATCTTGCTGATGCCGGATCTGGTCCAGAGCGCCTGCGTATGTATAACTGTACTTGGGTCTGTATAATTTCTTTGCGCTAAATTGTACTTAGATCATAGCGTGTAACTGACTGTACTTTTACTTGAATAATACTTTGTGCTTTGGAACCACAGGTTCAAGGTCTGGAGTCTTTATTTAATGTATGACTGTGTACGCAAATTGCGTCAACCTTAGAGGTTTATAGGCAGGATATTAGAAGGTATAGGCAGGAGTGTATAGAGGTTAGAATCCAGAATCCTTAGCTGTCTTGGTGTAAATTCCACCCTCTCCTTCAAACAACACATTCAGTACCTCTTGCAGGGAGGGCCTGATTCATTACAGATTGCAACTGCAACAGTGTACGCAGATAGGCCAATGACCGGCCACATCCCTGAGTTGGCATTTGGATCGCACTGCAGATGGATCAGAGCAGTGTGGTAATACAGATATGTCCAACTCTGCATATGGCAAATATTCACAATTTACTTCCTTCTACACAGGCCACTAAGGAAGGTAGGTTAGGTTTAATGGACTATACCTCAGCTGTTGGGAAGGGGAGGGGATGCAGTGATGAGACCGGCGGCTGCATGGTCTCAATGCCGACAGCGGAATCCCGGCAAGGGATGTAACATAGGAGTCGAAATACCGACACCTATGTTAATCCCAGCGTCGGAATGCAAAGGACACCAGCCCGAACGAAGGTAAGTACGGGGCACCCTTAGCTGCTGGGGGAGGGAGGGGGAAGGTTAGTGTTAGGAAGTCTGGCGTGGTTAGCGTTAGGTTTGGGGGGGAGATTAGGGTTAGGCACTCCTAGGAGGGAGGGTTAGGCACCACCGGGGGGAGGTTAGGTTTAGGTAACCCCCCGGTAGGGTTAGGTCTAGGGTGCGAGGAGGGGGTGTTAGGTTTAGGCACCCCTGGGGGGTTAGGGTTAGGCACCACTAAGGGAGGGTTAGGAGGGGACAAGGCATGGTTAGTATACTTACCTGCCCCAGTTGGGATCTCCTCATGTCGGGCATCCACTGTCGAGATTTGAATCCATTTCTGTTGAGAAGGGGTCTTGGAGTATACTGCAGCATTTATAGACTAAACTAACAGTTAGATTCATATATATGGTATTTGTGTGTATATTTTATGGGGGATAATTCAATTCATAGCAGTGTGCAATTGTGATGTGTGGCTGTGCACATCAACAATATTTACTGTACCCTACTGTGGGATGTGATGGAAAATGTGTGATCTTAAACAAAGTCGCATCCAGATGTTTTCCCATGCAAAACACGCAGCGCGCACAATGTAATAGGGTGCGAGTTTAAAACTCGCACAAAACTAGTTAAAAAAATAATAGACCTGCATTAGGCTAGCGAGTTTAGCCTGTGCAGCAGCATGTATAGCAGAACACTTCACAGATCTGTGAGATCCATGTAGGCTTCTGTATGTAAAAAGAGAATGAAAGTGTTGAAATAAAAGAACAAAATTTTGTGACCTCTAACCCCAAAAGCATAACCAGCACTGGCCTTTGTAAGCCGGTCCTGGTTGTGGAAATATGGGGGACAAAATGAGTAGGGGTCCCCCGTTTTATTCACAACCAGCACCGGGCTGGGTGTATGGGTGTAATGCCTCAGTAGGGGGACACACTTGATGGGGTCCCGGCCAAAGCATTCACTTCCCCACAATAGCCAGGCCAGGGATTCCCCAGAAAGTGGGGACTCTTCACAATAATTGGGTCCCTCCTCCCGAGTATATCCCAGGCCCAGACTGATAGCTCTGGGCTATCTTCTGCACCCCTGGTAGGTGAGTGCAGAGTTGAATGTGTAAAAAATTAAAATAATACTGTCCTTTACAGTGGGACAACTGGTCCCAGCAAGGCGGTGCCGGCATGTTGGCACTTGGATATCCGCAAGTGCCGACATTCTGGGACCTATGGGCCTGCTGGCACCTCTAGTCCCACTGTAAAGGAAAATTTTAACAAAAGACCTGAGACACACACAGAATATTGTATTAGTTTAATGCACAATTACCCACCCTCACTCTCTCCCTCACACTACATACTCACCTAACAGTACAGTACTTCCCAAATGAGACTTCAGCTGCGGTGTTTCCCATAGAAATCTTTAGGCAGACTGTTCATTGGCTGACAGAGGTAAGCCCCCGTCTCTCTCAGCCAATAAGCGCTCCCCCCTTAGACTTCAAGAGTGGGAATGAACTCTAATAACCCGGAGGCTGTTACTGTTGAAGTCTATGGGGGAAGCATTTCTTGGCTGAAAGAGCAGGGGGCTCGTTATCTCAGCTAATGAATGATCATCCACAAAGATTTCTATGGGAAATGCCACAACTGAAGTCTCGTTCAGTAAGTACTTTCGTCAGGGAGTAAAAGGTAAGTAGTTCCTTGGTGGGTGTGAGTGTAATAAAATACTACAATATTCGGTGTGTGAGTGTATTTTGTTTATTTTAATATTTCTTTTACAGGAGGACTACTGGTGTCAGCGGGCTCTTAATGCCCGGGGTTGCTGGTACTTGTGGTTCTCCAAGTATCCGGCAAGCGGGATAGGCTTGCTGGGACCTATATACCCCTGTAAAGGACAATATTATTGTTTTTAATTTTACACCATAAACTTCATACCCACCACCACAAGGGGTGGGGTGCATAGCTTTGGGCTATATTCCTTGCCTGTCCCCGGGAGGGGGGACCCCTTTATTAGGGGGTTCCCACTTCCCGAGGAACCCCCGGCCACAGCTGACTAGTGTGGGGTGATGAATTATTTGGCCTGGTGACCCAGTGAAGCGTGTCCCCCTGCTGTGGCATTACACCCCTGCTAGTAAGAGCCCGGTGCTGGTCCTGGAAATACATGGGAATCCTATGCATTTTTTCCCCATATTTCAAGCAACAGGACCAGCTCAGGAGCCCTGTGCTGGTTGTTGAAAATACAGGAGACCCCCTAAGTCTTGTCCTCCCCCCCTAGTATTTTCACAATCAGAAGAGGCTCACAAAACTCGGTGCTGGTTGTGCTTTTGGAGGGTATCCGTATTTATTTTATTTTTTTTCTTTTTAATACTTTCACACGTTTAACACAGGGATGCCTGCACACACCTTCTAATGAAACTTCCATTACAATTTGCAAGTTTTCCCCCAGAAAAACTCGCATGGACTTCCATTTCTTAGACACTTGCATCCTCCAACTCGCAAGCTATTACATAGAGGGAATTCAATTAGAGGTGAAAAGTCATATTCGCCTGTTTTTTTGTGAAAAACTTGCCTAAAAAAAAAATTGGAAACAATTCTCCAAAAATGATTCTCCAATCAATAGCTGGTGAAAAGAAATGCAAAATCTTTATTTTGGGGTGCAAACGTGGGGAAACAACTCAGACCCCTTGGGACAGCCCCCCCAAAGGACAAATACGCAAAAAAAAAACAGAACTAAAACCTAAGAACACCCCGAAAAAGACATGTCATTTTTGGGGTGTAAATTTAAAAAGTGGGGGGATAAACATTAAAAGTAGCGAAAAAGACTTCTTGGGGGTCCACAAGTATGGGTCAGGTGTTTTTGGGATTGCAGGTGCATGCAGCAGGTGGATTTTGCAAATTTTTTAAAAGTTCACTTTAGAGACATAAAAACATGCTAGCACCCATTTTCAAGCACCCCAAATTTGACAGGACTAGTTATTTTCACCAAAAAATACAGCTTTATGCCATTCTTCACCACTTTTACAAAAACGCTAATAGCAAGCAATTTACACAACTTAAGTAAGCAAAATAGTTTTATTAGGGCTATTAGTACACATTTATATTAATTCCCTATGTTAGAGCATCTTTTTCTGGGGTAGACTGATTTCCCCAATTCTTTCAGTACTTTTCACCTGTTCCGCATTCGACTATTTCCGTGTTTGCCTGTTTTGCAATTGAATTAGGCGAAAAGCGGGGACGAGCACGGAATAAATTCGCCTCTGAAACAGGCGAATGAAGCGAACAGTCGGACAGGCGAAAACTTTGCCTCTAATTGAATATGGCTCATAGTGTGAGATTGAGAACAAACTCTTATTATACTCACTGCGATATGATGCAAGTCCATAGTCGCACAAAAACTCACTTTATTACATTTATCCCATTGTCTGAATCAGTTAAACTGCTGGACAGTTTGTCATTTACTTTGTGTAAATAAGTCTCCCTATCCCCTCAGGAAAGTATAAGGATGGGTTATCTTTATCTAGTACCTTGTGATTATAGTATTTTTAAAAATGCTGTGAGCTTATTTTCAGACAAATGGATTTTTCAGTAGGGGTAATAGCTTGTCATAAATGGTTTGGTTACACTTACATAATGCTGCTTAGGCTAAGTACTGTTACTAAGGTCCACCCATCAGGGGGAAAACTAGGGTTATCACTTGTGGCGAGGGGATTGGGAGTCAGTGGCAGGATCATAGGCTTAAACCCAGCTCATCCTGTAGGGATTTTGATTGACGAGTGAAGAATTCTAAATGCCCCTGTGAAGAGCATGTAAGCCAAGTGAGGTCCTTCCAAATAGAAGTCTGAAGACGATTAGTCTAACTACCCATTCTTAACAAGCTAAGCGTGTCTAATTTATGGAGATAGTTTGACCATGTCCTGTAGCAGATCAGTATAGAAAGTTGAAGTGACGACATAATAGGCAAATTATGAAAGGTTAAAATAGCAAAACTCAGAGCATAACATTAATTACAACCATAGCTATACTGGACCTTGTAATGCAACAAGCTCAAAACTGCTAAACCGGCTCAGGACAGGTCGGGAGAGACAGATGTTGCAAAGCAGAGAGAGAGATTATGTAGGTGAACTGTTAGCTGTTGAGTGGTACCATTCTAGTACTGTTAATGATTTTTTTCAAATTATCCTTTATTTAATAAATCAAATAAGTAACAATAACATGTGGTGTGAACAAGTATCATACATACAAGCCTGCGTCAAGGTTTACAACCGTTTTTTGGCAGGTGGATTAAAGGCAGGTAGGTATCTGATGCAGCTCCATAAGAGGACTTTTCTGTGCCCTGTCCAGCCACACCCCATGAGCACATGACAGCATGATGTCATGCGGTGGGAGCGGGGCCCGCAGGCTCCGGGATTTACAGCACTGACCGTAGTATCCATGGGATGCACTGGGAACTGTATAGGCTCCATGTCTGGAGCATCTGGGTGGCAATGCAGCAGTGTTTCTGGCTGCAAGGTGCCGTTCCAGACACCCTGCTAGCCAGTTGCAGGGGTCGTGGGTAAGCTGGTAGAAAACTAGGCGGACAAGGTCGGCTTTAACTGTACAATGAGCTGGACAGTCAGCAGAGGGCAGATTTTTGCACCTGTGTATCTTTTGCGATACACATCCTTTACCTTAGCGTAGTTGCAACTCTCCGTGCCCAGGGGACTAGGGGTTGGAAGAGTTGGGTATATGCGGCAAAAATACATTAAGTCCTTATAGACATTTAGGAGTTTATTTACTAAGCAGTGTTAGGAGACAAAGTGAAAGGAGATAAGGTACCAGCCAATCAGCTCCCAACTGTCATTTTTCAACACCGCCTGTGACATGGCAGTTTGGAGCTCATTACAGTATGCACCTGTGTGGAGTGATAAGACTTGCAGATACTCAAACCCTGGTGCAAGTTGCGAGCTTATGACAATGATAGTTGCGGACTGTGTCTGATTTGTTGAATGCATCTACAATATAACCATTTGTATAAATATGGTATAGTTGCAGGATTACAGTGTACTGACTTTATTTGTTTTATTTAAATAAACAATAAACTAGAAAAAAATAAATTCCGTACTCTGTTTGGGAAGGAAAAGGTTGCTGATATGTAATTTTATATTTGTGTCTTCTTTGATTAGCGTTCCACATGCTCCATACATCTTTGGTACTCCTTATCTACATTTTTCTGCTATTTACTGTAATGTGCACAGATAGGATATTGTGTTTTTCATCATCTTTTGTACTCACAGTAAGCCACTCCTGTTGTATCCCTGTCACATCGGCTCCTGTTACTTGTATCATAGGGAGAGAGGCAGATTTGATACCTATGCAGAATTAATCACATTTGCGTCCAACTCTGAATGAGGTCCACACTGAGCAGAAAGCAGCTATGATTGTTATGTCTAGGTTAGGGGCATAATTAGGTATTTGAAGGCCCCACAGCAAAAGTTTGTAGGCCCCTATGTACTACCCAATGGTGAAAAAGGAAGATGGGGGCCCCCTAAGCTCTGAGCCCCATAGCAGCTGTGCCCCTTGCACCTATGGTAGTTACACCCATGGTCTAGGTAAAGTTTTCTTGAAATTACATTACCCTATGCCAGAGGTTCCCAAACGCTGTCTTCAAGACACCCCAACTGTTCAGGTTTTAGAGATATCCATGGTTGAGCACAGGTGATTAAATCAAAGGTACTAATTAAGTCACCTGTTGTCAAGCATGGATATCCTTAAAACCTGGACTGTTAACTGGGGACACAATAGACAATATTTTGAATGATTTGCCCAATCCAGATGGATCTGAATGACAAATCATCAAGTGTGTATATGCACTATGCGTGGTGCGTTGTCTGTCGCATCTTCAGGTCGGCCCTACATGCTGGACAATCTGAAGGCGTGACTGACAATGCCATTCATGTGGATGCAGTGGGGGAACGACATATTGTGTGGTGTGTACGAACTGCACGATATGTTATCCATCGCATCTGCAATAGGCTGGATACACAGGTCGTCTATTGTGTACCCAGCTTTAGGGTGCCTTGAGGACCGAGTTTGGGAACTTCTGCCCTATACCCACCCTGTGAAACAGGAGAGGACTAGCAAGATTCCTTCTGGTTCAAATCTCAGCCTTGCGTTTCCAGACATTAGGGCCTGATTCATTATGCACGCAGGTCTGCTGTGAAAATATGCTAATGGATGCAATCGCAAAGCCAGCATAGAGATGCCCACTACAGCTATCTCACATTCATAATTCCTTGCAGTCCTGCGTGTACATCGGGAAAATCGAGTAACATTGGCACCTCCCGCAGAATTACAGCAGGTCTGACCTTACTCAGAATTTGCTAACCTCGGTGCACACAGTGAGTACTCAGGCTGTCTATGCCGTCACAGTGGCTAATTTATGCAGCCCATGTAACGGCGTTCAAACAGACAGACACGCCTGCGTTTCTCTGACCAGTCCCCCGACTCCACCCCCAAACACTGAACTCCCGTCACTCACTCTGTGACGGCTTTCTTTCTGCATGTTACTCGATCGCAGAGCGATCGCAATGCCAACTCACGCACACACATTTTGATGCATACACATGTGCAGTACGCACCATCAACTGATCTGCATACGCTGTCGCAGTTGAGATCCGTAATGAATCTGGCCCTTAGTTTGCCCGTGAAAAAAACACTGCATAGCACTAAGGTTTCAACTGCGGTTCCCAGAGGACCCCTGGATTGATAAATTGAAGTTAAAATACATTCTATAACCACTATATGCAACTATACGGAATAAACCCACTGACCCACCACTAATAAATAGACTCCATAGTGTGTACAGATGTGCATAATTGCGTCAGACATGTCACATGAACCAATAGACTCCAATGGGATTATCCGTGTAACTATTGATAAATTTATCATACAACAATCCGACACATTTTCATTGTAATTTTGTTGCCTTGAGTTAAGATGGCCATACATCAGAAATTAATTAATTGGGGCAATTCTCTGTTCTGCCGATGACTGGGTCGGGTGATCAACAAAATCCAACATGTTGAATGATATCAATTTGCTGATTTCAACCCAAAAATGATCAGAATCGTCAAGTTGGGGATTTTTAAAAATCGTATCTCATTGGAGTCTGCCAATTAGGGAATTGGAGCGCCAATCGGTAGGTAACTCGGATCGGCATTAGGGATTTGCCCACTTGATGTATGGTCGACATTACATGTATTGAATTTCTCTTGCATCAAAATTATTAACCAAAATAAACACAATATGCAGTTTCTGATTCATTTCTTGCGTGGGAAAATAACCCAAAAACAAATCAGTATTGCAGCTGTAACCTAACACTGATAGAAATTATTGAACTAATTTGTGACTCTAGAGAGATTCCACTGTCTTCCACTCTAATCAACAGACCATTGATTGTTCTTTATTGTTTTTTTTTAATTGACGTGTGGGTGTTTATGTGCATATATTATGTTTTGCCTTCCGAACCCATGAGGTAGATTAGCATATTAGTCAACTTTAGGTTAGTGGCAGGAAGAAGTAATGGGGCTAGCCGCAGCGTGGGTGGCTTTGCCTCTAAGGGGATGTAAGATTAACATATCTATCCCCTTGTTCTAGTAGTATCATGTCATCTGCACGGCAATGGCTATGATAAATAATACACACTGACCGTAGATATTCAGATGCAAAACAATTCATTCTTTAATATCACCTATACTACATGTAATATCTATGCATTTATCTTACAATTACATACAGTAAAGGAAACAATAAGCTTCTCAGCAAGAAAGGGAAAGGGTTAACAATTGCTTCATAGCAGGAGATTCCCTGGCAGCCCCTCACTGTGACTCTGTGTAGGCGGAGGACAGTGGCTGTTAACATGTCATTATATTGGTCTGCATCCTCTGAAATGTCAAGGTGAGAGGTGTGCAGAGCACCCGATAAGACTACCCACAGTGTCTGTGCATGACTCATAAAGTAAGTCTGATGGCGCATGTGAGAATAAGCTGTGGGTATCACTGTCAGGAACTAAACATATAGGCATTGGGCACAGCTGGCACGCAGAACATCATTTAATGGGTAACAAGTAAAATCACATTTGACAGTAGAAAGGAACCAATTGGCCCCGTTCTGTGCTTAACATAATACCTATTTTTGTTCTTATTTTTATTATGTGTTTATTATTATTATTTTCTTTTGTGTTTATTATTATTATTATTATTATTATTATTATTAATAATGATAATTAATAATATGTTTACAGATAGCCTGAGACGCCCATGTTTTTCCTTGTGCAGTTTGTTTCCCCATCATATCTGCTGGGAAGCTAATCAATGGATCTTTCACCTTTTCTCTTATAAAACAAAGGGCTCAGTTGATGAAGTAGTGAAGAGTTGGTAAAAGGCTCCTTTACCAGTTTCTGCCATTTATCAAAGGATTAACCCATTCACCACCACGTACCGCACGCCTCTACACATATGTGGGGATGGCGGAATCTGGCAATTTTTCAAAAGACAAAAAGCTAGGGTTTTCCCCACTAGGTAGCTCCATCTTTTAACTGGTGTTACCTGAAAGAAGTATTTGGCACCAGCAAAGTTTGAGAGGCTTTGCGTGATCTCCACTCGGTAAACAACAATGCACATACATGGACGTCAGCCATGTATATGTAATTCACATTAACCTTTTGTTGGCAGCATTAGGCCAAGGAAGAAACCGCTGAGCAGGGACATACCACCGCACATCGCCATAAAGCAACTGATGAATACCTGGATGTCGGCGGCACCAGCGCTATGAGAAGCAATAATACAAAGGACGGGAAGCATCAAGTGTCGCATATTGCATGCAATGTACCCCGCCACTCATCGCATTTTGCATGTCCGCGTTAATAACGAATGGATCCCTCTCAGAGCACTTTGCAAAAGAAGCGCAGAAGCTTCTATTGGGCAATCTGAAGATGGAGTTGCCCACTGGGTCCAAGCTGTGGAAAGCTTTGATTTCCAAAATTTGGTGCATATGAGAAATGTGGTCAAACCCCTGAAATGCTGTTTGACCACATACAGTAATAGATGATAGTGCATCCCCCCCATGAGGTACACCTGTCAAACCATAACGCAGGTGTCCTAAGGCGAGCTCAGGGAGGACAGAAACCTCCCGTGGAGCAGAAGAGCTTTTGCCCTTCTGCTCCACGGGAGGTTTCTGTCCTCCCTGAGCTCGCCTTAGGACACCTGCGTTGCGTTTTGACAGGTGTACCGCCCCAGTCAAACTCCCCACCTGCCACTGATAAGCAGAGCTCAAAGTATGAACTTAGGGCCCAATTCAGAGATGGAAACAATGACGATGCTTACTCAGTTGAGTGATATTTGTTGCCATTCGCAGTGAGGATTTATTCACAAAATGATTGACAGACCAGGACCATTTGTCGGCAGCAATGGAGGGGCGGTAACTCAAACGCAGGCATGATGCAACCAATGTCTGAGTGTGTCAGCCTACGACTGCGGCTCTGTACGTAGTACAAATGGCTCTGGCATCTCAGTTCCTGTGGCCATTCATTATCAACTGATCTGCAGCCACTTGGATTTGCAAAACCACTGGTGGGCTTCTCAATACAAATCTAGACGGCTGCGGCATTAGCATATTTTCGCACAGCTGTTGTGTTAAAATTGGCAGCTGTGGTGGTATTAGGGTACATCTCTGAATTAGGCCTTTTTCATTTCATATAGAGGCTGACATCACAATCTTAATATATTAACATAATAATAGTTTGTAAGAGCAATTGGATATAACAAACTTTTCACAATGTGCACTCAATGAGACGAATGAAGTTGCCAGATGAATAGAAATGGATCAAGAACAGTTAATAAAAACAGAAAACACAGCAGTGCAATGTAAGGTAAATGCTCAGGAAAATGCAATGTTTTAATATCACAGCTGTATTTGCGTCTGCATAACTTGTATTAGAAAAGCATCTTCAATGCAGAATTTCTATGTCAGTGTGTTTTTAGCATTGTATTCCTTCTATGTGATTTTTTTGGGGACTTGGGGGTCTATTCATCTTCAGTTAATTTATACAAAAGCAAATAAAAATTTAAATTTTCACCTACTTTTGTATAAATTAGGTATCAGGGCCATCTTATATATAAAATGTGTTGGTTTGTTTGTTTATTTGTTTGTCTGTCTGGTTATGCATTCGGACACCAAAGTGAGGTGGTCCAGTTGGATTCTGGAAAGGTTTTAGGGGGGGTTAGGGTCCCAGCCGGACCTCATGGCGCTGTACGCCAGACAGAACTTTGACCCTTGGGAGCTGGGCCTTCCACTGGATGGATATGCATGATATTACATAATAAAACTTAATAACTTGAAGATTTAAATCCGGGCAACACTGGGTACTTCAGCTAGTTCATTATAAAGGTAACGCAGGAGATATCACAGATACAGTATATCCTGCTTACCTTTTAGCCCCGATGTGGCCCTCCATCTCCATACACTAGTATGGGGACCAGGGCCGGCCCGACGTATACGCCGGGTACGCGGCTGCGTAGAGCGCCCGACTGAAGAGGGCGCGGCGGCAGTCACGGACAGTGAGTTCCTCACATGGTCCTGATGGGCGCCCTCTCTTTTATTAATTTTAGCGTGAGGGCAGCTGCTGGAAAATGAGGGGTGTTTGTAGCCAGCGGCGGGTGGAGGAAATGTTGCAGCCGGTAACATCTTCAGAGGCTTCAGCCCCCGGCGCCTTCAACCAATCACTGAGACCGACAGCATCCTCCAGGTTATGTGACCGTTGCAATAGTCGGCCCCCACTGCCATGAGGGAGGCGGGGCTACCATTTATCCCCGGGCCAGCAGACTGCCCCTGCCTCTCTCTCCTCTGTGCTCCGAAGGGGAGGGCAGCGCTGCTGCAGCTATGAAGGGATCACACTCCGTCTGCTTAAATGGGATACCGCACAATACCCTGGCGCTGAGGGAGAGGCAGCGCTGGGTAAGTACAAAACCCGGGTATGAGCGTGACAGAGAGGAGGGGGGAGGTGTTTATGTGTGTTTCTGCAGAGGGCACTCCTGGGTTTAGGAGCACTGTGATGGCCATTTAAAGGGACCCTCTCAGGGGGAGGGGGGTGGAAAGTGCCCTAGTAAACCTCAGGTCCACTGCACACATACCCACTGCAGACATACATAGTGAACACATACATACTAAACACATGCCCACTGCACACATGCATACTGAACACATGCCCACTGCACACATGCCTACTGCACACATTCATACTGAACACATGCCCACTGAACACATGCCCACTGCACACATGCATACTGCACACATGCCCACTGCACACATGCATACTGAACACATGCCAACTGCACACATGCATACTGAATACATGCATACTGAACACATGCCCACTGCACACATGCATACTGAACACATGCCCACTGCACACATGCATACTGCACACATGCCCACTGAACACATGCCCACTGCACACATGCATACTGAACACATGCCCACTGCACACATGCATACTGAACACATGCCCACTGCACACATGCCCACTGCACACATGCATACTGCACTCAGAACTGTCACAACTGCTGTCTGAAGTTTCTCTCTCCCTACCCCCAGCTCTGCCTTCCCTTACTCTGGCCCTAACCCAAGCTTTACTCCAACTTATTCCTGCCTTTACCCCAACTGCTGCTTGACCTTAACCCCCTTTATCCCAGCTGCTACCTGCACCCAGCACTGTCCCAAATTATGCCAGCCCTTGCCCCCCCATATGTGATGGGACCCAGAAATGGTGGAGTAGGACCCTGATTTTTTAAAGTGTGGGGTCCCTGGAACCCACAAATACTTTCATTCAGTGCGATCACTGGTGCTATCAAACTGGAGTTTTCAGTCCTGACACAGTCACAACTCTACTGAGGGTATGCAATCGGGAAGCCGGCGGACCTAATACCGACAGCCGGCTTCCCAACTGTGATATCCCGGCAAGTGTTTAATGACAGGCGTCGAAATCCCAATGCCTGTCATTAGACCTACGCCGGGAGCCTGTCGCCTGGCATCCCGATCGAAGGGATGCCGAGTGCGGACAGTCGCGAGGGGGAGGGTTAGGGTTTAGGGCTCCCGGGGGGACTTAGGGTTAGGCACCCCCCTGGGAGGTTAGGCTAGAGGGAGGGTTAGGCACCCCAGGGGGGAGGTTAGGCTTAGGCACCCCCCAGGACCTAGGTTTAGGCACCCCCCTGGGAGGTTAGGCTAGAGGGAGGGTTAGGCACCCCCGGGGGGAGGTTAGGGTTAGGCACCCCTCAGGACTTAGGGTTAGGCACCCCCCCGGGAGGTTAGGCTAGAGGGAGGGTTAGGCACCCCCGGGGGGAGGTTAGGGTTAGGCACCCCCTCGGGAGGTTAGGCTAGAGGGAGGGTTAGGCACCCCCGGGGGGAGGTTAGGGTTAGGCACCCCCCGGGGGACTTAGGTTTAGGCAGCGGGGAAGGGGGGTTAGGTTTAGGCACTTAGAGGGGGGATTAGGGTAGGCACTGGGGGGGAAGGTTAGGGTTAGGCACCCTTAAGGGAGGGTTAGGGGGAAGAAATAGGTTGGTGAATACTTACCTAGGGACGATCGGGATTTCCTCCACTGGCGGGATGCCACTGTCGGGATTCCAACCGCCGGGCATGGGTCCGGCGTTAAATCATACCCGTTCCTACTGAAGTGCTGGCTAGAGAAAGCATGTCTGGGAGGGAGATGGTATCGCACTCTGCACAAAGTAATCTGTCCCAATTAAATGCACTCCTTGGCTCTTGTAATCTATACTTGCCCCCCTCGTTCCAGGTGGCCATAAGAAACCTATAACAGACTGTTAGAGTAATTATTTGTACATTTGTGTAACTATGTAGTTACATCGTTATATACATATATGAACATGCTTTAGGTATGTTTATGGCTTTTCCCACGAGACCACTCCCCCTTAATTTTTTTTTTTTTCGGCACGAGCAACAGGACCTCTGGGGGCGCCCAAAGAAATATTTGCTTACCTAAAAAATTGGGCTCGGGCCGGCCCTGATGGGGACCTAAATTCATCAAGCTCCGACAATACTAGGGCCCTGATTCAGAGCCGGACGCTCTGACCAGAGCGCTCGCTCTGAATCAGGGCCCACCTCCATAAATATGGAGCGTCCTCCTGGACACTCGTATAGCTGTGGGTCACCACCCACAGCATATACGAGCGTGCAGGATGATGGTCGCGATGGTCTTGACCATCGCGACCATCGCCACTGCGAGCAGAAGCCTGCGGTTGAGTTTCTCAACCGCAAGGCCAGGAGTGATTTTGGTTCTATCAGAGCCAAAATCACTCCCACTGACATCACTAATGATGTCAGTGGGGCCGGCTTCTGACGGTAGGCGTTCCCTTGGGAACGCCTCCGTCTGGCAGGCACGCCCCCGGCACGCCCACCAAAGGGGGCGTGCTGTCAATCAACATCGACAGCACGCCCCCTTTGATCAGACACTACGAGCAAAGGAAAGTCCTTCGCTCGTCGCGTCTCGCGCATGCGCACCATGGAGCTCCCTCCGTCGTGCGCATGCGCAGTGCAGACCATCAACCCACTTGCGAGCGGACAGCCGCTCGCGAGTGGGTCTGAATCAGGGCCTATATTTCTTCTTCGGGGTCCATAGGGATCCACAGGGATACCATGGGGATATCATGGTTGGAAGACCAGGCACTAAACAGTTAAAGCTTTGGCTCCCAGAATGCCCCAGGTTCTTTATATACCCCGCCCTTAGCCATAGGACTTCAGTTTGTTGTTTGGTGCTGCAGGACTCAGATGCACCTTTGTAACAGGAGGACTGCTTAGAGCAGTCCTAAGATTTTATTTTAAGTTTTTTTGCGTTGGCAGTACCAGGCATTTGTATTAAGACGCATGTACTGCTACTCCATCTACCTCCGCCGGGCCGCAACATCAGTAATTGTGCTGGTGATTTCGGAGGGTTGTGGCTGAGCTTTGCTAGCAGCGAGGCTGTGACCTGGACTGCACCGGATGCTTGGAGATGTCAGGTAAGGTGATTAATGGCTATTTGTGCCCTCCTGAGGTCAGGGGTTATAATCCCCATTCCTGTGATGCAACAAGGAAGGGGTTATTATTCAAATTTGTTTTTGATTATGAAACCAAATGGGTCTCATCACCATATTCTGAATCTGAAGTTTCTCAATAAATTCATCCAGGTGCCCAAGTTCCGTATGGAAACCCTACGGTCAGTTATGCTGGCAATGGAGCCTGGAGATTTCATAGTTTCCCTGCACATACAGGATACGTATCTGCATCCGCCCCCATGTTCCTTAGACATCCCCCTCAGAAGTTTTTATGTACAATTCTTCCTTCAGACCCAGTCAAGACCTTGGCCCTCAACCCAGGGGCCGGGCAGGCGGGTGGCCCGCGACGGAAGCCACAGCAGACAGGAGGGGATGGCCGTGGGGCCTGCCTTCCCAGCCAGCCACCCAGGCCCGGGCGCCCCGCAGCGGGTGTGCCGATCCCAGAAGCACAGATCCCCTCCAGGCCGATCCGGGTACCGCTCTCCTACACCCCGCCCTGGAGAGGGGGGGAAGAGGTGGTAAGTTGAGAAGACCCGAGACGATTCAGAGCTTAACTGTGGGAACTTACGCCTTCTTCAAATGGCATTGTTCCCGGACCACAGCTTCTTCCTATGTATTAATAACTGCATTTATGCCCCATTAATTAACATGTTATCATTTCTATTCACAGCAATAACAGATGTCTTAATTGTACATATTACCATTGAAGTCATGACCATGGTCATTAAGTATTGATTTCATTACTTCACATCTTCCCTGTCACAGCAATAGAGGAGCTGTATGTACTGCATGTGCACGGCCATTCAGCAGCACATGAGCACTTTTCAGCATGCCCGAAAGGGATTGGAATAGGCTACAGTGGCTAATGCCATCTGGAGATTGGCTTAGCTAGTGGGCCTAAGCTCCAACAAGATAAGCTTTTGCAAGCTTGGTAAATTGTCCCAGACTTCAGTCCCTTTTGAGAATAGTATAGTGGGTGGTAAGGTGACAAAGGGATTAATGTACAACTCCATGCAAGTCTTTAATTTCTGCAATGAATACTCCATCTCCAACTAGCAGAACTTCACCTGAGCTGTGGCAGGTCTGTCAGTCTCTTGCAGATGGAAGTTGTTGGTGTGGCTTGTTAGTGGATAGCCTACATTTGTGGAAAGGTGCAATCAGACTCCATGCTGTGAGCTGTGGCATATTGGGACTACGGCCTGATTCACTATTGGTCACAGTAGCTGCGATCCCATACGCAGCTGCTCTGTGAAAATATACAAATATTGCAGCATCCAGGGATTGCATTGAGACTCCCACTGGTGGCATCACAAATCCAAGCAACTGCATACAAATATGCAGTTCACTCGCAGATCCTTATTGGACTCCTAAGTAGCCCTGTGGTCATGCAGAATGGCAGGCAGAAATGAGATGCCAGAGCCATATTGCAAGAGCCACTGCCAATAAAGACAGTGGGCGACTACGGTAATGTTCTTTAACGCATGCGCAGTGGGACTTGGATGCACATGTAGTGGGAAAAATTACTCCATTTGCGGAAACATCGGCTTAACCTACAACTCTTAATCAGGTCCTACAACCTGCGTGCGGTTCTCCTGGACTGTCTGGGGAATGGGTTATTTTGCAGTGGCGAAGGGGATTGTTTTGCATGATGTTGTTCTGTAAAGTCCTTAAGTAATTTTAAGTCCCACTGAGTAAAATTGAGGTTACGCCTCATAAGAAGGGCTGCAGTTAGAAGTGAGAGATCCCAGAGCAGAAAATAAGCTGGGGTCCTTATATACACCTCAATTGTTTTTAGCCATTTAAAATATTACATTATCAAAAATTAGGTTAACTGATATGTTCAAACATCAGACATTAAAATATAATGATTTAACTGGAATTTTGTTGGGTCCTCAGGGAAAATGCTAGCTAATGCTCCTCATATTTGTTATAAATGGTCAATTCTGTTAAACGTATGTTAAATTATATATCACCAAAACAATTTACCTTTCAGTTAGTGTTTTGGTGCACATATGTCAGCATAACTGGAAACGCCTCGGGAATGTAGATGTTACAGGAAGAAATCAAGTTGAAATTATAGACTGGAGTTGATATGTGTAGAAATTATGGTATTTTCTATATCATTGTATTTGGAGCCTGATAACAGAGATGGACGCCGTACACATAGCAGCTATGTCTTTGGATGCAGCTGCTGTGCGAAAATATGTAAAGGCAGCCTGTATTAGAAAGACGGCCACAGCAGGCTTCTGTGATCTGCTGCTGCGACCGAAGAATCAGCATCTGATCATCTGTGTGAACATCGGCAGGGCCGGACTGCCCATCTGGCATTTCTGGCAAATGGCAGATGGGCTGGTCCATTGTCAAACCCTGGCCGAGCAGCTCCGCTCCCCGGCTCTCTGCATGGCCTGGATACTGAAACACAGAGTCGTTCCGCAAGGCCAGGCAACCCGTGACTCGTGGCCAGGGCCGTAGGGAGGGTGGTGCGGCCGGTGCCTCCGCACAGGGCGGAATCCTCCAGCGGCACCGGCCACACACTTCTCTGCACCGGAGGTCTGCAGGAAGAGACCTCCGGCAGTGGTGCGAGTTGCACAGTGAATGTCGGTGCAGGATCCCGCCCTCCCTCCTCCCCTCGGAAGTAAGGGTAAGCGCTCAGGGGGGGAGGAGGGGGGCGGAGAGGTAGTGAGAGGGGCGGCAGTGCTGCACAGGGCGCTCTGCCGTCTAGCTACGGTGCTGCTCGTGGCACGCCCCAGTGAGGTGAGGCCATGCTCCTTTTGCCCACGCACATAGGGGGACTGCCTGGGCTGCTCCCTAGACTGGAGCATGAAGAACCCACCAGGGAAAATGCAGTGGTAGAGGCCCATGCTTAAGGGGTGCGGCTATCCGCCTCAGAGGGTGTTGCCAACCACCATAGAGGCTTGGCCAACCATTAGAGAGAATAAACCAAGCACCCATGTTCCTCCATGTTCCTGCTCTACCAGGTAACTGACCCTCTAATAGAGTAATAAGGTGTAAGTCAAGTGTATTGTCTGGTTACCTCACATTATAGGAGGGGGTGGGGCCCTCAAGCAGTGGGGCCCACCAGGGATTTCCCCTGTATTCCTGTGGGCAAGTCTGACCCTGAACATCGGTCATCTGAGTAACCTTCAGTGGCAAACGCAGGATTTCTAGAGGGGGGTTTCCAAATGCTTGATTTTAGAGTGAGTGTGGCCAGTCTATGAAGAGGGCATAATTACCACTTATCCAGCTTTAATATGCGTCATACAAAGTGTATTGTGTGTCATAATTCCAGCATATACAGGACCAGAGAATACAGTAAGCCATAAAATACTGCAATAGGGCCATCCTGCCTGAGCTGAATGTTTTTATTTTAGATGTGAGCACCATTCCAGGGCATGGAAGCAAGTCTGGGAGTCTGGGGGAGCAGCAGAAGAACCTAGCACTTATCTGGACATATATGTAAATATTGGGCTCTATAGCAGTGCATCCCTAACAGTGCATGTTTTGAAAATCCCCTAATTGGTGCACAGGTTATTTATTACTGGCTGCTACATGTTAAAATATCCACAGGTGGTGCTATTCATTTCATTTATGATCCTGAGAAGAGCATGCAGTGCTAGTAAAATTCCATTATATTACTATTTCTACTGTGGTCATGGTGTGGGCTCGGGAGGGGGGTTTCCAGGCAGCCAGAAACCCCCCCTGCTTTTGCCTATGACCTTCAGGTTACTCAGGATAGCTGGTGTTTTCACGTTACCAGGGTTAGTGAAGCTGCATTGGAAGACCCAGACCCTGGCCCCAGCACGCTAACAAAACGGGGCTGACACCTCAGTTTTGTAGAACATTTCCCGTCCTCGCCCACTTCCAACCTAGAAATGGCTGCAGACTGCCACTCACTTGATGTATGAGTACGCAGGGGCTGATCTGCACATGCACGGTTTGGGTCCTGTGCATGTGCAGTTAAGCAAACATCAGAGCTGTTATGTAAACCATTGGGTTTACGTACATTATTTAATTAGGCCCTTGGTTATCTTTATGGCATTGGGACACAAGACTGATTCACATCAAGAAAAAAGCTCAAGGCTGTTTTCAGCAGATCAAGGCATCTACAGGGATATATATATATATATATATATATATATATATATATATAGATATATATATATTTGTATGGAAACACTGTTTGCTCCGCAACTGTAATTTGTAGGGTCTATGATTATTATCATATTTTATTTATACATAGCGAACATATTATGCAGCGCTTGCAAGTTTGTAACCAGAAGTATTTTTCCTCAGACTGGGAGCAGGATGCATCAAAGGGAGAATGCGGTCAAACTCCAAAAAATGTGTGTTTGAACGGATTTCTGCATCAAGCCCCGAATGCGATGCACTCCGAGGCTTGGTTGCATTGGGTAATGCCATCTCCTGATTGGTGTTACCCTATAGAAGCCTATGGGCTTCTATCGGAAGACCACTGTGAGAAGGATTCAAATGGCTCTCTCCCAGCACCCCCTGTGGCATGTGCCTCCTTCTGCACATGCGTAGAAGGACGCCAGAGGGGCTGCTCTTAGAAAGAGAAAGATGGAGTCCCTCCATCGCAAAGGGCTGCTCTTAGAAAGAGAGCGGTCCTTTGCGGTGTTCTTCATGCATACTGGGGTTGCTAACGCCGGCATGCATGCAGGCCCATCAAGAGGCGAGCCGCGCCCCAATAAAAAGGGGGATGTGGCCTAATAGCAGGAGGCGTGGCCACGCCCCTTAGGTAAAACAAAACAGTTTTAGTGAGCCCCCTCAGCCTGCGCATAACCAGTGGGGGCCGCGATCAGCTTGATCGCTCCCCCACAGGCATAGGAGACTGCTGTGGCTGCTTCTTAGCAACCGCGAGCAGTCTCCCAGTGCAGCCCAGCACACAGCAGCGTGTGCTGGGCTGCTGTGATGTAAGAGGGGTGGGGAAGCGGTGCCGGACCCGGGCCTCTGTGTAAACATGGGTACTATCGACGCACACCGCACAGGTATGCAGCATTTACACCAAGTCTGACCAGCCGCAGAAACTGCAGTGGGCTCTCAAGCTGCGCATGCAATCACTGTGGCTAATTTATGTACACCAAAGCAACGGCGTTCATTTTCCAACCACTTCCCCGTCACCACCCACAAATCAGCCTGTCACTCACTCTGCAATGGATTCCTCAGTGCGTCCATAGTTGCAGTGTGTTTGCAGCGCATGCACAGTTCGGCTTATACGCATGCACAATGGCTATGATGACGATGATGTGTACCCAGCCCAACGTCTCTGATGACGAGAGCCAACATGCAGCAAGTACATACACAAGAGTAGGGATGCACCATGCTGCATTCATCGTAAGCGACTTCCCCCGACGACCCGGCAGTAAGGGCGACGGGAGATATCACCAACAACAACACATATCATGGGCACACATTAGACAATGTACGTGATATGTCGCTCCTATCCGCGGGATCGGACAACATATCGTCTAGTGTGTACCCAGCTTAGGTTCAGTGAGGATTTGCAGTCTATGCAGAACTGTGGGTCCGCAGATACCCATCTGTTTCCTCCTGCAACAATGATAATGCTGGTGCAAGCGCACAGTCCCAGTGATGACAGCTATGAATAGGTGCTGTGCGTAGATCTGTACACCTCGTCTTATGAGTAAATATCTGTATTTATTTCATTGCTAGCAGTGTGGGTGACTCGGCCCCTATGTCACTATAAACCATTTCATGCATTTGCTAGTTTCTGTATTAATGTTAATTCCATTACATTCTACCAGCTTTGCTCAGTGCTGACTCACTACCAGTTTTACAAACCTCTCCTACTCATAAATGCTGCATGGAGCACTATCACCTGGTGGTACCACTCAAAGAAATAAAATCCACTGGAAATATTAGAAAAATGCTTTTGCAGATACTCAGGGGCCTATTCATCATCGAAGCCCGTATGTCCTCCGATAATGAAGTATTGAACTCGCAGCGGGGGAAACTTTGCACCGGAGCAATTCATCATTGCTCCGGTGAGGGGACAACTACTCCGAAAAGCAGCTGTCCCCTCGGTTAGTATCGCAGCTACATATGTAGCTGCGTTACTTACCTCCTCCCCATCGGCCCGGCTATGCATGCGTGACCCGAGGTCACGTATATGCACAGCCGCTGGGGAGGTAGTGAGGAGGCGGTGGAGGGATCTGCTCGGGTCCCTCTTCGCATCCCCGGAACTCCTTCCCATAGGAAGGAGCAGGGATCCGAGAACAAGCGCCGTCTGAAGATGGTGCTTGTTCTCAGCAGCAAACTCCGAAAACTTTCCGTTTCCGCATGGTTACCGGGCCATTTATCGTTTGATGAATAGGCCCCTCAGAGTACAAAGCACTGAGAGTCTGAGACATATTTGAAAAAGGTCAAAATGCTGAATCATTATTAGCAAAAATTCCTATTGATTCTTCATCTTGGCAGGTAATAACTTCCAAAATCTGTTCAGAAAAAAACCTTTAGATGAGCTTCTTAATGTTCTGGAATAAAGAAACTCTTTACATTTGATTGAGAAGATAAAAAAACCCTCACAAGTCCCCAGGAAAATGCTGCAATTGTTTTAATTAGCATTTGCAATCTGGAGAAACATGCTGCTCAGAAGCACAGGTATGACACCACCCTAATGATCCATGTGATATGGAGCTTGCATATAACAACTTGATAGTAAATACTGCACTAATGTCATTATACTGAATAAAGCCTCGGGTACAGAAAGCTTCTGTAACTGGTAAATAGGGTTAATAATCCCAATACAGTTGCTCCTTTCATCATATTGTTTATCGCCATCTCATGAATAAGACACGAGCTGACGCAGGATAAGCTGTAGGCTGGTAGAGTAAGATATATTGTTTGCTTTTCGCAGGTTACAAAGAAAGTATGATTGCTTGTCTATAGAATTGTAATTTATATCATGAAACAATGGTCTAAATGTCCGTCCACTGTTCAGGTGATGTGAATGATGTCACTATGTAATGACAAGAATCTGAAATTCTGGGGGGGTGGCATATACATAGCGTGTAATAGGTGTAATGTCCATGGTGGGTGACAACGGTGAGTTGAGTAAAGAATAAGAGTTCAGAGATATTGTAGGTGGAAGAACAAATCTTAACAAGGAAATGAAATGACAGACCCCTTTCCCCTCACTGACTAATCATCCAACAAATAATGTCTCATTATTCTTCTATTAGTCATGCAAATTAATAGTGTATCAATGTCTATGCACTTTATTTGTCTGTAATAACTAGAGATGAGTGGGTCCGGTTCTCTGAGAACCGGACCCACCCGATCATAGGGAATCTGAGTACGGCTCGGGTTTTCCCGCCTAACTCGGAATCCAAAACAAGGCAAAACATCATCATCCGGCTGTCGAATTCTCGCGGGTTTTGGATTTTATAAAGGTCCTGGTGATCCGCGCCATTTTCACTCCGGCTGTGGATGGTGCACAGAACAGACGTGCTCTGTTCTTCTCTGTTGTACAACGGTGCAGTGTTGTCGGGCTGGGGCTGCAGTACATAAAGTGGGGGTGCTGCTGTGTTACTGTTGTCCTGTCAATCACGGGGCTAGGGCTGCAGTACATAAAGGGGTGCTGTGTCGTCCAGGGGTGCTCTTCCCCTGTGTGTAAAAAAAAAAAAAAAAAGTCAAAATGAATAATTATCATTCCACAAAAGCTCTGCTTGATAACCGGTCAATCTTACAGTTGTTGGATAGGTCGCCCAGCTTCTGTAGTCCAAAAGTGGAAGTGAGTGGAGTCCGCTCCTCCCCTAAGGGCATCTTCACTGTAGAATCTGCGGTGGTCAGGAGAGATCCTCCACGGGCCTGACTCTGTTTCCCAAGTATGTGCAGGAGCAAAGTTTGTTGTAAGCGGTCGCTCTCAGGCTGGTAGCACTGAATAAAGCTGTAATGGTGCTGTGTCACATGCGCTACATTACAGGCTGTGTTTGAAAAATGACAGTTTGAAGCTGATTTGTTGGTACTTTCTCTCTCTCCACTTTATCTCTCTCCAAGGCTTCTACTGCTATGTGTTTGAAGTAGTAGTTGAGCAATGTGCAAGTCTATTATTCATAGGGTATATAGGGCCTGATTGAGAGATAGTCACAAGCAATACCCAGATTAGTGGAATATCTAACTTTTGAGTGACCCTATTGTTACACAGAATGACTGTCGGAACTAATTCAGCCAGTGAATCTGCATGCAAGGACACAGTTGCTGGCTGCAACACGCCTACAAAGTAGTCTGCGTTTCTCTAATAATCCCTCCCACAAATGGTCCGTACCTGTCAATCACTCTGCGTGTAAATCCTCTCTGCGAGCGACAGTGGTGATTCTGTTGAAATATGGAGTGCGCTACTGCGTTACCGCCATGTTGTTCCTTTAGGGAAGCAACTTTGCTATGTTGTGATACATTGGTACATTTATGCTCTTCTTCTGTGTTATGTGGTTTCATATAATAAAAATGTGAGTCTTTCACAAAGCATACTAGGTAGGGCTGCCAGATCATCCCTTCAGTAAGGGAAACATATGAACTACACAGGTCCTGTGGCTTACTAAAACCAGGTAAAATGGAGACTTGTCAGCTAGCCACATTATCTGTGTAATTCATGTATGTCCCTTACTAAAGGGACGATCTGGCAACCCTAATACTAGGTGGTTTATTTAGGCCAGGTGCAATGCACAAGGCTAACCTATGGGCAGACCAGTCTGCTGGCAAGGGCAGTAAAGCTAGACACTAGTCTAGTGTTCTCTTAGGAACCAATTACATTTCTTTTATCTGATTTATTACAAGTAGAAAATAAGTGGTGGATAAGGGGACTGAGCTAATATATTGTTTAAAAGGGAGTCATAATGGCAGTCTGTAGTGGCAGAAAAGGTGACACAAGACACAAGCAATGATGCTTTCACATCACGTAATCAGATTTATTATTTTGGTCACATCCTCTGCTAATTCTAGCCCTGTTGTATATGTCATAACATCACTATTTATCTTAAGCATTCTGCTAGCAGTGTAAATTTTCCTGTTGCTTCAGCATGGCACAGAAGGGTTAAACATGGCTGGTGTTAGGTACCTGTGTGCGCATGATACATTCAGTGTGCTTACACACAGAGATTTCATTGAATCCGGTCTCCCATAATTGTTGGAGCTTCTCTTTCTCTGACCCTACTGAAGATGCTTCTCATAGCCGGCATTGGCAGAGAGCCAGAAGAGGAACTTCTTTTTATCCAAGAGAATTCAGTATAGAGGACTCTAAAATAACTAGTGGGAGGTTTTTTTTCCTAGTTCTTTGACTCTGAGCCAGTGATGTTACACAATTATAGCCCTGGGAATTCCCTTTCATTTGCTGCTTTATTTCATGTGGTTAACCCTATTCCTCGTCTGCGGTGCCACTGCGGCAATAAGAAACTGGAACTTAAGTGATAAATGTACTGTACTCTACGAAGGGAATATAACTCTACAATTTATTGTTTGTCTTTGTGTTATCATTCCTTATCCTTTACTATAGATTGGTTTGGTAATAGTTACACTGCACAACAATGAAAATGTTTCCGATGTGAAAATAGTTACTTCTAATTGATTTCAGCATGCAAAGAATGAGTATGACATTTAAAACTCTCAGTTAGCTTTGAGTTCCGAGATATAGCCCATTTATGACGATGTAGGGGTATTCCTAGAGAAGTGGGCAGAATGGAGAGAATCTTACCAGCAATCTGCGTTCCGCGCAGAGGGGGCGGGGCCTAATGACCCAATTAAATGAATCAGTTATCTGTCCCTTCCCCTATTCAAATATATGCGATTCACGGGATTACCCACACAAGATAACTGTGGTGCACTGAGAGACAAGCATAGTGAGCGATATCAGGGTAGGTGAATCACTACTGTTGGACAGTGACAAGAGATGCCCCACAAGAGGAGTACAAGCGACAAGCAAAGAGAAAGCACCTCCATGAATAGGTCACTATATTAGATAGTACTTTTGTATGCTGTATGTTTGTTTCATATGCTGTATGTTTGTTTTGTATGCTGTATGTTTGTTTCGTTTTGTGTTCTTATTTGTGATTGATTGAATTAAAACAACTGTTGTTTATTTTCTATCAAGAAAATATCAGATTATTTTAAAATAGCTTTTCACTATGACTATGTTACTAATGTACATACAGTATAGTGCAAGTAGTGTAGCTCAAAAAATAGAGCTAGTAAAAACATTCTGAAATTATTTTAGTTTTTCTTTACCTCAAATGAGTAATGTATGACTATTTTTAGAAAGGAAACAAATTAAAAGTATTAATTTGTTGTACAGTGTAGAGGTTTGCTATATTATTGAGAAGTACAGATGTGTCCTCATACATCCTAGCGTTTATTCATAGTACGATGCAAAATGCCCAGTGCGACTGAGGTGGGTCCAGGTGTAAAAATATGCTTAGGGCCCCACCCCTCACTCTCACTTAAGAACAACAAGAGACAGTTAGTGCCTTGTTGCAATTGGTACTTGTAGCTGTGCCACCTCCACAGCAGCATTTTTTCCACATGCCTCCTTGTGTGCCCCAAATGCCCCCAGTCTCTCCCTGATATGCCCCCTCCACAGTAGGGTGTTTTTCACATACCACCTTGAGTGCCCCAACTGCCCTCAGCATCGTATGCCCACATGTCTCCCTGTGCACCCCACATATCCCCAGCATCTCCCTGACATGCACACCCCTCCCAGGAGTGTGTTCCCACCATGTCTCCGTGTTCCCCAAATGCCCCCAGCATCTGTCACATGCCCCCCCTGAGTGCCCCATATGCCCTCTGGGTCTACATGACATTTCCCCCCCTTGTAGCAGCATGTACCCCATATACCTGTCAGAATCCTACCTTATTGCTAAAAAGAAAAGAAGACTAAGGAGTATATTTACTAAAGTGCGGGATTTTAGAAGTTGAGTTATTGCCCATAGTAACCAATCAGATTCTAGCTATTATCTTCTAGAATGTGCTTGATAAAGGATACATAGAATCTGATTGGCGCTATGGGCAACATATCCACTTCTATAAACCCGCACTTTAGTAAATATGTCACTAACTGCATTGTTTTAACTTCTGGGTGATTCTGCTGCCTACTTCTTCAAAAAAGAGGTTCCTCCCTCTTCTTATATATTGTGAGGAAGTCTGTTAGCATGAGGAACCCCTAATAGCTACTGTATGTTAACCAATACATAACCTGAGTATATATTAGCCCACTAATACGTATGAGCCTGACTAAGTTTCAGCCTGTGTATATGATTATACAGAGAGGGTATGAGTTGGTTTCAAAAAAGTATATGTTTATTACTAAAGTATATGCATGAATACACAACATGTACCATAAAAAATAACTTTGTGTCAATAAATTCATAAACACACTCACATATAAAAATCGTTAAGCAAAATGCTTATCTTATATAAGTGGTTTGTAGGGAATGGATGTGAAGCCTCGGCGGCTGAATATCTGGGTTCATATTTCGATGCCGGCAGTCCGAAAGAAGAAGATCCCGACAGGGCAGGTACATACCCTATCCCTACCCCTATCCCACCCCTAACCCTATCCCTCCCTTAGTGGTGTCTAACCTTAGCCTCCCCTCTAGTGCCTAACCCCTCCCTTACTGCTCCTTAAACCTAACCCTCCAGGTGGGTGCCTATCCCTAACCTCCCTCCGGGGGTACCTAGCCCTCCCCCCAAGGGGTACCCATCCCTAACCCCTGCCCCCAAAACCTAACACTAACGCCCCCATGCGGCTAACGCTAAGGGCGCCCCGGACTACCTTGTTCGGGCTGGCGTCCTTCGGAATACCAGCGTCAGGATTAAGATAGGTGTCGGTATTTCGACGCCTATCTTAATTCCCTTGTCAGGATTTCAATGTTGGAAACTCGGAATTGAGACCAGCGGACGCATAACTACATCCCAGCTTGTAGGTGTAAAACCAAAACACTGAGCGCCTAAAAGACCAAAAGCAATATATTTATAAAAAGCATATCTGGTATAGATGTCCAAATAGCTATATATTCATAACCAAAGGACCTTCTTTACACATAAATAAGTAACCCTCTGATGATAAAACACAGTAATGATGTATGGAAAAAAGTTCTGCTGAGTCTAACCCTAACCTAGCCCTCCCCCCTTAGTGCCTAACCCTAACCACCCCCCAGTGGTGCCTAAACCTAATCCCCTGATCCGGCATCCCTTACGTAGGTATCATAACTACATCTCAAATACGAGCGGTGTCCTGCTCCATGTTCACCTTCCCGGTAAGGGTCTTTTAGCAGTCTGTCCTCCAATCTGCATACCTCCCAACATGACCCATTCCAGGAGGGACAAAATGCTCTGTTCCTGGACTTCCCTCTAAATTTATGACCACCTCCTCCTTCATTTTGGACCACAGTGACTGACTGGTTACCGAACTATAGTGAGTTGCCAGCTATGACCATTTTATTGCTCCCAGCCCCAGTGCAATGAACAGTAGAGATGTGTTCTGACCCTCATGTTTTGGTTTTGGATCTGGATCTCCCCTGGTTTTGGATCTGGATTGGTTTTGCCAAAACCTCACCTCCGCAGTTTGTTTTTCGGTTTTGGATCTGGATTTTTGCTTAAAAAATCATAAAAACAGCTACAATCACATAAAATGGGCCTTTTTTGTTCCTACAGTATTATTAACTTCAATAACATTTTTCCACTCATTTCCAGTCAATTTTGACCACCTCACAGCTCACAATATTGTTTTTTTCATCTAGTTTAGGCCCAAAATTTGCACCAAGATAGCTGGCTGACTAAGCTAAGCTGCATCTGTGGACGGCACAAACACATGACAGTTCAACTTCGAACATGGCACATCAGGAAACACTTTTATATTATTCAAGAGAGGCCTGAGGGAGTTGGAGTATGTGTGTAGTTGAAGGTAGGGCAGGGACAGGAAGGGTTGATTGGTAGTAAATTTTAATTAGTTTTTTGATTTCGAAGAAGAAAATTTCTGAGGGAGAAGGGGAGGGGAGGAGGCATTTACAAAAAAATGTGATAGATTCACATCAGTCCTTGCCACAGAAGAATGGTTGAGCATGGCTGCTGCTACTGGGAGTTGATTTTCTCATCCCAGAAAGGGACCAAAAAAAAAATAAACAATTGACTTAAATAATCCTTTGCAAACCTTCTATAAAGGCATTTTCCAACCTGTACAGGGAAATAAAAAAACATAGTTAGTTAGTGGCCTAAAGTACCACTTAACCAGCACAGATATGATCGTAAGATCTATGATTTAAGGCAGGGGTAGCCAACCCTGATCCTCTAGAGCTACCAACAGTGCATGTTTTCCAGGTCTCCTCACAGAATCACAACTATAATAACTCCACCTGTGGATCTTTCCAAATGTTTTGGTGAGTAATGAACACACCTGTGCACCAACTAGGAAAATGTGAGCTCTCGAGGACTGCGGTTGGCTACCCCTGATTTAAGGCCTTACATTGTGTCTTTCTTGAGAATCCTGCACCTGCTTCTGCGGCTAGGAGTGGATTTTCATCCCAGAAGGGGACCATGAAAAGTGCTTCCAAAAAACAATTGACTTAAATAATCCTTTGCAAACCTTCTGTAAAGGCATTTTCCAACCTGTACAGGAACATTAAAAAAACAGATTAAGTTAGTGGCCTTCAAACTGCCATTGTTCCCACTGTCCACTTAACCATATCAGATATGTGAACAAGTGGAACAGAGCATTAAATGCAACATTTCAGATTTAAGGTTTAAATCTTCCGTTGTGTCTTTCTTGGGAATTCTTTCTTGAGCGCCATGCCTGCTTGCTGGGAGTGGATTTTTTCATCCCAGAAGGGGACCAGGAAGTGTGCTTTCCAAAAATAGATAAACAATTACCTTAAATAATCCTTTGCAAACCTTCTGTTCTGTACAGGAATTTTTCAACCGATACAGGGACATAAAAAAACCAGAGTTAGTTAGTGTCCTTCAAATTGCCATTGTTCCCACTGTCCACTTCTTAGATATGTGAACAAGCGGAACAGAGCATTAAATGCAACATTTCAGTTTAAGGTTTAAGTTTTATGTTGTGTCTGGAAACCATTTAGAAAGCTGAAAAAGAGCTCCACCACAAGCAGCAAATGACTAAACTTACACACAAAGGTTTAATAGAAATACAGTAGATACAACACCAGATCAGATATTTACCCTAGAGGATCTTTCTGATTCATCATGGTGCCCCCGAGACCAAGATTGTGCAAATTCTACCAAAAGAGAGACTGACACCACGGCTAAACATAAGAGTCACCTTCTGGATGTGAATTGTCTCATTTGCATGGGGAAAACCCAACCCTCAGATGAGATGGATCTCAGCCATTGGACAACATTGAAATCACCATTGAAAAGTCACAATGGAAGACTACAGTGTGGAGAATCTTTCTGCACAGTCAGGAGAGGCCTCAGAGAACATGAAAAAAGATGCTCTAGGTCAGTGGTTCCCAAACTTTTTTGAATCAAGGCACCCAAGAGTATAAGCATTGTTTTCATGGAACCCCTAAGTTTAAGTTTGTTATTGAGAAATTCAGAAAAAAATGTAGTAAAATAGTAAAGCGAAGTAAATTGTGCTGACTTGTCATCCTTGGGTTCAGTTATGTGGTAGTGAACTGGTTTGCACTTCTGTTTGTTCACATATTTACATTACATTGATCATACATAATTTTATTTGGTTGTGGACCACCAACCTGAGAAATCCCTACAAGTGTCCCAAGGCACCCCAGGGTGCCACAGCGCACAGTTTGGGAACCACTGCTCTAGGTGCTGAACTTCAAAGGGATTTCTCCATCATGTTCTGCAGTGTGGAAAGGTTTCAGTCACATGTTTTCTATAAAGCAGTTCAAAGTTACAGCCTTCAAAGTGTCTGGCTATAACACCCACCTTTGCCAGGAATTACCAAAGCTTATTACAAGCAAAGGATTCATCTGTCTGAAATCTGTCTGGGAATTCATGGATCGTATCTGGCCTGAATGCACTAAGACATTCAGTGATTCTGTGTTCTGTAGCCGACTTTATTCCTTCCTGAATCGCAAACTGAAATACGGAATACTGAGCACAGACAACATGGAGGCCTTTGTTATTCCGCTGCCTGCATGCCAACCAACACCACCCAGACTACACCCACTGGGGGGACCAGGTCTTGATAATGACCATCCCCATCTCTTTCTAGGCCTTCTTCTTCCAAACCATCCATCCTGGACTTCCTGTCCAAAAAGGGTGAGCAGGGTACAGAAAGAGGAGCTAGATGTCCCCGATGACATTTTTTTTCATCTATAATAGATGATGTGGAGATAGAAGAGCTTCAGATGTTGGAACAGGGGCTCCCACCTATTTGTCTTCCGTCTAGAGAACAGAGCTCTGTTCCTCAGGAAGTGTCTATGCCTGAGCTGATAGGTAGGTAGTCTCTGTCTATTGGTAAACACCCTTCAGGAGATGGCAACCCAGAATAACAACAACTATATACTATATATAATAATGTGTCCACTGATAACCAGCCTGATCCCTTAACAGCAACATACCCCATATGGCCAACTCATAACATGGCACCCAGTTTGCAGCCTCCTCTTCCTTATGTCACTAATCCAGTCACCATGGTTGATCAATCAGCCATGTGTGGTCCACCCAATTTTTGGCCTTCTACATTCTAACATCATAATAACACACTATAACACACTAGACTTATAATCTTTGCTTTTGTTTATGTTTTTGAATAGAACAGTTTTAGAATTTAGGATGTCCAGTCTATATAGGTTTATAAATAAATATAGGCTTTAGTTTTTTAGAGCATATAACTTTATAAGCTATTAGGATAACATTTCTACTATGTTTAAGATTAAAAAAACAACAACTTTTTGTAACCCAATAACTAAAAAAAAAGTTTTCATTGCAATATTCATGCAGCCCCTCGACAGACAGGAGCACAGCACCCCTGCGCAACTACGCCGATGACAGTGACAGCCAGGTGTGGCTGACATGCACACAATAAAAATTGTTTATTTATTATTTTGGACAGCAGCCCCTCGACAGACAGGAGCACAGCACCCCTGCGCAGCTACGCCAATGACACTGACAGCCAGCTGTGGCTGATGTGCACACAAAAAAATTGTTTATTATTTTGGACAGCAGCCCCTCGACAGACAGCAGTACAGCACCCTTGCGCCCCTACGCTGATGACAGTGACAGCCAGGTGTGACTGACACGCACACAAAAAAATTGTTTATTTTAATTTTTTTAACACTGGGGTGAACCCCTGAAAAGAGGCAGCAGCCCCTTGACAGTAGCACAGCACCCCTGCACTGATGACAAGTGTGGCTAACACTTTTTTTTTTTTTTTCATTCACACTGGGGGTGGGTGAAGAGCACCCCTGAAGGACAGAGCACCCCCAGGACAACACAGCACTACAACCAGCCTCTATGGACAGGACAAGTACAACAACCAGCCCCTGTGGACAGGACAACGACAGCCAGCCAGTAACAAGTATTAATTATTGACAATATAACAACAGCACAACACAGCTCCCTGCTCCCTCTCTCATCACTCTCCACAGCCGGAATGAAAAATGGCGGCGAATCGCGGTACCTTTATAGAATCCAAAACCTATGAGAATCCGTCACTGGGTATATGACGTTTTCAGATCTGAGTCAGCCGGGAAAACCCGAGCTGACTCGTGTCTGCCTCAGATCCCCGAAGTTCGGGTGGGTCCGGTTCTCAGGGAATTGGACCCGCTCATCTCTAATGAACAGTCGATAATTTTGCCCCTGGTATTTTCCTAAAATTGTGCATCTTATTTGCATCACACTTAAACACCAATCAAGGGGGGTGGGTGATCTCGTTATTATCACAGGGCTTTCCAACTTATTGTTTTACAATATATTTTTAGTAAATCTCAGGCAGATCACATTTCCCATTACAAGTATGGGAAATGCGATCCGCATACTAAAAATATGCTAATTAAAGGACAAAGTAGTTTTTCATGAAAACTACTCTCATTTCCCTATAATAAATATATGTGATAGTGATACTAAAATAATGTGATAAGGATGTGAAACACTATTTTTCTAATTTTTTATTTAGTAAAAATAATATTGATAAATAGAACGCAAAGTGTAATAGAGACACTGGACTGCACATGAATTAGTTTATCACACATAATTACTCACAGATGAAGCACAATGGAACTTGGAGTGAGAAAAAGCCACGGCCTTCATGCACAGATTCAGGGCCTGATTCACTATTTGCGTGCACTCACTCTGAATCAGGGCGTCCCTATTTTTTTTTGACCGGCCTCCAGGCAGCTCGCACAGCTGTGGGTCTCCACCCACAGCGTGTGCGTGCGCAGGGCCGGATTAAGGCTATAGGGGGCCCGGGGCACATCAGACAGGGGGCCCTATTACAGAGGTAGGCAGATTAATTATCTCTCTCTCCCTAATATGTATTTTGTTACCATATAATGTGTGTGTGTGGGTGTATGTTCTGCCGTATATGCTCCCAAATGGTATTACTATACCCCTCACCCCACATAGTGAGCCTGATTCCGAGGTGGGTGCAGCTATGGTTACCAACGGGGGACGCATATTGAATTGCACGGAGATCTATGCAATTTCAATAGGTGTTCCTGGGCGGGGACGTAAATGGCGATGGGCGTG